>CM076577.1:111115585-111715585 GCA_034641835.2 Pinus albicaulis | reverse complement strand
CTCCCCCTTAAGTTACAACGTTGCCTCTACTAGGGAAACACTTTATTTTGTTTAAGTGAGTTAGACCCCCTTTTCTCACTTTTATTTATTAATTAACTATAGTCGGAAAAACTATAAAAAAATCAAATATTCCAATTAGCGGTGCTAATTAGGAATATTACAGTCTCCCCCGGCAAAATGTTGCTTTTCCTCAAGCAACTGAAGTGATGGATGCTGTAAAATCTTCTCATCCTCCCAAGTGGCATCCTCATCCGGCAAATTCTTCCACCTCACCAAGAATTCCCGGATCGTCCTGCTCCGCAGCTGCCTCTCCCTGGTGTCAATAATAGCCTCTGGCTGCAACACCAGATGCCCCTCATCATCCGTAGGTGGTAGCTCATCCGTGACTGTCACCTGTTGGCCCAATGCCTTTTTCAGGCATGATACGTGAAAAATGTTATGGATCTTGCTGCCTTGGGGCAGCTCTAACTCATATGCAACTTGCCCAATCCTGCGTATCACCCTGTATGGCCCATAAAAGCGGGGCTTAAGCTTCTCAGCCCCCTTCTGCTTAAGTCAAGACTGTCGGTATGGCTGTAATCGCAGGTAGACCAAGTCTCCTACCTCAAACTGTCTCTCCACCCGACCCCTATCAGCATACAGCTTCTGCTGATTCTGTGCTGTGGGCATGTTATCCTTGAGAGCTCGGAGGATATCCTGACTCTCTTGGATCCAGATCTTGGCTCTCGGAGCCCTGCTAACACCAAACATCACGTCCACAAAAGATAGAGGATGATACCCATACAAAGCATAGAATGGGGACATACCAATGGACATGTGATGCGTCGTGTTGTAGCAATACTCTCCCAAATGCAGCCACTTCAGCCATGCTCGCTGCTGCCCACTGACATAGTTACGCAAGTAGCCTTCCAGCCACTTGTTAACTATCTTTGTCTGTCCATCCGTCTGTGGGTGATAACTAGTGCTCGGTGTCAACTCAGTCCCCACTAGCCGGAAAAGCTCCTGCCAGAATCCGCCCATGAAGCGACTGTCCCTGTCACTGATAATGGTCTTAGATAGACCATGCAATCTGAAAATCTCCCTGAAGAACAACTCTGCCACCTGTGCTGCTATGTAGTGCGCGGATACGGCGAAAAAGTGTGCATACTTTGTCAGTCGGTCAACGACAACAAAGATGCAGTCCTTGCCCTGCACCATGGGCAACCCTGTGATGAAGTCCATCGATATGCTCTCCCATTTCCCCTCTGGAATGGGACGAGGCTGCAACAACCCTGCGGGATGGCTCATCTCTCCCTTGTTCCTCTGACAAATATCGCACTCCCTGACATGCTGGAGTACGTCCTCCTTGAGGCCCTTCCATGAGAACCTCTCCCTGATGGCCCTGTAGGTCTTGGTGAACCCCTGATGGCCCGCCAATGGAGAATCGTGTGAAGCATGGAGTATCTTCTTCTTAAGCTGAGACCCCTCAGTCAAGAAGATCCTGTCCCTGTAATAGATAATCTCATCGACTACCCTGTACCTGTCATCTGCTACCTGCCCATCCAACACCTCACACGCAAACTTGTCCTTGGAGTACTCCACCAACAGTCGAGCCCTCCAATCAACGTCCAGGCTCATAAGAGATAACGTGGCCGGTCTACGTGAAAGGGCATCTGCTACCACGTTATTCTTGCCTTTGACGTACTCAATGTCAAAGTCATAGGCTTGGATCTCACTGATCCACTTCTGCTGCCTCTCCTGCAACTGCTTCTGCTCCAGAAAGTACCTGAGGCTGTTGTGATCTGTTCTCACCCTGAACCTGCCGCCCACTAAATACTGCCGGTACTTGGCCAATGCATGCATGATGGCCAGCATCTCCTTGTCATATATGGGATACAACCTCTCATGCGGAAGGAGTTTCCGGCTCTCAAAAGCTATAGGATGACCACCCTGCATCAATACCGCGCCAATCCCCTCTCCTGACGCATCGCACTCCAAAACAAATGGCTGCGTGAAATCCAGCAATGCAAGCACGGGGCATCTACTCATCACCTCCTTGAGCTTATCAAAAGCTCGCTGTGCTGTGTCCGACCAACTGAATGCCCCCTTCCTCGTCAAATCTGTGAGGGGTGCAGCAAGCTGTGAGAAACCTTTGACGAACTTCCTGTAGTAAGTGAAAATGCCAATAAATCCCCGAAGCTCAGTCACGTTCCTCGGCTCTGGCCAATCTCTGATGGCCCTAATCTTCTCCTTGTGGACTCTCACCCCATCCACTCCTATGATATGCCCTAAGTACAACATCTCTGTCAATCCAAACTCACATTTGGAGAGCTTGGCATAGAACTGCTGCTCCTCCAAGATGCGCAATACTGTCTCAATATGTTGGAGATGCTCCTCCCACGTCCTGCTATAGATGAGTATGTCATCGAAGAAGACTAGCACAAACTTCCTCAGATGACCCCTGAAGATATGGTTCATGCACGACTGAAAGGTAGCGGGTGCATTGGTCAGCCCAAAAGGCATAACCAGAAACTCGAAGTGCCCATAATGACACCTGAAGGCGGTCTTGGGAATGTCCTGTTCCCTCACGCAAATTTGATGGTACCCAGATCTCAAATCAATCTTTGAGAAGAAGCATGCTCCCCTCAACTCGTCCATCAACTCATCGATCCTGGGAATGGGGTACCTGTTCTTCAGGGTCTTCTTGTTCAGAGCTCTGTAATCAATGCACATCCGCAATGTGCCGTCCTTCTTCTTCACCAACACCACAGAAGAAGCAAAAGGACTCGTGCTCGGCCGAATGTGCCCAAGGGCCAGCAACTCCTGAATAACTCGCTCAATCTCATCCCGATAGGCCTTGGGATGCCTATAAGGTGTGGTGATCACGGCCTGTATACCCTGCTCCAGCTCAATGGTATGCTCAAACCCCCGATCTGGTGGCTGCCCTGGCAGAATATCCCCGAATACTATGGCATACCTGTCGAGGATAGTCTGTACCTCTGGGTGCACTGCCTGTCCTGTAGTCGCTGCCTCCGATGCCCGCAGCTCTACTGCCCACTCTATGTCTCCCTTACGGAAGGTTGCCTCCATCCTATGTGCCGACACAATCTGAGGCGGGTATGTGTGCTGTCCCCGTATCTTCTCATGCCTCCCTGTCTTGGGATCATCCCACTCCATCTCTAGGGCCTTCCAATCTGTCGTGACCTTCCCTAGAGTAATAAGCCACTGAACACCCAGTATCATGTTGGTGTCCGGAATATTGACCACAAAAAAATGATCTGTCAATGTATAGGTGCCCATCGTCACCGACAACTCGGGAACATATCGAGCACACACCATGGTCTGATCTCCTGGGACCAAAACCGAAATTCCATCAAAACTCTCAGTCTGTATACCTCTCCGCTCAACCATCTGTGCATCGATGAAGTTGTGGGTTGCCCCACTGTCGACCAAGACTGAGACTCGCTGGCCACGCACTGCCCCCCGTACGTGCAGCGTCAAGTACTTGGGAACTCCCCGCAATGCTGCTAGAGCTCCTCCAGTAGGTGCAAACGACGCACCACCTGCTGGTGGTGGTGGAGGTGGTAAGGTACCCTGCGCTGCATAACAATCTCCTGCCTCCACATCATCCTCCTCATCCTCTTCCCCGCTGCTCTCGGATAAGACCTCAATGAAATGTGCTTTCCCTGCAGCACGTCTATGTCCCGGCGCCCATGGCTCCTGGCAAGTGAAGCACAATCGCTTCTTCTTCAGCTCCCTCCGGGCCTCATCATCACCCTGTCCTCGTCCAGGATTCCCCTTGGGAGGCGGAATCCTCATGTCCTTCCCCTTAGGCTGGAAAGCTTGTCTCTGGGGGTAAGGTGTCCGTGTCCTGGGTAAGACATCCTGTAAATCTCGGGTCCTGCTGATGGCATCCTGAAGTGTAGCTGGTCTAATCGACCTGACTAGGCCACGAAGTGGCTTTGCTAACCCCTCCACAAACATGTAGACCATCCGAGCTGCGGATAGATCTGGCACCATCACTGAAACCCTCAAGAAATCTGAAATGTAAGTCTCTGGGCTCCCAGTCTGCTTGAGCTTCGTCAGCTCAACAAAGTGTTGCTCCAGATCCCTCCTGTCAAAACGCTCTATCACCCTCCGGGTAAACTCGGCATATGTCCCCACTGTAGAATGCCCGAGTGTAGTCATCCCATGAAACCACCAGTCCTGGGCCTCACCCTCCAGATGTAATGTTGCCACCTTAATGGCCTCTGACTGCGACATCTGATTAAGCTGGAAATAGATATCCAACTTCTCTACCCAAGACTTTGCTGAACTGTTTGATGAACCATCAAACATGGGCAAATGAAATCTGCTAGCTGCGCGGTGGTCATCATGATGATGTCTGTGTCCCCTGTGATGATCACGGGGTCTACCATCACGCTGGAGCTGAACATAATCTCTAAATGAGATAAGATCTCTGATCGCCGGCCCACGTGCTAGGTACTCTGCAATGTAGGCGTCCATCTGGCCAGGTTCAACCTCCGGCTCTCGCTGTGCTTCTGCCCCTGTGTCCTCTGCTAGGAAAGTGGGCATAGTGGATTGCGTGGGTGCATGCGATGCCATGATGGGGATAGCATCACGCTCCGGCATATGGTGTGATGTGCCTGATCCCTCACCGATCTGAAAACCCCTTGGGGTTTCCCGCTGCCTATAACCTCCAGCGTAGTGAGTCTCTGTGACACATACTGCATGTGTTGGAGGAGCGGCTCTCTAAATCTCCTCGCATCCTCCTCGTCTGCCATTGGACCCTGCTGCTCTGCGTCCCCCACAGGCCGCTCCTACTCTGAAACTGTCTCAGGCTGCTCCTGATCTCTGTATATCTCGGGCTGCTCCTGATCTGTGTCCACCACTCGAACACAGTCCCCCTCTCCGTAGGTGTTCTCCAACCTACGCTCAACGTCTCTGTATTTCTTACCCCGGTAATAGATATGGGGTCTATCCCTCGGCCTCATAGACTGCTAGCTCCACAGGCTGAGCCAGATCTATGCTTTGATACCACTGTAATATCCTGAATGGGAAATAGACAACAATACAAGCATACAACAATATAGAAAAATGCCGGAAATAGAACATAAAGCAAATACACATAAAAATGCCGGGAATGCTAAGCCATTTTATTAATCTGAGAATATAATGAGATACAATGGATAATCAAAATAAATGCACCTATCCTTGCTCAAGGCAAGTGAAGGACCCTCTCAGAAAAAAAGGAAATGGCTGCTACAAGAAACTGCGTCCCAGCTGCTGGAAGAAACTGTCGTAAACTGCTGCTGCTGGAATGAACTGAAGCTAGGGGTTGATCCCCTTGCCGGAATGAGCTGAAAATCGGCAGACCACCTGAACTCACCACCCCGGACAAAACCCAGAAACCATATAGAAAATGGTCAGCCTCCGAAAATCACCTCAGAAACCCTCCTCAAGGAAAAACGTTGTCCCTCCAGGCCCAGCGCAGATGCAAAATGATATATGCTAAAATCAGGCCACAAACTCCCCGGAAAATCTCCCACGGATGAAGACTGAACCTCCACACCGAATCTCACTGAATCTCCTGCAGAAAACACCGCAATAGAACACTTCCTCCAAGAACTGCGTCCTCTCTCCTAGGGACTGCGCAGTCACCAAAAGAAGCCCAGCTCCTCCGCAAATCAACAACCAAATCCTCCGCTGAAAACTGTAGAAAAGACCTTGCCCGAGCAGGCACTCGAAGTCCCCCGGGGCTAAGGGCGAGATCTCCGACCGGAGACACTCAATCGCACTAAACAGTGCTGCAGACAGGCTAAATAGCCAGCGTGCTCAAGAAGACAGAAGTCTAGCTCAATATCATCAACATCAATAATGCCCAAATGAGATGGCTCTCCCTCCTTTTATAACGCTGGCCCTCCTCAAAACCCTACGTGGTCCCTCTCTCTCCCACGTGCCCCTCATGGGCCTGCGCAGAAGCTTCTAGAGGCTATGTGAGCCTCCTCTCATATGTGGTGTGGACCCCCAAGGCTCCCCCTTAAGTTATAACGTTGCATCTACTAGGGAAACACTTTATTTTGTTTAAGTGAGTTAGACCCCCTTTTCTCACTTTTATTTATTAATTAACTATAGTCGGCAAAACTATACAAAAATCAAATATTCCAATTAGCGGTGCTAATTAGGAATATTACACAAACACTCCAAGTGCGGGTCAGGCAGACACCCCAACAATCAAAAGAAGAAAGAGCTCTTATCACTTACCTTTTCGCATCGCCAACCTTTTCGCCCGTCGCACTTCGCACATCGCAAGTTATACCATTTACCCTTCGTTGCTCATAACTAAAATCCCTGACTTGCGATTTGCGATATAAGTTGGGCCCCACCTCCGTCCTGCCACGTCACCCCTCCGCTCATCGCACTTCGCACATTGCATATCATACCATTTATCCTCCGCCACTCATATGTTAAACCTTGCGATTTGCGATGTGCGAGCGGCCCCACCTCCGTCCTGCCACATCACCTTTTTGCCATCGCACATCGCAAATCGTAGATTATAGAATTTACCTCCCGCTCCTCATAACTAAATACTCCCGATTGCGATTTGCGATATGCGGGCGACCCCAACTCCGTCATACCATGTCATCTTCCACTCACTGCAATCGCACTCCGCTCTTCATAGAGTATAACATTTACCCTCCGCTTTCACATAACAAAAGCTTTGATTTCGATTTGCGCTGAGCTTGGGCCCCACCTCCCTGCCTCTTCAGTAATAGCCCTTCCATGGCCTTTGTCCCGCTCTTTTCAGTGTTAATAAGCCTGCTAACTCCACTATCGCTTTCGTCACTCCTCGTCGTACCGGTTAAAGATATCATGATCAGGCCCATGCGACCTTTTGTTTTTCTTTTCTGTTGCATTTTCAGTTGTGTTGTAAAATCAGGTGAAATCTCGATTTCACCCTAAGTAATGTTTAATTGTTATGTTTCTGTTGTAATCAGTGTCGAAGAGTAGTGCTTTTGATACGATGCAGTTATATCGCATCATTTTTTATTTTGATAGGAAACGGTAAGATCAAGAAAGAATATCTGTCCGAGAAATATCTTGTAATGACCCAACTCGAATTATGGAACATAGAAATATTAGCATGCATATGAGACCTGCATATGATAGCTACATATGCAGGTATCACATGTACGGCACTAGTACATGCACTAAGCAATTATGAAAAGAAACTCAGTGAAGAGTAAGGAGTGAGTTATTGAAGTATTGAGTAATTCCCTAACTCACCATAATATAATGAAAACTAATACTTTGTTCAAAGAAAATTAAAAGCATTGACTTATGCAAATAAATGATGATATTTTAATAAATCCAAGATATTTAATAAATAATAATATTTTAATAAAACCAAGATATTTATTAAATAATATTATTTTAATAAAACCAAGATATTTATTAAATAATAATATTTTAATAAATCTGAGATATTTATTAAAATATAATATTTTTAAGATATTTTTCAAAGATATTTATTAAAAGATCATATTCTAATAAATATCAAGAATGGAGTTTGTGTATAAAAGGAGAAGAGGGGTAAACTTGAAGAGCATGGGTAGTGAATGGGAAAACTGACCCAGATGCTGTCAGAGGAGTTCTAATTGCATGTAATAACGGAAATAAATATCTCTAAAACACGACAAACTCCAACCAAAGATGGATTGGGAGGGCGTTTACCAGATATGTCGCCTATGAAAAGAGGACAAAATCTGGAGGCTACCTGGCCCTTTCCAGACTCTGTCTAAGAGTATAAAATAAACACACCAAGTGGTATAGAACTAGAATGCTCAAATATATATAAAAATAACAGTGCAACAGACATATAATAACATAGAAAGAATGTACGGCAACTCATCTAGAAATATAGAGAGGAAATGCTAAGCCATTTTATTAAACTGAGAAATTTAATGAAGTAAAATAGGTGATTAGAGTGATGGCACCTAAACTTGCTCAAGGCAAGTGAAGAAATACTCTCAGAATACACCAGAAATGGATGCTCTAAGAGCGTGTCCTAGGCTATTTGGAAAAAGCTAGCAGGTATGGCTGCCCTGCGAAATGAGCCGGTAACTGAGGGAGTTTTGCTCCCCTTGCTTGGAATGAGCTGAAAATATGGAATCCTCCTCTACTCACCAATCCCAACAAAACCGGAAACCATATCTCAAAATGGTGACCTACGAAAAATACCCCTTGGGGGTCTGGCCCCGGCCTCCCCGAGGCTGCGCGGTGAATAGGAATGGCTGAAATACCGCCTCAAACTCCACCAAAATCCTCCCAAAGGCAAAGGTTGATCCTCTGCTCAAAATCTCGGCTCAAATCTCCTACAAAAACCCCGATCCGGAACACCTCCTAGATGGACTGCGTCCTCTCTCTCAGTGACTGCGCAGTCTCTATGAATGCACAGCTCCACAACAAAACCAAACACCAAAATCTCCCACAAAATATTGAAGAAATAACCTTGCCCGAGCAGGCACTCGAAGTCCCCCGGGGCTAAGGGCGAGATCTTCGACCGGAGACACTAAATGCACTAAACAGTGCTGCAGATAGGCTAAACAGCCAGCGTGCTCAAGAAGTCGAAATGACCAACTCAAAATCATCAACAACGAATGACCAAAATGAGGAGGCTCTCCTCTCTCTTATAGTGTTGGCCTCTCTCAAACCCTAAGGCCCACCTCCTCAACGTAGCCTCCCTTTGCCACGTGCTCAACCCAACCAGCGCAGTCCCTCCATTTGCTACGTGGGTCCCCTCTCTACATGGTCTCTTGGCCCCCCTTGGCTCACTTAAGTTACAACGTTGTGTCTACTAGGGAGTGCACTTTATTTTTAGAGTGAGTTATGTCTCCTTCTACTCACTTTTATTTATAATTTAATTATGTAAGGCAAAATTGATCAAAATTAATATTCCCAATTGGCTGCTGCTAATTGGGAATATTACAGTCCTCCCTGCCAAAAATTGCTTGTCCTCAAGCAATGCCTAAACAAGCCTCCTCTATAGCTGATGCTCCCCATCGACACTGCAAAATGTGCCTGGGTCCCAGATGCGCCACTGAAACCTCCTTGTCCTCTGCATCACCCTGATATGAAGGGATCTCTCAATGCTAGGATCCCACACTGATCTCTCACGGTACCAGCCAACCAACAATCCTCCTGAATCTCATCGCCACCATGGCCAATAATCGCCCAGGTCCCACGGGTCAGACTGCGCATTGCCTCTGGCTATGACTAATGCTCTAAGAGGCGAAGACCATGACCCTTGTTGCGTTGTATCTGTGACTGTGTAAGCTGTCCCATCAACTGTGTACCAACTCATCACCTCTCTCCAATCCAAGTCCTGACTCAATCCCACGCTGATCCTGCTCTGTTGAAATCGGGATGGAGTGCTGAAGAAAGGACGACCTGTGCCCCCTTGCTAGCTGGAATCTGTAACATCTGCGAAGCCCAAGGGCCCCTGCTCCGCTGTGTTCCCTACGAAGAATACCGTACCATCAAGAGGGTACCAACTCATGATCTCCCGACAGTCCATCCTGGAAGAAGAATCCGATGTAGCAACAACAATTGCATATGGAACACGCCTGGAGTGTTGCCGCTAGCCTGTAATCAACTCCCACTGCTCTGCCCTGTCTGCCAATGAAAGCTGCCTATAGAAGGAAGCCCCTCTCTCTATAATGGGCCAAAGTGGGCAAGATATGTTGCAAGCTCCATCGATGTACTCCTGGAGAGTGCTACCCACTAAAAACACTGCAGCTCTGCTGACTGCGTGTACATCTATCTGCGCCTCATCCCTGTGTCGACCCACAGATGGATGCTCCACCATATCCAACAACTCCTCCCACTCCTGATCAGGAATGTCATGCTCCCGCTGTCTACTGGCCCCCTGCAGAACAATCCCATCAACCTCCAACACCTCCAGAGAATATGGATCTGCAATTGCTGTCACCGTACTCGATGTCAGTGCATTTGACTGCCCCACCTCAATGGCTGACCCCAATGTTAGCCGCATATCCCTCATCGGCTCAATGTGGGTGCCCATCTGGCTCTCCCCCAACGGAATATCGTGCTCGATGTGAATAGTGTCCTCCTCTGTCGACTCAGGCTCCATCACCTGCTGCTCTAGCTGAATCGTCACAAGTGACTCTTCACCCAGAGTATCTCCCGCAGAGTCCCATGACTGCTCACCCTCCTCAGAAGCATCCTCAACTGATCCTATGGATTCATCTGAAGAAGAGTCCTCACTCTGGCATACGGAAGGAATGCCCTCCTATCCTGCCTCCGCCACATCTCCACTGGGTCTGCCATTGTAATATCCCCAACGGGAAATAACCAGTAATACCCAGAAAAACAACAAGCAGCTATATAGAACAAAAATGCCGGAACTAGGAAATGGAACAAATACACATAAAATGCCAGAACATTAAGCCATTTTATTAATCTGAGAATATATGTATATGGGTACAAGATAATCAGAATGAGTGCACCTATCCTTGCCCTAGGCAAGTGGAGACCCTCCCAGAAGAAGAAATGGCGGCAACAGAGACTGCGTCCTAGCTGACTGGAGAAACTGCCGTAGAAGACTGCTGCTGCAATGCACTGGAACTAGGGGCTGATCCCCTCACTGGAATGAGCTGAAAACTGGAAGGCTAGCTGAACTCAACCCTCCGGACAAAACCTAGAAATCGTGAAGCAAATGCCCCACCTCCGAAAATGCACCAAATAAACCCTCTCCAGAGAAAACGCTGTCTCTCCCAGTGACAGCGCAGAAGCCCAAGAAAACGCTGAGAAAAAGGGCTGAATCCACCTACAAATCCTCCGGATGAAATAGCAAAACTCCTCAGGGCTGGAAAACGCTGAAATCACTGCCAAATCCCCACACAACAACCCTGCTCAACAAAACTGCATCCTCCCTAGCTGGGACTGCGTCCTCTCTCCTAGACTGCGCAGTCACAAAAAGGGGCAACTCCTGCCGGCGACACGAGAAAACCACTTTGCAAATCACCACTGAGCCAGGAAGGAAAAACCTTGCTCGGCGAGGCACTCGAAGTCCCCGGGAACGAGGGTGAGATCTTCGACGGAGACACTCGGTTAAGCACTAGCAGTCTTTAGCACAGGCAGGCTAAACAACCGACGTCTTTGAAGTAGGCGAGAAGTCTGGCTCTCAATATCAATATCATAACAACAATGCCAAATGGGTAGTAAACCCCACCTTATATAATGCCTAGCTCCTCCAAAAACCCTACTTTGCGTCCTTCACCCTCCTTGACTGTGAATCATACACCCTTGGGTCGGCGTGGGAGCCTCAGTGTGGACCCCCAAGGCCACCCCCTTAAGTTACAACGTCAATCAACTAGGAAAAGCACTTTATTTTATAAAGTGAGATGACCCCTCTTATGTCTCACTTTATTTATTATTTTTAGCTAAGCGGCAAAATTAAACAAAAATGAAATATTCCAATTAGCAATGCTAATTAGGAATATTACAGTCTCCCCCGGCAGAACGTTGCTTGTCCTCAAGCAACTGAAGTGATGGATGCTGCAAGATCCTCTCATCCTCCCAAGTGGCATCCTCATCCGACAAGTTCTTCCATCTCACCAAGAACTCCCTGATCTTCCTGCTCCGCAGCTGCCTCTCCCTAGTGTCAATAATAGCCTCCGGCTGTAGCACCAGATGCCCCTCATCATCTGTAGGTGGTAGCTCCTCGGTGACTGTCACATGCTGGCCCAGTGCCTTCTTCAGGCATGATACATGAAAGATGTTATGAATCTTGCTGCCTTGGGGCAGCTCCAACTCATATGCAACCTGCCCGATCCTGCGTATCACCCTGTATGGCCCATAAAAGCGGGGCTTCAGCTTCTCCGCCCCCTTCTGCTTGAGTGAAGACTGTCGGTATGGCTGTAGCCGTAGGTAGACCAGGTCTCCTACCTCAAAGTGTCTCTCCACCCGACCCTTATCAGCATACAACTTCTGCTGATTCTGTGCTATGGCTATGTTGTCCTTGAGAGCTCGGAGGATATCTTGGCTCTCTTGGATCCATAACTTGGCTCTCGGAGCCTTGCTAACACCAAACATCATGTCCACAAAAGATAAGGAATGATATCCATATAAAGCATAGAAAGGTGACATACCAATAGACATATGGTGCGTTGTGTTGTAGCAGTACTCGCCCAAATGCAGCCACTTCAGCCATGCCCTCTGCTACCCACTGACGTAGTTACGCAAGTAGCCCTCCAGCCACTTGTTAACTATCTCTGTCTGCCCATCCGTCTGGGGGTGATAGCTAGTGCTCGGTGTCAACTCGGTCCCCACTAATCAGAAGAGCTCCTGCCAGAATCCGCCCATGAAGCGGCTGTCCCTGTCACTGACGATGGTCTTGGGTAGACCATGTAATCTGAAAATCTCCCTAAAGAACAGCTCAGCCACCTGCGCTGTTGTGTGATGTGCGGATATGGCGAAAAAATGGGCATACTTCGTCAGCCGGTCAACGACTACGAAGATGCAATCCTTGCCCTACACTGTGGGCAACCCCGTGATGAAGTCCATCGATATGCTCTCCCATTTCCCCTCCGGAATGGGAAGAGGCTGCAACAACCCTGCAGGATGGCTCATCTCTCCCTTGTTTCGCTGGCAAACATCGCACTCCCTGACATGCTGGAGTACGTCCTCCTTGAGGCCCTTCCATGAGAACCTCTCCCGGATAGCCCTGTATGTCTTGGTGAACCCCTGATGGCCCGCCAATGGTGAATCATGTGAAGCCTGGAGTATCTTCTTCTTGAGCTGAGACCCCACAGTCAAGAAGATCCTGTCCCTGTAATAGATGATCTCATCGACCACCCTGTACCTGTCATCTGCTACCTGCCCATCCAGAACCTCGCATGCGAACCTATCCTTGGAGTACTCAACCAACAGCCGAGCCCTCCAATCAGCGTCCAAGCTCATGAGTGATAACGTGGCTGGTCTACGAGAAAGGGCATCAGCTACCACGTTATTCTTCCCTTTGACATACTCTATGTCAAAGTCGTAGGCCTGGATCTTGCTGATCCACTTCTGCTGTCTCTCCTCTAACTGCTTCTGCTCCAGAAAGTACCTCAGGCTGTTATGATCTGTCCTCACCTTGAATCTGCCACCCACCAGGTACTGCCGGAATTCGGCCAATGCATGCATGATGGCCAGCATCTCCTTGTCGTATATGGGATACAACCTCTCGTGTGGAAGGAGCTTCCGGCTCTCAAAAGCAATCGGATGACCGTCCTGCATCAAAACTGCACCAATCCCCTCTCCTGATGCATCACACTCTAGGACAAAGGGCTGCGTAAAATCTGGCAACGCTAATACAGGACAACTGCTCATCACCTCCTTGAGCTTGTCAAAAGCTCGTTGTGCTGTGTCCGACCAACTGAATGCCCCCTTCCTCGTCAGATCCGTGAGGGGTGCAGCAAGCTGAGAGAAGCCCTTGACGAACTTCCTGTAGTATGTGCAAATACCAATAAATCCCCGAAGCTCCGTCACATTCTGCGGCTCTGGCCAATCCCTGATAGCCCTGATCTTCTCCTCGTGGACTCTCACCCCATCCACTCCTATAATGTGTCCCAGATACAGCATCTCGGTCAACCCGAACTCGCACTTGGAGAGCTTGGCATAGAACTGCTGCTCCTCCAAGATGTGCAAGACTGTCTCAATATGCTAGAGGTGCTCCTCCCAAGTCCTGCTGTATATAAGTATGTCATCAAAGAAAACCAGCACAAACTTTCTCAGATGATCCCTGAAAATGTGGTTCATGCATGACTGGAAGGTAGCAGGTGCATTGGTCAGCCCAAATGGCATGACCAGAAACTCAAAGTGCCCATAGTGACACCTGAAAGCGGTCTTGGGAATGTCCTGTTCCCTCACGCGTATCTGATGGTACCCGGATCTCAAGTCAATCTTCGAGAAGAACCGTGCTCCTCTCAACTCATCCATCACCTCATCGATCCTGGGGATGGGGTACCTGTTCTTCAGGGTCTTCTTATTCAGAGCCCTGTAGTCAATGCACATGCGCAATGTGCCGTCCTTCTTCTTCACCAACACTACAGAAGAAGCGAAAGGACTCGTGCTGGGCCGAATGTGACCAAGGGCCAACAACTCCTGGATAGCCCGCTCTATCTCATCCCGATAGGCCTTGGGATGCCTATACGGTGTGGTAATCACGGCCTGTATCCCCTGCTCAAGCTCGATCGTGTGCTCAAACCCCCGATCCGGTGGCTGCCCTGGTGGAATATCCCCGAAAACCACTGCATACCTGTCGAGAATAGACTGTAGATCAGGATGCACTGGCTGCCCTGTATCCACTGCCTCTGAAGCCCGCAACTCTACCGCCCACTCTATATCTCCCTTGCGGAAAGTCGCCTCCATGCTGTGTGCTGACACCGTCTGAGGTGGGTATGTGTGCTGCCCCCGTATCTTCTCATGCTTCCCCGTCTTGGGATCATCCCACTCCATCTCTAGGGCCTTCCAATCTATCGTGACCTTCCCTAGAGTAATAAGCCACCGAACTCCCAATATCAGGTTGGTGTCCGGAATGTCCACCACAAAGAAGTGATCTGTCAATGTATAAGTGCCCATCGTCACTGATAACTCCGGAACATATCGAGCACATGCCATGGTCTGATCACCTGGGACCAAGACAGAAAACCCATCAAAGCCCTCTGTCTGTATGCCTCTCCGCTCAACCATCTGGGCATCAATAAAATTGTGGGTGGCCCCACTATCAACTAAGACTGAAACCCGTTGTCCGCGCACTGTCCCCCGTACGCGCAGTGTCAAGTACTTGGGAACTCCCCGCAATGCGGCTAGAGCTCCCCCAGTGGGTGCAAACGATGCCCCACCTGCCGCGGGTGGTGGAGGTGGTAAGGTACTCTGTGCTGCATAACAATCCCCTGCCTCCACATCATCCCCATCATCCTCTTCTCCACTGCTCTCGGAGAAGACCTCTATGAAATGTGCCTTCCCTGCCGCACACCTGTGTCCCGGTGCCCATGGCTGCTGGCAAGTGAAGCACAACCGCTTCCTCCTCAGCTCTCTCCTGGCCTCATCATCAAACTGCCCTCGTCCAGGATTCGCCTTGGGAGGCGGAGCCCTCGTGTCCTTACCCTTAGGCTGGAAAGCCTGTCTCTGGGGATAAGGTGGCCGAGTCCTGTGTAAGACATCCTGTAAGTCCCGAGTCCTGCTGATGGCATCCTGAAGGGTAGCCGGTTTGTTCGACCGGACTAGGCCACGAAGTGGCTCTGACAACCCCTCTACAAACATGTAAACCATCCGAGCTGCAGATAAATCAGGTACCATCACTGAAACCCTCAAGAAGTCTGAAATATATGTCTCTGCACTCCCAATTTGTTTGAGCTTTGTCAGCTCAACAAAGTGCTGCTCTGGATCCCTCCTGTCAAAGCGCTCTACCACCCTCCGGGTAAACTCGGCATATGTCGTCACTGCAGAATGCCCGAGTGTCGTCATCCCATGGAACCACCAGTCCTGGGCCTCACCATCCAGATGCAATGTAGCCACCTTAATGGCCTCTGACTGCGACATCGGGTTAAGCTGGAAATAGATGTCCAGCTTCTCCACCCAAGACTTTGCCGAACTGCTCGATGAGCCATCGAACGTGGGCAAATGGAATCTGCTCGCTGCGCGGTGGTCATCACGGTGGTCCCTGTGCCCCCGGTGATGATCACGGGGTCTAATGCCATACTGGACCTGGAGATAGCCCTCGAAGGTGAGAGAATCCATGAAGGCCTGTCCGAAAGCCTGATACTCTGCAAAAATGCCAGCCAACTGAGCCGGATCCATCTCTCGCTGTGCTGCTGACCCTGCGTCCTCTGCCAGGAAGGTAGGCATGGTAGGTCGCGTGGGTGCTGGAATATCCCTCTGTGCACCTCCCCGTACTCCTACCCCCGTGTCCTCTGGCAAGAATGTGGGCATAGTGGATCGCGTGGGTGCCTGAGTCGTCACAATGGGGATAGCATCGTGCACTGGCATGTGGTGAGACATACCCGATCCCTCTCCGACCTGGAAAACCCTAGGGGGTTCCCGCTGTGCTACCTCTACGGCCGCGAGCCTCTGTGACATATCCTGCATGTGATGGAGGAGTGCATCCAGTTTCCTATCTGTGTCTGCCATCGGGTCCCGCTGCTTTGTGTCCCTCACAGGCTGCTCCTCCTCTGAATCTGTCTCAGGTGGCTCCTGATCAGAATCCCTCCCCCCGAAGGGAAAATTCCACCTACCCTCAGCTTCTCTGCGTCTCCTCCGATCGATGTAGGGATTATCCCCGGGCGTCATAGACTGCTAGCACCACAGGCTGAGCCAGAACTATGCTCTGATACCACTGTAATATCCCCAACAGGAAATAACCAGTAATACCCAGAAAAACAACAAGCAGCTATATAGAACAAAAATGCCGGAACTAGGAAATGGAACAAATACACATAAAATGCCAGAACATTAAGCCATTTTATTAATCTGAGAATATATGTATATGGATACAAGATAATCAGAATGAGTGCACCTATCCTTGCCCTAGGCAAGTGGAGACTCTCTCAGAAGAAGAAATGGCTGCAACAGAGACTGCGTCCTAGCTGACTGGAAAAACTGCCGTAGAAAACTGCTGCTGCAATGCACTGGAACTAGGGGCTGATCCCCTCACTGGAATGAGCTGAAAACTGGAAGGCTAGCTGAACTCAACCCTCCGGACAAAACCCAGAAATTGTGAAGCAAATGCTCCACCTCCGAAAATGCACCAAATAAACCCTCTCCAGAGAAAACGCTGTCTCTCCCAGTGACAGCGCAGAAGCCCAAGAAAACGCTGGGAAAAAGGGCTGAATCCACCTACAAATCCTCCGGATGAAATAGCAAAACTCCTTAGGGCTGGAAAACGCTGTAATCACTGCCAAATCCCCACACAACAACCCTGCTCAACAAAACTGCGTCCTCCCTAGCTGGGACTGCGTCCTCTCTCCTAGACTGCGCAGTCACAAAAGGGGCAACTCCTCTGCAAAACGTCCACCAGAAAACCACTGCAAATCACCACTGAAACTGAAGGAAAAACCTTGCTCGAGCAGGCACTCGAAGTCCCCCGGAGCCAAGGGTGAGATCTCCGACCGGAGACACTCAGTTCGCACTAAACAGTGCTGCAGACCGACTAAACAACCGACGTGCTGAAGTAGACAGAAGTCTAGCTCTCAATATCAATATCATATCAACAATGCCAAATGGAGTGAAAACCCCACCTTATATAATGCTAGCTCCCTCCAAAACCCCTAACTGCGTCCTTCACCCTCCTTGACCTGCGCAGTCACCCTTGGGTCAGCGTGAGGCCTCCTCATGTGCGTGTGGACCCCCAAGGCCACCCCTTTAAGTTACAACGTCCATCAACTAGGAAAGCACTTTATTTTATAAAGTGAGATGACCCTCCTTATTTCTCACTTTATTTATTATTTTTAGCTAAAGCGGCAAAATTAAACAAAAATGAAATATTCTAATTAGCAATGCTAATTAGGAATATTACAGCCATCCATCCTCTCGATAATGTGTCGATACATTGTCTGGAGTCCAGACGCATGCTGGGATGCTACCTCTGCTGAACCCAATATCCTCTGCTCATGCATGCTCTCGGCATGCTTTGAGAAAAGAGTGACACATGTCTCCCTCATGACCCGCTCCCTGGGTGTAGGCTCAGCGATGATTGATGTGCCACCCCTGCAGATGATCATCTCATCCCCTAACCTGTGGTCGTCAACTAGCGTACCGACCTAGTGTCACTACCGAGAAGTCTCTCCCCTAGGGTGCTGGGTGTCATCCAAATATCTTGGGTGAGCTTCGCGTACCCTGCTGCTCATGCCCAGAGTGCCAAAGGACAACAAAAAAATCGACTGTGCTCGTGAGTGATGTCGAAGCGGGTTAGGTGTGTGAGTCTCCACAGATACCGCCAAGTGTCGCTCATCTGTCTCCCCATCGATCCTGGGTGAACTACCCCCAAAGGTAAGCCCGGTGTCCCTGTTCTTGAGTCTCCCTAGAGGCAATACTCTTAGACCCTGCTGTGCAGCTTCGTATGCCCTCGCATACCACCAATCATCCATGTACCCCTCGACATGCCACTGCACACTGAGGCATACCCCTGTACACTGCTGGGTACCCCCTACTACTGCTGTACCACCCTGTACCGTCTCGTGCCTTGTCTGTGTCAAGGCATAGGTCACTCCTTGTGTGTCCTCAATGCGATGTAGGACACTCCTACTCCACAATGAAGTCCCACACACTACGGTACACCACCACGCAACTCCATGTCCACCGGTAGCCCACTGCTCAATGCTCGATGCTCCCACACATCCTTGGATGTGATGGCCTAGAGTTATGTCTCTATATGTCGGACCACCCCCAATCGGTATCATCACCTCCCATGTCGCATTGCTATATCCACCGAAGAATGGATCATCACTCCAAACCCTCCCCGATGGGTCTGAGAAGTGAATCTCCCTGTGTGTCAGTAGTGATACCACCACTGCTTGGCTCTGCTGTGACCTCTGTGCCCCACACAAAGGTGAAGAATCCTTGGCTCCATACAAGGCACCATCTGGTGGCCTGCCAATGCCACCTCCTCTGACAAGCTCCTGCTGAAGTATGTTGACCACCCTGTGACCCCACATACAAGTGTTGTACCAAGACAACCCAAGGAGTCTGACCATAAACTGGTTGGACACTGAAGCTGACTGGGACTCCCTCGGCGAATGTGTACGCTCAACTGCTAGGCCAACTGTACCCTCCGAGACATAGTCAACCCTTCTGCCTGGAAAACGATAGGTAGTCTCGCCCGGATCCCAATGCCAGCCTGCGGTTCCTGTATTCCCCATACCTGGAAACTCCTACTGAACTACACTCGGATCCACCACTATCTCCATAACCCACTCCACCGAGTACCAACTCAAAATCTCTCGCCATCCAACCTCGACAAGTGGATGCTGCACACTGTGCAACTCCGATCGTCTCATCCTGCTAACCAAGTCAACATATGAGGTCTGACTAGGTGACTCTGTCTCTCTCTCCAATGGGAAGAGGTGACCCAACAACGCTGCTAGTCCCGTCCATGCATGCCTGAAGAGGAATGATCTGACGCTCCAACATGCCCTCTGGTTGTACCATCAGGGAATCTAGTCGTTCCCCAATGCGGGCCAACTTGGCCGCCGACTCAGCACAGGCCACTCTCATGCCCTCCAGCTCCTTGTCCTGCAACAAAATGGCCTCCCGTAATGACATGGCCTTCCCTTTCAAAACTAGAAGGTTTGCCTGAAGCCGATGATACCACTGTCTGCGACCATCATCCAATACCTCTGTATCTCCTAGTGCCTCATCGAAGGTGGATACATCTCCTGACACCTCACCCATCTGTCGTGTGCTGCTACCACCTGAAGACTCGGACATGACTCCGGTCATCACCTCAATGGATGGCTCTACTGGGGTAGGCTCTACCTTCTCCACTACGATATCAATCGACACGGTCAAGGAGGTCTCCAATGAGGGTGAGTCTTGTGTCACACTAGGTGTATCCTCGAACTCCCGGCAATCCTGTGTGCCCTCATCCTCCAAGTGTGAGGTAACCATTTTGATGGTTTCCCCCTTCGATACTCGGTCAAGCTGGAAAGAGGTATCCAACTTCTCCACCCAAGCTTTTTCCGAACACTTGGATGACCCGTCAAATGTCGGTAAATGGAATCTGCCCACTGTGCGCTGCAAGCCCCTGTCATGTGAGTGCCTGTTCCCTCTGTGAAATTTGCGGGGTTTGCTATCCCGCTGGAGCTGAAAAAATCCCTGAATGAAGGGCATCCTTGAACTCCTGCCCATATGCCTGATACTTGGCGAAATAATCACCCATGTGGCCAGGCTTTGGCTCCTGCTGTGCTCCTGCCCCTGTGTCTGCACCCAGAAAAGTGGGCATAGTGGAACGTGTGGGTGTATGTGATGCCATATGCTGAGTGGCATCATGCTCCAGCGAATAGTGGGGTGTGCCCAATCCCTCGCCAATCTGGAAACCCCTTGGGGTTTCACGCTGTCTAGCCTCCACAGCGGTGAATCTCTGCCCCATCACCTCAATCTTCCTTGACATATCCTGTACTGATTTGAGGAGTATCTCCCCAAATCTCTTCGCATCATCATCACTTGCCATCGGCTCCTCCTGCTCTGTGTCTATAGGCTCCTCCTGTTCTGCATCTATTACAGGCTCCTCATGTTCTGTGTCTACCACAGGCTCCTCCTCTCCATAGGTCTCTAACCTATGCTCAATATCTCTGTACTTCCTACCTCTGTAGCAGATGTAGGGCTTCTCCCCCGGTGTCATAGACTACTAGCTCCACAGTCTGAGCCAGATCTATGCTCTGATACCACTGTAATATCCCAGTTCGGGGATATCTCTAAAACACGGCAAACTCTAACCAGAGATGGACTGGGAGGGCGTTTACCAGATATGCCACCTCTGAAAAGAGGACGAAATCTGGAGGCTACCTGGCCCTTTCCAGACTCTGTCTAAGAGTATAAAATAAACACACCCAAGTGTTATAGAACTAGAATGGTCAAATATATATAAAAATAACAGTGCAGCAGACATATAATAACATAGAAAGAATGTACGGCAACTCATCCAGAAATATAGAGAGGAAATGCTAAGCCATTTTATTAAACTGAGAAATATAATGAAGTACAATAGGTGATCAGAGTGATGGCACCTAAACTTGCTCAAGGCAAGTGAAGAAATACTCTTAGAATACACCAGAAATGGCTGCTCTCTGAACTGCGTCCCAGTTGCTGGAAAACTGCCGTGTAGCTGTTACCACTGAAATGAACTGATAACTAGGGGTTGCTCCCCTTGCCGGAACGAGCTGAAAATCTAGAATACTCCTCTACTCACCAATCCCGACAAAACCCAGAAACCATATCAGAAATGGCTGACCTCCGAAAATCACCCCCTTGGGGAATTACGCTGGCCTCCAAGGCTCTACGCAGAGGCTAAATAGGAATGGCTGAAATACCGCCTCAAACTCCACCAAAATCCTCTCAAAGGCAAAGGTTGATCCTCTACTCAAATCTCGGCTCAAATCTCCTGCAAAAACCCCGATCCGGAACACCTCCTAGATGGACTGTGTCCTCTCTCTCAGTGACTGCGCAGTCTCTATGAATGCACGGCTCCGCAACAAAACCAAACACCAAAATCTCCCACAAAATACTGAAGAAATAACCTTGCCCGAGCAGGCACTCGAAGTCCCCCGGGGCTAAGGGCGAGATCTCCGACCGGAGACACTCAATGCACTAAACAGTGCTGCAGACAGGCTAAACAGCCAGCATGCTCAAGAAGTCGAAATGACCAGCTCAATATCATCAACAGCAACGATGACAAAATGAAGAGGCTCTCCTCTCTTATAAACTTTGGCCTCTCTCAAACCCTAAGACCCTCCTCAACGTGGCCCTCCTTTTCCGTGCTCAACCCAACGGCACGGTCCCTCCATGTGTCTACGTGGAAGGTCCCTCTCTCTCTACCTTGATCTCTTGGCCCCAGCAATCACTTAAGTACAACGTTGTGTCTATAGAGGTACACTTTATTTTAGGTGAGTTATGTCCCCCTCTACTCACTTTTATTTATAATTTAATTATATAAGGCAAAATTGATCAAAGTCATGTTTCCAGTCATTAGCAGTAATTGGGAATGTTGTTGCATGAGACATGAGTAGTGAGTTAAGTTCTAACAGAGTTATGGAATGCTCTCGATTGTTATCAGAGTTTTGGGCACGGGGGACCAGAAGACTTGTCTTCTGATCTGGGGACCAGAGAGGTTGACCTCAGATAGGCTGGGAGGAAAACGACGGCTTGGTAACGGGAGCTGGAGCCATGATAGATCAGAGACATCTTCAAACACGGTTCCAGGTAAGTATAATTAGTCAATTGATATATATTCTTTTCAAAAATTTCACTATGAATTCTGTAGTATGAATTTTGTGAATGATTGTTAATTTCAAAAATTAAGAGCTTTACACTTATGTATTTTGAGATTGATGGTTAAATTCTGAAAGTTAAAGTTTAAGGTTCTTACATATCGCGATGACTCCAATATGTAGTGAAATTTTGTGCGAAAAACAGGGTGGTTCCCTAAGGCTTTGATCTTTGGCCTGAGAAAGTGTCCAAAAAATTTAATTTTACTCCTAAAGTGACTTTATAATTTTTATAAAATTGATCTAATTTTTAAGTGACTTTGATGATAAAGTTACTAAAGTGACTTTATCAAAGTTATAAAGTCAAATCTAATTTAAAAGTGACTTTAAGTGATAAAGTTACTAAGTCTAATTTTAAAGTGACTTTATTAAAGTCAATGTAAAATTAGAAAGGAAAAGTGACTTTGGAAATAAATGACTAAGTGGGTCTTGTTAAGTGATTGAATTAAAAAATAGAAAGTGAGATTTAAAAATGAGCATTTAATCGACTAGATCTCAATCTATTTATTGGTGGTTCATTAGGGATTTCCCAGTCACTTAGGGTTAGGTTAAAGAGGAGGAGGAAAAGGAGGAAAATATCATTCATTCTTTCATGAACAGATTGAGAGAAGGAGAGCAAGAGAGCAAGGGAGATTTCTGGGTAGCGAGGAGAAGGAGGCAGCAACTTGGCACACTTTCCAAGGCATCATTTCAGCAAGACCATACAGCTGAGTTAACACAGTGAAAGGCAGAATTTTTGGGCACGGTTTTCTAGAAAAGGAGGCCGCCAGTGGTATGCGGCGGGCCGTACATCAGATGAGCCTGAGAAATCGAGGCAGCAGAGGGCTGTTCCGTACAACAAAGTTCTGATGTGTTTTTGGCACGAAAATCGAGATTTTGGACAGCAACATTTATTGCTGTTTGCACAGATTTTGAGGAGGCCGTATAGCTGCATTTATTGCAGATTTTTGGGCACGAAAATCAAGGAGGACGTACAACATTTATTGCTGTTCTATTTTTGCTGTTTGCACATTTTCCGAGGAGGTGGTTAAGCACGGAAAACGAGATAAGTTGTAAAGTCTGTTTGCTGATTTTTTTTTTTTGCTAAATATTTCTCTCACTGTAAAAAGAATTTTCCAGAAATAAGAAGGAGCTTTCGAACTGGTTCCCCAAGAGTTGTAGGGGTTTTTTCCAGGGTCACATTGACCAAAAATCACTGTGTTTAAATGTGTTGAATGGCTGTTTGTATGTGCTGATATTTATTTCTGCATTTTCCAGCATTTTGTAATATTTCCAGAATTTGTGTTTTCAGCGAAATTTATTTTCCAGCTTGTTAAATGTATGGATATGGGAAAGGGCATTTAACTATTTTGGAGTAATAAGGTGGCGAAAACGGGTGGGAAACGAAATTTCACCGCATGTCAACAGAATGACCAAAATGAGGAGGCTCTCCTCTCTCTTATAGCGTTGGCCTCTCTCAAACCCTAAGGCCCACCTCCTCAACGTAGCCTCCCTTTGCCACGTGCTCAACCCAACCAGCGCAGTCCCTCCATGTGTCTACGTGGGTCCCCTCTCTACGTGGTCTCTTGGCCCCCCTTGGCTCACTTAAGTTACAACGTTGTGTCTACTAGGGAGTGCACTTTATTTTTAGAGTGAGTTATGTCCCCCCTCTACTCACTTTTATTTATAATTTAATTATATAAGGCAAAATTGATCAAAATTAATATTTCCAATTAGCTGCTGCTAATTGGGAATATTACATTGCATGAGACATGAGTAGTGAGTTCGAGAGTTCTAATAGAGTTATGAAATGCTCTCGATTGTTATTGGAGTTTTGGGCACGAGGGCTAGAAGACTTGTCTTCTGGACCTGAGGACCAGAGAGGTTGACCTCAGATAGGCTGGGAGGAAAACGACGGTTTGGTAACGGGAGTTGGAGCCATGACAAATCAGGAACACCTTCAAACACAGTTCGAGTTAAGTATTAATTAGTCAATTGATATATATTCTGTTTCAAAAATATCACTCTGAATTCTGTAGTATGAATTTTGTGAATGATTGTTAATTTTGGAAATTAAGAGCTTTACACTTATGTATTTTGAGATTCATGGTTAAATTTTGAAGGTTAAAGTTTAAGGTTCTTACATATCTGGCTGATGAGCTCCAATGTAAAAACTATAAAGAGCGAAATCAGCAATGGGATTTGCATCCAAGGTCAAGAATACAATAACAGAGAGGCAGATCAACACTAGAGAGGTAGCACAGGACTAGAAGGGGTGACACAGAGCCAGTAGGGCTCATGTAGGGGTGATGCAGAGGGGACGTAGAGCCAGAGAGGGTGACACAGTCACTCGTAGAATTGCGCTGGGGATTCTATGGGGCAGATCGGGTAGTTATCCAGCAGATCATTTTCTGAGCCGAGAAGGCTCACAGACAGGGTGACGCAGCCACTAGGAGAGGTGACGCAGTCTAGCTTGTTGTAGCCATCGCTCAACAGCACTGGGGACTGCGCAGTCACCTTCGAGTTTTTTCATCCAGTTGTTGGATCAACCATAACATTTGTCTACAGATAGAGGTACTTCTGCTGAGGATTTTCTCTGTTGGGTGAGCCGGATTTGGCACCCTAGTTTGTATTCATAAATCAACTTAATAATATAAACCCTCATAACTATTGCACTGGTTTTCCCGCATTGGGTTTTTCCGGGGACATTTGTCCCAAAAATCTGTGTCCTTTGTCTGTGTGCTTTACTTATTTTTCAACACTTGATCTGTATAATTGTGTAGGACGCAGTGTATTTACTTTGATGTTTTCCTGAATTATTCAAAAAATAACTTGTTAATTAAAGAAAACAAGTAGGAGAAGTAAATCAGATTTATTGCAGTAGGGTTTCTGGTTTAGATTTATTAATTTTCAAAGGCACAAGGGTAGCTAAAAAAATGGAAGCCCACACCTGGGTGTATAACGTGTAGGAGTGAGAAATCATGGTACATGAGGTGCCCTGACCTTGATTTTTCCACTCTTCTTTATATGTCTTTTTCGTTTTATGATTTTTCTTTGATTAACTGCTCGGGGCTCAAAGGATAAGAGCATGATGTGTAAGATATAGCAGTGATTACCTCCTTTTTGGTAGGGCGGTTCATTGCCCTCCAGTGGTTGGGACAATCATGGGTTCCAAAATGATAATGGAGGCTCATCTAGGGCCTATGGAACCAGGGTGATGGCCATGGGTATGGGATAGAGCTCATGCATTGGCTTTTGCCCACGTGCTTAATTATGTTTGTCCCGACCATATTTTGAAAATTGTGGTACATTTTCCTGTTGAATATGGTCATTTATGCTTTTACTCTTCTTTTCAGCTGCTTCAACCTTCGGGGCATTGTTCCAAGCCCGAACCAAGGTGGGGGCAAGGGAATGGGGAGGATAACCCTATGTGGACCCAGTGAAGAAATGCGGACCCAGGTGAGAGAGATTATGAATTGGGATATAGTGAATGGAAGGAGAGTGGTATATGTGGATAAGGTAGTGGGACCACGCAACCAAAGTTGGGGTTTCCCAAGTAGTACCACCCTAAAATCAAATGGTCAATAAAGGAGATCCCGCGAGACTAAAATATGAGGGTAACATCCAAAAGAGGTAAAGGGGACAAAAACACAAACTAAGCCCACTCTTTCCGCCAAATCCCCCCATCAAACCATGCCCAGAAGTGTCCATGATGAGTAAACCCAATACTCAATTACCAAATGACAAGACATACCTTTAGGTTCGGGAGGCCCACCTTCAAACATATTGTAATATTCCTAATTAGCTATGGCTAATTGGAATATTCGATTTTGATCAATTTTGTCGTCTATAGTTTATTCATAAATAAAAAGGTGAGTAAAGAATACATAACTCACTTTAGAAATAAAAGTTCACTCCCTAGTAGCACAACGTTGTAACTTAAGTGAGCCAAGGGGGCCAAGATACCATGCAGAGAGGGGGCCCACGTAGACACATGGAGGGACTGCGCAGGCCAAGAGGGAGCACGTGGCAACGTTGGAGGAGGTGAGCCTTAGGGTTGAGTGGGGCTAACACTATATAGAGGGGAGAGCCTCCTCATTTTGATCATTTGTTGTGGATGATATTGAGCTGGTCGTTTAGACTTCTTGAGCACGTTGGTTGTTTAGCCTGTCTGCAGCACTGTTTAGTGCGTTGAGTGTCTCCGATCGGAGATCTCGCCCTTAGCCTCGGGGGACTTCGAGTGCCTGCTCGGGTAAGGCAGTTTCTTCAGCATTTTGTGGGAGGATTGATGTTTGGGTTTTCTTGTGGAGCTGGGCATTCAGAGACTGCACAGTCTTGAGAGGGAGGACACAGTCCATTCTAGGGGAGCTCCGGATTGAGCTTCTTGCAGGGGTTTTGAGCTTGGAGATTGAGCAAAGGATCAGACTTTGCCTTTGGGAGGATTTTGGTGGAGTTTGAGGCTGCATTTCAGTGGTTCCTATTCAGCCTCTGCGCAGAGCCTTGGAGGACAGCGTAATTCTCCAAGGGGGTGATTTTCGGGGGTCAGCCATTTCAAATATGATTTCTAGGTTTTGCTGTGGTGGATGAGTAGAGGTGGATTCCTGATTTTCAGCTCATTCCGGAGAGGGGATCAGCCCCAAGTCATCGGTTCATTTCAGCAGTAGTAGTTACACGACAGTTTTCTAGCAGCTGGGACGCAGTTCAGAGAGCAGCGATTTCTTGGATATTTTGAGAGTATTTCTTCACTTGCCTTGAGCAAGTCTAGACGTCATCACTCTGATCACCTATTGTACTTCATTATATTTCTCAGTATAATAAAATGGCTTAGCAATCTCTCTCTATATTTCTAGATGATTTGTCGTACATTCTATCTAGGCTATTGTATGTCTGCTTTATTGTTATCTTATGTATTTTCGGGCGTTCTAGTTCTATACCGCTTGGTGTGTTTATCTCATACTCTTAGACAGAGTCTGGAAAGGGCCAGGTAGCCTCCAAATCTCACCCTCTTCTCAGAGGTGAAATATATGGTAAATGCCCTCCCAGTCCACCTCTGGTTGGAGTTTGCTTGTGTTTTAGAGATATCCCCGAAACGGGTATTACAGTGGTATCAAAGCATAGTTCTGGCTCAGCCTGTGGAGCTAGTTGTTTATGACACCAGGGAAGAGGCCCTACATTTGTTACAGAGGCAGAAAGTACAGAGATCGTGAGCGTAGGTTGGAGAACACCTACGGAGAGGGAGACTGTTTTCGGGTAGTGGATACAGAACAGGAGGAGCCTGTGATAGACGCAGAGCAGGAGGAGCCTGTGTTAGATTCAAAGCAAAGAGAGCCGATGGCAGATGATAATGAGGCAAAACAGTTTGGGGAGGCACTCCTCAAATCAGTGCAGGATCTAGCGAGACAGATTGAGGTGATGGGTCAAAGATTCACCGCTGTGGAGGCTAGACAGCGTGAGACTCCACGGGTTTTCCAGGTAGGTGAGGGATCGGGTACATCTCACCATTTGCCGGAGCATGATGCTACTCAGCGTGATACTACTCAGCAGATGGCTTCACATGCACCTACACGCTCTACCATGCCCACTTTCTTGGGAGCAGACACAGGGGCAGGAGCCCAGTAGGAGGCAGAGCCCGGGCATATGGGTGATTATTTTGTAGAGTATCAGGCCTATGGGCAGGAGTTCAGGGATGCTCTTTCGTTCAGAGATTTTGTGCAGCTTCAACGGGACAGTAGACCCCGCGACCATCATCGAGGGCACCGGCATTATCATGACGGAGATACCCACCGCACAGCTAGCAGATTTCACTTGCCTATGTTTGATGGTTCATCAAATAGTTCGGCGAAGTCTTGGGTGGAGAAGCTGGACATCTATTTCCAGCTTAACCAGATGTCGGAGATGGAGGCCATCAAGGTGGCGACATTACATTTGGATGGAGAGGCCCAGGACTGGTGGTTCCATGGGATGGTCACACTCGGATATTCTACAGTGACGACATATGCCGAGTTCACCAAGAGGTTGATAGAGAGATTTGACCGGAGGGATCCGGAACAACACTTTGTTGAGCTGACGAGGCTCAAATAGACCGAGAGCCCAGAGACATACATTGCAGACTTCTTGAGGGTTTCAGTGATGGTGCCAGATCTATCCGCGACACGGATGATCTATATGTTTGTGGAGGGGTTAGCAGAGCCACTTCGGGGTCTAGTCAGATATACTAGACCAGCCACACTCCAGGATGTTATTAGCAGGACCCGGGATTTACAAGATGCATTTCCCAGGACTCGGACACCTTACCCCCAGAGACAGGGCTTCCAGCCCAAGGGGAAGGATGTGAGGATTCCACCTCCAAAGGGGAATCCAGAACGGGCATAGATGGATGATGATGCCAGGAGGGAGCTGAAGAAGAAGCAACTGTGCTTTACTTGTCAGGACACCGGGACATAGATGTGTTGCTGGCAAAGCACATTTTATTGAGGTCTTCTCCGAGAGCAGCGAGGAAGAGGATGAGGAGGATGACGTGGAGGCAGGAGATAGTCATGCAGCGCAGGATCCTTTGCCACCTCCACCTCCAGCAGCAGGTAGTGCGGCTTTTGCACCCATCGGAGGGGCCCTTGCAGCATTGCGAGGAGTTCCCAAGTATTTGACGCTGCGCGTACGGGGGACAGTACGTGGCCAACGAGTATCAGTTTTGGTTGACAGTGGGGAAACCCACAATTTCATGGATGCACAGATGGTTGAGCAGAGAGGTATTCAGACTGAGAGCTTCAATGGATTTTCAGTTTTGGTCCCAGGAGATCAGACCATGATGTGTGCTCGTTATGTTCCAGAGTTATCAGTGACGATGGGCACCTATACACTGACTGATCACTTTTTCTTGGTCAATATTCTGGACACCAACATGGTACTAGGTGTTCAGTGGCTTATCACTCTAGGGAATGTCACCACAGATTGGAAGGCCCTAGAGATGGAGTGGGATGATGAGAAGACAGGGAGGCATGAGAAGATACGGGGACATCACACCTATCCGCCTCAGACTGTTTCAGCTCATCGGATGGAGGCAGTCTTTCGAAAGGGAGACGTGGAGTGGGCAGTGGAGCTGCGTGCATTAGAGGCAGGGACTACAGGGCAGACAGTGCACCCAGAGATACAGTCCATTCTTGACAAGTATGCCACAGTGTTTGGGGATATTCCGTCGGGACAACCACCGGACCGGGGGTTTGAGCAGACCATTGAGCTTGAGTAGGGCATACAGGCAGTGATTACTACCCCCTATAGGCACCCCAAAGCTTATCGGGATGAGATTGAGTGGGCCATCCAGGAGTTGTTGGCTCTTGGGCACATCCGATCGAGCACGAGTCCTTTTGCTTCTTCTGTGGTGTTGGTGAAGAAGAAGGACGGCACCTTGAGGATGTGTATTGACTACAGGGCCCTGAACAAGAAGACCCTGAAGAACAGGTACCCTATACCCAGGATCGATGAGTTGATGGATGAGTTGAGAGGAGCCCGGTTCTTCTCAAAGATTGATTTGAGATCAGGGTACCATCAGATTCGCGTGAGGGAACAGGACATTCCCAAGACCGCCTTCAGGTGTCACTATGGGCACTTTGAGTTTTTGGTGATGCCCTTCGGGCTAACCAACGCCCCAGCGACATTCCAGTCTTGCATGAATCACATCTTCCGCAGTCACTTGAGGAAGTTTGTGTTGGTGTTCTTTGATAATATCCTCATTTACAACAAGACTTGGGAGGAGCATCTCCAGCACATCGAGGCAGTGTTGCGCATTTTGGAGGAGCAGCAGTTCTATGCCAAGCTCTCCAAGTGTGAGTTTGGGTTGACGGAGATGTTGTACTTGGGATATATCATAGGGGTGGACGGAGTGAGAGTCCACGAGGAGAAGATCAGGGCCATCAGAGATTGGTCGAAGTCGAGGAACGTGACAGAATTTCGAGGATTCATTGGCATTTGTACTTATTACACGAAGTTCGTCAAGAGTTTCTCACAGCTTGCTGCACCCCTTACAGATTTGACGAAGAAGGGGGAATTCAGTTGGTCGGATACAGCACAGCGAGCCTTTGACAGGCTCAAGGAGGTGATGAGCAGCTGCCCTGTGCTTGCATTGCCGGATTTTACGCAGCCATTTGTTTTGGAGTGTGATGCGTCGGGAGAGGGAATCGGCGCAGTATTGATGCAGAGAGGTCACCCTATAGTCTTTGAGAGTCGGAAGCTCCTTCCACATGAGAGGTTGTATTCTATATACGACAAGGAGATGTTGGCCATTATGCATGCATTGGCGAAATTCCAACAGTATTTAGTGGGTAACAAGTTCAAGGTGAGGACTGATCACAACAGCCTCAGGTTCTTTTTGGAGCAGAAGCAGCTACAGGAGAGGCAGCAGAAGTGGATCAGTAAGATCCAGGCATATGACTTTGACATTGAGTATGTCAAGGGTAAGAACAACGTGGTAGCAGATGCCCTTTCATGTAGACCAGCCATGTTGTCTCTTCTGAGCTTGGATATAGACTGGAGGGCTCGACTTTTAGTAGAGTACTCCAAGGACAGATTTGCATGTGAGGTTCTGGATGGACAGGTGGCGGATGACAGGTACAGGGTGGTCGATGAGATCATCTACTACAGGGACCGGATCTTCTTGACTGAGGGATCTCAGCTCAAGAAGAAGATACTTCAGGCATCACATGATTCATCTTTGGCTGGCCATCAGGGGTTTACCAAAACCTACAGGGCCATTAGAGAGAGGTTCTCATGGAAGGGCCTCAAGGAGGACGTACTCCAGCACATCAGGGAGTGCGATGTTTGCCAGAGGAACAAGGGGGAGATGAGCCATCCCGCAGGGTTATTGTAGCCTCTTCCCATTCCGGAGGGGAAATGGGAGAGTATTTCGATGGACTTCATCACAGGGTTGCCCATGGTGCAGGGCAAGGATTGTATCTTTGTCGTCGTTGATCGACTGACAAAGTATGCGCATTTTTTCGCCATATCCGCGCACTACACAGCAGCACAGGTGGCTGAGCTGTTCTTCAGAGAGGTTTTCAGGCTACATGGTCTTCCTAAGACCATCATCAGTGACAGGGACAGCCGTTTCATGGGCGGATTTTGGCAGGAGCTTTTCCGGTTAGTGGGGACGGAGTTGACACCGAGTACCAGTTATCACCCACAGACGGATGGACAGACGGAGATAGTTAACAAGTGGCTGGAGGGCTACTTGCGTAACTATGTTAGTGGGCAGCAGCGAGCATGGCTGAAGTGGTTGCATCTGGGGGAGTACTGCTACAACACTACTCATCACATGTCCATTGGTATGTCACCATTCTATGCTTTGTATGGGTATCATTCTTTATCTTTTGCTGATGTGATGTTTGGTGCTAGCAAGACTCCGAGAGCCAAGATTTGGATCCAAGAGAGTCAGGATATTCTCCGAGCTCTCAAGGACAATATGGCTACAACACAAAACCAACAGAAGCTGTATGCTGACAGGGGTCGGGTGGAAAGACAGTTTGAGGTAGGGGACTTGGTCTACCTACGATTGCAGCCATATCGACAGTCGTCACTGAAGCAGAAGGGAGCTGAGAAGCTCAAGCCCCGCTTTTACGGGCCATACAGGGTGATACGCAGGATTGGACAGGTTGCATATGAGTTGGAGTTGCCCCAAGGTAGCAAGATTCATAATGTTTTTCATGTATCATGCCTGAAAAAGGCACTGGGGCAGCAGGTGATAGTGACAGATGAGCTACCACCCCTGGATGATGAGGAGCATTTGGTGTTGCAGCCAGAGGCTATTATTGATACCAGGGAGAGGCAGCTACGGAGCAGGATTGTCCGAGAATTCTTGGTGAGGTGGAAGAATTTGCCGGATGAGGATGCCACTTGGGAGAGTGAGAAAATTTTGCAGCATCCATCACTTCAGTTGCTTGAGGACAAGCAACATTTTGCCGGGGGAGACTGTAATATTCCTAATTAGCTATGGCTAATTGGAATATTCGATTTTGCTCAATTTTGTCGTCTATAGTTTATTCATAAATAAAAAGGTGAGTAAAGAAGACATAACTCACTTTAGAAATAAAAGTTCACTCCCTAGTAGCACAATGTTGTAACTTAAGTGAGCCAAGGGGGGCCAAGAGACCACGCAGAGAAGGGGCCCACGTAGACATATGGAGGGACTGTGCAGGCCAAGAGGGAGCACGTGGCAACGTTGGAGGAGGTGAGCCTTAGGGTTGAGAGGGGCTAACGCTATATAGAGGGGAGAGCCTCCTCATTTTGATCATTTGTTGTTGATGATATTGAGCTGGTCCTTTCGGCTTTTTGAGCACGCTGGCTGTTTAGCCTGTCTGCAGCATTGTTTAGTGCATTGAGTGTCTCCGATCGGAGATCTCGCCCTTAGGCCCGGTTGACTTCGAGTGCCTGCTCGGGCAAGTTAGTTTCTTCAGCATTTTGTGGGAGGATTGATGTTTGGGTTTTCTTGCGGCGCTGGACATCCAGAGACTGAACAGTCTTGAGAGGGAGGACGCAGTCCATTCTAGGGGAGCTCCAGATTGAGTTTCTCGTAGGGGTTTTGAGCTTGGAGATTGAGCGGAGGATCAGCCTTTGCCTATGGGAGGATTTTGGTGGAGTTTGAGGCTGCATTTCAGTGGCTTCTATTCAGCGTCTGCGCAGAGCCTTGGAGGGCAGCGTAATTTCCCAAGGGGGTGATTTTCGGGGGTCAGCCGTTTCAGATATGATTTATGGGTTTTGCTGTGGTTGGTGAGTAGAGGTGGATTCCAGATTTTCAGCTCATTCCGACGAGGGGATCAGCCCCAAGTCATCAGTTCATTTCAGCAGTAGCAGCTGCACGGCAGTTTTCCAACAGCTGGGACGCAGTTCAGAGAGCAGCCATTTCTTGGATATTCTGAGAGTATTTCTTCACTTGCCTTGAGCAAGTCTAGGTGCCATCACTCTGATCACCTATTGTACTTCATTATATTTCTCAGTATAATAAAATGGTTTAGCAATCTCTCTCTATATTTCTGGATGATTTGTCGTACATTCTATCTATGCTATTGTATGTCTTCTTTATTGTTATCTTATGTATTTTCAGGCGTTCTAGTTCTATACCGCTTGGTGTGTTTATCTCATACTCTTAGACAGAGTCTGGAAAGGGCCAGGTAGCCTCCAGATCTCACCCTCTTCTTAGAGGTGAAATATCTGGGAAACGCCCTCCCAGTCCACCTCTGGTTGGAGTTTGCTTGTGTTTTAGAGATATCCCCGTAACGGGATATTACTCATATGATCAATAAATATGGGTGAGGGACGACATGGTTGGCTCAAGTGGCAGAGAAATGGTACAACGAGCTAGTTGAGGGTTGCTGGCTGCTGGAGAAAAAAATTCTCCTAGGGATATCACCCACGAAGTGGTGGGTAACAGGGACCATGCGCTCAAGGCACTCAATCAATCCATCTCTAACCTCCCCAGTCAATGCTTTTGCCTCTAGAGCTTTATAATGATACCTTGGGTTCAGAAAAAACCCAGTTGCATGTATAGGGTGATGGAGTTGATTGTTCCATCTTTGATCAATGATTTCCCAAATGGGCCCATACTTAGCCACTCTATCCTTGTATGCTACCTTTATTTTCTCCTTTGCTTGATCCATAGCCTCATAAATGAAGCCAATAGCCAATCTTTCCCCATCCACCAACCGCAACACCTTAACCAGTGGCTCAACAACCTTCACAATTTCTGCTTCCTTTTTCCAAAATATTTCTTCCTTAACTTTCTTTCTCACATATTTTCCATCCTGTTTGCGAGCCCATTGACATTCATTCCATTCATCACTGGAAAACGCCCTTTGCAAGTTTCTATGTTGGGAACGCATAGATTGAAATGTCAAAAAATGAGTTGCAAATCTAGTGATGGCCGGCCTAATAGTATCCTTTCCCCCTGTGTGTTTCCTCATCAGGTTCAAAACCCACGAGTGATTGTAGATATGTTTTGTTATGCTTTTGGCATGCTCTATAGTGTACTTGATCCAATCTATTTTCCCAATATTCTCAAGCACTAGTGTTGAGATTTTGTGTATTGGGGTAGCATCGGGTGTGCTCTAACGTTGAAACTTGGTGGAGGGGCTAAGAAACACATCAACTCCAAAACCCAGAAAGCGTTTGGAGAAACTTCATCTGGTGTTGAAGTTATTCAAATAATTAATTTTTTTAATGAGGACCTGTTGACCACTAGAGTGGCACCTGTTGATTATGTGAAGACTCCATGCCCAAGGATGAACCAGAGGACACTTGTGCCATCAGATATCATCAGTTCAACAAAGTTTTTAAACTCTACTTCTTCTTATCATTTTCTTCTTTAGTCCTCAGATTCCGCAGCCCTACGGGGATATGATATAAATGTCACTAGCATGATGAATAAAGCCATGTAACAGGCCTAGGATGTTGGGACTCGATCAACAAGCAAGTACACCTTGGAGTTTTCTTTTTTACTTGGTTAATTATTCCTTCTTTTTAGCGGTGAATAATTTTTTAGGTTTTTTCACTCATTGCATTACCCCAAAGCTGGGGTGACGGCTTGAAGGTTGAGCCCCTAACGCATCTTAGTGTCTAGAGTCAATGTATAATACCATTCTAGTTCATCTTTGAAATTTCGCGGAATTTGACTAGGTCTAAGTAGGATTTTTTAATAATTAAAAATTTCCCGCAAATGAGATTTTTTAATTAATTTCTATGTAATGATGTAAATAAGTGGCCTTAGGAAATGTCTGGGGCGTGTGACTACTCGAAAATCATCCTCAGAGACCTAGCATTATCTTAGGATCCACTCTGGGGGACAAAAAACGATTTATACTCCGTCAAAATCCATTTTCTCTAATGTCTGTGGTAAAAATGAGAAAAAAATTCAAAAGAAATGAATAAATTAGAAAAAATAATTATTTTTTCCAAAATCAAATAAGTCAAAATTTGACATGAGAATTAAGAGGGGAAGCCAAGGGTGGTGTAGCAGCAATGTGGGGCCCACCACATAAGGTACAACAAGTCAAATTCAAAGATACAAGTGCCAAGTCAAGCTAGTCCCACTTTGGTTGCATGAAACTTACGTATGGTCAAAACTTTGATTCAATTCAAAATCATTTTTTTTTTTTTTTTAAATCTAGGGTAATCGGTAACTGGTGAGAGTTTCCTGAGCAAGGCCCAGGATCAAATCCAACTGGCCGCCACTATAAACCTAGGCTAAGTGCAACAGCCTGCATGCTGCACACAATAGCAATTAACTTATGCCTCAACAAGAGCCGAGACGTCCACTATGGGCTCGCCTACTCTTCTAGCCAAGACACAATAGGCATATGTCTCCACGGAGGTTTGATCTTGGGTGGATCCGGTGAAAGTCTAGTGTCGTTCGCCGTTTGACCTCCGCTTCATAGACAATTCAAAATCAACTGTTATGGAATATAATTCTAAGGTGAAAAGGTAAGTGAGTGGGAAGGGAACCCACATCGCTCTTCATGGTATAAGCATAAGTCTCTAAAAAGGAAAATTAAAATGCACATGTTGAAAAAAGGTTCCACGCGGTCAAAGGGAAATACACACATCAGCAAGCAAAATCAGCGTATTACATGAAGGATTTGAGGGAAGATTTAATTGAGAAAATCATGGAGTATGGTCTCCACTTACTCCAGCAAATTTCACCCTTGTACGCAGTTGTAGCCTTTAGCATCTATGCACAACCGATTTTTCTCTACGCTGGCAGCGTCCACGCAGTTCAGAGGCAGCCAAACGCACAACAATCACAGCAGCCTATATGCAGAAATTAAGGGGCAGTTTGGTGACTGTTTGCACAAGTGTCATTGTACAGGGATTTGTGGCCTTTTGATGAAGGATTTGTTGGGAATTTGTCTCCCTTTTCACCCACCCAACCTCACACATGGCAGCCTTAGCCATTTCTGCACATGAGAACAAGGAATATGCTGGACAAAACAGAGATACACTGCCATCTAATAGGAAATTTGAATTTCACATTTGGCATGAGGTTTCTACACTTGGAATTTGACTTTCCTTCCTTGAGATTTTCAACTCTCCAACTCTCCACTTGTCATGAGGTTCTTCATTGAGATCTTTTTTCAGTTTTTGTATAAATTGAACCTTGGGCTCTCATTGTAATGATGGTTTTTGGAAGCTTGTGCTTATTGTTACTATGCCGAAATTGTTATTGAGCTAAATAAAGGAAAGTCTTTGGGACACTAGCTTCTCTTGTGGTGCATTCTTTGGTTGATGAGGTATACCTGTTTCATTTGATGTTGTTATCCATTTGATTTTACATTGCAATCTAGTTGGTTTTTTTTGTGCATTTGCCTGAGGGCACTATTGTCTAGGGAGGGGAGATTTGTAGCTATCTCAGATCTCCTTTGGGCTTGGTATATTTTGTGCTCTTGTTGTAGCTTGTTATTTTTGGTTGAATGACAAGCTCAACATGGCCTCTATATGCCAACTTTCTTTTGCACTAACAATTGGTTTGCAGAGATTTGTGTGTTCAAAGGACAGTTTGCCAAGTCTATTGGAGTGTGAAGACTTCTTCAGTTGGAATAAATCACCTCCAAAGATATCAAAAATCCCACAAGTTGTTCAAGCCAACAATCTCATAATACATCAAGAGATTTATTTAAAAGGGGGTTTCATGAGCCCTTTGCTTCTTTTCCATCTCTAAAAAATCATATATTTTCTTTTCTCATATGTGCACATATTGATTTTATCTAGCATTTGAGGCTAGTTGTTGGATTTAAATCCTAACTCTCACTCACTAAATCAACTCTTTCAAGCTGATCTTAGTGAGGGAATTTGTAATATAAAGTTTATTTTATACTTGCATTGAGTTTCTAACTTTTTCCTTCTCATGCATGTCATTTCCTCTCACATACTTTAGCGCTATTTCTTTTTGCATGCTAACTCTTTTGCTTGCTTGCCTATAGATGTTCTTGGAAGAAAATTCAAGTTTGAAGAAAGGGAGCTAAAGCATAAGCTAAGGAACACTTTTCCATTTGGAACCTCAAGACCAAGTTCCTCCTTATCACTTCACCTCTTCTTCTAAAGCCTCATTCTTTTGAGGAATTGTAACCACCATTCACCTCAAGGATTTAAGCCTTTACTTTGTAACATCTCACAAGTAAATCTTTAAAATTTTACACGTGTAACTTTGGGAAAGAGTAAGTTTAAAGTGCATATTGTAAGCTCTTGCCAAGCCCCTCATTTCTATAAGAGGGCCTCACTTTCAATAATAAAGAGCTGACTTTTCTTGAGGGAGCTTGGGAAGTTTTTTCCATTGTATCTCACCTACTCATTTAGAGGGAGGAAATATTCTTTAGTGGTTAACTTTCTTTTGTCTGGTTTTTAATTTGCTCAAACTAATTTACTTGCATTCATCATTTCGTTTTCTAATCTAATCTAGTTTCATGTGAATAACTCATATTTTCATTTCATTAATTTCTTAGATCGCATAGTCCTTTAATTTCCTAATTTGCAATCTCATTTGCCATCACTTACTTGTGTTTTGTGATATATTTCTCATTTGGTTAAGTTTCACAATATACTACAAGTAAAGAAGCATAGCACTTTTAAATTTATGGCAACTTGAGTTATTGTTCTAACTATGAAGCATATTTAATTGAACCATCTCCATAAAGAAACATAGCACTTGCAAACTCACTTTCATATCATATTAGGCATTCTAATTTAGTTGCATATTTAAAATTAACCTCCAAGCATAAGCTTGGTTGATAGAAATCATAGGAAAAAGGCTTTCTTGGAAAATTTTTCCATTTGGTACGAAGTAATGTAAAAGTGTGTGACCCTGCAGTTATGAAGGTGGCTTGTCCCCTTGTAGGAACGAAGGCAGACGCTGGCTCGTAAAACTCAGGGGACGAATATCCTTAATGACACCCCCGTGCCCTCGCCCCCTCCTTCTTACAGTCACCCCAATTTTTACCCCTTGGTAAGAGCACAAGAGGAGGACATCTCACCTAGATTAGGCATTTTAGATTAAAAGTAACCAAGATTAATTGCATCCAAATCTAGTATAATTGCATCTCATGCTTTGATTCAGAAATCCATTTATCTTGAAAGCATTTTACTTCTTTTAAGCAAATACATTTTCATTTCAAAGAGCAATACTCTGGAGGCACTGGTTTCTCATATGTTTCATGTTTATCTAATGTATTGATGGTTATTGCTCATATCACATTTTTGCTTATAAATCTGAAGAAGTAATCTATTTAACTCTAACAATTCTCCTAGAAAACTCACATATTTAACTTAGTTTTTCTTTAAGGACCACCCTCCATAGCTAACCTAGGAGATAGCTTAAGCGGAGAGTGTCGGGAATAAGTGACAGCCCCTTCTCTGAGTTCCCTGCCACCAACCACACGTAGTGGGGTTGAAGGCTTTTTCCACTAACTAGTAGGTAGGTGTAGGCGGCAAGCAATAACAGGACCCTAAGTCTAAACTTAGGAAATTAGAAAAATTAAAGTGAAATAATTAAACACATGTGCTGAAATGTTCTAAGTGATGCGGATCAAGCAGTCTTTTAATCTCAACTGTTGATAAAATATTTAATCATGGCCGTTGATGTGCTCAACAAAAAAGTATAATAGAAGGGCTTGAGGGTCAGTTGGAGACACACATACAGAGGCAGAGCTGAGGAATTGATCTGGAATTCTAGGGCAGGGTTTGCTAAGAATTTCCGGAAGAGTTTTCTGCAGCGAAGGGTAGTATTGGCTGAGGGGATGATCTGACCCCGGAGCCAAGAGTCAGCAAGAGGCATAGGAGCAGCAATCAAGGTCAGCACAGAGGAGCAAGGGCAGCAGCCGTTGCGCAGTGCAGAGGCTTCAACCGCTACGCATGTGCTACACGAGCCTAGGAGGGGCAGTGCTGTAGCTTCAGAGGGCTTCCAGAGTTACGCAAAGGCCTCCAGAGGTAGCGTAAGGACTGCATCACCTAGTTTGGGGTTACGCAGTCCCCTTCTGAGCAGCGCAGAGGCACGTAGAGCCTAGCAGGGCTATCGCTGGGGCTTCAGGGGCAGCACTGGGGTTTCTAGGGCCAGAAAATAGCTTTGTCCTGTAAATCCAGTTTGAGGGTGTGGATCACTTAGCTTTTGGTCTCAGAACAACAGGTATTGCTGCAGATCTACTATTTTCTCTGTCGGGTTAACTAGTTAGGTGCCCAGATTTGTTGTACTCGGATTCTACTTAATAATAATAAACCCTCATATCTGCTGCACCAGTTTTTTCGCATTGGGCTTTTCCGGGGACTATTGTCCAAAAAATCTGTTTCACTTTGTTTGAATGAGCGTATTATTCAGTAAATGATCTGCATATGTGTAGGCTGTTAGTAGTGTTTACTTCGATATTTTCTGAATATTTTCTGGAAATAACTTGTATAATTTAATCACAAGTAGGAGAAGTAAACCATGATACTACAGTAGGATTTTTTGCATTAATGTATTCAAAAAATTTCACATGGCATCAGAGCGATAGCAGATCAAGCTGAATCTCCAGCAAATTAGCTGAAGAATATTTTTCTGTAGGGTAGCAACGGAAGCAGCAGAATCTGGAAAGGGCAATAGCAGCAGGAGGATGCAGATCCAGAAAGGGGCAGCGCGGTAGCTTTAGAAGGCCTTCAGGCTTACGCAGAGGCTAAGCAGGCTAGCATAAGGACTACGTCACCCAGTTTGGGGTTACACAGTCCACTTCTGAGCAGCGCAGAGATCGCACAAGGCCAGTCTGCTTATGCAGAGACCAGCCAGAGGGACGCAGTCCAGTCTTCTTGTCAGTTTGCCGAGATCCGGGATTAGTGCTTCAGTTCTTCAGCAGTGCTGGTGTGGTGGAGATTCTGCTGGTGTAGAATTGTGCCTAGCTAAGTCAACAAAGAGCGGGAGGAAGACAGTCACTCAGCAGATCTGAGCCAAACAGATTTGAGATTCGATCAGGAGGATCAGAGAGAATTGTCTGATTGTTTTGGCTGAAGATTTCCAGGAGGGAAATTAGTTTTCAAAAGGAGCAGTTTCTAGAGGGTTCCTAGTCACCAAGAAACCCAGATCCAACGTTTATGTGTTACCATAGAAAGAGGGAGAAGAGTACTGTGTCCATCATATTTGAGCCAGATGGCTTCTCATGGGCTGAGAGATCAGGACAGGTTGGACGGTGTGTCCAACTTCGTCATCTGGAGGGCCAGGATCCTATCAGTCCTGGTGAGTACGACATCAAGAACCATGCAAATAATGTCCTAGCTGAGACTGCAGATCCTGATCCTATGAAGAAATTTAATGAAAATCAAGCACGGGCTAAGTGTTTGATTATGGACGGAGTAAAGGATCATGTTGTGCCACACATTATCAGAAATAAGACAACGAATGAGATGTGGACTGCTTTAGAGGCCATGTATTAGGGAAGCTCTGTTCAACGGAAAATGATTCTTGAGAATCAGATGAGGCTATTCCAGATGCAAAAGGGTGAGGAGGTAGATCCCTTCCTCTTCCGACTTCAGACTATCCGAGATCAACTGATTGCCATGGGTGCACCTCCAGACGAAGGGCTCTTGGTAAGGACTACCCTGAATGTAGTCACCGAGGAATGGGAAACGTTTGTCCAAAGCATATTGCGCAGGGCAACGTTACCATCCTGGGTGGACATGTGGGCAATCCTCTGCCAAGAAGAGATCAGGAGAATTACTAAGAGGCAGAACAACAATAGCGTAATGGTCAGGGTGAAGAAAGAAGAGGAGGATGATGTAGCCCTTGCATCAAAGGAAAGAAAGTAGCAAGGGAAGAAGAATAGGGTTCTATCCAAGGTCTCGTGCTTTAACTGTAGCGAACTTGGACACTTTTCTAGCACTTGTCCTAAAAAGAAGGACAAAGGATGATGCCAGGATACTGGGTTAAAACAGATCCTAGCATATACTAGCATGTGTGCTTCCTTCAACATTAAAAATCTCATCTAATTCTTCATTAAAAAAAAAAATTGATTCAGCTTCAAATATACATAACGGAAAGAGAGCTATACAAACAAAAAAATGTTGATATACAATAACACAAGAAATTCCTTGGCCAAATATTAAAGTGGATGGCCTTTCGGCTCTCGGCCCTTTAATAAAAGCTCTCAACCCATTTCTCTCTCTCTCTGTATTCCTCACTGTTCTTCCATCCTCACACACTCCTCAAATTTATACATAATAATGAATTTATTCCATTCCATAATTTCCTCCACACAAATCTCAACTAAAATCTAAATTGTTTTTATTCTTTTTTTGGACTCAAGTAAGTCTCGTTTAAGGAATTCCTAATCCTTAGATTATCTACCTGATTCAACTCCACTTATATCCTTAATTATTAAAGGAATATTTACAATAATCCTCACATTTATATTTTCTCAATTTATTAAAATGAGCAAAATAATTAATAAAATAATTTAAAAACCTCACCCCCTAAATCACACAAATGAATAATGAAAATTTAGCTTTGATGCTCCTGCATCAGACTCCCCATGTAGAGAAGTTTCCATAGACTCCTATCTATGAGGTCTGTCGCTTTTCTGTTATAATGCGACAGCCTATGAGGTCTGTCGCTTTTCTGTTATAATGCGACAACCACAAGTCCTGATGACTTGCTCCCTCCAGGATTCCAAACTTTGTTCTGCCGCTGGTCCTTCAAAGTATCAGCTCGATTTGGTAACTCATCACTCACTCTATCAATCAGATTCCATCGGCCTTTACAACAATTGCTTCCGCCAATTCCTCAAAGTAATTCCTCTCTGTCTAATGCTTTTGTCTCCAACTGTGCTGAACACTCAACTTCCTGAAGCGAAGAATAATCAAGAATTTCTTCCTGACCACAACTATAGTCATTGATTGCTTTTATAGCAACAACTTTCTCATCCGGTGTTGTACTGCATTCATTAACAAACTGTTAGTTTTAAATAGATAAGACCTTTCGGCCTCTTTTGATGCTTCAAGCACCAATCTACCATCATTGACTTTCTGGATTTCAACAAATCTTTTTTTGAACTGCTGGATGCTTTCATCTTTATCTTGCTGGACCAATATTTCTGTCTCCTTTATGTCTCTACGGACATAAATTTCTTGCTGCCCTTGATCTTTCATCTCAACTCCAAATAATTTCTGCTCAATTTCTCTGATTTCGACATCATATTTATTAATGTCTCATTCTGTACCTACAACCACATTATTATTTGAAAAGTTATAACATTCACTCAACTCTGTAAATGTTAAAAACATTTCACCCCTATCATGCACAGTAACTGCAATCTCTTCTGTATCAGGTTCTGCAGGTTTCAGTTCTCCTTCAAGTTCCTTAAGCCATCGTTCCAAGAACTCTATTTCCATGTGAAATATTTTCAGCATTTCATCACAACCTTCATTCCCAGATTCATTCTTCTTCTGGAAATCTTCCTGAGTTATCCTGTTTTTTGTTTCATCACACTGCAAAATTCTGTCAGCAATTTCATTAAACAAATACATTTGTTTACCTCCTTGGAATATCTCTTCGGCATTTCCATTATGCTTTTGCTCCATAACAGCTTCAACTGGTTGTCTTAACCCAAACAAGAATTCATCGATGATTTCTTCCTATTGCAACAAATCAGTACCTTCCTCCTCTGAAAGGCATTCTCCATCACACTTCACCTCAAGAGTTTCATTTTTCTCTGTGACAGTTTCACCGGACTTTCCACCATCTTTCGCACATGCTACAAACATACATAAACTGTGAGATTTAAAAATACAAGGCTTCATAGCCTCATCTGCTTCTCTCAACAACACATCTTCAGATTCTTTTGAACTATTCCAATAGTTCATGAGATCTTCCTCATTGATCTCTTCACCCAGAATTTCACCCTGTTCTAGGCCACAAATGGAAACTTCCATTTTCAACTCAGCCTCTCTGAGTTCTTCACATCCCATTTGAACACTTATCATCTGTTCGAGCTTCCTCAGCTCTTTTGTCAGTTGTATGTTTACCTGTTGTTCCCTCTTTGCATGTAGCCTTTGCCACTTCACTTTCTTCCTCATGGTCCAACCATGTCTCTGGTCTTTCACATTTCTCTGCAATAACTCCATCAACAATTCAAGGTGAACTGTTGTCTCAGCCTTATCCCGCTCATAATCTTTATCAGTCAACTGCTCACAAATGCCACTTACCTTGGCATTTTCCTTCTTCTTTCTTCTGCTGCGATCATTCTCAGAACCTCTTAAATGACTATCACTAGTCATCTTCTCCTCCTTTGTGAACTTCATTGTTCACGTGTGGATTTCATTCAATCCACTTCTCACCAAGCCTCCATACTTTCCTTTCACCAATGCAAGCTCTCTTCCTGCGCTTGATCACTTTCAATTCTCTGTCTTGGAATCATCTCTGTGCAATTCTCTTGCTTCACTTTGCTACAAACAACACTTTAGTAATTCTTGTGTTACAATGACCAAACTCTTTGGGTGTCGGGCTCCGCCGATCATGCACACAATTACATTCAGAACTTTGGCTTAGCTTACGACTCTTTAACTTCAGACTTTACCCAACTCTTCATCTTGGATGAAAAATACTTAATCTTAACTCAAACTATCCAAACTTTCATTTGACCTAACATCTGTTTTGACTTCAAGGCTTGACCAAACAATTATGATAGTGGATATTTTGACTTAATTCAAGCTATACAATCTTCCAACGAACATACACCCCTAATACATTTTTAGGATGTAAAATCTTCACTCTCTCTCATACTCCATTCTTATGAAAGATCATCAGTTTCCCATTATCATTTCACATGATGCTAAAGTCTTTAATCGAAATGCAATCCAGGTTTTCCAAGATTTATTTTATGGTGAAAATAAATAAACCACTCAATTTTCAACATTCAAAAATACCTTTCTGAATTATCATACCTTATGCTCCCTTCAAGGTTAATTAGCAAACCTTTCCCTTGCATTTGCAACTCTCTGGATTCCACTCTTCTGTGTTGTCTTTGCTACTGTGAATACTCGCATGCCCTTCATACCATAAGCTCGTCATTTTAGTGCAAACATTTTTCCTGCACTTTGATGCACCATACAACATCAATTCACATCTTTCACCTGTGTACAGAGAACAAGCTATTTGTATTTCAACCTCGTACATTGTGTCCATTATTTTGATGAATAATGTACAACTTGTACATTGTGTCCATCCTGAATAACACCTCCTTAGCTGCTGCCACATGATGGTAAAAACAAGGATTCTACAACATCAAGCAATTGGGTTTTCAATCTTAAACACAAATCAAAAGAATTCTCCCATTCCAACTACAAGCTTTGGTCCAAAATGACTTAACCAAAACTGCGAAGAATTCACATTATACATAATAAACCCTCTCACATAAAAATGCATACTTCTTTTTATATCACCCAGGATAGCCCATTCTCCTTTTCCATTCATTTATACCTCCGCATTTGCAACATATATGTATAATATATATGCTTTTTAGGAATAGGTAAAAATTTCCAGATCAACAGTTGAGATACAAATTTCCTATGGGTTACAGTGGGGGCTACAGCAACTGGGTCAGTGCGAGAAAGAAATAAGCTCCAGAGATTTGTGGCAGTAGACACTGAGGCAGTGAGCAAGGAGGGGCAAAGGAGGCAGCCTTCAGATGAGTCCAATATCTGTTTACACTCTGGTCTTCAATCACAGTGTTGCTCCATCCCTCTCTTTCACTGTTGTAATTCGTTTTTGTAGAAATTTAGCTATTTAAGCCACATGTAACATCTTACAGGACTTACTTCATATGCCAAGCTTCTCGGTCACATAGGTCATTCTGGTTTTGTGGATGATTTAACATAATACTTTCTATCTATCTCAGTATCTGTTGTCTCTGTCTCATATTTCAAGGCATTGATATCTGTCTTGAAGAGCTTTTAGCTGTTGTTCTAAATATGTGTTTGCTTGGTTCATTATATTGGTATATAGTGATGTGTGTTAGTTGTGTCATTTTTAGAAAATGAAACGGTATATGTATCCTGTTATATCTTTTGAATGTTCTAGTTTCTATACAACTTGGCTCATAACTTCTAAATATTGGCGCTGATGTAATCTTTTCCTTTATTTTTCATGGGTCTATAGCTTTTATTTTTTTATTCACTCCTGTTTCTAGGAGAAGTCTCGTTTTAAAGCTGTTACCAAATTGAGATTCAAGAAGACTAAGTTTTTCCTTGACTGAATATTATTGAATCCTACATCACATCAGCACCTGTTAGAACTGATATATCCAACTTTTATTTTTCTTTGGGCTCTCAGCAGCTGAACAATGCTTGTTTCTCTCTGTTCTTATTTAGTCCTTATGTAGAAAGAAGAAAAGGAAACAAGATTGTTTCTTAAATTCTTATCCAACCCTGGCCAACACCTACTGCTGCTCTAGGTGAGAGATCTGAGAACTTCAATGCAGTCATTCTAGATAGAGGGTTCTGAACATACGATGAAGAAGATGAGAGGAGTGAACTAATTTCCAATTAAACTCTCTGATATATCTTCAGCTCGAATAGTGTATATATATCTATATATATATATATATATATATATATTAAATGCTTCTTACAGTGATAGGAACTTTCTCAACTTTTGTAATTAACATCATAATAATTTTGAATTCTGAACATATATTCTACCTGGCTGATAAATAGATTCATTTTTTTTATACTGCTCATTGTAGAAATGTTGAGAAAAAAATTCTTGGAACTAGAATCTGGACATTATGGATATGCATGTTGATTGGGACTGTGTTAAACATTTGGTTACTGCAGGTGAAAATGGGAAAAAGAAAGCATTCAGACTCTTGGGTAACACAAAGAGACCAAATACTGTCGACTAGAGCTCTATCAACTCGAGCTCACCTCTGTTCAAAGGACCCCCACGAGAAATGCACTGCATGTGCATCACCTATGAGTATGACTTGGTGTTTATATTATGCATTTTTAATTTTTTTTGTATGTAATTTCCAATAAATGAAAGACACAATCAAGAAATTATTCTACTATAATAGTTCAGTGAGAGGAAGGATTTTATTCTTTACCAGAAAACGGGGACCTTCTTTTCTTCTGCGATGATGATCTGTAAATTGGTGTGGATTTCCACAAGAAAATTTCATCACAAAAGATCTTACAAGTTTTGCAAACCCTTTGTTATGTAGTGTTTTAATTAAGATTTGATATTACTGGCTTACCACTGAAAATACTAAAATAAGTTGACATTGATACAAAATAAGCTAAAACAAAATAGTAAATACCACACCATCCAGACAAATGAGCACAAGATTTTGTAGAAATTTCTATTTCCCACCCCGGTTTTCAGTTTCACCTTATTTCTCCAAAATAGTTAGATGCCCTTTCCCATATCCATACATTCAACAACTGGAAAATAAATTTTGCTGAAAACACAAATTCTGGAAATTTTTTCAGAATGCTGGAAAATGCAGAAATAAAAATCAGCAAGCATAAAACGGTCATTCACACATTTTGACACAGATATTTTTGGTGAACATGACCCTGGAAAAACCCCCTACAACTCTTGGGGAAAACTAGTTTGAGAGCTCCTTCTTTATTTCTGAAAAATGCTTTTACAGTGAGGCAGAAATTACAGCAAAAATTTCAGCAACCAAACAACTGTACTTATCTCGATTTCCGTGCATTCACTCTCCCTTGGAAAACGTGCAGAACAGTAAAAACCAAAAACAGAAATTTTACAGCATTTATTACAGCATTAAATGTTGAACTGGCTTTCTCGAAATGTGTGCCCAGCTGTACGGCCGTACTGCTGTATAGACTGTACGGATTTGACATCAAACCCTCCTCGATTTTCGTGCTCCTTTGCCTCGAAATCTGTGCCGAAGTTGTTGTTCTGCCGCTGTACGGATTTCTAGAAATTCGTGCCACCAACCTGCAGTCTCTCTCCTCGATTTTTGTGCCCAGAATCTGCCCAGAAATAAATGTTGAAGCTGCTGTACGGTCTTCCTTGAAAACTGTGCCTCTCCCTCGAAAAATGTGCCCAACACTTGCTGTATGGATTTCTGTCTTGGGAACCATGCCTCTTTGCTGCTGTACGGATTTTGCTGATGTCTCTATCAGTTGTCCTCTTTCTCCTCTCTGCTCAGAGATCTCCCTTGCTCTCCTTCTCTTCCTCTTTCAATCTGCTCATGAAAGAATGAATGACCTTTTCTCTCCGTTTCCTCTTTTAATAGAACTCTGAGTGACTTTTGGGTTATCCCCAAATCCAATGGTTGAAATAGCTTTAGATCTAGGGCTGAGATTAAATGCTCTTTTAAATCTCACTTTCTATTTTTTAATTCACCCCACTTTAATAAAGACCTACTTAGTCATTTATTTTCAAAGTCACTTTTCCTTTCTAATTTTACATTAACTTTATTAAAGTCACTTTAAAATTAGACTTAGTAACTTTATGACTTATAAAGTCACTTTTAAATTAGATTTGACTTTACCACTTATAAAGTCACTTTAAGACAAAAAGTTAAGTACATTTGGACACTTTTCCCTAGGCCAAAGATCAAAGCCTTAGGAAACCACTTGTCCTTTGGTACCCAAATTTTAACACTCCTTTGGTACCGAGGAAAGTGTTCCTCACCACACCCATCTTGTCTCTGAAATAGACATGCTTGCCCCGTGGTAAGGCTTTGTAAGAATATCTAACCGCTTCATCGTTGAATATACTCAAGCTTCACAGTTCCCTTCTGAACATAGTCTCTGATGAAATGATATCTGATCCCGATATGCTTTGACCTGTCATGAAATACTGGATTCTCCGTGAGTTTAATGCAACTCTGATTATCATAGTAAATCACTGAAGGTCTCAACGGCTAACCAAATAAACCAAACAACATGATGTGAAGCCATATGGCCTCACAACTAGCTAGATTGGCTGCCATGTACTCTGCTTTCGCTGAACTCAATGTATTGACTGCTGCTTGAGGCTGAACCACGACACAACCGCCGAACCCAACCCAAAATAGCACTCGGGGCGTTCTTCCCAATACGTGTCACTCGCCCAATCGAATCGCTCCCTCTCGCCAGTCTCACTCCATCCCCCTGCCTGTAGTCTAGACCATACTCCATTTTCCCCTATAAGTACCGCAAAATGTGTTTTGTAGCCACCCAGTGAACCTTCCTAGGCTCACACATAAATTGGCTCATCGTGTTGACTGCAAAACATATATCTGGTCTGGTGTTGACCAAATACATCAAGGAACCAATCGGGCCCGGTCATATTACTGGGATCCACCAATCCCGAATCCGAAGCATGGAGCTTCTTCCAACAGATCACCTGTTTCATATGGGTTTACAATCCTCCATGTGGAATCCCCATGATGTCCACAATATACTTCCTCGCCCCGTGAAGAAATGCCCCTCCTTCCCGCCACACCAAACCCAAAAAGTAATGCATCAAGCCGATGTCCTTCATCTCAAACTCCGCCGCAAGATCTCTTGTTGGCTCATGAGTCTCTTTGCACCTCGTAATGACCAAGTCATCCACAAACATCGTAATGAGAGGCTCCTCACCCATCACAATAAAGTATAGGTTCGGATCTGCATCACTCTTTGTGAAACCCATCTCCTGCAAGTATGTATCTATCATGGAGTACGAAGCTCTAGGAGCTTGCTTCAGGCCATAAAGGGCCTTCTTCAGTCTGCACACATGGGACTCCTTCCCATGCACCTCAAAGCTTTGTGGTTGCTCAATGTACACCTCCTCCTATATGAAGCCATTGAGAAATGCAGTCTTCACATCCATCTGGTGGATCTTCCAACCCATCTTTGCTTCTATCTATATAATGGAGCAAATCAAAGTATATCGAGCCATGGGAGCGAAGGTCTCCTCATAACCTACTCCCTCTACCTAGGAGAACCCTCTAGCCACAAACCTTGCTTTGAATTTCTCAATGCTGCCATCTGCAGCATGCTTTACCTTGTAAAGCCATCTGGAAGTGACCATGGACTTGCCCTTAGGCCTCGGCACCACCTCCCAAACATCATTCTTCGTGATAGAAGAATACTCCTCCTGCATGGCCTCTCTCCAGACCTGCTGGCTAGCTGCCTCCTCATAGCTAGAAGGCTCAGAGTCAAGGATGCTGGTAGCCATTTCCATATAACTAAAAAACCTCTCAGGTGGTCTTCTCTCTCTTGCCGGCCTCTTAGGCCCAGCAACAGATGTGGCCTCTCTCAAGGTGTCCTGAATCCACTTGGGCTTCCTCTTCCCTGAGCATACTTCTCCCATTGGAGAATGAAACTCCTCCTCATCATCATCATCAGGAGCCTGAACTCCTGACCGTCCGTCCGCCGTCTCCGCCCGCACCAACTCCGTAGGCTGAGGTACCGTGTGAACCGTCCATCGTTGGACTCCTAGTGAATCGTCGGATCGCTTCGTATGCCGCCTGGCACCACCCTTCGACTCGTGAGCCACCGTCATCGACGCGAACCCGACATCGTCATAGATGTACCTTCGATCCTCCCGATCCCCGCCCACCGGATCCTCGTGACTCGACCTGGCCGCTGAGGGTCTCACGATCCAGACACGAACTCTCGTGACCTCCTAAAGGCCCTATCCTCCTCGAACTTCACATCCCGCCCGACAACAACTTTTCTTTGGCAGAACAATCCGAAAGGCCTTGGAGGTCCCACAGGTCCCATTGTAGCCCACAAAGATACCCTTCTCTCGTGTGGGCTCTAGTTTGGTCCTCTTTTCCTTGGGTATGTAGGAGTATGTAATACACCTAAAGATACGAAGATGACCAATATCAGGCTTCTTCCCAGAAAAAGCCTCCTCCGAAGTCATGTGCCCCAAGGCACGATGCAGACTCCTGTTTTGCAAATAAACAACAGTGTTGCAGGCCTCTGCCCATAAAAACAATGGCAACCCCTGATCATCTAACATTGGCTTTGGCAGCCCCTCCGATGGATCTGTTTTTCCTCTCCGCAACCCCGTTCGTCGGGTTGTAAGGAACAGTTGAACTCTCCTAATGCTCGGCTCCGCACAATAGTCAACAAACTCTCCAAGGGTGTACTCTTCCTCAATTACCCGACTCGGAACTTGATCTTCCTAATCATTCTGTGTCTTCCACAAGAGCTCGAACTCAAACCGCTTGAAGACCTCACTCTTGGTCTTCAAGAAATAAATCCAGGTCCTCCTGGAGTGATCATCAATGAATAAAACATAGTACCCATATCCACTCAAGGAAACATGAGACATCCGACCGCTCACATCGGAATGAATCAAATCAAGTATCCCAGTCGCTCTGCTGTCACTGCTGGGAAAAGGGGATTTGGCAAACTTGCCCATTGCACATCCTCTGCAAGTATCAAAGTGATCAGTACTGAAATCTGGCACACCTGTAGTGATCTCCCGCAAAGTCCTCAAGGCCCCATGATACATGTGCCCCATCCTGCGGTGCCAAATCTCACACAGCTCAGAACTGCTAGCTCTGCTGTCGGTACTACTGCTCAATGCCAAAAGGGGCTGAAATGCAAACTTGTACACCTTTGCATGGCGTACACCTATCACTCTAGTTGAATCAGCTGGAGCGCCCCTGGGATACATCAGCACCTATCCACCCCTGAACAGTATCTCATATCCTCTATCCTCCAAAGCTGAGACGAATATGAGGTTCTTCCTCATCCCTGGCACATAAAGAACATCTGACACCTTCAAGGGAGGTTTAGACTCCCTCTGAAATGTCAGTGTTCCCACACCGACTGCTCTAACAACTCTGTCATCACCAAGTACTACCTCTATATCAGTGCCACTCTCTGAAAGCTCTGAGAAGTACTCACGGACTCCTGTCATATGACGTGAAGCCCCACTGTCCACATACCAGATACTCGAAGATGCTCCGCTAGTCGAGGGAAATGCATGCTCTCTCTGAACCTCTATGGCAGGTAATCCTGCACTAGAGGACTCACACGCAATGAACCCAAACTCTAGGTCAAAGCGGTCTGCAAAGTCTTCAACCTCTGCTGATGCTGCCATGCTCTGGTTCTTCCCCTTCTTCTTCTTCTTCTCCGGACACACAACTGCATAGTGTCCCATCTTCTGACAATTCCAACACTTCACCTTGGAATAGTCCTTCTGTGTGTTACGTTGTTTACCTTTACCTTTGCCTTTGCCCCCACCATTGCTTGTGGAAGCCTGCTTCTTGCCTTTGCCTTTCTTGTGTCCTGCCAATAGTGCTACATCCTCATCCTGCTCAACTGGCTTGGCTGCCCCAAGCTGACCTTTCCTGATCTCTGTCTGAATGCAATCATCTCAAAACCTCTCCCATGTGGGAAGGGTCTCATGTGCACAAACCCCATCAGCAAAGTTCATCCATGAACTGGGGAGGCCATTCACTGCAATCCGCACCAACTTAGTGGGTGGAATGGCCTCTCCAATCGCTACCAACTCATCTCTCACATTAGTAATCTTTGTGAGATATCCAGCTGCACTATTAATCTTACCCATCTTAATGGTTTTCAGCTTCTCCTTCAGGACCATTTTCCGGTTCTCATTGGTACTTTGGTAGAGATTGGACAATGCTGTCCACATCTCATGAGCATTTCTCTTTCCTCTCACATGAGGAATGCAATGGTCTTTGATTCCGTCTAGAATCAGTATCTTACCCTTGTTGTTCTTTCTATTATATGCTGCCAACTGAGTAGCATCAGTAGGCACATTAACAGGCTGCTGTGTGGTATGAACCATGATATCCCAGACTTCTGCCTCCTCAAAGATACTCTGCATTCTCTCCTTCCAAACGCTGTAATTGGTATGCCCATCCAACCTATCCTCCACCCTCAATCCCAATGACATCCTGCTGTCCTAAAAATGAAAAATAGCACTGCTATAGTAAAGATAAAAATTCTGTTTGTGAAAAAATCAGCTTGCTGGAATTTTCTGAGTGAAAAATCAACAGGCTGTATTTTTCTCCTTACTGTCCCAAACTGCTCTTTCAGCACTCAACCTCTGATACCATGTAGAAATTTCTATTTCCCACCCCGGTTTTCAGTTTCACCTTATTTCTCCAAAATAGTTAGATGCCCTTTCCCATATCCATACATTCAACAACTGGAAAATAAATTTTGCTGAAAACACAAATTCTGGGAAAAATTACAGAATGCTGAAAAATGCAGAAATAAATATCAGCACATACAAAACAGTCATTCACACATTTTAACACAGATATTTTTGGTCAACACGACCCTGGAAAAACCCCCTACAACTCTTGGGGAAAACCAGTTTTAGAGCTCCTTATTTCTGAAAAATGCTTTTACAGTGAGACAGAAATTACAGCAAAAATTTCAGCAACTAAACAACTGTACTTATCTCGATTTTCGTGCATTCACTCCGCCTTGGAAAACGTGTAAAACAGTAAAAACCCAAAACAGAAATTTTACAGCATTTATTACAGCATTAAATGTTGTACGGCCTTTCTCGAAATATGTGCCCAGCTGTACGGCCGTACTGCTGCACGGACTGTACGGATTTGTATAGCAAACCTCTCTCCTCGATTTCCGTGCTTCTAAGCCTCAAAATCTGTGCTGAAGCTGTTGTTTTGCTGCTGTACGGATTTCTAGAAATTCGTGCCACCAACCAACAGTCTCTCCTCGATTTTTGTGCCCAGAATCTGCCCAGAAATAAATGCTGAAGCTGCTGTACGGCCTTCCTTGAAAACTGTGCCTCTCTCCCTCGAAAAATGTGCCCAACACTTGCTGTACGGATTTCTGCTTTGGAAACCGTGCCTCTTTGCTGCTGTACGGCCTTTGCTGAAGTCTCTATCAGCTGCTCTCTTTCTCCTCTCTGCTCAGAAATCTCCCTTGCTCTCCTTCTCTTCCTCTCTCAATCTGCTCATGAAAGAATGAATGACCTTTTTCTCCTTTTCCTCCTTTAACCTAACCCTAAGTGACTTTTGGGGAATCCCTAAATCCAATGGCTGAAATAGATTGAGATCTAGGGCTGAGATTAAATGCTCATTTAAATCTCACTTTCTATTTTTTAATTCACCCCACTTTAATACAGACCCACTTAGTCATTTATTTCCAAAGTCACTTTTCCTTTCTAATTTTACATTGACTTTATTAAAGTCACTTTAAAATTAGACTTTAGTAACTTTATCACATAAAGTCATTTTTAAATTAGATTTGACTTTATAAAATTATAAAGTCACTTTAGGAGAAAAATTAAATTCTTTTGGACACTTTTCCCTAGGCCAAAGATCAAAGCCTTAGGGAACCACCTGTCCTCCGGTAACCAAATTTCAACAGATTTATGATGGGAAACTCAATGTGGGAAAACCCAACCAAAAGGTGAGGACTATGTCCAATGTTTGCAGCGATTTTCAAGACATCCTAACATCATGTCTGTTAATCTTCCAATGTTCTATGCTGTAACAATCACTTATAAGTTCTAAACTTCTAACTATTCTTCTTCCAATAACAATCAGTTATCCAATTCAATTTCAATTATCCAATGATAGTAAGCATATGTAGATAGAACATAAAACCATATGCACAATAGAAGACAGCCAAGAACAATAGAGACACAGTGGTTTGGTCAAAGACTAGGGAAGAGGGAAAACCCTTTCCAAATTCTTCGTCTATTAGATTGTCATCAGATGTTTAACAAAAAGATACATAGTCCAAGTACATCAATAACAAGTCAAAGGTCAAAGCCTTGACTATCCAAACCAACCATCCAATATCCAATCAAAGATGAGCCCAAAGGTCGAATCTGGTCAAAAGTCAAATCTGTAATTTCTGGTCAAAGTCAACAGCAGTCAATGCAGCCCAGCCTCCTCCCATCAGTCAAAATCAGTCAAAACAATCCCAAAATTCTTCCCATAAGATCTAGTCAAAGTCAAACTTTGACCTGTGGAAACCCTAGCTCAGAAATGCAGTCAACATTGGTCAAAGGTGCCCGAAAAATCTCAGTCAAAACAGCAGTGGACTCGGCTTCTGAAATAGATCCAAATTTTAGTGAAACGAAAGTCAAATCTCCTCAAGTCAAGACAAGTCAAATGACCCAAAATAGAAGCCAAACTCTGTTAACAGAAAAAGTCTCTCTCTCCTTCGCACGTATGAATTCGGCCCTGCAATTTCAAACTTGTATGTGTGAAAATTTCTGATTACAAAATTACAGAAACCCTACTGCAGTAGCTTGATTTACTTCTCCTACTTTTGATTTAATTATACAAGTTATTTTCAGAAAGTATTCAAAAAATATCGAAGTAAACACAACTAGCAGCCTACACATTTACAGATCATTTACTGAAACATAGCGCACATATGACAAAGGACACATGATTTTTCGGACAAATGTCTCCAGAAAAATCCAATGCGGGAAAACCAGTGCAGCAGTTCTAAGGGTTTATTATTATTAAGAAACAATATTCTAAGTACATCTAGGGTGCCATAATCCTCCTCACTCAACAAAGAAAACCTCGGAAAACAGAGATATATGTGAGTTTTACCTCACTCTGCAAGTCCCGGCTGATCCAGATTGGTCACTGATGAAACCCCAACTAGCCCTACGCAGTCTCTACGCGGCCACTACGTAAGCCTGCGTGGCCCTGGCTGAAGGACTGCGTCACCCTTCCTCTGCACTAATCAGCTTCACTCGGAATCGAGTTTCAGCCCTGTCGGCTTAGAAATCCCGATCTCCAGCTAATTTCGAACTGCCCCTTGGAGGCTCTACGTTGCCCCTGCGTGAGCCTTGCATGGGCTTGCGTCACCCTCTCTAGGGTTTGCATCACACTCTTTGATGGCTGCGCTGCCTCCTCTGCGTCTTTGCTGCCCTTGCTTAGCGTTGGTACTCTTGGTCCTCCGACCAATCACTGCATCTGCTGCTCACTGCTTCTCTAAATCACTCAGATCTGATCGTCGTCAGAGCACTGCTTCGTCAGAAGAATTCGATCTCTTAGACTATGTGTGTGTTCTCCAACTAACCCCAAACCTTCCTTTAATTCTTTTCTCGTTGAGAAATCAACGGTCGTGATCTAATCACTAATCAACGGCTAAGATTAGAGAAAGCTTGATCCATGTCACTTAGAACATTCTCACCACATGTGTAAGTTAATTCACTTAATTTTTCAATTTCCCTAAGTTAGACTTAGGGTCCCCATTAAAAAATTTAATTATTTGAATAGATTTTACACCGGGCAGAATTTCTGCAAACAATTTCTTGGTCTTGGAGATCTCATGTGTTCTAGCCCCTTTACAAAGTTTCGGAACTAGAGCACATCCAATGCTACCCAAAATCTCAACACTCCATCTTAGCGAGGAATGTGCTCTTGCATCATTGAAGCATCACCCTGATCTGTGGCATCTGTCCCCACGCCACTGATGCTTGGTCTGCTGCCCTCCATCCACTGTGTCGCTGCTTTCTGCACTGTTGCCCATGTCACTGCCACATCTGTACTGCAGCTCCCTCTCAAATTGTTGCATCATGCTGCCTATAACACGGCCACTGCTCACTGTTGCACTGCGACTCAGTTGCTGAGAAGTAAGCAACTGAAGGACAATCTCCCAACTACTGACAGACAAGTCAGTCTGGCTGCATCTCATCACTGAAGCACCCTCTGCTGCTGCTCTGCGTTGTTGCTGCTCTGCACTGCCCCTCTGCGCTGCTGAAGTCCCATCAGCCTCTGCATTGCTGCTTCCACGCTACTGCTGCCTCTCCACTGCGTTGTTCCAGTCTTCAGCATCCCAACACTGCCTCTGCTTCTCCATGATCTTCTGCTGCCTGTGACACTATCTCTGCCACTGCCTCTTCTGTACTGAAACTCCCTCCGACTCTGTAGACCACCCGTTCCTCTAATGGAAGGGGTTCTCGACCATCCCCATCTTCTCTCTGAAGTAAGTGAACTTAATCTTACTTAGAGCCTTGGTGAGGATATCTGCCACCTATTCCTCTCTAGGAGTGTACCTCAACTGCACTGCTCCCTGTTGGACATAGTCCCTGATGAAGTGGCACCGAATGTCAATGTGTTTCGACCAGTCATGAAACACAGGATTCTCAGAGAGCTTGATGCAACCCTGATTATCACACATAAGTTCGGTCGGTTCCATCCTCTTCTTGAGTAGGTTCAAGTGTAATTTACGAAGCCATATGACCTCACACGAAGCTGTGCTTGCTGCAAATACTCTACCTCGGCTAAACTTAGTGCAACAGACTTCTATTTCCTACTGCACCAGGAGGTCATTCATGATTCGACACTGAAACAGTACCCACTGGTACTTTTTCGATCCACTGTGCTTCTAGCCCAATCTACATATGTAAACCCACTTAATTGGACCTCATTGCCCTTGGTGTACTTCAATCCATACTCGACTGTCCCCTTTAGATATCTGAGAACATGTTTGGCTGTTGCCCAGTGAGCCCTCCTCGGTTCCACCATGAACTAACTGAGGGTATTCACTGCATAACAAATGTCTGGTCTAGTATTGACCAGATATATCAATGATCCGATGAGCTACCTATACAAGGTGGGATTAGCATCATCATCCTCTATTGTGTCTATCTTCCATCTGAAATCTCTTCAGGATTTTTGTAGTGTATCTTCCTTGCCACAGGAAGATTTCTCCCTTCTGCTGGTAGACTTCCAAACCGAGAAAATAGTGCATCTGCCCCAGATCCTTCATGTTGAATTCAGTAGTCAGATTCTTCTTGCAGTCCTTGATGAGCTTAGATGATCCAGTAAGAAACAGATCATCTACATATAATACCAGGATTAATGGCTCGTGCCCTACTTTTAAGTAGTAGAGATTGGGATCTGCGTCACTCTTGACGAAACCCATCTTCTGCAAATAGCTATCAATTCGCCCATAGCATGCTCTGGGGGCTTGTTTTAGACTGTACAAGGCTTTCTTAGGCTTGCAAACATGAGTCTTCTGCTCATGTGTCTCGAAGCCCTTTGGCTGTTCTATGTACACTTCCTCTATCACCCCGTTCAAGAACGTTGTCTTGACATCCATCTGGTGAATCTCCCACCCCATCTGTGCTGCTAGAGAGATGACATATCTGATAGAAGTGTAGCGAGCTACAGGGGCGAAGGTTTCCTCATAATTAATCCCTTCCTTTTGTGCGTACCCCTTAGCCACAAATTTGGCCTTGAACTTCTCTATGCTGTCGGCTGCAGCATACTTGGTCTTGTAGATCCACTTTGATCCTACAATTGATTTGTCCTGTGGTCTGGGGACCACTTCCCACACATCGTTTGTCATGATGGAGCTGTACTCCACCATGGCATCCACCCACACCTGATGCTGAGCTGCCTCCCGAAATCTAGAGGGTTCTCCAACCTGAGCTACTAGGGCCTGGTACCTGTCAGGTTGCCTCCGTACCCTTTTCCCATCTCTAGGGGCTCCAAAAAATTCTTCTGCATCTTTTAGAATTTGTTGGAGTTCTCTGCTCGGTCTCCCACTAGTGGTGGGCAGTCTTACTTGCTCTCCTGCCTACTCTTCTTTGGAGGAACTCTCCTTAGAATCCTTGTGCCGTGGAGAAGCACTTGACCCATCCTCTGTAGGCTGTTGAGGCTGTACTGGTGGATCCTCCTCAATTTGCGTATTTGTAGCCATTTCCTGAGATTTCCTTAAGGCTCTCTCCTCCATGAATTTCACATCCTGCCTTACTACAATCTTCCAGTTTTCTGGAATATAGATGCGATATGCCTTTGCATTTTCACTATAGCCCACAAGATAACCCTTTTCTGCAGTCTGATCCAACATCTTCCTCTTCTCATCTGGAACGTGGCAATACACCATACTGCCAAATATCTTAATATGGCTCACCTCTGGCTTGCTGCCTGTGAACACACTCTCAGGAGTTACCTTCTCCAATGCTCTATGGGGTACTCTATTTTGCACATATACAGCTGTATTGCAGCCTTCTGCCCACAAAAATTTGGGCATATCTTGATCATTTAGCATTGCCCTTGCAGCTTCTACAATGGTCCGGTTCTTCCTTTCTGCAACTCCATTCTGCTCTGGATTGTATGGAGCTATCCTTTCTCTCTTGATGCCTTCCTTTGCGCAAAAACTGGTGAAGTCTTTATTGATATACTCTCCACCATTATCTGACCGCAACTTCTTGATCTTCTTTCCCGTTGAATTTTCTACCAACACTTTGAATTCTTTGAAACATTCAAAGACTTCATCTTTGGTTTTGAGAAATTAGATCCAAGTCTTTCTGGATGATCATCAATAAAGGTAGCAAAATACTTTGCACCACTAAGAGCGGTTGTGGAGATTGGACCGCAAATATCTGATTGTATCAACTCCAATACGCTCTTGGCCCTGCTGTTGCTTCTTGGAAATGCTGCTTTAGCATACTTCCCTAGTACACATCCCCTGCAGACTTCATCTCACTCCTATGACAGTCTTCTTGAGAATCTTCAAGGCTCCATGATGTAGATGCCCCATCCTTTTGTGCCATAATTCATTCAGATCTCTTTCGTCCTTACTACCAATCAGAGCCACTGGGGATTCAAGTTGGAGCTTATATAGTTTATGGCTCCTCACTCCGATTTTTGCCTTCTTGTTCCAACTAGGATGTTTGATATAAACTTTGTTTCCAATACAGTATACGTCATGACCCTTGTTATGGAGCTGAGACACTGAGAGCAAATTCATTCCCAACCCTGGTACATGCAGAATGTTTGTGGCCCGAATCTTGTTGCCAGCTTCTGTCTGAAATATTATGGTACCTCTTCCAACGGGGGTACACTTGGCCTTATTTCCCATAATAATCTGGAAATTCATTTGTTCTTCTTGGTAGCTTGAAAAACATTCTCGAACTCCCGTCATATGAGCAGATGCCCCACTGTCAATATACCAAACATCTGGAGGAGCCGTGCTTGACACACAAGCGAGATCCTCCTCTAGTCTGGATGCCAGCACAGTCATGTCATGTTCCCTCTGCGTTTCTAAGTGCTCTGGAGGACTGTGTGAGTCCTTTAGATGCGTGAACCCTTCCGAATGTCGGATCTTTGGTCCACAGTAGATCCCCCCTTTCTGTCTTTAGCCTTTTGCACTGATACCATGTGAAATTTTCAGATTTGAAAATTATTACTGCAGTGATTGATTTATTTCGTTTACTTATTAGATAACTTATTTACAGATGCTTCAGTAATTTTTGAAATAAAAACAGTTGTAGTAGTTCACTCTAATCAAATGCAGAAGAACAGAAATAACACATATAGCACAATAGAAACAACCATATGAACACAGTTATTTTTGGACAATTGTCCCTAGAAAAACCCAATGTGGGAAAACCGGTGTAGCAGATGAGGGTTTGTATTTATCTTCAGCAATGAAAAGATCTTTTACAGAAGTCTTGGTGAGCAAAATAAAATAGCATACACCTGGTATGAATTTTCCAAACACTCCAGAAGTATTCCCGACACACGTGATGTCCTCCTACACCCTTTACGTCATCCTGCGTAGTTTCTTTGAGCAGTCCCTCCCTGGACTGTGTAATTTTGCATGGAGGGCTTGATGTTGCTACTCAGCACTGCCTTCCCTTCACCCTTCTGCCTTCTGCTTCTCTGTTAGCTGACTTCTCCCTCCTCCTTCTGCCTCTGCAATCCTGCCTCTACAAACTCACCCATCACTGAAATCGAATTTTCTTACTTCAGAATTGATTTCCTTCGGGTATTGAGAATGTGCCCGGCTTGATTTCCAAATGACCCTCAAGCCTCTTCTTATAATCTTCTCGTTGATGAATCAACGACCAAGATTATATCTTTAATCAATGGCTCAGATTAAAAGATGACTTGATCTCCATTTTCTAGAAGATTCGCACTCTGCTTTATTAATACCCTTTAATTATTTAATTTCCCTAAGTTTAGACTTAGGGTCCACATTAAAATAATTAATTATTTTAATAAAGCAATATCTGAGTGGAATTTCCGCAAACGATTTATGGGTTCTCTGGATAACTGTTGTCCAAGCCTCTCTACCAAATTTGAGACTTGGAACACTTCCCAATGCTATAAAATCAACATGCCCTACCTAGAGCTAGAGCACCATAGCGTACCAGACCAGTTTTCCAGTAGAAAGGGAGAGACTTGAGAGCTCCATCCCCAAGAGGCAACCAGGGCCGGGGGCAATTTGATGATGACACTAGGAGGGATCTTCGGAGGAAGAAACTCTATTTCACTTGCTAGGAGCCATGGGCCCCAGGCCACGGGTGTGCAGGAGGGAAGGCACACTACATAGAGGTCTTCTCAGATAGTGATGGGGATGAGGAGGCATTCTTTGAGATGGGAGGAGAGGATAGCGCAACACCCTAGGAGGGAAGACCTTCACCTCTACCCCCACCAGTAGCAGGAGGGTCCACATTTGCACCTTCAAGAGGGGTCCTCGCATCACTGCGTGGAGTACCCAAGTATTTGACTTTGAGGATCCGGGGTATAGTATAGGGGCAGCGTGTCTCAGTGGTAGTGGACAGTGGGGCCACGCACAACTTCATTGATGCACAGATGGTGCGTAGGAGGGGCATTACGACAGAGGAGTTCGAGGGGTTTTCAGTGTTGGTACTAGGAGATAGGACCATGCAGTGCACAACCTATGTCCCAGCGATGACTGTGACCATGGGGAACTACTCCATGATTGACCACTTCTTTGTGGTTGACATTCCAGACACCAACATAGTGTTGGGAGTCCAGTGGCTCTACACCCTTGGCAGAGTCACCACTGATTGGAAGAGACTGGATATGGAGTTTCTGGACCAAGATGGCAAACCAGTGATGCTAAGAGGCATGCACTCATACCCACCCGAGACAATTTTTGCGCACAAGGTGGAGGCTGATTTGAGGTGTGGGGATATAGAGTGGGCTGTGGAGTTGAGGATCTTGGAGGTTGGAGGTGTGACCACGCTGCCACATCTTGAGATTCAGGCTATTCTTAACAGTTATCTGATAGTATTTGGGGACATACCACCGGGCCAACCACTAGACCGTGGATTTGAGCATACCATTGAGGTGGAGCACGGGGTGCAAGCAGTGATCACAATCCCCTATAGGCATCCTAAGGCCTACAGGGATGAGATCGAGAGAGCTATTCATGAGCTTTTAGAATTGGGACACATCAGGCCCAGTTCTAGCCCTTTTGCTTCTTTAGTTGTCTTGGTGAAGAAGAAGGATGGGTCATTGAGGATGTGTATTGACTACAGGGCCTTGAACAAGAAGACGATGAAGAACTGCTAACCCATTCCAAGGATCGATGAGTTGATGGATGAGTTGAGGGGAGCTAAGTTCTTCTCCAAGATCGATCTGAGGTCTGGGTACCATCAGATTTGGGTGAGGGACAAGGATGTCCCTAAGACTGCGTTCAGATGTGACTATGGACACTTAGAGTTTTTGGTGATGCCCTTTGGGCTAACCAATGCTCTGGCCACATTTTATTCCTACATGAACCACATATTTTGTGGCTAATTGAGGAAGCTTGTACTGGTATTTTTCTATGACATCTTGATATACAGCTGAACTTGGGAGGAACACCTGTAGCACGTGGAGGCAGTACTGCGTATCCTAGAGTAGAAGTTTTATGCAAAGTTGTCCAAGTGTGAGCTTGGTTTGGCTGAGATGCTCTATTTAGGGCATATCATTGGAGTTGATGGAGTGAGGGTACACGAGGAGAAGATCAGGGCCATTCGGGATTGGCTTTAGCCCAAGAATGTGACAAAACTCCGTGGGTTTGTGGGAATATGCACCTATTACCGGAAGTTCGTGAAGGGTTTTTTGCAGCTGGAAGCACCCCTCATGGATTTGACCAAGAAGGGGACTTTCCTCTGGACCACAACAACACAGGAGGCTTTTGAGCACCTCAAGCAGGTGATTAGCAGCTGCCCAGTGCTCGCTCTTTCTGATTTCACGCAACCTTTTGTCCTAGAGTGCAATGCATCCGGGGAAGGAGTGTGGGCAGTGCTGATGCAGGGAGGACACCACATAGCTTTCGAGAGCCGAAAGTTATTGCCTCATGAGAGGGTGTACCCCATTTATGACAAGGAGGCTAGCCATCATGCATGCGCTAGCCAAGTTCAGGCAGTGCTTAGTGGGGAACAGATTCTGGGTGGGGACAGGGCACAACAACCTCATATTCTTTTTGGAGTAGAAGCAGTTGCAGGAGAGGCAGCAGTTGCAGTAGAAGTAGTCTTGAGTAAGATTCAGGGCTATGATTTCGACATTGAGTATGTCAAAGGGAAACACAACGTGGTAGCTGATGCGTTTTCCAAGAGGCTAGCTTCTCTTTCACTGATGAGCATTGAGCCGGATTGTAATATCCCAAATTGTGAACAAACAATAATATAAAGCATGCAAAGCTACAACTACAGCAAACAGAAAATAACCATAAAAAACACCATGATAGAGCCAAAAACATCTGAGCCATTTTATTAAATCTTTGATCGGAAAAGGTACAAGGAGTTGCTTAGAAAGATGGCACCTTGGCCTGCACAAGGCAGGTTGAAATGACCCCTCAACCCTGCTCAGAAATCTCTGCTACTCTGCTGCTCTGCGTGGCTCCGCGTTGTCCAGGAGGCCAGCTTCTCTTTCACTGATGAGCATTGAGCCGGATTGTAATATCCCAAATTATGAACAAACAATAATATAAAGCATGCAAAGCTACAACTACAACAAACATAAAATAACCATAAAAAACACCATGATAGAGCCAAAAACATCTGAGCCATTTCATTAAATCTTTGATGGGAAAAAGGTACAAGGAGGTGCTTAGAAAGATGGTACCTTGGCCTGCACAAGGTAGGCTGAAATGACCCCTCAACCCTGCTCAGAAATCTCTGCTACTTTGTTGCTCTGCATGGCTCCTCCTCTACGTTGTCCTGGCTAAACTTCTGTTGCTGGCTGAAAAGGGACTGCGTGTTGAGGCTGCTCTGCTTCTTAGAAAATTCCAGGAATTAGACACCGGACTCTCGTCAACAAACCTAGAAAAATCCGCAAAGGGTTTCCTGAAATCCTAACCCTGGAAATTCATCCCTTTGGTCTTGACACGCTGTTCTGCTGGGCACTCTGGTCTTCTGGCTGAATTGCTGGAAGAAGCTACTCGAAATCTGCCCAAGGACCCTGCTAGGAAGTGGCTAACCTCCTCTCAAACTGTAGTATTCCCAATTGGCAGCAGCTAATTGACAATATTAATTTTGTTCAGTTTTGCCTTTCTAATGTTTATCAGTCAATAAAGGGGGTGATGCAACCCATAACCCACACTCGAGAAATAATAATTCCTTATAGTCGCTTAGGCAAATATTAGGTGGCAGCGTGGGACCCAGGAGGGCCAAGTGACAGCGCAGGGAAGGGGCAGCATGGAGGCAGCGTGGGCCAAGTAGCGCAATGGCAGCGTGGGCCAGGACAGCGCAGTGGCAGGGACAAAGTGGCTAAGGAGGGATAGTGCAGATGAGTGGGGCCCAAGGGGGAGCTAGGCTCTCAAGCATAAAAGGGAGAGGAGGCTCACCATTTAGTCATTATATTATGCATCTTCTGATTTTCTGTGTTTGACATTGAGCACGCTTTTGCTGTTGAGTGAAGTCTGCAAGTGTTGTTCAGCACACAGGTGTCTCTGAGCAGAGATCCCAACCTCAGCCTCCGGGGACTTCGAGTGCCCGCTCAGGTGAGGAGATCCACCATTGTTTTTCAGGGCTTAGCATTCAACATCCTTCAGCCAGGAGCATGCAGTCACTTGGACTGTGCAGTCCCTCTAGGAGATTACACAGTTTGGAGAGGAGGCATCACCGGGAGAGAAGAGAGATCGAAGATTTCAGTCCTGGAGTATTGTGAAGGGATCAACCCTTCACAAATCATCATTTCAGGAGGAGGCCATCAGTTCCAGTTTATAATTTCAGGGCCAGCGTACTCACTTGGAGTGCGTGATTTTCCAAGGGAGGTCATTTTCCGGGGTCAGCCATTCCCGTATTCCTTCTTGGGATTTTTCGGGTTATTGGAGGAGAGCTTGTATCCGGAGTTTCATATTTTTCTGAGTAGGGGAACAACCCCAAGGAGCAGCTCCATTCCAGCAGTAGCAGCAGTTCCGGAAGTAGCAGCAGCAACAGTTTCAGGAGTTACGCAGTCATAGAGAGAGCAGCCATTTAGTGAGAGATTCTGAGAGTATTTCCAGCTTGCCTTGAGCAAGCCAAGGTGCCATCATTCTGATCACCTTTGTACCTATTGTTATCTTTCAGTTATAATAAAATGGCTCAATGTTTCTCCATATTTGCAGTTTTTTTATGATGTCTCTCTATTTGCTGTAGTTATTTGTTTATGTTGCTTTATATTGCTGTCTATTTCCTATTCGGAATACTACACAAACTCCTGGCTGCAATTTGTTCTTCTTTCTTCTCTCCCAAGGCTGCTCCTCAACTGGACTGCGTAATTCTCCTGCTATCTGCGTGGCCTTTGCGCTATCCTGGAGGGGCTGCGTATGCCTGAATATGTGTCTGTGGTCCCTCTCTCGAAACTGGATGAGACTCCTCTCCTAAGTGGGCACTCGAAGTCCCCCGAGGATGAGGTTGAGATCTCTACTCGGAAATCTCTGTGCTAAACAACACCGGCAGACTCGGCTAAACAACTAAAGTGTGCTTTCAGTATGTCACACAGAAAAATCAGGGACAAATGAATGAGGAATGAGCTGATCTCATCCTCTTTTACCTAGCTGAGCCCCAACATTCGCTTGGGCCCCACTCGACTGTGTTGCCACCTCTGCCAACCAATCACTATGCTGTTGCCTCTCCCACGTTGTCACTGTGCTGCCTATGTTGTTGCCTCTCCCATGCTACCACTGGGACGCTGTCTTCTTCTTGTGGCTGGCCTCATGGGCCCCACTCCAGCTCTAATTTTTGTCTTTGGGACTTTAGGAGAGTGAACTGACTTTATAGTTTATTTGTGGGTCCCCTTACCCACTTTATTTTTCCTGTTAACATTAGAAAAGGAAAAATTTGACAATAATTAATATTCCAATTAGCTGGCCGCTAATTTGGAATATTACAGTCCTCCCCGCCAAAATGTTGCTTGTCCTCAAGCAACTATAGAGATGGATGCTGCAGGATCTTCTCCCCCTCCCAAGTGGCATCCTCATCTAGAAGGTTCCTCCACCTGATCATATACTCTTTGACTACCCTGCTCCTCAAATGTCTCTCCCGAGTGTCTAGGATGGCCTCCCGCTATAGCACCACATGCCCCTCATCATTAGTAGGCAGAAGCTCCATGGTTGCGGTCACCTGCTGCCCTAAAGCTTTCTTCAGGCATGAGACATGGAAAAAGTTGTGAATTCGGCTCCCTAATGGCAATTCCAGCTCATATGCCACTTCTCCAACCCGCCGGATCACTCTGTATGGCCCACAGAAACGTTGTTTGAGCTTTTCAATTCCCTTCTGATTCATGTGGACTGCTTGTAAGGCTGAAGATGGAGGTACACCAAGTCATCCACCTCGAAATGCCTCTCCACGTGGCCTCTATCTACGTACAACTTCTGCTAGTATTGAGTTGTGGCTAAGTTATCCTTCAGAGCCCGGAGTATGTCTTGGCTCTCTTGGATCCAGTCTTTGGCTGTGGGGGCCATGCTAGTTCCAAACATGACATCAACAAAAGTCAAAGCATTATAACCGTACAAGGCATAAATTGGAGACATAGCGATCGACATGTGGAATGTTGTATTGTAGCAGTACTCCCCCAAATGAAGCCAGTGTAGCCAAGCCTTCTGTTGCCCCGTGACATAGTTCCTCTAGTAGCCTTCTAGCCACTTGTTCACTATCTCAGTCTGCCCATCTGTCTGTGGATGGTAGGTGCTGGGTGTTATCTCTGTGCCTACCAAGCGAAACAACTCCTGCCAAAAGCCTCCCATGAACTCGCTGTCCCTGTCACTGACTATGGTCTTTGGAAGACCATGGAGTCTGAAGATATCCCAGAAAAGTAACTCAGCCACTTACGAAGCAGTATACTGAGATAAAATGGCGAAGAAGTGAGCATACTTCGTCAATCGGTCAAGCACCACGAAAATGCAATCCTTGCCCTTCACCATGAGCAATCCGGTGATGAAGTCCATGGAGATGCTTTCCCATTTCCCCTTTGGGATGGGAAGCGACTGTAACAAACCTGCCGGAAAACTAAGCACTCCCAGACATGCCAGAGTACGTCCTCCTTGAGGCCCTTCCAAGAGAACCTCTCCCTGATGACCCTGTATGTCTTGGTGAATCCCTAGTGGCCTGAAAGAAGTGAGTCATGGGTTGCATGCAAAATATTCTCCCTTAGCTGGGATTTGCCTGTCAAAATGATCCAGTCACGATAATAGATGACCTCATCCATCACCCTGTACCGATCATCCGACACCTGCCCATCCAATATCTCGCATGCAAACCGGTCTTTGGAGTACTCCACCGAAAGTTGGGCCCTCCAATCTGCGTCAACGCTCATCAAGGACAGCGTTGCAAGTCTTTGGGACAACGCATCTGCTATCACGTTGTTCTTCCCCTTGACAAACTCAATGTCAAAATCATACGCCTAGATCTTGCTGACCCATTTTTTTTACCTTTCCTGTAGTTGTTTCTTCTCTCAAGGAAGAATCTAAGGTTGTTGTGGTCGGTCCTCACGAGGACCCTGTTCCCCACAAGATACTGTCGGAACTTGGCCAATAGATGCATGATGGCCAACGTCTCTTTGTCATAGATGGGGTACAGCCTCTCATGCGACAGTAGCTTCCAACTCTCGAAAGCTATGGGATGCCCCCCCTGCATCAATACTGCGCCTACCCCCTCTCTTGAAGCATCACACTATAGCACAAAGGGCTGCGTGAAGTCAGGCGATGCCAATACCGGACAGTTGCTCATCACCTCCTTGAGCCTGTCAAAAGTCCTCTGCGCAGTCTCTATCGAACTGAAAGCCCCCTTTTTGGTGAGGTCTGTGAGCGGTGCTGCAAGCTGTGAAGACCCCTTAATGAACTTCCGACAGTAGGTGCAAATACCCACAAACTCTTGGGGTTCCGTCACATTCTTCGGTTTTGGCCAATCCCAGATGGCCTTGATCTTCTCCTCGTGGACCCTCACTCCGTCCACCCAAATGATATGCCCCAAGTAGAACATCTCTGTTAGCGAAAACTCACACTTGGACAACTTGGCATAGAAATGCTGCTCCTCCAAGATACGCAATACAACCTCTATGTGCTGCAAATGCTCCTCCCATGTGCAGTTGTAGATGAGAATGTCGTCAAAGAACACCAACACAAACTGCCTCAACTGACCACGGAACATGTGGTTCATGCAAGACTGGAATGTAGCCGGAGCGTTGGTCAGCCCAAAGGGCATCACCAAAAACTCAAAATGGCCATAGTGACAGCGGAACGCAGTCTTGGGGACGTCCTAGTCCCTCACCCTGATCTGGTGGTACTCCGATCTCAGATCAATCTTGGAGAAGAATTGTTCTCCCCTCAACTCATCCATCAACTCATCGATCTTAGGGATAGGGTAATGGTTCTTCATGGTTTTCTTGTTCAAGGCCCTGTAATCTATGCACATCCGCAGTGTGTCGTCCTTCTTCTTCACCAGAACCACTGAAGAAGCTAATGGGCTCGTGCTGGGCCTCATATGCCCCAATGCCAAGAGCTCATGTATAGCTCTCTCAATCTCATCCCTATAGGCCTTGGGGTGCCTGTAGGGAGTGGTGATCACTGCCTAGATGCCCTGCTCTAGCTCAATGGTGTGCTCAAACCCCCGATCCGGTGGCTGCCTTGGTGGGATGCCCCCAAAAATCGTAGAGTAACGGTCTAGGAGAGTCTGCACATCCAGGTTTGTAGGCCAACCCGAGACACCTGCCTCTGAAATTCTCAGCTCCACAACCCACTCTATATCTCCCTTCCAGAAATCTGCCTCCATCCGATGCGCAAAAACTGTCTGTGGAGGGTATTTGTGCATGCCCCTGAGCATCACGTGCTTACCACTCTTCTTGTCTGTCCATTCCATCTCCAGTGTCTCCCAATCTGTAGTGACCTTCCCAAGGGTGATAAGCCATTGAACACCCAACACTACGTTGGTGTCTGGAATATCGACCACGAAGAAATGATCTGTCAATGTATATGTCCCCATGGTCAATGCTAATGCCGGGACATAACGCATGCACTGCTTCGTCTTGGCCCCTGGAACCAACATAGAAAACCCATCAAAGCTTTTTGTCTGTATGCCCCTCCTTTGAACTACCTGGGCATTAATGAAGTTGTGCGTGGCCCCGCTGTCCACCAACACTGAGACACATTGTCCCTGGGACCCTCAGCGTAAGGTACTTGGGAACTCCCCGTAAGGATGTAAGGACCCCTCCGGTTGGTGCAAACGCTGACCCTCCTGCTGCTGGGGGAGGTGGTGGTGGATGATCCTCTCCTTGTGCTTCGGTGTCGGCATCTCCTCCCAACTCCTCATATGCCTCCTCTTCTCATTCACTTTCGGAGAAGACCTCAATGTCGTGTGCCTTCCCTTCGACACATCTGTGACCCGGTGCCCATGGCTCTTGACAGGTGAAGAAAATCTTCCTCCGTCTCAAATCTCTTCGGGTATCATCATCCAAAGGTCCTTGGCCCTGGTTCCCTCTCGGTGGTGGGGCTCTCACGTCCTTCCCCTTTTGTTGGAATGCAGGTCTATTGGGCAAGGGAGCCCTTGTCCTTGGAAAAACGTTCTGCAAGTCTCTGGTTCTTCCTACTCCGTCCTACGGCGTAGTGGGCCGAGTAGACCTCACTAGCCCACACAAGGGTTCAGCCAGTTTGCCAATGAACATGTATATCCTCTTGGGCACGGACAAATATGGAACCATCACTGAAAGCCTCAGAAACTCGGAAATGTAGGTTTCTAGGTTCCTGGTCTGTTTGAGCTTGGTTAGCTCAACAATCCTTGTCTGTTTGAGCTTGGTTAGCTCAACAATCCTTGTCTGTTTGAGCTTGGTTAGCTCAACAAAATGTTCCTCCTGGTCTTTCCGATCAAACCTTTCTATCAACCTCCGGGTGAAATCATCATACGCTGCCACTCCTGAGTGACCCAGCGAGCCATCCCATGGAACCATCAGTCATGGGCTTCTCCCTCAAGATGCAGCGCTTCCTCCTTGATGGCCTCCACCTCCGCCATCTGGTTAAGTTGGAAATAAAAATCTAGCTTCTCCACCCAAGCTTTAGCTAAACATTTCAACGACCCATCGGAAGTAGGCAAGAAAAATTTGCCCACGGTACGTTGCAGGTCATTGCCCTGTGTGTACCCTCCTTCTCTGGTCTGGCCTCGTGGTTTGTTGTTGTTCTTCAACTGACAAAACTCATTGAAAGTGAGGGAATCTATGAAATCCAACCATAAGACTGATATTCCGCAAAGTATTCTCCGTAGTGAGCCACCTTCGGCTCTTGTTTCCCCCCTGCTCCTGCTCCTGAAGCCAAGAATGTGGGCATGGTAGAGCGTGGTGGAGTGCGTGGCACTACCTGTTGTGCAATGTTAGGCTCAGGTGGGTGATGGGAGGTGCCGGATCCCTCTCCGATCTGGAATTCCCTTGGAATTTCCCGCTGCTTGTTATCTCCAACAAACTTTTGCCCCATCTCCTCTATCCTCTTCGTGAGCTCCTGCATTGAATTTAGGAGGTTAGCAAACTCCTTCCCATCATTTCCTCTACCATTGGTGCTTTTCCCTTCTCTTCCTTCGGAACACTGTCTTCTTGGTCTGGCATGATTTCAAGCCTCCTTTCCTTGCTTCTGTATTGCTACCTTCGGTATGTGATGTTCTGCCTATCCTCTGGTGTCATAGACCGCGTCCTCCACAGGCTAAGCCAAGTCTATGAGCTCTGATACCACTGTAATATCCCAAATTGGGAACAAACAGTAATATAAAGCATGCAAAGACTACAACTACATCAAACAGAAAATAACCATCCAAAACACCAAGATAGAGACAAAAACATCTGAGCCATTTTATTAAATATCTGATGGGAAAAAGGTACATGAAGGTGCTTAGAAAGATGGCACCTTGACTTGCATAAGGCAGGCTGAAATGACCCCTCAACCCTGCTCAGAAATCTGTGCTACTATGCTACTCTGCGTGGATACTCCTCTATGTTGTCCTGGCTTAACTTTTGTTGTTGGCTGAAAAGGGACTGCGTGTTGAGGCTGCTCCGCTGCTTAGAAAATTCCCGGAATTAGACATCAGACTCTCCTCAACAAACCCAGAAAAACTCGCGAAGAGTTTCTTGAAATCCTGACCTCGAAAATTCGCCCCTTTGGGCTTGGCACGTTGTTTTGTTGGGCACTCTGGTTTTCTAGCTGAGCTGCTGGAAGAAGCTATTGGAAATCTGCCCAAGAACCCTACTAGGAAGTGGCTAACCTCATCTCAAACTCCCGACTGCAATCTTCTCTTCCTTCTTCTCTTCCAAGGCTGCTCCTCAACTGGACTGCGTAATTCTCCTACTACATGTGTGGCCTCTGCGTTGTCCTGGAGGGACTGCGTATGCTTGAATGTGTGTCTATGGTTCCTCTCTCGAAAATGGATGAGACTCCTCTCCTGAGCGGGCACTCGAAGACCCCCGAGGATGAGGTTGAGATATCCGCTCGGAAATCTCTGTGCTAAATAGCACAGGCAGACTCGACTAAACAACTCAAGCGTGCTTTCAGTCTATCCGAAAGAAAAATCAGTGGATGAATGAACGAGGAATGAGCTGCTCTCATCCTCTTTTACCTAGCTGAGCCCCAACGTTCCCTTGGGCCCCACTGGACTGCGCTGCCACCTCTTCCAACCAATCACTGTGTTGTTGCCTCTCCCACACTGTCACTGCGCTGCCTATGTTGCTGCCTCTCCCACGCTGACACTGGGACGTTGTCTTCTTCGTGTGGCTGGCCTCATGGGCCCCACTCCAGGTCTAATATTTGTCTTTGGGACTTTAGGAGAGTGAACTGACTTTATAGTTTATTTGCGGGTCCCCTTACCCACTTTATAACCTGTTAATATTAGAAAAGAAAAATTTGACAAAAATTAATATTCCAATTAGCTGACCGCCAATTTTGAATATTACACGGATTGTTAGGCTCATTTGTTGGTTGAGTACTCCATGGATCACTTTGCATGTCAAGTCCTGGAGGGGCAGGTGACCGATGACCACTACCGGGGGATGGATGGAGTGATATACTATCTAGACCAGATCTATTTAGTGGCCATCTCCCAACTGCGGGAGAAGATTAATATGCAGCCTATGACTCACAATTTGCAGGGCACCAGGGGTTCACAAAGACTTACAGGGCCATTAGAGAGAGGTTCTCATGGAAGGGCCTCAAGGACGATGTTCAGCAGCACATCCGGGAGTGTGAGGTGTGCCAGCAGAACAAGGGAGAGTTGACACATCCTGCGGGGTTGCTTTAGCCTCTTCCCATCCTTGAGGGGAATGGGAGAGCATCTCGATGAATTTCATCACTAGGTTGCCCACGGTGCAGGGAAAGGACTATATCTATGTGGTTTTTGATTGCTTGATGAAGTACGCACATTTATTTGCGATATCGGACAAGTACACGACTTCACAGGTGGCCGAATTGTTCTTTAGGGATATATTCCGGTTGCATGGTCTCCCCAAGACCATTGTCAGTGACTGGGACAGGCGTTTCATGGGCGGGTTTTGGCAGGAGCTATTCGATTGGTGGGTACGGAGCTCACTCCTAGTATGAGCTACCATCCCCAAACGGATGGCCAGACGGAGATAGTTAACAAGTGGTTGGAGGGCTACTTGCGTAACTACGTTACAGGGCAGCAGAAGGCATGGTTGAGGTGGCTACACATGGGAGAATACTGCTACAGCACCACCTTCCATATGTCTATAAGTACGTCTCCATTTCGTGCTTTGTATGGTTATGATGCTCTGACATTTGTTGATGTCATGTTTGGAGACAGCAAGGCCCCCGGGGCCAAGGATTGGATCCAAGAGAGCCAAAACATTTTGAGGGCTCTCAAGGACAACATGAGGGCAACACAAAACCAACAAAAGATTTATGTTGACAGAGGCCGCGTGGAGAGACATTTTCAGGTTGGGAACTTGGTATACCTCCACCTCCAGCCATACAAGTAGTCCACGCTGAAGCAGAAAGGGGTTGAGAAGCTTAAGCCTCATTTCTATGGACCTTACTGAGTCACTCGAAGAGTGGGGGAGGTAGCATACGAGATGGAGCTACCCTCGGGGAGCCGGGTGCACAACATCTTTCATGTATCTTGATTGAAAAAGGCCTTGGGACAGCAGGTGACAACAACAGCTGACTTGCCTCCCATTGATGATGAGGGGCACTTGGTACTTTAGCCAGAGGCCATTTTGGACACCAGGGAGAGGCATTTGAGGAGCAAGGTGCTCAAGGAGTTTTTGATCAGGTGGAGGAACTTGCCAGATGAGGATGCCAGCTGGGAAGGAGAGAAAATCCTCCAACACCCATCATTGCAGTTTCTTGAGGACAAGCAACATCTTCGCGTGGAGGATTTTAATATTCCTAATTAGCAATTCTGCTAATTAGAAATATTAAAGTTTTGATAATTTATATTTCCTAATGTTAGCAAAAAATGATGTGGGTCGGGGATCCACAAATTATATTAAAGTAAACTATGACATTTTCCTATAGTGGAGAGACAAAGATTGCGGCCTTGGTGGGGGCATGATGAGCCAATGAGGAGGCATTGCGCCATCCATGAAGGAAGTGCTGTGGTTGGACAGAAAAAGGCAGCACGGGAGTGGGTAGAGGAGGGGCAGCGCAGAATTTGGTGGGGCCCAAAGGGAACGTTGGGCTTTTGGAGACAAAAAGGAAGAGGAAGCTCATTTTTCTCATTCATTTAATCATCTATTTCGACTTGTCTTTTGATAGAGCAAGCTTGAGCAAGTGCCAAGTCTGCATTGTTGTTTAGCAACCGAGTGTTCCCAAGCGGGAATCTCAACCTCTGCTTCGGGGGACTTTGAGTGCCTGCCCTAGGGAGGAGATTTCACCATTTCGATTCAGGGAGGAGCTGTGGGATCCATTCACAGCGTATTCACCATCAGCAATAGTGCAACACAGCCCCAACAATGTAGTCATTGCGCAGTAGTGAGAGAGAGAGATCATTCGGGTGCTGAGGGGTGCAGGAGATTTTGAGGAGGAAATTGGTGGGGAGGCTGAGAGATTCCCAACAGGATTATTGCACATCATTTGGGAGAAATCTGCAACAGAATTTCTAAGTGCACAGATTTAGCGAGTAGCGAAGAGGGCCAAGTCGAAGAAGGCCAATTTCCATGGTCAGCTATTCCACTATTCCTTCGCGGGTTATTGTGGGTTTTGTGTGTAGCCCTATCAGCGGATTTTGTGGAGAAGCAACAACATTCCGGGCCAGGACTGCGCAAAGCTAGAGCAACACAACATACCTTTGAGGGTTGATTTGAGCTTGGGACGAAGGCCACTTCAACTTGCCTTGAGCAAGCCCAAATTCCATCATTCCAGCACCCACATTGTAAACTTTGTATCAGATTAATAATATGGCTCAGACTTGAGTTTTATGGCTCTAGTTTGTGTTTTTATGGTGTAATTAATTTGTTGTTGTTAATGTCTATTGATGCATTGTTATTACTGCTAATTTCCAATTAGGAATATTACAACGTGACTCTTCGTTCTCCCTCCTCTTCAACGTTGAACACTTCCGGACTTCTCTCTTGCTTCACTTGCGCTGCTGTACAAGCTCTGCTACCATGTGAAAGTTCCTAAACCCAAAATCTCTATTGCAACAAACTGATATTACTTCGTCTACTTGATTAATCATGCATGTTATTTACTATGTTCTACGAGTAAATACTGAAGCAAATACACTGCAACGTTCACTACATAAATAAACTGTGGAAAAATGAACGCGGAAGCAAGATCTGAGCAAAAACCCAATGCAGGAAAACTGTTGCAGCAGATGAGGGTTTGATATTATTAAGCAGAAGTTTCTGAATACAACTGGATGCCCAAATTCTTGCTCTCCACAAAGAATCTGACTGACAACAAACTAGTGAGGATTACCTCACACTAACACTGGAGATCTAGATCTGACCCAACACTAAACTGGATATCCCCACGCCGCCTCTATGCAGCCTCTGCGCAGATCTGCATCACTCTGGCTGGGGGCTGCATCACTTTGTTCTGCTGGCTAGATGTTGATCTCTGGCCCTTCCGGTCTCACAACTCGACACTCCGGCACTGGGTCTGATTGATTCTCAGCTAAATCTTGGATCTCCTCAAGGTTGCAATGTTGTCTTTGCGTGACACTATGCTGCCCAGCGTAGCTACTACGCTGGCTCTTTTGTGTACTGCCCTCTGCCTTCTTTGCAAAGTATTCCCCGGCTCAATAAGAGATCTTCCAACCAAAACTATCATTGCCCCTCACTGCAATCGAATTAACTCGATCAAACTCTCCGACTTCTCTGCGCTGCTCACTTGAGAAATTCGATCTCTAGACTCACTCGGTGTCTTTTCCAAATGCCCATCGAAGTCCTTATAATCTTCTCGTTGGATAACCAACAACCTAGATTAAAACATAATCAACGGCTTAGATCATATTGACTCGATCTCCGTCTTTTTCTAGAAGTTTCACACCTAGTTCTATTAATATAATTTAATTATTTTAATTCCCTAAGTTTAGACTTAGGCTCCCATTAAAAATAATTAATTATTTTAATAAAACCCCATCTGGGTGGAATTTTTCAAAATGCTTTCTGGGTATTTTGGAATGCATGTGTCTAAGCCTCCCTGCACAATTTGAGACTTAGAGCACATCATATGCTACCAAAAATCAACACAATAGGATTCCGGTTTAGGAATTTACATAGAGCCAAGAGTGGCAAGGACCATCTTTGCTTGTGGCATCCCTTTTAATGTTGTTCGGTCCCCATATTGGTAGGATTTGGTGAGAGAAATTGACACGACGCCTCAATGTTTCAAGTGGCCAAACAATGAAAAACTTGGAACATTTTTTCTCAAGAAAGAGAGGCAACTTCTTGATGATGTTTTAAGACTAATTCATAGCTTATTGGATAGCACAGGAATTTCAATTATCTCACATGCTTGGACTGATACAAGGCATAGGCCATTGATTAATGTCATTGCACATCACCAAAAGGAGCCATGTTCATAAAAGCAGAAGATTGTTCAGGTGAGGTAAATGACCGTAAGGTCATTGATGAAATTTTACTTGCTTCTGCTGAAGAAATAGGGCCTTAAAATGTAGTGCAAGTTATAACATATAATACACCCGTTTGCAAAGTTGTAGGTTGAATTGTTTGAGAGTAGATAGAATCATATGTTTTGGACTCCTTGCATTGTTCATAATCTTATATGAGTTTAAAAGAAATGGAGGAAAAAACAGAATGGATTTAGAAGGTCACAGTGCATGCAACGGAGATTATAAAATTCATCACCAACCACCACCAATAACACCCTCTGTAATATTCCGAATAGGAAATAAACAACAACATAAACAAAAACTACAACAAATAGAGAGACACCATAAAAAGCACTGCAAACATTGAGAAAAGCTGAGCCATTTTATTATAAATCTGAAAGAGGGAATGAGTACAAGAGGTGATCATAATGATGGCACCTTGGCTTGCTCAAGGCAAGCTGAAATAACTCTCAAAACCCTGCTGTGAATGGCTGCTCCTCCTCTGGATTGCGTAACTCCCTGAGCTGCTGTTGCTGCTGGAAAATGTTGCTTCTGGCTGGAATGGAGCTGCTCTTTGGGGATGTTCCCCTGCTCATAAATTGTGAAACTCTGGCTATGAAATCTCCTCCAAAAACCCAGAAAAACCTAGGAAGGAATTCCGGAAAGGCTGACCTCACAATCTGACCCCCTTGGGAAAATTACGCACTCCTGGTGAGTACATTGGCCTCTGAAGTGAATGGTTGGAAATGCTGACCTCAATCTGCTCCAAAAGGTCACTTGTGAAGGGCTGATCCCCTGACACTTCTCCCAGACTGAAACTACAAAATATCCCTCTCCCAGAGCTACCCTCCTCCAAGACTACGTAATTGTTGTGAGAGACTGCGCTGCCTCAAGACTACGTAACTCCTGGATGGATGATGCTACATTCTTTGCTCTGAAAACTCAAGGTAAAGCTCCTCACCTGAGCGGGCACTCGAAGTCCCTCGAGGCTGAGGTTGGGATCTCCGCTCGGAGACACCCGTGTGCTGAACGACACTTGCAGACTTAGCTAAACAGTGTAAGCGTGCTCAATATCTGTTAGACAAAAATTTTGAAGATGCATAATAGAATGAATGAGTAGCTAGCCTCTCCCTCCTTTTATTCTTGAGACCCTAACTCTCCCTTGGGCCCCACTATGTTGCACGTCTCCTCTTGCCACGCTACCCTGCCTACTCTGCGTTGCTCTAGCCCATGCTGCTACTGCGCTGACTGGCCCATGCTGCCTCTACGTTGTCCCTCTCCCTACGCTGTCACTTGGCCCCCCTGGGCCCCACGTTGAAATCATAATATTGTCTAAGTGACTTTAGGGAGTTTATTTCTCCTAGGTTGGGTTATGGGTCCCATCATATTTATGGCTGAACATTAGAAAAGCAAAATCTGAGCAAAAATTAATGTTGCCAATTAGCTGTTGCTAATTGGGAATATTACAGTCCTCCCCGCCAAAATGTTGCTTTTTCTCAAGCAACTGCAAAGATGGGTGTTGAAAAATCTTCTCACTCTCGCAAGTGGCATCCTCATCCGGAAGATTTCTCCATCTCACCAAGTACTCCTTGACTGTCCTGCTCCATAGCTATTTCTCCCGGGTGTCTAAGATGGCTTCTGGTTGTAACACCAAATGCCCCTCATCATCTGTAGGTGGAAGCTCCTCTGTTGCAGTCACCTGCTGCCCCAATGCCTTCTTCAGGCATGATACATGGAAAATGTTGTGTATCCTTCTCTCTGCCGGCAGCTCCAACTCATAAGCAACCTCTCCTACCTGACGGATCACCCTGTAAGGTCCATAGAAGTGGGGCTTGAGCTTCTCGGCCCCCTTCTGCTTCAACGTAGACTGCCGGTAAGGCTGAAGTCAGAGGTAGACCAAGTCACCTACCTCAAACTGGCTCTTTACCTGCCCTTTATCTGCATACAACTTTTGCGAATTCTGCATTGTGGCGAAGTTTTCCTTAAGAGCCCGAAGTATATCTTGGCTCTCTTGGATGCAGTCGTTGGTCCTGGGGCCCTTGCTAGCTCCAAACATAACATTAGCAAAAGTCAAAGCATGATATCCATAAAAAGCATAAAATGGAGACATACCGATAGACATGTGGAAAGTGGTGTTGTAGCAGTATTCTCCCAAGTGTAGCCAAGGCAACCATGCCTTCTGCTGCCTCGTGACATAGTTCCGCAAGTAGCCTTCCAACCACTTGTTCACTATCTCCGTTTGCTCGTCCATATGAGGGTGATAGCTGGTACTAGGAGTTAACTCTATACCCACCAAACGAAAGAGCTCCTGCCAAATGCCGCCCATGAAACGACTATCCTTGTCACTGACTATGGTCTTAGGAAGACCATGTAATCTGAAAACATCACGAAAGAACAACTCTGCCACCTGTGCAACTGTGTACCTTGCCGATATGGCGAAGAAATGAACATACTTTGTTAGTCGATCATCGACCACAAAGATGCAATCCTTGCCCTGCACTGTGGGCAACCCATTAATGAAATCCATTGAAATGCTTTCCCAGTTTCCTTCCGGAATGGGAAGCGGCTATAGTAGTCTGGCTGGGTGGCTCATCTCCCCCTTGTTCCTCTGACACACCTCGCACTCCCTGACATGCTGGAGTACGTCCTCCTTGAGGCCTCTCCAAGAGAACCTCTCCCTGATGGCCCTGTAGGTCTTCGTGAATCCCTGATGTCCTGATAGCAGAGAATTGTGGGATGCACGCAATATCTTCTCCTTGGGCTAAGAATCCCCAGTCAAGAAGATCCTATCTCTGTAGTAGATGACCTCATCCATCACCTTGTACCTGTCATCTGAAACCTGGCCATCTAGCACCTCACAAGAAAAGTGGTCCTTGGAGTACTCCACCAACAGTTGAGCCCTCCAGTCTGCATCTAGGCTCATCAAGGACAGCGTTGCTGGTTTGCGTGACAAAGCATCCGCCACTACATTGTTCTTCCCTTTGACATAATCAATGTCAAAGTCGTAAGCCTGGATCTTACTGACTCACTTCTGCTGCCTCTCCTGCAATTGCTTCTGCTCAAGGAAAAGCCGGAGGTTTTTGTGATCAGTCCTCACCCGAAACTTGTTGCCTACCAGATACTGCCGAAACTTGGCCAATGCATGCATAATGGCCAACATCTCTTTGTCATATATCGGATACAACCTCTCATGCGGCAGTAGCTTCCTGCTCTCGAAAGATATAGGGTGGCCCCCTTGCATCAATATCGCGCCTACTCCCTCCCTCGAAGCATCACACTCTAAGATGAAGGGCTGCGTGAAATTCGGCAAAGCCAACACCGGACAACTGCTCATAACCTCCTTGAGCCTGTCAAAGGCCCTCTGCGCAGTATCAGTCCATCCAAATGCACCCTTCTTAGTGAGAACTGTGAGGGGTGTAGCAAGTTGGAAAAACCCCTTGACAAACTTCCAGTAGTAGGTGCAGATGCCTACAAATCCCCGGAGTTCTGTCACGTTCTTCGGTTCTGGCCACTCTTGGATGGCCTAGATCTTCTCCTCGTGGATTCTCACTCCTTCCACACCAATGATATGCCCCAAGTAGAGCATCTCTGTCAACCCAAACTCGCACTTGGAGAGCTTAGCATAGAAATGTTGCTCCTCCAAAATATGCAATACAACCTCAATGTGTTGCAAGTGCTCCTCCCAAGTGCTTGTATATAAGGATGTCATTAAAGAACACCAGCAAAAACTTCCTCAACTGACCACGAAAGATGTGGTTCATGCGAGACTGAAAGGTGGCCGGTGCGTTGGTTAGCCTGAAGGGCATCACCAAAAACTCAAAGTGGCCATAATGGCACCTGAATGCAGTCTTGGGGACATCTTGGTCCCTCACCCTGATCTGATGGTACCCCGACCTCAGATCGATCATGGAGAAGAACTTCGATCCCCTCAGCTCATCTATCAACTCATCAATCCTGGGGATGGGGTATCGGTTCTTCATGGTCTTTTTTTTGAGCACCTTGTATTCAATGCACATCCGCAATGTGCCATCCTTCTTCTTTACCAAAACAATAGAAGAAGCAAATGGGCTAGTATTGGGCCAGATGTGTCTCAGTGCTAAGAGTTCATGGATAGCTCTCTCAATCTCATCCTCGTAGGCCTTAGGGTGCCTATAGGGGGTGGTGATCACTGCCTGGATCCCCTGCTCCAACTCAATGGTATGCTCAAACCCTCGATCCGGTGGCTGCCTTGGTGGTATGTCCCCAAAAACCGTGGAGTACCTGTCCAATATCGACTACACATCGGGGTGTACTCACTGCCCTATGGCTCCCGCCTCCGAAATACGCATTTCTACTGGCCACTCTATGTCTCCCTTCCGGAAGTCTGCTTCCATACGGTGTGCTGAAACCAGTGTTGATACTATCGGCGATATTTCGCGAAATATCGCAGATATCGCGATATTTTCAAGGAAATGATATTTCGGCATGAAAATATCGCGATATTTTCAGATTTGAAAATATCGCGATATTTTCAGATTTGAAAATATCGGCAAAATATCGCGATATTTTCAAAATATCAGCTAAATATCGCCAAATTTTGAAAATATCGGCTAATTTTAAAAAATCTGAAAAAATGATTTTTTATGGTTGTCGATATTTTCCGATATTGCCGATAAGATGTTTTCTAGACCCTCGCCGAATTTTGCCGATACCGATATTATCAACACTGGCTAAAACTGTCTGCAAAGGGTATGTGTGCATGCCTCTGATCATCACATGCTTCCCATTCTTCTTGTCTATCCACTCCATCTCTAGTGTCTCCTAGTCTGTGGTGACGTTACTCAGCGTAATCAACCACTGCACTCCCAATACCACATTGGTATCTGGGATGTCAACCACAAAGAAGTGGTCTGTCATCGTGTAGGTCCCCATGGTCACTGCCAATGCCGAAACATACCTCATACACTGCATGGTTTTGGCGCCCGGTACCAGCACTAAGAAGCCATCAAAAATCTCTGCTAGTATGCCCTTCCTCTCTACTAGCTGAGCATCAATAAAGTTATGAATGGCCCCGCTATCTACGAGAACTGAAACACACTGTCCCTACACGTTGCCTCGGACACGCAGTGTCAAATACTTAGGAACTCCTCGCAGAGATGCAAGGTATCCTCCTGTGGGTGCAAACGCTGCCCCTCCTGCTCCTGGGGGTGGTGGTGGTGGATGATCTCCTCTCTGTGCTACAACGCTGGCCTCTCCCTCTATCTCCTCGTAAGCATCTTCTTCTCCCTCACTGTCGAAGAAGACCTCAATGTAATGTACCTTCCCTGCGACACATTGATGATCCGGTGCCCATGGCTCCTAGCATGTGAAGCATAGCTTCCTCTGTCTCAAATCTCTCCGAGTGTCATCGTCAAGGTTACTTGGGAGCGGGAGCGAAAACGGGGAGCGGGAGCGGGAGCGCCATTCAGAAGCTCCCGGTCCGGGAGCGTTTTTTATAATACATATATTTTTTATATTTTTATATTTTGATGCATTTATGTCAACAAAAGCATGTAGAATGATGTATTAGATATAAAAAACATAAAAACATAGATTGAACCAGAGGTATCTTTATCATTACCTCTAGATTCGTATAGGGATCTTTGTCATTAATATCACCCTCTAAGCATTCGCTCCAGGAGCGTGCTTCGAGAGCGGGTTCGAGGGAGCGCGCTTCGGGAGTGGGTTCGATAGGGGGGAGGAGCTCCCCCGCAACCTTGGTCATCGTCCAAAGGCCCTTGGCTCTGGTTCCCCTTCTGCGGTGGAACTCTCGTGTCCCTCCCCTTCAGCTGAAATGCCGGTCTCTGGGGGAAAGGAGCTCTAGTCCTGGGCAAAGCATCCTGCAAGTCCCTTGTCCTCCTGACTACATCCTGAAGTGTAGCAGGCCCAGTGGACCTGACTAACCCACGCAGAGGTTTTGCCAACCCATCAATAAACATGTAAATCCTCCTCACTGTGGACAAGTCTGGCACCATCACCGAAAGTCTCAAGAAATCAGAAATGTAAGTTTATGGGTTCCCGGTCTATTTGAGCTTGGTCAGCTCGACAAAATGCTCCTTCGGATCCTTCTGATCAAACCTCTCCACCAATCTCCGGGTGAACTCTGGATACGCTCTCACTGCTGAGTGACCCATCGTGGCCATCCCATGGAACCACCAGTCACGGGCTTCCCCCTCAAGGTGCAGCACTGCCACCTTGATGGCATCCACCTCTGCCATCTGGTTTAGTTGAAAGTAAATGTCCAGATTTTCTACCCAAGCTTTTGCTGAACATTTAGATGACCTGTCATAAGTCGGCAAGAAAAATCTGCCCATGGTACGTTGCGAGCTCACCTCCCTGCGTGTACCCACCTCTTATGTTCTGGTTGCGGGTTCTGCTGTTGTTCTTGAGTTGGCAGAAATCGTGGAAAGAGAGGGCTTCAATAAAATCTCGCCCATATGACTGATATTCTGCAAAATAGTCCTCGTAATGAGCCATCTCCGACTCCTGGGGTCCTCCCATTCCTGTACCTGTAGTCAAGAATGTGGGCATAGTGGAATGTGGGGGAGTGCGTAGCACCACCTATTGTGTTGTGTTCTACTCTTGCGTGTGATGGGAAGTGCCAAACCCCTCTCCGATGTGAAGTCACCTTGGGGTTTCACACTGTCTATTCTCCCTAGCAATCTTCTAACCCATCTCCTCCATCTTCCTGGAGAGCTCCTGTACAGACTTCAGGAGGAGATTCCCAAACTCCTCCTCGTCATCTATTTCCTCTGCCATAGGTGATTCCTCCTATGTGTCCTTTACTGGCACACAGTCCCCCTCTCCAAATGTGGCCTCGAGCCTCCGCTCTTGGCTCATGTACCACTGCTTCTGGTAAGTGATGTATTCTTTGTCTTCGAGTGTCATAGACTGATTTTCTCCACAGGCTGAGCCAAGTCTATGAGCTCTGATACCACTGTAATATTCCGAATAGGAAATAAACAGCAATACAAAGCAACATAAACAAAAACTACATCAAATAGAGAGAGACCATAAAAATCACTGCAAACATTGAGAAAAGCTGAGCCATTTTATTATAATTCTGAAAGAGGGAATGAGTACAAGAGGTGATCAAAATGATGGCACCTTGGCTTGCTCAAGGCAAGCTGAAATAACTCCCAAAACCCTGCTGTGAATGGCTGCTCCTCCTCTGGATTGCGTAACTCCCTGAGCTGTTGCTGCTGCTAGAAAATGTTGCTTCTGGCTAGAATGGAGCTCCTCTTTGGGGCTGTTCCCCTGCTCAGAAAATTGTTAAACTCTGGCTATGAACTCTCCTCCAAAAACCCGGAAAAATCCAGGAAGGAATTCCGGAAAGGCTAACCCCAGAATCTGACCCCCTTGGGAAAATTACGCACTTCTGGTGAGTACGCTGGCCTCTGAAGTGAATGGCTGGAAATGATGGCCTCAATCTGCGCCAAAAGGTCACTTGTGAAGGGCTGATCCCCTCACACTTCTCCCGGACTAAAACAACTGAACATCCCTCTCCCCCGGAGCTGCCCTCCTCCAAGACTGCATAACTCTTGCGAGAGACTGCGCTGCCTCAAGACTGCGTAACTCTTGGATGGATGATGCTGCGTTCTCTGCTCTGAAAACTCAAGGTAAATCTCCTCACCTGAGCAGGCACTCGAAGTCCCCTGAGGCTGAGGTTGGGATCTCCGCTCGGAGACACCCGTGTGCTGAACGACACTTGCAGACTTAGCTAAACAACGTAAGCGTTCTCAATATCTGTTAGACAGAAATTCTGAAGATGCATAATAGAATGAATGAGTAGCTAGCCTCTCCCTCCTTTTATGCTTGAGACCCTAACTCTCCCTTGGGCCCCACTCTGCTGTGCTGCCTCCCCTTGCCACGCTACCCTGCCTACTCTGCGTTGTCCTGGCCGACGCTGCCACTGGGCTGCCTGGCCCACGTTGACTCTGCGCTTTCCCTCTCCCTGTGCTATCACTTGGTCCCCTTGGGCCCCACGCTGAAATCAGAATATTGTCCAAGTGACTTTAGGGAGTTTATTTCTCCTAAGTTGGGTTACGGGTCCCATAACCATTTATTTATGGCTAAACATTAGAAAAGCAAAATCTGAGCAAAAATTAATATTGCCAATTAGCTGTTGCCAATTTGGAATATTACACCCTCATATGATTTCTTAAATTCCTAAAAATTTCAGTCTGAAACATCACTAAAAATATGTTATAGCAAAAATGCCAATATGATTTTTCTAAGACTAATTCCAGGATTAGTCAAAAAAACCTAACTTCCATAAGATATATCTCATAAAATATAGTTAAATTGTAAAAGATATTCCACATGTAATTTGTTATGTCTTCTCAATATTTTGTAAACTTCAGAGTCTAAAACTTTACCAAAAACATTTTAGAGCAAAAATTCCAAGATGGCTCTTTTGAAAATGATTTCAGGATTACTCACAAACTCTATCTTATTTACAATATATCTCCAAAAGTATAGCAAACCAGAACTTGGAATTTTGGCCATGTGTATTTCACTATTTTGCCTCAGTCCCCTCAAAATTTTGTTTCCTAAAGATTTCGACGAAAAAAATTATAATGAAAATTCCATGATGTCTTGATTGAAGAAGCAAAACTGCAGGATGATAGGCTCTAATACCAAATGTAATGAACCAAGTGTCTTAAAATGATAAAAATCAATGAATACAATCCAATTAGAGGGGGAACCCTCTTTTTACAATGAATCCAATAGAGGAGGAGATGATCCTATGACTAGGTCTCTTTCGTATATATATAGGAAACAAAGGGTGCAATGAAGGGTTCTGGCGGCTGGCCAACCTACTGATATAACAATAGAAAAGTAATACATCAATATTTAGATCTTAATAAGGGGTTCAATGCTTAATGCTGTTTCCAATTCTCTCTATCTTATCAATAAATATAAAGCTGCAAGGATTTCTGGTAGGAAAAATTGCATGTAGATGCCTTTTTGCTGGTCATTAGAAGGTTATATGCAAAATTTTGTTCATGGTGACATTAACTGAATACTAACATGTTAATCTATGTGCAATTGGTTGATTCTATTTATTTCTGAAATCTAATTTGCTTCATGTATGTGACAGAATCTAAACACAAGAAGACACTGAAAAACTCAAGTGAACACAAGAAGTATGGAAGTGTAAGTGCGGATCTTCTAGCTGCTACAGCCAAGAGTCAAAAACTAAAGGAGGAGTTGACCAAGTTATTGAATATGGAATTCGCTACCAAGCCACGGAAGAATGTATGGTGAAAAAAATTAAAACATTCAGTTCTTCACAAATCAGTGCAGTGTTTTTACAAATAATTTAATCTTTGTAGAAAATGTTTAATGCTTTTCCTCTGTTTGGTTTTAGAAAGTTTGACGTTGCAGATTTTTTGGTTTATTTACAGAAAAGGATTTCAGAAATTGAAAAATCTATCACAGAGAAAGTTCAAGCAGAAAAGAAACACATTTGCTGTTCAGATTCCACAGTCTCTGCGATCGAACAATCAGAATCTTTGGAAACTTCAAAGGAAAAAGGGGCTGATATATGTCCAAAATTTGCAACTGTAAATTCAGAAGTTGTATTGGAACAAAACTGTGTAAATGAGCTGCACTGTTCAGTAACAGTGACAGAAGGATTGCAAATGGAAGTAAATAATGTGATGGATGATCTGGTTAAAGACATTGATTGCCTGCAGACGAATGAAATATTAGAGTGTGAAAAGAAAAATCCACAAGAAAAACAAGAGTGTATGAACCCTATTCTTCAGCTCCAGCCAAGCATAGATGAGGTGAACAATCAAGATGATAAGGATGACATCTCATTTTCTAAAAATGCACAAGAACACAAGGAGTCTATGACTCCTAATCTTCAGCTTCTGCCAAGCATAGATGAGGTGGAAAATCAAGATGATAGGGATGGGATTTCGTCTCTGTGGAGGCAAATGTTCTTATCTCTTGAATGTTCAAAGGTGCGTGACTTTGTTTCTGACAGATCAACAGATATTTTGTGTGTAACAATGTCAAAACTATGTATGGAACACTATATACTGAAGTAACAACTATTTGTGCTTATAAATAGCTGTGATGTCAAAAGATAAGTGATTTTTCAACCAAAATCAGATAATATTGAATTGAAAATATCACTTCTTGCAGCTGTAGCTGGTGAGATACAGATTTGTTTTTCTTCATCAGATATTTATCACTTTTAGAGTTTGGTGCTATGACACTTAAAACAGACATTTTCCTTCTCAAATTATGTAGGGAAGGGGGCTAATATCTAATCTTAGAAAAGTTGTACTTCTTGATATAACTTTTTGTTTATTGTTATAATATAAGTTACATTTTCAGAAAAGAAAGAAAAATGAAATTATATCAATGCCCACAAGTGAAGAAAAATAGGTCAATGTGACTCAAGTGTACAGCAAGAATTAATAGCCAATAGATCAATAGGTCAATGTGACTCAAGTGTACTGAGATTCCTTCACCATATATAATATGACTCAAGTAATGAATCTTCTTTTGAAAGAAAGAACACTTGGATAACTTTCCATATAACTGGTGTTCCCTGAGGCAAGATAATACTATCCGCAAATGTTCTTCATGCTCTTTCTCATTTTTGGAGTAGATGAGAATATCATCTAAGAAGACTTGTACAAATTGGTCGAGATATTTGTGGAAAACACTGTTCATAAGGTTCATGAATACTGCCGATGCATTGGACAACCCAAATGTTACCACTGTGAACTCGTAATGCCCCAAGCGTGTTCGGAATGCAGTCTTAGATATATCGCTTTCCTTAATTCTTAATTGATGATAAACTGATCGTAGATCGATTTTTGAAAAGACGGAAGCTCCTTTCATTTGGTCGAAGAGGTCACCAATTCGAGACATTGGATATCGATTATCAATTTGAGGTCATCAATTTGATGCCCGGGCGATGCTCGGGTGGAAGAGAATTGACACACGATTATACTTAGGATGTCTCCAGTAAATTTTTCAGAATCCTCCAATATGGCCATGGACATATTTAATATTCAGGAGGCTGCATATTTGTCTTCCAGATTGGAGGACGAGTTTGCTTGCTTAACTAGCTCAACTTCACATGGAGTCTGGTACATGGAAAGTGGAGTGTCAGCTCATAATGAGGAGAAAATGGACTTCCAAATAACAATGAGAAACAAGACGAAATTTACTCCAGTAGGGAGGGGTACCATTGACTTGGAGAGAGAGTCAAGAGCAAGCACCAGTGTTACATATGTATTGCATGTGTCAAGATTGGGTATGAACATGATTTCAATATCCCATTTATAGGATAGGGAATATGATGCCCACTTTGTAGGAAAGAAGGTGTTTAACAAACACCAGAATTGGAAGAAGGTGAAATAGATTGGGATACGAAGCAACAAATTGTACAAGTTGCATTTCGACTCTCCAATGGCACTAGTTACCAATAGCAGTGACAGTGGCAAAGACCTGAATGAGTTATTTCGTAGGAGGATAGAACATTTACACCATGGAGCACCAGACCTTTAAGAGGTCATTTTTCTTCTTCCCTTGCTGCTGTCGTTGTCCCTTAGATGCGAGAGCCGCATCTTCCTCCTCCTCCTTCTTGATATTGGCTCCTCCTCTGCTGCTTCCCATCTTGGAAATTCTCCTAATCTCCTCTTGACGAAGAGTTGGCCAGAATCAAGACACCAGGACATAGATGTGCTGCTGGCAAAGCACATTTCATCGAGGTCTTCTCCGAGAGCAGCGGGGAAGAGGAGGAGTATGAGGATGGGGAGGCAGGAGACAGTCAGACAGCGCAGGACCATTTGCCACCTCCACCTCCAGGGGCGGGAGTTGCAGCTTTTGCAGCTTTTGCAGCTTTTGGAGTACCCAAGTATTTGATGTTGCGTGTCTGAGGGACAGTACGTGGGCAACGAGTTTCAGTTTTGGTAGATAGTGGGGCAACCCACAACTTCATCGATGCACAGATGGTTGAGCGGAGAGGCATACAGACAGAGAGCTTCGATGGGTTTTCAGTGTTGTTCCCAGGAGACCAGACAATGCAGTGTGCCAGGTATGCTCTAGAGCTGGCTGTGACGATGGGTACCTACACAGTGACCGACCACTTTTTCGTGGTCAACATACCAGATACCAATGTGGTATTGGGTGTACAGTGGCTCATTACTCTGGGGAAGGTCACCACAGATTGGGAGGCCTTGGAGATGGAGTGGGATGATAAGAAGACCGGGAAGCATGAGAAGATTCGTGGGATGCACACTTACTCGCCCCAGACTGTTTCAACTCACCGGATGGAGGCAGACTTCCGGAAGGGAGACATAGAGTGGGCAGTTGAGTTGCGGGCATCAAAGACAGGGACTATTGGGCAGACAGTTCATCCAGATATACAGGCCATGCTTGACAAGTATGACACGGTGTTTGGGGATATACCACCAGGCCAGCGACTAGATCGGGGGTTTAAGCACACTATTGAGTTAGAGCAGGGCATTTAGGCCGTGATTACCACACCCTATAGGCACCCCAAGGCCTATCGGATGAGATTGAGCGAGCCATCCAGGAGTTGCTGGCTCTTGGACATATTCGGCCCAGCACCAGTCCTTTTGCTTCTTCTATGGTGTTGGTGAAGAAGAAGAACGACACATTGAGAATGTGCATTGATTACAGGGCCCTGAATAAGAAGACCATGAAGAACACGTACCCCATACCGTGGATAGATGAGTTGATGGATGAGTTGAGAGGAGCACAATTCTTCTCAAAGATTGATTTGAGATCCGGGTACCACCAGATTTGCGTGAGAGAACAGGACATTCCCAAGACCACTTTCAGGTGCCATTACGATCACTTTGAGTTCTTGGTTATGCCTTTCGGGCTAACCAATGCCCCAGCCAGTCATGCATGAACCATATCTTCCGCAGTCATCTGAGGAAGTTTGTATTGGTCTTTTTCGATGATACACTGATATATAGCAGGACTTGGGAGGAGCATCTCCAGCATATAGAGGCAGTGCTACATATCTTGGAGGAGCAACAGTTCTATGCTAAGCTCTCCAAGTGTGAGTTGGGGTTGACGGAGATGTTGTATTTGGGTCACATCATTGGAGTGGACGGAGTGAGGGTCCACGAGGAGAAGATCAGGGCCATCAGAGATTGGCCAGAGCCAAGAAACGTGACGAAACTTCGGGCATTTGTCGGTATCTGCACTTATTACAGGAAGTTCGTCAAGAGTTTCTCTCAGCTTGCTACACCCCTTACAGATTTGACGAAGAAGGGGGCATTCAGTTGGTTAGATACAGCGCAGCAGGCCTTTGACAGGCTCAAGGAGGTTATGAGCAGCTGCCCAGTGCTTGCATTGCCAGATTTTACGCAGCCTTTTTTTTTTGAGTGTGATGCATCGGGAGAGGGGATCAGTGCAGTTTTGATGCAGGGAGGCCACCCTATAGCCTATGAGAGTCGGAAACTCCTTCCTCATGAGCGGTTGTATCCTATATACGACAAGGAGATGCTGGCCATTATGCATGCATTGGCCAAATTCTGGTAGTACTTGGTGGGTAACAGGTTCAGGGTGAGGACTGATCACAATAGCCTCAGGTTCTTTTTGGAGCAGAAACAGCTACAGGAGAGGCAGCAGAAGTGGATCAGCAAGATCCAGGCTTATGACTTTGACATTGAGTATGTCAAGGGGAAGAACAACGTGGTAGCCGATGCACTTTCACGTAGACCAGCCACGTTGTCTCTGATGAGTTTGGATATAGATTGGAGGGCTCGACTCTTGGTAGAGTACTCCAAGGACAGATTTGCCTGTGAGGTTTTGGATGGTCAGGTGACAGATGACAGGTACAGGGTGATAGATGAGATCATCTACTACAAAGATAGGATCTTCTTGATTGAGGACTCCCAGCTCAAGAATAAGATACTTCAGGCGTCCCATGACTCACCATTGTCCGACCATCAGGGGTTTACCAAAACCTACCGGGCCATCAGAGAGAGGTTCTCATGGAAGGGCCTCAAGGAGGACGTGCTCCAGCATATCAGGGAGTGTGAGGTTTGCTAGAGAAACAAGGGAGAGATGAACCATCCCGCAAGTTTGTTGCAGCCTCTTCCCATTTCGAAGGGGAAATGGGAGAGCATTTCGATTGGTTTCATCACAGGGTTGCCCATGGTGCAGGGCAAGGACTGTATATATGTCGTTGTTGATCGGCTAACGAAGTATGCACACTTTTTTGCCATATCCACGCACTATTCAGCAGCGCAGGTGGTAGAGCTGTTCTTCAGAGAGATTTTCAGGTTACATGGTCTTCCCAAGACCATCATCAGTGACATGGACAGCCGCTTTATGGGCGGATTCTGGCAAGAGCTTTTCCGGCTGGTGGGGACAGAGTTGACACCGAGCACCAGCTACCACCCATAGACAGACGGGCAGACAGAGATAGTTAACAAGTGGCTGGGGGGCTACTTGCGTAACTATGTTAGTGGGCAGCAGAGGGCATGGCTGAAGTGGCTGCATTTGGGGGAGTATTGCTACAACAACACACATCACATGTCCATCGGTATGTCTCCGTTCTATGCTTTGTATGGATACCATTCTTTATCTTTTGCTGATGTGATGTTTGGTGCTAGCAAGGCTCCGAGAGCCAAAGATTGGATCCAAGAGAGTCAAGACATCCTTCGAGCTCTCAAGGATAACATGGCTACAACGCAGAACCAGCAGAAGCTGTATGCCGACAGGGGTTGGGTGGAGAGACAGTTTGAGGTAGGAGACTTGGTCTGCTTACGTTTACAGCCATACCGACAGTTGTCACTGAAGCAGAAGGGAGCTGAGAAGCTCAAGCCCCGTTTTTATGGGCCATACAGGGTGATACACAGGGTTGGACAGGTTGCTTATGAGTTGGAGCTGCCCCAAGGCAGCAAGATTCATAACATTTTCCATGTATCATGCCTGAAGAAGGCATTGGGGCAGCAGGTGACAGTGACAGATGAGTTACTGCCTACGGATGATGAGGGGCATTTGGTGTTGCAGCCAGAGGCCATTATTGATACGGGGAGAGACAGCTGCTGAGCAAGATAGTCCGGGAATTCTTAGTGAGGTGGAAGAATTTTCCGGATGAGGATGCCACTTGGGAGAGAGAGAAGATCTTGTAGCATTCATCACTACAGTTGCTTGGGGTCAAGCAACATTTTGCCGGGGGAGACTGTAAAATATTAATTTTGATTAATTTTTCCTTCTGTAGTTAAATTATAAATAAAAGTGAGTTGAGGGGGGACATAACTCACTCTAAAAATAAAGTGCACTCCCTAGTAAACACAACATTGTAACTTAAGTGAGCCAAGGGGGGCCAAGTGACCACGTAGAGAGGAGGCCCACGTAGACACATGGAGGGACTGCGCAGGCCAAGTTGAGCACGTGGCAAAAGGAGGCTACGTTGGAGGAGGTGGGCCTTAGGGTTTGAGAGAGGCCAATGCTATATAGAGAGGAGAAACCTCCTCATTTTGGTCATTCGATGTTTATGATATTGAGCTGGTCATTTCGACTTCTTGAGCACGCTGGTTGTTTAGCTAGTCTGCAGCACTGTTTAGTGCACCGAGTGTCTCTGTTCGGAGATCTCACCCTCAGCCCCGGGGGACTTCGAGTGCCTGCTTGGGTGAGGTTGTTCCATCAGTATTTTGCAGGAGGATTGGTGTTTGACTTTTTTGGAGGAGCAGTGCATTCAGAGACTGTGCAGTCTTGAGAGGGAGGACGCAGTCCATTCTTGTGGAGCTCCGAATTGGGTTTCTTTTGGAGGATTCGAGCCTGGAGATTGAGCAAGGGGCCAGCCCTTGCCCATTGGAGGATTTTGGTAGATTTTGTGGCCGTATTTTGGTGATTTCCATTCAGCCTCAGCGCAGAGCCTTGGAGGATAGCGTAGATCCTCAAGGGGGTGATTTTCGGGGTCGACCATTTCAAAAATGCTTTTTGGGCTTTTCTGGGTTTGGTGAGGAGAGGCAGATTCCAGAGTTTCAGCTCATTCCGAGGAGGGGAGCAACCCCAAATCCTCATTTTGTTTCAGCAGTAGCAGCTACACGGCAGTTTTCCAGCAGCTTGGACGCAGAATAGAGAGCAGCCATTTCCTTGTCATTCTAAGAGTATTTCTTCACTTGCCTTGAGCAAGTCTAGATGCCATCACTCTGATCGCCTATTGTACTCCCTTATATTTCTCAGTATAATAAAATGGCTTAGCATTCTCTCTATATTTTTGGAGTATTTGTTACATGTTCGATATATGTTATTGTATGCTTGCACTACTGTTATTTCTCTCCCTTTGAGCATTTCAGTTACTATACCATTTGGTGTGTTTTCCCCATACTCTTAGACAGAGTTTGGAAAGGGCCAGGTAGCCTCTAGATCTCACCCTCTTTTCAGAGGTGAAATATCTGGTAAAGGCCCTCCCAATCCATCTCTGGTTGGAGTTTGCTTGTGTTTGAGAGATATCTTGGAAACGGGATATTACAGGCTTAGACACATGTATTCCAGATAACCCAGAAATCGTTTTGGGATATTCCCAGCCAGAGATGGTTTTATTTAATAAATTAATTATTTTAAAGGAGACCCTAAGTCTAAAATTAGGAAATTAAAATAATTAATTGGTATTAATCTAAATTGTGGATGTAACTTCTAGAAAAAGAAGATCAATTCAAAATGTAATCTTAGCCGTTGATTGGAGATCTAATCTCGGTCGTTGAAGTCTCAACGAAAATACTATAAGGAAGACTTGAGGGTCATTTGGAAAGAAACATTGTGATGGAGAAAGAATCCAGAGATCAAAATTCTTTAGTAAGCAGTGCTCAGGGAGAAGATCGATCAAGAGGATTGTTGCAGAGAGGGGCAGTAATTCCGATTGGAGATTTTGAAGATCGATCAAGAGGATTCTCGCAGAGAGGGGCAGTAATTCCGGTTGGAGATTTTTTTGAGCTGGAGAATACACAATAGAGAATACAAAGAGAAATACCAGCAGAGGCAGTGTAGTAGCTACGCAGAGCCAACAGTGGTAGTGCAGTAGCCCAGAGGAGATTCGAGTTTCAGCGAAGGATCAGTCAGATCCAATGGCGGAAAGCCGGTGTGTGAGACCGGAAGGGGCCAAAGGGTCAGATCCAGCCAACAGAAGAGCCAGAACGCAGGAGCCACGCAGTCCCCATGCAAACTGACGCAGAGAATGCGCAGTGACTGTGCAGAGGCAATGGAGGGCTTGCCATCCAGGGTTTTTGCTAGTTGCGCTTCCAGTGTCAATGTGAGGTTTTTCTCACTAACTCTTTGTTAGTCATTTTCTCTGCAGGGATAGCCAGAAATGTGAAAATTCCTGAATACAGTTATGCAGAAATCTTACTGTAGTATCATGGTTTACTTCTACTTGTGATTAAGTTAGGCAAGTTATTTTCAGAAAAAATATTCAGAAAATACTGTAGTAAACACAACTAACAACCTACACACATGCAGATCATTTACTGAATATTACGCTCATTCAACAAAGTGACACACAGATTTTTGGACATAAGTCCCCGCAAAAACCTAATGCGGGAAAACCGGTGCAACAGATATGTGGGTTTATTATTATTAAGTAGATTCTGAGTACAACAAATCTGGGCACCAAATCTGGTTAACCCGACAGAGAAAAAGTAGATCTGCAGCTAACCTGTTGTTTTGTGACCAAGATTCTGATTGATCCACACCCTCAAATGAGAATTACAAGACTTAGCCTGATTCTGGCCCTAGAAACCCCAACGCTGCCCCTAAAGCCCCAACGTCAGCCCTGCTAGGCTCTGCGTGCCTCTGCACTGCTTAGAAGGGGACTGTGTAACCCCAGAGTGGGTGACGCAGTCCTTACGCTGCCTCTGGAGGCCCCTGCATAACTATGGAAGCCCTCTAAAATTGCAGCGCCGCCCCTCCTGGGCCTGCGTAGCGGCTGAAGCTATGTTGCGCAGCTGCTGCGTAACTGCTGCTGCTGCCCTTGACCCTAAAAGCTGATCCTCTGCCTCTTGCTGACTCTTGGCTCCGGGATCAGATCATCCCCTCAGCCAATACTACCCCTCGCTATAGAAAACTCCTCCGGAAGTTCTTAGCAAACCTTTCCCTAGAATTCCAACTTAGTTTCTCAGCTCTGCTTCCATGTGTGTATCTCCAACTGGCCCTCAAGCCTTTCTCTTATACTTTTTCGTTGAACACATCAACGACTGAGATTAAAAGACTTCTTGATCCGCGTCATTTAAAACATTTTAGCACATGTGTTAATTAATTCACTTTAATTATTTAATTTCCCTAATTTTAGACTCAAGGATTACATTAAAATAATTAATTATTTGAATAACTTCAACACCAGATAAAATTTCTCCAAACGATTTCTTGGTTTTGGAGGTGATGTGTTTCTTAGCCCCTCCACCAAGTTTCAGGGCTGGAGCACACCCGATGCTACCCTAACTACACAAAATATCAACACTCCCTCTTAGCACAGAGTGTGCTCTAGCAATACATCCACACCATTTATCGTAAGATCTTGGTATTGGTTTCTGTGCTGTTGATGTTTGGCCTGCTGCCCTCCATCCACTGCACTGTTGCTTTGTGTACTGCTGCCCATGTCACTGCCAAATCTGTACTGTAGCTCCCTCTCAAATTACTGCATCATGCTGCTCATAGCAGTGCCATTGCTAACTGTTGCACTGCAACTCAGTTTCCGAGAAGTAAGCAACTGAAAGACTCTTGCCCAATCGTTGACAGAGAAGTCAGCCTGCATCCCATCACTAAAGCTCCCTTGGCTGCTGATTTACGCTGTCCTCTTGAAGCCACTTCGCTGCTACAGCTCTGCAGTGCGTGAGCACTGCCTCTTTGCACTGCTGAAGTCCCATCTGCCTCTGCGCTGCTGCCTATTCGATGTTGCTGCCTCTGCATCACATTGCTCCGTCTTCAGCTCTTTAGCACTACCCTCTACTTCACTGTGGCCTTCTGCAACCATCTTCTACTTGTCCCGCTACTGTCTTCAAGCTCCCGTAGCTCGTATGTGATCCAAGAGTATGGCTGACTCAAGGATCCCGCCAGTTTGATCTGTAGCTGCTCTACAGATCCATGTCACCACACCACTTCTCTCGAGGCACATGAGCACTCATGGCTACATCATCATCAGAGCCATCATCCTTTGCTTGCTGCAGCCTTGGAATCATAAGCTCCTTTGTCCTTCTTCTTAGGACAAGTGCTGGCGAAGTGTCCAAGTTTGCCACAATTAAAGCACCGGACCTTGGAAAGGTCCCTCTTCTTATTCCCTTGTTGCCTTCGTTCCTCTAATGCAAGGGCTGCATCATCCTCCTCTACTTTCTTCACTCGGGTTGATCCGCTTCCGCTGTTTGCCTCTTGGTGAATCTCCTGATTTCCATCTGACGGAGGATTGCCCACATGTTTGCCCATGATGGTAACGCTGCCCTGCCCAAAATGCTTTGGACAAACGTTTCCCATTCTTCAGTGACTACATTAAGGGCATTCCTCACTAGGAGCCCTTCATACGGTTTTGTACTGTGGCAATCAGTTGATCCCGGATAGTCTGAAGTCTGAAGAGGAATGGATCTATCTCCTCACCCTTTTGCATTTGGAACAACCGCATCTAATTCTCTAGAAGCATCCTTCTTTGGACAGAGCCTCCCTGATACATAGTGTCCAATGCTAACCACATCTCATTTGCTGTATTCTTTTCGGCAATATGAGGCACGATGTGGTCTTTGAATCCGTCCATAATCAAATGCTTAGTACGTGCTTGATTTTCCTCATACTTCTTTAGAGGATCCGCATCGATTGGCACAGCTAGGACTTTCTCTGCATGATCCTTAAGGCCATACTCATCTAAGACTTATAGGATCCTGGCCCTCTAGATAACGAAGTTGGATATGTCGTCCAACCTATCCTGATCTCTCAGTCCATATGGCGCCATCTGCTCAGATTTGTCAGAACAAATACTCTTCTCCCTCTTTTTGTTGCAATACTCAATAGAAAACGTTGGATCTGGGTTTCTTGGTGATTAGAAACCCTCTATAGTAGCTGCTCCCTCTGACAACTAATTTCCCTCCTGGAAATCTTTAGCCAAACACAATCGGACAGTACTCTCTGATTCCCCTGATTGAATCTCAGATCAGTTTGGCTCAGATCTGTTGAGTGATTGTCTTCCTCCCACTCTTTGTTGACTTAGCTAGGCACAATTTTGCACCGAAGAATCTCCACAACGCCAGCACTGTTGAAGATCTAAAGCATTGCTTTCGGAGCTTGGCAAAACTTCTCTGCAACAGGAAGAATGACTGGACTGTGTGCTACTGACTGGACCAGCGTAGCCTCAACATTGCTCAGAAGTGGATTGCGTAACCCCAGACTGCGTGACACAGTCCTTACGCTGGCCTGGTAAGGCTCTGCGTAAGCCTGATGGGCTTCTCTAGCTGCAGCGCTGCTCTTTCCTGGGTTTGCGTCCTCCTGCTGCCAAGCTGCGCTTTTTGGATCTCTGTTGCTTCTGCTGCTGTCCTGCTGAAAAGTATTCTTGAGCTAATTTGCTGGAGATTCAGATTGATATGTTATCGCTCTGATACCATGTGAAAATTCCTGAATACAGTTATGCAAAAATCCTACTATAGTATCATGGTTTACTTCTCCTACTTGTGATTAAGTTATCCAAGTTATTTTCAGAAAATATCGAAGTAAACACAACTAATAGTCTACACACATGTAGATCATTTACTGAATATTACGCTCATTCAACAAAGTGACACACATATTTTTGGACATAAGTCCCTAGAAAAACCCAATGCAGGAAAATCGGTGCAACAGGTATGAGGGTTTATTATTATTAAGTAGATTATGAGTACAACAAATCTGGCACCAAATCTGGTTAACCCGACAGAGAAAAAGTAGATCTTCAGCTAGCCTATTGTTCTGTGACCAAGATTTTGACTGATCCACACCCTCAAATGAGATTTACAAGACTCAGCTTGATTCTGGCCCTAGAAACCCCAGCACTCCCCCTGAAGCCCCAGCGTTAGCCCTAGGAGGGTCTGTGTGCCTCTGCGTTGCTTAGAAGGGGACTGCGTAACCCCAGAGTCAGTGACGCAGTCGTTACGCTACATCTGGAGGCCCCTACGTAACTTTGGAAGCCCTCTGAAGCTGCAGCGCTACCCTTCCTGGGCCTGTGTAGCTGCTGAAGCTGTGTTGCGCAACTGCTGTGTAACTGCTACTGCTGCCCTTGCTCCTCTGCGCTGACCCTGAAAGCTGCTCCTCTGCCTCTTGTTGACTCTTGGCTCCGGGATCAGATCATTCCCTCAGCCAATACTACCCCTCGATGCAGAAAACTCCTTCGGAAATTCTTAGCAAACTGTGCCCTAGAATTCCAGCTTAGTTTCTCAGCTCTACTTCCGTGTGTGTATCTCCAACTGACCCTGAAGCCTTTCTCTTATACTTTTTCGTTGAACACATCAACGACCGAGATTAAATCACTCATCAACGACTGAGATTAAAAGACTGCCTGATTTGCGTCATTTAGAATAGTATAGCACGTGTTAATTAATTCACTTTAATTATATAATTTCCTTATGTTTAGACTTAGGGATTACATTAAAATAATTAATTATTTGAATAACTTCAACACTAGATGAAATTTATCCAAACGCTTTCTGGGTTTTGGGGATGATGTGTTTCTTATCCCCTCCACCAAGTTTCAGGGCTAGAGCACACCCGATGCAACCCCAACTACACAAAATCTCAACAAGAAAGGCATCCCAGATTATATTCAGAAAATTACTGCATAATATATAAACCCTTAGATCCGCTGCACTGGTTTTCCTACATTGGGTTTTTCCGGTGACATTAGTAAAAAAATAACGGTGTCAGATGTGTCTCTGATTTCTTCTTGTTTAGTTTTGTTTCTGCACTTGTATTTTTCCGCAGTTTATTTAGTGAATGTTGCAGTGTGTTTAATTCGATGTTGTCGTAGCAATAAACTGAATTATTAATTTATTAGTTAGAAGAATTAATACTAGTTGTTGCGATAGGATTCCAAATTTAAGGAATTTTCACACCCTCACTCCATCAATTCCAATGATATGCCCCAGATAAAGCATCATGGTTAACCCAAACTCGCACTTGACAGTTTTGCATAGAACTGCTGCTCTAGAATACGCAACACTGCCTCCACATGCTACAAGTGCTCCTCCCAAGTTTGATCTTTGATCAATATGTCATCAAAGAACACCAGCACAAACTTCCTCAACTGGCCACATAATATGTGGTTCATGCAGGACTAAAAAGTGGCCAGAGCATTGGTTAGCCCAAAGGGCATCACCAAGAACTCAAACTGCCCATAATGGCACCTAAACGCTATCTTAGGGACATCCTTGTCCCTCACCCAAATCTGGTGGTACCTAGATTGCAGATCAATCTTCGAGAAGAACTTGGCTCCCCTCAACTCATCCATGAAGTCGTCAATCCGTGGGATGGGGTAGCAGTTCTTGATGGTCTTCTTATTCAGGGCCCTGTAATCAATGCACATCCACAAAGATCCATCCTTATTCTTCACCAAAACAACTGATGAAGCAAAGGGGATAGAACTGGGCCTGATGTTCCCCAATGCCAAAGGATCATGCATAGCCCTCTCTATCTCATCCCTGTAGGCTTGAGGATGCCTATAAGGAGTAGTGATGACTGCTTGCACCCCAGGCTCTAGCTCAATGGTGTGTGTTGCCCTGTGACCGCAGTCAACATGGAGAAGTGATCCCTATAAGAAATCACAGGGCATAGGTGTGAATGTTTAAGGCGAAGGCCAAGAAATTCAAGCGCAGGTCAGGCGGAAAGCCCCGCAGTGAAAAGAGAAGTGTGTCGCGGTCAAGGTAATATGATCCAAAGTTGTGTTAATTGCCGCATCCCACAAACCGTTACATATACTATATATTACATATAATATGTGTAATATCATTTCCTGTTCTTAACACCTCTTCGCTCATTGCACTTCGCACCTCGCAAATATTAACTCTTACCTTTCGCTGTTCACACATAAAACCTGCGATCTGCGATCTGCGGGCGGCCCCACTTCTGTGCCACCGTCCACGTCACCTTCCACTCCTTGCAATCGCACTTCGCTCCTTGCAAATCTTAACTCTTACCTTCCGTTGTTCACACATAAACCTTGCGGTTTGCGATGTGCAGGCGCCCCCACCTTCGTCTGCCATGTCACCTTCCGCTCGCCACAATCGCACTTCGCTCCTCGCAAATTATAGCATTTCCCCTCTGTCGCTCACATGTAAAACTTGCGATTTGTGATGTGCGGGTAGCCCCACCTCTGTATTGCCACGTCACTCCTCCGCCCATCGCACTTCGCACATCGCAAATTATAGCATTTACCCTTCGCTGCTCATATGTAAAACCTCTGATCTGCGATATGCGATATGAGTTTGGGTCCCACTACCTTGCCACGCCATCAATAGCCCTTCCACAGCTTTTGTCCCTCTCTTTTCCATGTTAATCATCCCGATAGCCTCACCATTACTTCCACCATCTCCCCTTCATCTCCGCTCCCTATCAATACATCCAACGGTTCATGATTTTTTTCGGCTCCCCCTCACCTTCCGAAGATTAACACCCGGGGGGGGTTCGAAATGGCCGGTTTTTTATACCGCCTCCGGTGCTACGTGGTAGCCTGTAGTGATTTTGCACTCCCCCATCCAATACCCCAAACCATCCATGCCCCCTTTTGAAATCCGGTTTCCGGTTTGCAATTCAAATGCAACATTGGCTTTTGGGTGGAGCATGCAGTTATGGTTTATTCAGTTCGTTCAGGGAATCTCCGATAAAGAGCCAGGCATGCACAACACGACTAGCCATTTCACAACTATTAAGTAGAAATCGTGAGAATGAGGGAGTGGAGGCTTTTGACAACAGATGAGATCAAGTGGTGGATACCAGACCGCCCACCTGGTTCACGACCACTTCTCGCCACTCCTTTTGAAGATTCCGGAATTTGGCCTCCATGGCCAACTATTTTGTTTCTTTTTATTGTTAGATAGTGATGTTTTGCTGGTGAAATCCCGATTTCACTTGATTCTGTTTTGATTTTCTGTTACAGGAGTGATTGCTTGATGCACGCTCTGCTAGTTTGTTAGGATATTTTGGTTTTCACATGTGTGGTTCGATCATGAAAGAATATTCGATCGTAAACCCTGAAGGAGAACTCTATGTGTTGTGAGTTCTAAGATGAAAGAAAGGTTCTGAATTTTGGAGAATTTCGCTGTAGTTCTGTATAATTGTGCTCCATGTGCTCTGAGATACATATTTGGGAGAGCTGTTTGAACCTAATATGATACAACGCTATTTATTTGGATTCCAGATGGGGCAATGAGTAGTATGTATATGTTTCTCTTTGTTTATCAGTAATCTCTTGTTTATGTGTAATCATCTTTCAATGTTCTGCTGCTTTGATGATTTGTGTAATGTAGCTGCCGGCAGTATGCATTTTTATTCATGAATTCGCTTATGTATAACGCTCATGTATCAAATTTGTTGCACTTCCTTAATTCGCGCTCCACAAATCTCTACTGTTAGTCATATTCCACTTACATTCTTTTCCTTTGAGTTCACGAGAGACAGATTCTTAAGGATATTAAGCCTGTCTTTTGCGGATTCCTCCTCCGTTCTTCCTTAGCACCTCTACATGATTTGAAAGCTTCTACTCATTGTTTCATACTCGACCCATTTGAAAGCCAGCCAGCCATCTAGCCTCTTGAGCCCTCTTGCAGCATAGGGTAGTTCACAGGAATTAGACTCAAAGTTCTCCTCCATTCTTAAACCACCAAAACCATTATTCTCTTATTCCATATTTTGTCAGAGGCATCCCTACAATTGTCTACATTTAACCTCTGATTTTAAGATGTCCTAGGCACTGGTCTTTTGCAACTCAAGGCTGTCTCTAGGAGCTACAACATCTTTTTGGCGCCGTTGGCAGGGAATTAGAAAACCTTTTCCCTGGGATACGACATTATCTTCACCCTTCAATCAGGTGAGCACGAAGGGTTGAGAGTTGCATAGCCCTCACCTTGGCGACTCCACTATTATCAAAGTTCAAATCAAGTGTAATCCTGGCTGACACTAGGCCTCATACTCGATCATATACTTCTCAGCAGAGAACCCCTTCTGTATCTGATCCTGAAAAGATCATATTTAAGAGAATCTGGAGGGAGAAGCAGCCCAACCAGGATGACCTGCCCTCATTTTCCCTAGAAGATTCGCCTTCCTCTTCTTAGAAAGTTGACATCTATGGTCCTGGCTCCACATCCTGTGTACTTGAGTATCCTCCAGAAACCTCTGCTTTATCTAGTTCAGCCATAAAAGACGAAGCCAAATCTGCTGATACTTCTCTGCCTCTCTTGCACTCTACTCCTGAGGCTGAAGAAGTCAAAGAAGTTACAGCACTCCAAATCTCTTCATAGATAAATATCCAAACCTCTACTCAGCATATACCTATTATACCATAGCCAAATCATCCTCAGAACTTACCACCACCACCCCTCATGGTTGTGCCTGGCTTCCTCCTGAAAAGTATGCTCTGTTAGCTCTACCCCAAGTATTCAACGATATGCCTCAAGATTATCTAAAGCTCCTGCCTCGGTTCACTGGGGAAGATAGTACCTCTACATAGAGACATTGAAAAATTTTGCGCCTTTTCTGAGAATGTGAATGTAGAGCACTTAGATGTGGTGCTGAGGCTTTTCGTCTAATCCTTGGATGGAGAGGCTCGAAAGTGGTTCAAGTCCCTAGCTGATAACACAGTCACCTCTTGGGAAGATATGGAGAATTTCTTCACACTAAAATGGGGAGAAAAGTGGGATCATGGATACGTTCTCACAGAGTTCAACCCTCTTAAAAAGAGACACAATGAGGATGTCACAGAATTCATAAAGAGGTTCAATAAGCTCTATAATAATCTCCTTGCTGAGATAAAACCTCCCCAAGCAGCTTCTAAAGTGGTCTTCGCAAGAGCTTTTGAACCGGAGTTTGGGTTCACCCTAACAGAAAGAAAATCTACATCTCTGGATCAAATCCAGAGTAATGCATTGGAGGTAGCAGCAAACTTTGCTTCTACGGGTAAATTCAAGGGGAAGACAAAGCCTGAAGCCAGAAGAAAGAACAGGGAGGAGGCTTCTACTTCAAATCAGGAGAGGGAATCACAAGAGTATAGAATGGAAGAAATGAATAAGCTGATCAAGAACCTCTCAAATAAGCTCGTTAAGCTTGAATTGGAGGCCAAGAATTCCCTTCCTCGTGCCAACCAAATGATTCCAAACCATGGGTTTAATCCCTAGTATTGGAAGCCCCCTCTACAGCTGCTGCAGCGTGAAAGGAAGGAACAACAAGATCATATCCAACCTCCTCTATACTTGGAAGGAGAGCTAGAGGAACAGGCCGAGGAAGTCACAGACAGCCAAGAGAATCAATTCCTTGCTTACTCTGATGATGAGGAAGGAGAACTCACCCTACAAGAGGAGCAAGAAGAGAAGGAATTCTCTTCAGAAGACCAAGATATTGACAATTACTGCAAGCAGTTCGTGGATTTCATGCAAGCTCAACTCCATAAGAAGTATGATCTCAGGTCCTCCAGGTAGAGAACCCGAGTGCAAGAACAAAATGAAGAGTCAACATCAAGAGAATAGACCCCTCCTAGTTCTGCTAGTAAGGGGAAAAATCCATTAGAAGAGTATGCCCCTCACAAAGCCGTTGCATCCACTTCCACGAAAAAGTCTGTGATCCTCCCAAAAATGAGAAGTCCACAGCTATACCCTTGAAACTGCCCGACCCTCCTAAAGATCAGTTCAAAGAAGTTATTACAGAAAAAGCTCCCATGACCTTTAACCTCCAGAAAGAATTAGAAAAGGTCAAGATCCTGGTTCCCCTGATCGAGCTCCTAAAACAGCCTTCATACAAGGCCCAAGTGTCTTAATTCATGCTACCCCATGGTGTAAGCCCACTGCCTGACAACCTCAATCTCCAAGAAGAAAGACCCATGGTAGTTTTTGGACCTCATGTAGAAGAGCAAGACTCAACCACTCCCCCATTCTATGTGACTCTAGTGATACATGACTTATTGTTGCACAATTTCATGCTGGATTCCAGGGCTTCACATAATCCGTTGCCATTGTCTGTCATGGAGTAGTTGGGGATGCAGATTATTAGGTCTTATAAAGACTTGTATTCTTTTGACTCCAAGAGAGTGAAGTGCTTGGGTATGATAAAAGATCTGGTAGTAAACTTAGCCTAGATTCCGACCAAAAGTGTGGTAATGGACATTTTTGTAGCTGATATCCCAGCTTGGTTTGGAATGTCGTTGTTTAGATCTTGGGGTTCCAAGATTGGAGGATCAATAAAACTTGACCTCACCTATGGCACTATTCCAGTATTCGGTGGGGAGGAAAGAAGAATATACTGTGAATCCAGGTTTGTGAAGATGGTCACCAAAGCCGACTGTTTGGCAAATTCTCTGGTATATGGTAAAGAGGGTGAATTCTCTTGTCTTATGCTCAAGGAGGATGAAAATTTCCTGCAAGAAACAAAGGCCTGTCCTCTAACACAAAAGAATCCTATGAGGAGAGAGGAAAACAAAATTTGGACCTTGCAGTTTTATGGAGCTTATTCACGAGAAGGAAACGGGCTCTGGGTACTCTTGATATCACCAAAAGGTTGCTTGGTTCCTCTCTCCTTTAAGCTGGAATTTTAAGCCACAAACAACGTGGCTGAATATGAGGCCCTGCTGTTGGGATTGGAGGCACAAAACATGAACATACAGAATCTCAAGGTGTTTGGAGATTCAGAGCTTGTAGTGAGATAAGTCAGGAGCCAATGCCAAACTAAACACATGTGGCTCAGAGCCTACAGGAATGAGGTATGGGATTTGGTTGAGAACTTCTTTTTTGCTTTTAACATTCAGTTCATGCCGAGGGATAAGAACAGAATATCAGACTCACTAGCTGTGGCTGCTAGTAACTTCCGCCCCCCCCGCAAAATCCTTTGCTTAGATATGAGGTTGAAGTGTGATACTGCCCCTCCATCCAAGACAACGTAAAGCATTGGAAAGTCTTCGAAGATGAAGAGCAGGTCCAGCGTTTTATGGAAACGATGGACAAGTTCTCAAATATGGTGATCGACTTAGTCACCAAGGATGATAGTGAAGAGCCAAAAATCAGATGGGAAGAGACACTGGCCGGGCACTGTGTTCTACAATTAAAGGGAAATGTCCTTCCCAGGGGTCTCGTTCCGTTGGAGAGATTGTTTGACAAGAATGATGTCCCGGTGAACCCTAGCAAAATGACCCTCAACGATCCTGTCAGGGACGTGAATATTGGGATGGAGGAAGATATGAAGGTGGTGAAGTTGTCAAAAGGGGTCTCTGAAGAATACCAAGATTAGTACCTCACGCTGTTTCAATCATATAAAGATGTTTTCGCCTAGTCATACTAGGATCTGAAGACTTTCGACATTGATGTTATACAGCACAAGATACCACTCAAAGAGGACGCTAAGCCTCATAAGCAAAAGCTGAGATAGATCAATCCTCTCCTACTCCCAGCTATTGAAAAGGAAATAAAGAAGCTGCTGCAGGCAAAGATCATTGTCCCTCTAAGGTACTCCGAATGGGTGGCGAAATTGGTACCCATGAGGAAGAAGAATGGTGAAATCAGGCTCTGTGTGGATTTCTGCAATCTGAACAGAGCTTCACTCAAAGACAACTATCCCCTCCCGAAGATGGACCACATCTTGCAAAAGGTGGTGGGATCCTCCCGCATGTCCATGATGGACGACTTCTCAAGATATTATCAAGTGGCAGTGCTCCCAGAAGACCAAAAGAAGATGACGTTCACTACGTCTTGGGGAACTTTCATGTACGCCCGAATGCCTTTCGGCTCGATAAATGTCGGTGCCACATTCCAGCGTGCTATGGACATCACTTTCATAGGAGAGCAGGATAAGTTTGTGGTGATTTACCTGGGCGACATCACTGTCTTCTCGAAGAGTGACAGTGAACACATAGAACATCTTCGACGAACTTTCGACAAATGCCGCAGGTATGGCCTATCCCTGAACCCTCAAAAATCCATGTTTTCCCTTGAAGAAGGAAAGTTTCTGGGACATATGGTAACTAAGGAGGGAGTGAAGATTGATCCGAAACGGGTGGAGGTGATAAACGACATTTCTCTACCAAGAAACAAAAAGGAGGTACAAGTGTTCCTGGGAAGAATAAATTTCTTAAGAAGATTCATATCCAATTATGTCAAGATCATCGAAAACATCACTGAAATGTTCAAAAAGAACAGTGAAGTGAGGTGGACCCCTCAATCGAGGGATTCTTTTGACAGAATTAAGCACATGTTTGCAGAAGCTCCAGTGCTGATAGGTCCAGATTACGAGAAGCCCTTCATGATTTTCTCTTTCGCCTCTCCTTATACAATAGCTGCAGTGCTACTACAGAAGGATGACAAAGGGCATGAACGACCTATTGCGTTCTTCAGCTAGGTTCTGCGGGATGCCGAAGTGAAGTATAATATCCTGGAAAAGCAAGCGTATGCTCTGGTCAAATCTCTAAAGGCATTCCGGGTGTATGTGTTATAATCTACGATAACTCCCTATGTTCCCACAACAGTAATGAAGGATATCTTGTTGCAGAGCGACAGTGAAGGAAAAAGGGGCAAATGGATAGCAAAGATTCAGGAGTACGAGATGGAGATAAAACCTACCAAACTCATTAAAGGCCAAGGGCTGGAAAATATTTTGTCTAAATCAAATTTTCAAGCTCTGTGGATAAATCTGTCTATGATAGGAGGAGAAGCACAAGAGGATAAAGGTGCACCTCAGGGCATAGAATCTTCTACGCAAAAGACACATGTGAAGTACCTTTTATCATCATGGTATAAAAATATAGTGGAATATCTTTTAACGCAGAGATGCCCTCCTAACTATGATAAGGCCATATACTGCACCTTGAGGCTGAGGTCTCAAAAGTACATCATGGAAAATGGGTGATTGTATTGGAAGGAACCGATGGGGATCCTATTATTGTGTTTAACAAAGCAAGAAGTTGACCAAGCAATGACTGAGTTCCACGAAGGGATATGTGGCAGGAATTATAGTTGGCGATCCACTGCACATAAGATCTTGAGGTCAGGTTTCTTTTGGCCTAAACTGTTTGGTGATATACATGCTCGCGTCCAGGCCTGCGAGAAGTGTCAAACATTTGCCGAAAAGCAAAGGTATGCACTTCTCCCATTGATCCCAGTACATGTTGAAGAACCTTTCAAACAATGGGGAATCAACTTCATAGGAGACATTCACCGGGCTTCTAGCAATCAGCATCGTTGGATCCTCACCGCCACTGATTACTTCACTGAGTGTGTTGAAGTCGTGCCTGCAAGGAATTCCATCGATGGAGTAGTGATCAAGTTCCTGGAGGAGAACATAATAGCTAGGTTTGGATGCCCTGCTAAAATCATCACCGATAATGCCCAGGCTTTCAAATTGGCTAAGTTCATGAAATTCTGTCAGCACTATAATATCATTCTGGGACACTCCATTGCATATTACCCACAAGGGAACGGGTTGGAGGAGTCATCTAACAAGGCACTGGTTAGGATTCTGAAAAAGACCATCAATGAAAACCAAAAGAACTGGGACTCCCAGCTCAAGTTTGCACTCTGGGCAAATCGCATCACCACCAAAAGATCCACAGGGAAGTCCCCTTATGAACTGGTGTATGGCAGAGCTGCAGTCTTTCCTATTCATCTTGCATTACCTGTGGCCCGATTCTTACAAGAGAGTGAGGAAGAGCTAAACGACCTTATCATAAGAATGAATCAATTGGTCGAGCTAAGTGAAACACGGGAACAGGTAAGCTTCAGACTAGCAGAATACCAGGAAAAGATGAAAGGCTTATTTGATCAAAGAGTCAAAGACAGGGAAATCCAAGTAGGCGATTTGGTGCTGCGATGGGATGTCAAGCGGGTAGACAAAGGGAAACATGGGAAGTTCAACCCCCTCTGGTTCGGTCCATTCAAGGTGACAGAGGTCAAAGGCAACAATACTTTTGCACTGGAGAACTTAAAAGGAGAAATACTTGAGGCACCCGTGAATGGCTTGTTCCTCAAGTTCTATTTTCATCACTGACGTGGGTTAATCCAACTCACTGTATATATCATGATTCATTCCACTGTCTATACTCCATTCTGTTTCCTCCTCTGTTTGCATTTTCCATTTCATCTTCGATATCATCTTCCACTGTTCCCATTTTGTTTCATCCACTGTTTTCATTTTTCATTTCATCTTCCATTTTGTGCCCATTTGACTGTTTGTATAAAACTTTGTCTAATCAGTATGCATTCGCTACTCCATGTGCCCAATAAAGCACAGGCATTCAGGTTTGCAGGTTCTCAATGCACTTAGAACAACACGTTGACCCCAGATGGAGCCAATGTTGGCCTGTGACCGCACTCAACATGGAGAAGTGATCCCTATAAGGAAATCACAAGGCATAGGTGTGAATGTTTAAGGGGAAGGCCAAGAAATTCAAGCGCAAGTCGGGCATAAAGCCCCGCAGTCAAAAGAGAGAAGTGTTGCGGTCAAGGTAATATGATCCAAATTTGTGTTAATTGTCGCATCCCACAAACCGTTACATATACTATATATTACATATAATATGTGTCATATTATTACCGCTCTTAACACCTCTTCGCTCATCGCACTTCGCTCCCCGCAAATCTTAACTCTTACCTTCCGCTGTTCACACATAAAACTTGCGATCTACGATCCGCGGGCAGCCCCACTTCCGTGCCATGTCATCTTCCACTGTCTGCAATCATACTTCGCTCCCCACAAATCTTAACTCTTACCTTTCGCTGTTCACACATAAACCTTGCAATTTGCAATGTGCGGGTGGCTCCAACTTCATCTGCCACGTCACCTTTCGCTCGTCGAAATCGCACTTCGCTCCTCGCAAATTATAGCATTTACCCTCCGTCTCTCACATGTAAACCTTGCGATTTGGGATGTGCAGGCGGCCCCACCTCTGTCCTACCACGTCACTCCTCCGCCCATCTCACTTCGCATATCACAAATTATAGCATTTACCTTCGCTGCTCATATGTAAAACCTCCGATCTGCGATATGCGATATGAGTTTGGGTCCCATCGCCTTGCCACGCCATCAGTAGCCCTTCCACAACTTTTGTCCCTCTCTTTTCCATGTTAATCATCCCGATAGCCTCACCAATACTTCCACCATCTCCCCTTCTTCTCCGCTCCCTATCAATACATCCAACGGTTCATGATTTGTTTCGGCTCCCCCCTCACTTTCCAAAGATTAACACCGAGGGGGTTCCGAAATGGCCAGTTTTTTATACCGCCTCTGGTGCTATGTGGTAGCCGGTAGTGATTTCGCACCCCCCCCATCCAATACCCCAAACCATCCATGCGCCCTTCCGAAATCCGGTTTCCGGTTTGCAATTCAAACGCAGCATGGGCTTTTGGGTGGAGCACGCAGTTATGTTTTATTCAGTTCGTTCAGAGAATCTCTGATAAAGAGCCAGACATGCACAGCGCGACTCACCATTTCACAATTGTTAAGTAGAAATTGTGAGAACGAGGGACTGGAGGCTTTTGACAGCAAATGAGATCAAGTGGTGGAGACCAGACCGCCCACCTGGTTCACGGCCACTTCTCGCCACTCCTTTTGAAGATTCCGGAATTTGGCCTCCATGGCCAACTATTTTGTTTCTTTTTACTACTAGATAGTGATGTTTTGCTGGTGAAATCTCGATTTTACCTGATTCTGTTTTGATTTTCTGTTACAGGAGTGATTGCTTGATGCACGCTCTGCTAGTTTGTTAGGATATTTTGGTTTTCACATGTGTGGTTTGATCATGAAAGGATATTCAATCGTAAACCCTAAAGGAGAACTCTATAAGTAGTGAGTTCTAAGATGAAAGAAAAGTTTTGAATTTTGGAGAATTTTGCTGTAGTTCTGTATAATTGTGCTCCTTGTGCTCTGAGATACATATTTGGGAGAGTTGTTTGAACCTAATATGATACAACGTTGTTTATTTGGATTCCATATTGGGCAATGAGTAGTATGTATCTGTTTCTCTTTGTTTATCAGTAATCTCCTATTTATGTGTAATTATCTTTCAATGCTCTGTTGCTTTGATAATTTGTGTAATGTAGTTGCCGACAGTATGCATTTTTATTCATGAATTCATTTATGTATAACGCTCATCTATCAAACTTGCTGCACTTCCTTAATTCGCGCTCCACGAATTCGACAAATCTCTATTGTTATTCATATTCCACTTACATCCGTTTCCTCTGAGTTCACGGGAGACAGATTCTTAAGGATATTAAGCCTGTCTTTTGCGGATTCCTCCTTCATTCTTCCTCAACACCTCTACATGATTTGAAAGCCTCTGCTCATTGTTTCATACTTGGCCCATTTGAAAGCCAGTCAACCATCTAGCCTCTTGAGCCCTCTTGCAGCATAGGGTAATTCACAGGAATTAGACTCAAATATCTTCTCCATTCTTGAACCACCAAAACCATTATTCTCTTATTCCATATTTGTTCAGAGGCATCCCTACAGTTGTCTACATTTAACCTCTGATTTTAAGATGTCCTAGGCACTGATCTTTTGCAACTCAAGGCTGTCTCTAGGAGCTACAAAAGTGTGCTCAAATTGTCGGTCCGATGGCTGGCCGGGTGGTATGTCTCCAATAGTGATATGAGCAACAACCATCAATATATAAGATAAGCAAAAGAGTGATATGAGCAATAACCATCAATACATAAGATAAGCGTGAAACATATGAGAAACCAGTGCCTTCAGAGTATTGCTCATAAAATGATATTGTATTTGCTTAAATGAAGAGAACTATTTTCAAATGGAAAGCAAAAGTAATCCTGAAAAAATGAAACAAGAAATTGTTCGCACAAGATATTATAAATGCAAGATACAAGAATGCTTTTAAGATATATAAATTGGTGAATCAAAACATGTGAAGATATCTTGCCAAAATACAAACAATTAGTAATCTATTTTGGAGAATGTAAATGAGATGATAGAAAAACTCAAATGTTAGACCAAGATAACAACATGTAGTTAACCTTGCAACATGAAATAAGAGTATTTCTGAAGAAAATGAGGCTCATCAACCATTCATGAACATGATGATCAATAAACATCAAAAGGAGTTTGCTAAAGTAGAAAATGTTCCAATTACAAGAAAATTAAACTAAACTTGTTGCAAAAGAGATTACAATACTTGCATGAAAGGAAGTGCTTCTTGAAAATAGGAAATGATGTTGCATGTGAAACTCTAAACCATCAAGAAAACAAAAATTTAGAACTTGAAAATAAGGTAAATGTGATGAAAAATGCTCTTGGTTTATTTTATTAATTAGTTCTAAAGCAAGGTTACAATTCAACTCTTCAATCTTCAGACCTCACCCTCGCCCAAAGATATGGATCTCACAGTGAGGAGTCAATAGAGGAGTAGAGGGCCTTTAAAATGTCTATTCAACCAACTTATGTTGGAGGTAAAATTTTAGTGGTTGCTTGGGGCATGTAAGTGAATTAACCAAACATGAAAATTAACTTTAACTTAAAATTTACTTGCTTGACATGAAATAGAATGTTACTTTATGGAGAAATCTTGCCCAAATACTTGATGCATGTAAGATGTAATTAAAGGTGAAGCATAAGTAGACTTGGAACAAGATTCATGACAAATTAGATTCAAGTTAAAAGTGCATGCATGCCAAAGTTTGAACTTGCTATGAAAGTGAAAAGACTTGAAACTTGTAGCAAAGAAAATTAAAGTGCATGTAAAATGAGTGTAATGCATGTAGTGTTAATTTCCATATTAGATGTTATGCATGCAAAATGAAATAAACCAACAAAATCACAACACCAATCCTCTCCAAAAAATGGAGAGATAGGGATACCAATGGGTAAGACCCACGCTCCAAAAACCAAGAATTTTATTAGTTGTTACAAGAAGGAGAAAATTATGAAGTTTTCTCTAAAATCCAAGGAAAGTCTTCACAATTTCGACTTGAAGCATAGACCTTTCCTTGCTGAAAATTTTTGCAATTTGAGGCCTACAAAAGCTCAACAAAATGCAGATTTTTCGAGGAAGAAGAAGAGAGGCGAAGGCTCTTTGAGTTCCATGGCCAAGAGAGAGAAATAATCTAGAAGTTGGAGCCCCAATGTCTTGCATGCAAACCTACAAGTAGCTGCAAGACAAAAAGTTAGAGCAAATATACAATAACAAATGTTAGCTCACGAAATCACAAAGTATATTACAAAAATAATTTACAAGAGGTCAGGACAAAGAGTACGAGCAGACTCTCCTCTTTGACTAGCCATGACTTACTTATTTGAAATAGCCAAATATTGATAAATGAAGTGCACTATGTGATAAATATATATATATATATATATATATATATATATTTTATATTATTTTGATGCAATAAATAAGAGCCTAAAACTTAAGAGCACGTTTGCAAAGAAAATCGAAATAGATGAGACTTTGGAATTAAGCACATGCGGGTTCTCCCTGAATATTTTTAAGAATGGGTTGGTTCCTACAAGAACTTCCCCTCACGCTTGAATGCTTGACCAAAGAATGATTCCTCTACAAAACATCACCACAACTCATTAGATCCACATGAAATTAAATAAGTGCAATGGAAAGAGTTCCTAGAGATATATTTGACATCAACTAGAAGATTTGTTTTCCTAGAGCAGTTAAGTAATTCTTATGCTAATATGAGATAACTGTATACTAATATAACTTGAAACAAGCATGAAAGAAACAATAGCATGACGAAATAAATAGAAGCATAACAACAAATCAAGAATTTACCACATATGCAAGGAGAAGAACACCATCACAAGTTACCCCAAAGACTGTTGTATTATATTGCAAGTAGTGAATACAATTCTGCAGCGTCTCCTCAAGCCCAATAGCTCGTATTACATGCTACAATATGAGAGCCCATGGCTCCATTATACAGAAATTTGGGAGCAAATCTGAATAAAGAACCAAATTCCAAGTGGTGAGAGGGAGGAGATCACAAGGCAAATTCGAATTTGATAAGTGGAGCTCTATTGCCAAGTGTAGAAATCGGATTCTAGCAAGTGGACATCATTTTTTTCTTCCCTTATGTGCCAAATTCGAATTTTATAATGGAATGAAAAGTGTATATGGGTGGTAACCCATGTGGGGAAAATTTCCCACAAAAATCTCCACCAAATATTCACTGAAATCCTCCCAAATGTGCATTTAACTTCGCAAATTTGAATTTCCAAGTAAGCAACTGTCATTTAATGTCAGAAATTCAATTTTATTTGAGCATATGTCATTTCATTGATTTTAGGAGTCCACATCACCTTGGGACTTCAATTTAACTCCTCCATAATTTTCCACCTCATTTCCACCTCATTTAGCCTGTGTGGATATTTATTTTTCTCCATTTATTTAATTTTTGGCTTAATTAATTGCCAGATTTCCCACTAAACTTAGTAAAAGTGGGTTTTGAGGGTTCAAAACACATTTTTAACCTCTCAAAGTGTGTCATAGTAGAAATTTGAGGGTGAGAGGTGTAATTTTCATTACTTGTTCCCCATATAACTTCTCTAGACAACACTTATTACAATCCAATTACAATTTTTATTGCAATTTTTGACCTGCGGGAAATCTAAAAAATTAAAAAATCACTACCTAGACCGAACCAAATTCCACGAAATTTTTTGTGTGATCTAGTGTGGTAATATACATTGACTCTACACACTAGGACTCACCCAAGGCCTCACCATCAAGCCGTATTTCGGTGTCGGGGTAGAATTGGAGGAAAAAACTCAATTAATTATTAAGTGCTGATAGGGAGATGATAATTAACTGAGTGAAAAAAAACCTCCCAGAGTAATACTCACTTGTTGGCAAGGTCCCAAGCTACCTAGGCCTGTTACAGACTCAATACTAACTCAAAACTCATCATTACTAGCATCACTTATTACAATTCCCTGTAAGGCGTGGAATCTAGGTAGAAGAGAAAAATGATGAGAAGTAGAAGTAGAAGTAGAGTTTAAAAACTCTGTTGAAATGATGATATTTGATGGTACAAGTGTCATATGGTTCATACTTGAGCACAGAGTCTTCACATAATCATCAGATGCTACTCCAATGGTCAACATTTGACTCCATACGGGGCTGCATGTTAGATATGAAGTAATAGCGTGCAAGAACCTGGAATCTGCATCCACCAACCAAAGATATATATTAGCAGTATCTATTCAAAATATCATCAAATAAAATCAAGTACAGAAATGGAAAATTTATTCTAAGAGCATAAATAACAATTTATTTACGAAAGAAATTAAACAAAATTAACAAGGGATGAGGTTAGAAATATGATACAAGAAGATGCCCCATGGCATCAAATGTCCTCAATGAAGTTCATGCTGAGAACCTGCTTACTTTCAGGGAGATCCATGGGTTGTTTTTTTGATTTGCCCTTTCCAATTCTAAATATCTTAGGACTTTGATCCGTCCCAACACTGTGTTGTACCTGGTCATTATATTTACCAAATCCTTTCCGTTTTTTTCTTTTCTTCTCAATAGATTGTGATTTTGATGTTGATGCAATCAAAGTAGACCTTTCTGCCCGATCTTGAAGATGGTCAGATGGAAAATCTGAAGTATCTAAGACTTCTTTGACCTGCCTTTCTCCATTTTTCATTTACTTTGACATGGGTGATGGATGAATCTCATAAGTATAAACTTGATTCCCCTTAGTTTCCTTTCTATCCAGGTCACCTTCAATTAGCCATTTTTCAATGGAATAAATGTCCTCATAATGAGATGAAGCTTGCTTTAGAGGATGGGGAGGCTTATGATTTGTTTCTTTGTTCCTTCCCCATTCATCATTTGCCTTAAGCTAGAATTTTTGTACTTGTAATTTTTCCATTTCCTCCAACCTATTTCGAAAAGTGATCTGATTAGCCTTCATAACATTTATTTCTTTAGCATGATTTGTTTCCATGGTGTTGATTAATTGCACTTGTTTTTCTTCCATGGCGAGCAGCCTGTTTTGAATAGAGGTCATCCGATTAGAATGATTGACCTCCATGGCCTTTATTGCGTGTGCATGATTTACTATTAATCTTGTTTGATTGAGTTCCATATTTTTAATGAGTTGAGCTTGGTTGAGTTGCATATTCTTAATCATTTGTGTCAACTCCCTGATGAGATCTCTATCATTCTCATTTGCTTGAGTTTTCATTTTGATCTTTCTTTCATCTCCATATTTTTCTTCAAAGGCATCAATGATTGATTCTAGAGAATCAAAACTGTTAGCAGGTAAGTCTATGAACCAATCCATAGCATCACTATCTAATGAAAAGATGATAAGTTTCATTTTAACATCCTCATGGTTAATATCATGGCACCATTTGCTCAGACAAAGGTCGAAATTCCCAAGGTGAGTTTCGGTGGTAATGGTATTGTTACCTAGAAAACTAGGCAACTCATCAACGGCCTCAATGGCTTCATCTGGAATAAAATTCGGATAGCCTGGAATGTTAGTAAAATCACAAGGGGCGAACAGATCATTCATGATGTCATGCTCACTTGATCCTGAAAGAACAAATGGATATCAGAGAGAGGCTCTTGTCGAAGATTAACAAGAATTCTACAAGAAGACTTCAAGCATAAATCCTTGCAGAAAATGAAATAAGTGGAGTCGCCACTTGAACAAGAATCTAACTCTGAAATCCAACATGCAAAAAAAAAAAAAAGTTAGTCGATTTCCCAGGTACAAGAAAGCTTGTCCTTGACAATGGTGCCAAAAATGTTATCGCCTTGCCACCTACACCTACCTACAAGTTAGTGAGAAAAGCCTTTAACCCCGCAAGGTGTGGTTGGTGGCAAGAAACTTAGAGAAGGGCCTGTCACACTAATCCCGACTCTCTCCGTTGAAGCTATCTCTTAGGTTAGCTATGGGGGGTCGTCCCTAAAGAAAAATTAAGTTAAAGATGTGAGTTTTCTAGGAGAGTTGTTAGAGTTAAATAGATTACTTCTTCAGATTTATAAGCAAAAAAGTGATATGCGCAATAACCATCAATACATAAGATCAGCATGAAACATATGAAAAACTAGTGCCTTCAGAGTATTGCTCTTAAAATGAAATTATATTCGCTTAAATGAAGTGAACTGTGTGAAAATTTTTGAATATTACTTTATGCAGAAATCCTATTGTTAGATCTGGTTATACTTCTCCTACTTATTCAAGTTATTAATGTTGAAATTCAGATTAACATCGAAGTAAACATGTAACAGACTTTCACCAATTCAAATCTAAGCAAAAGATACATGCACACAAACAAAGTGACACGCAAGATTTTATGGACAACTGCGCCCAGAAAAACCCAATGCGGGAAAACCGGTCTTCTAGCTATTGGAGGGTTTAGTTTCTAAATACAACAAATCTGGGCACCTTACTGGTTAACCCGACAGAGAAAAATAGATCTGCAGCTAACTTGTTTTTCTAGAGACTGAAAACTTCATTGATCCACACCCTCAAACGGGATTTACATGACTCGGCCACTTTTTGCCTCTAGAAACCCTAGCGCTACCCCTGAACCCCTTGCGCCAGCCCTGCTAGCCTTTGCGTGCCTCTGCGCTAGCCTGGAGAGGGTTGCGTAACCCCAGACTAGGTGACGTAGTCCCTATGCTGCCCTAGATGGCCTCTGCGTAACCCTGGGGGTCTCCTGCTGGCTCAGCGCTGCCCTTTCTGGGCCTACGTAGCGGCTGAAGCCCTCTGCGCTGCGCAGTTGTTTCTGCCCGTGCTCTTGGTTGCTGCCTCTATGCCTCTTGCTGATTCTTGGCACTGGGATAAAATCATCCCCTTAGCCAATACTACCCCTCTCCACAGCTGAAACACTTCCGAGAATTCTTAGCAAACCCGCCCTAGAATTTCAGCTTAGTCTCAGTGCTCTGCCAGTGTGTGTGTTCTCCAACTGACCCCAAGCCTTTCCTTTATACTTTCTCGTTGGGAAACCAACGACCATGATCTAATCTTGAATTGATGGCTAATATTAAAAGAAAGCTTGATCCGTGTGACTTGAATCATTTCCATCACATGTTTTAATTAATTACCTTTAATATTTTAATTTTCCTAAGTTAGACTTAGGGTCCTTAATTAAAAATATTAATTAATTAATTATCTCCTAAACTGGATGGAATTTCCCAAATCCCTTTCCGGGTCTTGGAGATCTCATTTACTCTAGTCCCTCCACAAATTTTAGGAGCTAGAGTACATCCGATGCTACCCCAACACTCAAGAAAACTCAACACTCCCTCTTAGTGAGGAATGTGCTTTAGTACAACTCTGCTTCACCCCGAAGCTCTACACTGATCTCTGGTGTGGGTCTCTACACTGATACTGAACATGTTGCCCTTCATCACTGTGCTGCCGCTGCCATTCTGTACTGTTGCCCATGACGCTGCCACCGCCACTGCCACATCTGTACTGCAGCTCCCTCTCAATCTGCTGCACTGTGCTGCCATCTTCTACACTGCAACTTCAGTTGTTGAGAGAAGCAAGTGAAACTTCTGCACAATCTTTGACAAACAAGTCAGTTGGGCTGCATCCTCATTACTGAAGCTCCATAGGCTGTTGATCTATGCTGACATCTGGAGACAGCGACACAGCTACAGCGCTGCACCGCGTAAGCATAGCTTCATTGTGCTGCTGAAGTCACATCAACCCCTACACTGAAATCTCCCACACTGCTGCTGTGCTGCGCTGTCCTCCTAAAGCCTCTATGTCGCTGCAGCTTTGCTTTGCGTAAGCAGCTCTGCACTGCGTTGCTGAAGTCACATCAATCCCTGCGCTGCTGCTGCTGCATATGCACTGCGTTGCTCCATTCAACTTTTGGCTCTGTCTCTGCTCCATCCGTGATTCTCTGCACCAACTACTCCCGTAGCTCGGATGTGATCCAACAGATGAGTTGCTCAAGGATCCCGCCACTGCTCTGTAGCTGCTCTATAGATCCATGTCGCCCCACTTTCGTGGTTCATGAGCGCTCATGGCTACGTCATCTTCAAAACCATCATCCGCCACAACAACCTTGGAAGTATAAGCTTCCTTGTCTTTCTTCTTCTGAGGACAATTGCTGGCAAAATATCCTAGTTTGCCGCACTAGAAACACCTTATCTTAAATAGATCACACTTCTTCTTCCCTTGCTGCCTCTTTGATGACAAGGTTGCATCTTCTTCCTCTTCCTTCTTCACCTTACTTGATCCCGTGTTGTACTACCTCTTGGTGAACCGACGGAGTTCTACTTGACGAAGGATTGCACACATACTGTCCCAATTGGGAAGGTCCGCTCTGCCCAAGATACTTTGGACAAAAATTTCCCAGCCCTCTGTGACTGCATTGAGTGCAGTGCTTACCACACATCATCCTCCACCTTTGCTCCATGGCAGACAACTGATCTCTGATCGCCTGTAATCTAAAAAGGAAGGGCTCGATTTGTCTCCCTTGGCCATCATGAATAACCACAGCTGATTCTCCAGAAGAATTCTCCTCTGGATGAGTTTTCCCTCATATAGGGCAGTTAAGGCTTTCCACATCTTCTGAGCCGTTTTCTTGTCGGCTATGTGTGGAACTATATGATCCTTAACCCCATCCATTATGAAGCGTTTGGCATGTGCTGCAGCTTCCTCGTGCTTCGCTCGAAGAGCAGCATCGGTTGGCGTGGCCAGGACTTTTTCTGCATGGTCCCTTAGACCGTATGCCTCCATGACTACCAGGATTTTGGCTTTCCAGACTGCAAATTTGGACAGACCGTCCAACCTATCCTGATCGCGTAGTTTGTGAGGTGCCATTTGCTCAGCAAATCTGTCGGAACTCCTCCTCTCTATGCTAGAGATTTGGATCTAGGGTCCTTGGCGAAACAGGCACCCTCTGCTCCCTCTGATAACTGACCTCCTCTCTTGGAAGTTTGCCAAATCAAACGAATCAGCTCTCTTCGATCCTCTGATCGATTTGCAGATTTCTTTGGCTGGAAACCCTCTGAGAAGTTGTTCTCCTCCTACTCTTTGTCACCTAGTGCTTAGGCTAAATTCTGAATCTTCAGAAATTTAACCCCACCAGCAACTTCTGAAGCTCTACAGCACTGGTTCCGACACTCTGAATCAGCAACGACTTCAGATCTGTGTCACCCTTGCTGGACTCTGCGTGAGAAGACAGTCCCAACGTTGTGTCTTCGTTACCTTTGCACAGTAAGTACCTGGGCCTACGTGGAGACTGTGTAGGACTGCATCACTCTGGCCTTTGCTTGGCTCTGCTCCCTCTGCTGCTGTGCTGTCCCTTCTAGTCCGACTTTTTGTTGCTGCTTTCTTTGTTGCTTTCTGCAACAAGGATTCTTCAGTATTCTGCTGGTGATCCTGCTAGATTTGCAATCGCTCTGATACCATGTGAAAATTTCTCAATATTACTTTATGAAGAAACCCTACTATTAGATCTGGTTATATCTCTCCTACTTAATCAAGTTATTAATGCTGAAATTCAGATTAACATCGAAGTAAACACATAACAGACTTTCACCGATTCAGATCTAAGCAAAAGATACATGCACATAGACAAAGTGACACATAAGATTTTCTGGACAACTGTCCCCGGAAAAACCCATTGCAAGAAAACCGATCTTCTGGCTGCTGGAGGGTTTATATTATTAAGTAGTTTCTGAATACATCAAATCTGGGCACCTTACTGGTTAACTTGACAGAGAAAAATAGATCTGTAGCTCATGGGTTGTTCTGGAGACTGAAAACTTGACTGATCCACACCTTCAAACGGGATTTATAGGACTTAGCCACTTTCGGCCTCTAGAAACCCCAGCACTGCCCCTGAAGCCCCTACATCAACCTTGCTAGCCTTTGTGTGCCTCTGTGCTGGCCTGGAGAGGGTTGCGTAACCCCAGACTGGGTGACGCAGTCCCTAAGCTGCCTTGGATTGCCTTTGCGTAACCCTGGAGGTCTCCTGCTGGCTCAGCGCTGCCCTTTCTGGGCCTGCGTAGCACCTACGTAGCGGCTGAAGCCCTCTGCACTGCGCAGCAGTTCCTGCTGCCCCTGCTCCTCTACACTGCTCCTGGTTGTTGCATCTTTGCCTCTTGCTGATTCTTGGCACTGGGATCAAATCGTCCCCTTAGCCAATACTACCCCTCTCCGCAGCTGAAACACTTCTGAAAATTCTTAGCAAACCTGCCCTAAATTTTCAGCTTAGTCTCAGTTCTTTGCGAGTGTGTGTGTTCTCAAACATACCTCAAGCCTTTCCTTTATACTTTTTCGTTGGGAAACTAACGACCATGATCTAATCTTGAATCGATGGCTAAGATTAAAATAAAGCTTGATCCGTGTGACTTGAGTCATTTCCATCACATGTTTTAATTAATTATTTTTAATATTTTAATTTTCCTAAGTTAGACTTAGGGTCCTTAATTAAAAATATTAATTAATTACTTATCTCCCAAACTGGATGGAATTTCCCAAATCCCTTTATGGGTCTTGGAGATCTCATGTACTCTAGTCCCTCCACAAATTTTGGGAGCTAGAGCACATCCGATGCTACCCCAACACTCAAAAAAATTCAACAAACTGTTTTCAAATGGAAAGCAAAAGTAATCCTGAAAAGTGAAACAAGAAACTGTTCACACAAGATATTATCGATGCAAGATACAAGAATGCTTTTAAGATATATAAATTGGTGAATCAAAACATGTGAAGATATTTTGCCAAAATACAAACAATTAGTAATCTATTTTGGAGAATGTAAATGAGATGATAGAAAAACTCAAATGTTAGACCAAGATAACAACATGTAGTTAGACTTGCAACTTGAAATAAGAGTACTTGAAAATAAAATGAGACTCGTTAACCATTCATGAACATGATGATTAGTAAATATGAAAAGGGAGTTTTCTAAAGTAGACACTGTTTCAAGTATAAGAAAATTAAACTAAACTTGTTGCAAAAGAGATTACAATACTTGCATGAAAGGAAATGTTTCTTGAAAATACGAAATGATGTTGCATGTGAGACTCTAAACCATCAAGAAAACAAAAATTTAGAACTTGCAAGTAAGGTAAATGTGATGAAAAATGCTCTTGGTTTATTTTATTAATTAATTCTAAAACAAGGTTACAATTCAACTCTTCAATTTTCAGACCTCACCCTCTCCCAAAGATATGGATCTCATAGTGAGGAGTCAATAGAGGAGTAGAGGGTTCATAAAATGTCTATTCAACCAACTTATGTTGGAGATAAAATTATAGTGGTTGCTTGGGGCATGTCAGTGAATTAACCAAACATGAAAATTAACTTTAACTTGAAATGTACTTGCTTAACATGAAATAGAATGTTATTTATGGATAAATCTTGCCCAAATACTTGATGCATGTAAGATGTAATTAAAGGTGAAGCATAAGTAGACTTGGAACAAGATTCATGACAAATTAGATTCAAGTTAAAAGTGCATGCATGCCAAAGTTTGAACTAATTATGAAAGTGCAAAGACTTGAAACCTGTTGCAAATAAAATTAAAGTACATGCCAAATGAGGGTAATGCATGTAGTGTTAATTTCCATATTAGATGTTATGCATGCAAAATGAAATAAACCAACAAAATCACAACACCAATCCTCTCCAAACAATGGAGAGATAGGGATACCAATGGGTAAAACCCATGCTCTCAAAACCAAGAATTTTATTAGTTGCTACAAGAAGGAGGAAACTATGAAGGCTTCTCTAAAATCCAAGGAAAGTCTTCACAATTTAGACTTGAGCCATATACCTTTCCTTGCTGAAAATTTCTGCAATTTGAGGCCTACAAAAGCTCAACAAAATGAAGATTTTTCGAGGAAGAAGAAGTGAGGCAAAACCTCTTTGAGTTCCACAGCCAAGAGAGAGAAATAATCTAGAAGTTGGAGCCACAAGGTCCTGCATGCAAACTTGTAAGTAGTTTTCTAAACATGAAACTTGTAAGTAGCTGCAAGACAACAAGTTAGAGAAAATCTACAATAACAAATGTTAGCTCAAGAAATCACAAAGTATATTACAAAAATAATCTAGAAGAGGCTAGGCCAAAGAGTATGATCAGACTCTCCTCTTTGACTAGCCATGACTTAGCTCTTTGAAATAGCCAAATATTGATAAATGAAGTGCACTATGTGAGAATTATTATTTTTTATATAATTTTGATGCAATAAATAAGAGCCTAAAACTTAAGAGCACGTCTGCAAAACAAATCAAAATAGATGAGACTTTAGAATTAAACACATGCGGGTTCTCCTTGAATATTTTCAAGAATGGCTTGGTTCCTCCGAGAACTTCCCCTCACGCTTGAATGCTTGACCAAAGAATGATTCTTCTACAAAACTTCACCACAACTCATTAGATCCACATGAAATGAAATAAGTGCAATGGAAAGAGTTCCTAGAGATATATTTGACATCAACTAAAAGATTTGTTTTCCTAGAGCAATTAAGTAATTCTTATGCTAATATGAGATAGCTGCATACTAACGTAACTTGAAACAAGCATGAAAGAAACAATAGCATGAAGAAATAAATAGAAGCATAACAACAAGTCAAGAACACATATGCAAGGATAAGAACACCATCACAAGTTACCCCAAAGACTGTTGCATTATATTGCAAGTAGTGAATACAATTCTGCAGCGTCTCCCCAAGCCCAATAGATTGTATTACATGCTACAATATGAGAGCCTATGGCTCCATTATATAGAAAGTGTAATATCCCGTTTCGGGGATACCTCTAAAACACGGCAAACTCCAACCAGAGATGGTCTGGGAGGGCATTTACCGGATATTCCGCCTCTGAAAAGAGGACGAGATCGGAGGCTACCTGGCCCTTTCCAGACTCTGTCTAAGAGTGAAATATAAACACACCAAGTGGTATAGAACTAGAATGATCAAGAATATATAAAAATAACAACGTAGCAGACATATAATAGCATAGAAAGAATGTACGGCAACTCATTCAGAAATATAGAGAGGAAATGCTAAGCCATTTTATTAAACTGAGAAATATAATGAAGTACAATAGGTGATCAGAGTGATGGCACCTAAACTTGCTCAAGGCAAGAGAAGAAATACTCTCAGAATACACCAGAAATGGTTGCTCTCTAAACTGCATCCTAGCTGCTGGAAAACTGCCATGTAGCTGTTGTTGCTAGAATGAACTGAAGACTAGGGGTTCTTCCCCTTGCCGGAATGAGCTGAAAATCTGGAAATCTCCTCTACTCACCAATCCCGACAAAACCTAGAAACCCTATCAAAAATGGCTGACCTCCGAAAAACACCCCCTTGGAGAATTACGCTGGCCTCCAAGGCTCTGCGCAGAGGCTAAATGAGAATGACTGAAACACCGCCTCAAACTCCACCAAAATCCTCCCACAGGCAAAGGCTGATCCTCTGCTCAAAATATCGGCTCAATCTCCTGCAGAAATCCCGATCCGGAGCACCTCCAAGATGGACTGCGTCCTCTCTCTTAGTGACTGCGCAGTCTAGGCAAGAGAAGAAATACTCTCAGAATACACCAGAAATGGTTGCTCTCTAAACTGCATCCCAGCTGCTGGAAAACTGCCATGTAGCTGCTGCTGCTAGAATGAACTGAAGACTAGGGGCTGTTCCCTTTGCCAGAATGAGCTGAAAATCTGAAAATCTCCTCTACTCACCAATCCCGACAAAACCCAGAAACCATATAAAAAATGGCTGACCTCCGAAAGACACCCCCTTGGGGAATTACGCTGGCCTCCAAGGCTCTGCGCAGAGGCTAAATGAGAATGACTGAAACACTGCCTCAAACTCCACCAAAATCCTCCCACAGGCAAAGGCTGATCCTCTGCTCAAAATCTCGGCTCAATCCCCTGCAGAAATCCCGATCCGGAGCACCTCCAAAATGGACTGCGTCCTCTCTCTCAGTGACTGCACAGTCTCTATGAAAGCCCAGCTCCACAGCAAACCCAAACAACAAAACCTCTCACAAAATATTGAAGAAACAACCTTGCCTGAGCAGGTACTCGAAGTCCCCCGGGGCTAAGGGCGAGATCTCCGATCGGAGACACTCAATGCACTAAACAGTGCTGCAGACAAGCTAAACAGTCGGCGTGCTGAAGAAGACAAAACGTCTAGCTCAATATCATCAACAACAGAATGAATCAAATGAGAAGGCTCCTCCTTCTTTTATAACGTTGGCCTTCCTCCAATCCCAAGGCCATCTCCTCAACATAGCCTCCATATCTTGCCACGTGTCCAATCTCTCCTGCGCAGAAGCTTCTAGAGCTAACGTAGGCCCCCTCTCTACGTGGTGCTTGGCCCCCTTGTCTCCCCCTTGAGTTACAACGTTGTGCTACTAGGAGGGTGTTTTATTTCACTTAAGTGAGTTAGACTCTCCACTCACTTTTTATTTATTTACAAACTATAGTTGGGAAAACTAAACAAAATCGAATATTCCAATTAGCTGTCACTAATTAGGAATATTACAGTCCCCCCTGGCAAAATGTTGCTTGTCCTCAAGCAACTGAAGTGATGGATGCTGCAAAATCTTCTCACTCTCCCAAGTGGCATCCTCATCCGACAAATTCTTCCACCTCACCAAGAATTTCCGGACTGTCCTACTCGGTAGCTGCCTCTCCCTAGTATCAATAATAGCCTCTGGCTGCAACACCAAATGCCCCTCATCATTCGTGGGTGGTAACTCCTCTGTCATTGTCACCTGCTGCCCCAACGCCTTCTTCAGGCATGATACATGAAAAACGTTGTGGATCTTGCTGCCTTGGGGCAGCTCCAACTCATACGTAACCTGCCCAATCTTGCGTATCACCCTGTATGGCCCGTAAAAGCGAGGCTTGAGCTTCTCAGCTCCCTTTTGCTTCAGCGACGACTGTCGGTATGGCTGTAATGGTAGGTAGACCAAGTCCCCTACCTCAAACTGTCTCTCCACCCGACCTCTGTTGGCATACAGCTTCTGCTGGTTTTGTGCTGTAGCTATATTGTCCTTGAGAGCTCGGAGAATGTCCTGACTCTCTTGGATCCAAATCTTGGCTCTAAGAGCCTTGCTAGCATCGAACATCACATCAACAAAAGATAAGGAATGATACCCATACAAAGCATAAAACAGTGACATACCAATGGACATGTGATGTGTCATGTTGTAGCAGTACTCCCCCAAATGCAACCACTTCAGCCATGCTCGCTGCTGCCCACTGACATAGTTATGCAAGTAGCCCTCCAGCCACTTGTTATCTATCTTCGTCTGTCCATTCGTCTGTGGGTGATAACTGGTACTCGGTGTCAACTCCGTCCCCACTAGCCGGAGTGCTCCTGCCAAAATCCGCCCATGAAGCGGCTGTCCCTGTCACTGATGATGGTCTTAGGAAGACCATGCAGCCTGAAAACCTCTTTGAAGAACAGCTCAGCCACCTGTGCTGCTGTGTAATGCGCGGATATGGCGAAAAAGTGCGCATACTTTGTCAGCCGATCAACGACGACAAAGATACAATCCTTGCCCTGTACCATGGGCAACCCTGTGATGAAATCCATCGATATGCTCTCCCATTTCCCCTCCGGAATGGGAAGAGGCTGCAACAATCCTGCGGGATGGCTCATCTCCCCCTTGTTCCTCTGATAAACATCGCACTCCCTGATGTGCTGGAGTACGTCCTCCTTAAGGCCCTTCCATGAGAACCTCTCTCTAATGGCCCTGTAGGTTTTGGTAAACCCCTGATGGCCTGCCAATGGAGAATCATGTGATGCCTGGAGTATCTTCTTCTTAAGCTGAGATCCCTCAGTCAAGAAGATCCTGTCCCTGTAGTAGATGATCTCATCAACCACCCTGTACCTGTCATCCGCCACCTGTCCATCCAGCACCTCACATGCAAATCTGTCCTTGGAGTACTCCACTAAAAGTCGAGCCCTCCAATCTATATCCAAGCTCATAAGAGATAACGTGGCTGGTCTATGTGAAAGGGCATCTGCTACCACGTTATTCTTACCCTTGACATACTCAATGTCAAAGTCATATGCTTGGATCTTACTGATCCACTTCTGCTGCCTCTCCTGTAGCTGCTTCTGCTCCAAAAAGAACCTGAGGCTGTTGTGATCAGTCCTCACCTTGAACCTGTTCCCTACCAAATACTGCCAGAATTTGGCCAAGGCATGCATAATGGCCAACATCTCCTTGTCGTATATAGAATACAACCTCTCGTGCGGAAGGAGCTTCCGGCTCTCGAAGGCTATAGGGTGTCCCCCCTGCATCAATACTGCGTCGATCCCCTCTTCCGACGCATCACACTCCAAGACAAATGGCTGCGTAAAATCCGGCAATGCAAGCACTGGGCAGCTACTCATCACCTCCTTGAGCCTATCAAAGGCTCGCTGCGCTGTATCCGACCAACTAAATGCCCCCTTCTTTGTCAGATCTATAAGGGGTGCAGCAAGCTGTGAGAAACCTTTGACAAACTTCCTGTAATAAGTACATATGCCAATGAACCCTCAAAGTTCCGTCACGTTCCTCGGCTCCGGCCAATCTCTGATGGCCCTAATCTTCTCCTCATGGACCCTCACTCCGTCCACTCCAATAATGTGACCCAAATACAACATCTCCGTCATCCCAAACTCACACTTGGAGAGCTTAGCATAGAACTGTTTCTCTTCCAAGATGTGTAGTACCGCCTCTATATGCTGGAGATGCTCCTCCCAAGTCCTGCTATATATGAGTATGTCATCAAAGAAAACCAATACAAACTTCCTCATATGACTGCGGAAGATATGGTTCATGCAAGACTGAAAAGTAGCTGGTGCATTGGTTAGCCCAAAAGGCATAACCAAAAACTCAAAGTGCCCATAATGACACCTGAAGGCGGTCTTGGGAATGTCTTGTTCCCTCATGCGAATCTGATGGTACCCTGATCTCAAATCAATCTTCGAGAAGAACTTGGCTCCTCTCAGCTCATCCATCAACTCATCGATCCTAGGTATAGGATACCTGTTCTTCAGGGTCTTCTTGTTCAGGGCCCTGTAGTCAATGCACATCCTCAAGGTGTCGTCCTTCTTCTTCACCAACACCACGGAAGAAGCAAACGGACTCGTGCTCATTCTGATGTGCCCAAGAGCCAGCGACTCCTGGATGGCCCGCTCAATCTCATCCCAATAGGCTTTGGGATGCCTATAGGGGGTAGTGATCACTGCCTAAATGCCCTACTCAAGCTCAATGGTGTGCTCAAACCCTCAGTCTGGTGGCAGACCTGGTGGTATATCCCCAAACACTGCATCATACCTGTCAAGGATGGGCTGTATATCCGGATGAACTGCTCGACCGGTGGTCTTTGTCTCTGATGCCCGCAAATCAACTGCACACTCTATGTCTCCCTTTCGGAAATCTGCCTCCATTCGGTGTGCCGAAACTGTCTGAGGTGGGTAAGTGTGCATCCCTCGGATCTTCTCATGCTTCTCGGTCTAATTATCATCCCACTCCATCTCTAAGGCCTTCCAATTCGTGGTGACCTTCCCTAGAGTAATCAACCACTGAACACCCAATACCACATTGGTATCTGGTATGTTGACCACGAAAAAGTGATCGGTCACAGTGTAGGTACCCATCGTCACTGCCAACTTTGGAACATACCGGGCACACTGCATCGTCTGGGCTCCTAGGACCAAGACTGAAAATCCGTCAAAGCTTTCGGTCGGTATACCCCTCCGCTCGACCATCTGTGCATCAATGAAGTTGTGGGTTGCCCCACTGTCAACCAAAACTGACACTCGCTGGCCATGTACTGTCCCTCGTACGCGCAGTGTCAAATACTTGGGAACTCCTCGCAAGGCTGCAAGGGTCCCTCTTGTGGGTGCAAAAGCTGCACCTCCTGTCCCTGGAGGTGGAGGTGGCAACTGATCCTAGGCCGTCTGACTATCTCCTGCGTCCTCATCCTCCTCCTCATCCTCTTCCGCGCTATCATCAGAGAAGACCTCAATGAAGTGTGCTTTGCCAGCAACACACCTATGCCCTGGTGCCCACGGCTCCTGACAAGTGAAGCACAGTCGCTTCTTCCTCAACTCCTTCCTGGCATCATCATCTATCTGTGCCCGTCTCAGATTCCCCTTTGGAGGCAGAATCCTCACATCCTTCCCCTTGGGCTGGAAACCCTGTCTTTGGGGTAAGGTGTCTGAGTCCTGGGCAATGCATCCTGTAAGTCTCGGGTCCTGCTAATAGCATCCTGAAGTGTAGTTGGTCTAGTAGATCTGACTAGACCCCAAAGTGGCTCTGCCAACCCCTCCACAAACATATAGATCATCCGTGCTGCGGATAGATCTGGCACCATCATTGAAACCCTCAAGAAATCTGCAATGTATGTCTCGGGGCTTCCCGTCTGCTTGAGCCTCGTCAGCTCAACAAAGTGCTGTTCCGGATCCCTCCAGTCAAATCGCTCCATCAACCTCCTGGTAAACTCGGCATATGTTGTCACTATAGAATGCCCGAGTGTGACCATCCCATGGAACCACCAGTCCTGGGCCTCACCATCCAAATGTAATGTTGCCACCTTGATGGCCTCCGTCTTCGACATCTGTTTAAGCTGGAAATAGATGTCCATCTTCTCCACCTAAGACTTTGCCAAACTATTTGATGAACCATCAAACGTAAGCAAATGGAATCTCCTAGATGTGCGGTGGGTATCTCCATCATGATAATGTCGGTGCCCTCTATGATGGTCGCGGGGTCTACTGTCCTGCTGGAGCTGAACAAAATCCTGGAATGAGAGAGCATCCTTGAACTCCTGCCCATAGCCCTGATACTCTGCAAAATACTCGCCCATGTGTCCGGGCTTTGCCTCTTGCTGGGCTCCTGCCCCTGTGTCTGCTCCCAAGAAAGTGGGCATGGTAGAGCGGGTAGGTGCACGTGAAGCCACTGGCTGAGGGGTATCACGCTGAGCAGCACCATGCTCCGGCAAATGATGGGATGTACCTGATCCCTCTCCTACCGGGGTCTCACGCTGTCTAGCCTCTACAGCAGTGAATCTCTGACCCATCACCTCAATCTGTCTAGCTAAATCCTGCACCGATTTGAGGAGTGCCTCCCCAAACTGTTTGGCCTCTGTGTCATCTGCCATTGGCCCTCTTTGCTCTGAATCTAATACAGGCTTCTCCCGCTCTGCGTCTGTCACAGGCTCTCTCTCCTGCTCTTTGTCCACTACCCGAACACAGTCTCCCTCTCCATAGGTGTTCTCCAACCTACGCTCACAGTCTCTGTACTTCTGCCTCTATAACAAATATATGGTCTCTTCCCCGGTGTCATAGATCACAGGCTGAGCCAGAACTATGCTCCAATACCACTATAATATCCCGTTTCGGGGATACCTCTAAAACACGGCAAACTCCAACCAGAGATGGACTAGGAGGGCATTTATCGGATATTCTGGCTCTGAAAAGAGGACGAGATCCGGAGGCTACCTGGCCCTTTCCAGACTCTGTCTAAGAGTGAAAGATAAACACACCAAGTGGTATAGAACTAGAATGCTCAAGAATATATTAAAATAACAGCGCAGCAGACATATAATAGCATAGAAAGAATGTATGACAACTCATCCAGAAATAGAGAGAGGAAATGCTAAGCCATTTTATTAAACTGAGAAATATAATGAAGTACAATAGGTGATCAGAGTGATGGCACCTAAACTTGCTCAAGGCAAGAGAAGAAATACTCTCAGAATACACCAGAAATGGCTGCTCTCTAAACTGCATCCCAACTGCTGGAAAAATGCCTTGTAGCTGCTGCTGCTAGAATGAACTGAAGACTAGGGGTTGTTCCCCTTGCTGGAATATGATGAAAATCTGGAAATCTCCTCTACTCACCAATCCCGACAAAACCCAGAAACCATATCAAAAATGGCTGACCTCCGAAAAACACCCCCTTGGGGAATTACGCTGGCCTCCAAGGCTCTACGCAGAGGCTAAATGAGAATAACTGAAACACTGCCTCAAACTCCACCAAAATCCTCCCACAGGCAAAGGCTGATCCTCTGCTCAAAATCTCGGATCAATCTCCCGCAGAAATCCCGATTCGGAGCACCTCCAAGATGGGCTGCGTCTTTCCTCTCAGTGACTGCGCATTCTCTATGAAAGCCCAGCTCCGCAACAAACCCAAACACCAAAACCTCTCACAAAATACTGAATAAATAACCTTTCCCGAGCAGGCACTTGAAGTCCCTCGGGGCTAAGGGCGAGATCTCCGATCGAAGACACTCAATGCACTAAATAGTGCTGCAGACAGGCTAAACAACTAGCGTGCTCAAGAAGACAAAACGTCCAGCTCAATATCATCAACAACAAAATGAATCAAATGAGAAGGCTCCTCCCTCTTTTATAACGTTGGCCTTCCTCCAACCCTAAGGCCCATCCCCTCAACGTAGCCTCCCTCTCTTTCCACGTGCTCTTCCTCTCTTGCGCAGTAGCTTCTAGAGCATACGTGTAATATTCCGAATATGAAATAGACAACAATACACAGCAATACAAGCATACAACTACATAGGAAAATGTCGGAAATAGAATATAAAGCAAGTACACATAAAATGCCAGGAATGCTAAGCCATTTTATTAATCTGAGAATATAAATGGGTACAATGGATAATCAGAATAAGAGCACCTATCCTTGCACAAGGCAAGTGAAGAACCCTCTCAGAAACAGGAAATGGCTGCTATAGAAACTGCGTCCCAGCTGCTGGAAGAAACTGCCGTAAACTGCTGCTGCTGCAATGAACTGGAACTAGGGGTTGATCCCCTCGCCAGAATGAGCTGAAAATTTGTAGATCACCTGTACTCACTGCTCCGGACAAAACCCAGAAACCATGAACAAAATGGACCACCTCCGAAAATCACCCCAGAAGCCCTCCTCAAGGAAAAACGCTGTCCCTCCAGGCCCAGCGCAGATGCCAAATGAAATATGCTGAGAAAGAGCCACAAATCCCTCCGGAAACTCTCCAACTGATAAAGACTAAACCTCCACGCCGAAATACACTGAATCTCCCGCAGAAATCCCCACAACTGAACAGCTCCAACTCAAACTGCGTCCTCCCTCCAAAGACTGCGCAGTCACCCAATGAAGCTCAGCTCCTCAGCAAAACACCCAACCAAATCACTTGCTAAAGACTGAAGAAATACCTTGCCCGAGCAGGCACTCGAAGTCCCCCGGGGCTAAGGGTGAGATCTCCGACCGGAGACACTCAATCGCACTAAACAGTGCTGCAGACAGGCTAAACAGCCAGCGTGCTCAAGAAGACAGAAGTCTAGCTCAAATATCATCAACATCAATAATGCCAAATGGAATGGCTCTCCCACCTTTTATAGTGCTAGCTCCCCTCAAAAACCCTAACGTGGTCCCCTCTCTCCACGTGCTCCTCCCAAGTCTGCGCAGGTGCTCCTAGAGCCTACGTGAGGCCTCCCTCATACATGGTGTGGACCCCCAAGGCTTCCATTTAAGTCATGACGTTGCTCCTACTAGGGAAGTACTTTATTTTATTAAAGTGAGTTGACCCCTCTTTCTCACTTTTATTTATTAATTAGCTATAGGCGGCAAAACTATACAAAAATCAAATATTCCAATTAGCGGTGCTAATTAGGAATATTACAATACGTGGGCCCCCTCTCTACGTGGTGCTTGGCCCCCCTTGGCTCCCCCTTAAGTCACAACATTGTGCTACTAGGAGGGTGTTTTATTCCACTTAAGTGAGTTAGACCCTCTCCACTCACTTTTTATTTATTTATAAACTATAGACGGCAAAACTGAACAAAATCGAATATTCCAATTAGCTGTCGCTAATTAGGAATATTACAAAAAGTTGGAAGCAAATCTGAATAAAAAACCAAATGCCAAGTTGTGAGAGGGAGGAGATCACAAGGCAAATTCGAATTTGATAAGTATAGCTCCATTGCCAATTGTAAAAATCAGATTCTGGCAAGTGGACATCATTTTCTTCTTCCCTTATGTGCCAAATTCGAATTTTATGATGGAATGACAAGTGTATATGGGTGGTAACCCATGTGGGGACAATTTCACACAAAAATATCCACCAAATATTCACCCAAATCCTCCCAAATGTGCATTAACTTCACAAATTCGAATTTCCAAGTAAGCAACTCTCATTTAATGTCAAAAATTCGATTTTATTTGAGCACATGTCGTTTCCTTGGTTTTAAGAGTCCACATGACCTTGGGACTTCACTTTAAATCCTCCATAATTTTCCACCTCATTTCCACCTCATTTAGCTTGTGTGGATATTTATTTTTCTCCATTTATTTAATTTCTGGCTTAATTAATTGCTAGATTTCCCACTAAACTTAGGAAAAGTGGGTTTTGAGGGTTCAAAACACATTTTTAACCTCTCAAAGTGTCATATTAGAAATTTGAGGGTGAGAGTTGTAATTTTGATTACTCATACCCCATACAACTTCTCTAGACAACACTTGTTACAATTCAATTACAATTTTTATTGCAATTTTTAACTTGCGGGAAATCTAAAAAATTAAAAAATCACTACCTAGACCCAACCAAATTCCACGAAATTTTTTGTGTGATCTAGTGTGGTAATATACATTGATTCTAGACACAAAGACTCACCCAAGACCTCACCATCAAGCCGTACTCCGACTTTGGGGTAAAATTGGAGGAAAAAACTCAATTAATTATTAAGTGCTGATAGGGAGATAATAATTAACCGAGTGAAAAAAAAACTTCCCAGAGTAATACTCACTTGTTGGCAAGGTCCCAAGCTACCTAGGCATGTTACAAACTCAATACTAACTCAAAAATCATCATTACTAGCATCACTTATTACAATTCCCTGTAGGGCGTGGAATATGGGTTGAAGAGAAAGATGATGAGAAAGAAGTAGAGTTTAAAAAATCTGTTGAAATGATAATATCTGATTGTACAAGTGTCATCTGGTTCATCCTTGGGCACGAAGTCTTCACATAATCATCATGTTCCACTCTAATCAACACTGTGACAACACAATCGGTGGTGGAATATGCCACGAGCAAGGAGGGACGTGCAAAATTTTGAGACCAAGATTCCTTAGAGACCAATAATTAATTCCTTTGTAAGATCCGCCAATTTCTGAGTCAAGTTGCGTTTGTTGTGCGAAGTGTTGGGTTTGCATACAGTAGAAGACCGCAAGCATCAGTGTTGATGGTCGATTATGTTCGCCGACAAAGTATAGATTGGCCACATTACATCCGCTACCTGCTAGAGGCTCGAAGTGGGAAGACAGAGTTTCTCTAGACGTGGATTCCGAGGAGTTAAGGCCGCATTTGATTTAACGGGCTGAGTATTCTCTCATGTGGGTCGAATTCTGGAGCTGTGAAGAAATCTGAGCCCAAGTCGTTTGTTAGCTTGTTGGATGTGTTTTTTTTTAGGGTCATATTTCTACCAACAGAGAACGAGTTTCCTTGTGCTCAGGAACGAGTTATGGAAGCACATACAGGGTTTGAGTCTCTTCTTCTTGGCTAAACGAAACTCTCTGTTGGGTTGAGTTTCCCTGAGAGAAAAAAATGGGACCGAGTTACGTCTTTTGGTGGCTGTCAGAGACGACAATCGTTGGGTCATGCCTTTGCGGCCTGCATTCCATACTTTAACACAGGCCATGAAGCTATTGTATGCAGAAACGGAGGACTGCAATCTCCTCTACCAATGTAAGTTGAGACTAAGGTCCAATATCACTCGCTGAGTTTATTACGACGAGCCAACAAGTGTGAATGAAGGACGAGGAAGTAACCTGGAATTGACTGTGCACATGTGTGATCATATGACCAAAATAGAGCGTTGACTACTGAGAAAAAAGCTCGTTGAATGCGCACAAATTTCAGCGGCGGAAGAGCATTATACTTTTGGCAGAGTGTGATCGGAGTTTTGAGTACGGATTCAAAGTGTTCTTGTCACTGGAAAGGGATGTATTCATATTGCTAAAAAATGACTTCAGACTGCTCGTGGAAATAGTCACTATGTGTGGGAGCAGGGTATTGACGCACCTGTCTGAACTGTTCGTCTCATGCTTGAGGACCATATTTCTGTACCACGTGCTGGAGTATTGCATATTTCTGTTGGCAGCGACTACATACCAGGTTCGTCTATTTTCATAACCTGTGCCTAGATTATGAAATGACTATGCATGTTTAAGTTCATTTTTATGCATAGTTATGCAATATCCCCAAATTAGCAGTCAACTAATTGGGATAATAATTTTGATTAATTTTGGCAAATCCTAATGTTGGGTGGAGGGTAGGGGACCCACAATTAATAATTAGGTCAAATAAAGTCTTTTCCTAAAGTCCCTGAGGTAAAATTGAGGCTCTGGTGGTGGGGTCAAATTGGCCTTAGGTGGTAGCGTAGAAGAGGCACGAAAATGACAGCATGATATTGGCTAGAGGAAGGCAGCACGTGATTGGCCAAGGAGAGGCAACGCAGGTCAAGGTGGGACCCAAGGCATACGTTGGGCCTTAATGGATAAAAGGAAGAAGGGAAGGCTCATTCAACATTCATTCATTCATCTTATTTCTCTTGGTCATTTTGACTGAAGCACGCTTGAGCTGGAGAGCCAAGTCTGCAGTGCTGTTTAGCACATGAGATCTTCAAGTGGAGATCTCAACCTCTACCTCGGGGGACTTCGAGTGCTAGCGCAGGAGAGGAGTTTTGCATTTTCGTGAGGGAATTACATAGCATCAGTAACAAGAAGAGCGTATCCCCTTCAAGACTGCGTAGAGGTAGAGTAGACTGCACAGTGATTGCGCAATTCAGTTCGGTGTGGGAGTCGGGAGTGTGGAGAGTAGCGGAGTTTCAGTAGGATATTTGGAGGGGAGGTTAGCCACCTCCTACCAAGGATTTTGGGTAGCTCTCCGGAGGAATTTTCCAGCGGATTCATCCAGAGGTTCGATTTACCCAGCAGCGCAGTGAGCCAAGCCCAAGAGGGCCAAATTCAGAAGTCAAGCTTTGGGCAAACCCTTTCTGTGTTTTTCTGGGTTTATTGAGGAGAAGCCAAGATTAGTTTGGCAGAATTTTCTAGGCAGGTTTGAGGCTTCAAACAGAGATCCTAATGCAACCAACAACTAGAGGAGCTAGCGGAAATTGGGCTGAAATTTCGGGGTCAACATCTGGCCAATTACTTCGTGGGTTTTTGTGGGTTTGGTGAGTAGTGTCCAAGGTTAAAAGCCAGGAATTTTCTGAGCAGAGGAAGCAGCCCAACCAGAAGTCCGAAGTCACCCAACAACAACATTTCTAGGCTAGGCAGCGAAGAGACACTTTCAGCCAAAAGTTTTTGCTTGGGTTTGAGTTGTTCTTCAAGCCTGCCTTGAGTAGGCCCAGGTGCAACTTTCCACCACCTCAATTGTACTCTTTCCCAATATATTAATAAAATGGCTCAGTAGTGATTTTGGCTCTAATTTGTGTGTTTTAATTGTGTTTGGATTTTTGCTGTAGTTACTTGTCTATTTGGGCTTTTATTATTGTTAATCCCCATTTGGGATATTACAAGTTATATCAGCATTGTTTGAAGCATCATATTGGTATGTATTGTTTCTTATTGAGGCATTATTGTTAAACAATGGAGTACTTGAAACACATCATAAACCAACACAACAACACCCCGATGAACTATGATATACACCCAGAAATTAAACAGAACAACAAACCTTTCTCAAAGGGGTTCTATACCATTGTTCAAAAAGAACAGCCAAAAGATGTACAAATGGAACAGAAAACTGGACACCAAATCTTTGCACTAGGAACAGATTTGAAAGACATGAAGATCACATGGAGATTTCTTTCCAAACTTGATGAACTCCTTTCCAAAGTAAGCCAATTAGAAGGAAATAAGTTGATTTGGGCTCTACAACCTGCTATGCTTGCTCTTATACAGCCCAAGTTTTTGGAAGAACCTTGTGAAGGGTTCAAATTTCTAGTTGCATCATGCCTCGGTAACATAATGAGGTTGACTGCACCTATAGCTTCGTAAAATGATGATGTAATGAGGAGAATTTTGAGATTGATAGTAGAGACTTTCCGGGACTTGGACAATAGTGCAAGCTTTACCGTTGGGAAGAAGCTTGAGATTTTAGGAGGTATGGCCATGTTCAGAACGTATGCCATCATGCTTGTTTTGGGGTGTGATGACTTGGTCCGTCAAATGTTCCAATGTTTCTTTAACATTAGGAAACATCACCCTGATACAGTCAGAACAAACATGCTGTCCATTTTGTCTTCAGTCATGGGAGATCGTGATGCCATTTGCAGGGAGTTGCTGGCTAGATTGTTGGCCATTTGGAGGAGAGAGCTGTTGGTCTTACCTGCTGCTTATGAGCTATTCAGGAGACAATTGACCAGGGAGGAGCTGCTCTAGTTTGGTGGATCAGGCAACAAAAATTATCTGAGGAGGAAGCGACTTTGCTTCATCTTCCAAAAACCTTGGGAGCCGGATCACTCATGCTTGAGAGATGCAGATGAGGTGGCAAAGGTAGAGCAAGAGGACATTCCTCCTGTATGTCAGGATGAGGACTCTTCTTTGGATGAGTCCATGGGATCATATGAGGATGCTTCTGGAGAGCATGAGCAACCATGTGGAGTTGATGATAGTAGGCCAGATTTGTATTCCAGTGTGCATGGTGAGCAGTAAGGGGACTCTGTGGGAGATATCCAGGATGATGAGTCACTTGCGATGATTCAGCCGGAGCAGCATATGTTGGAGCATGAGTCAGCTGAGGAGGACGATATGCACAGTATTGTTGATAGTCCTTTTGGGGAGAGCCAGATGGAGGTTCACATTGAGCCTGTGATGGATGTGCGACTACCCTTGGGGTCAACCATTGATGAGGAGTGTTATCGCTTGCCGCCTACACCTACCTACAGTTAGTGGGAAAAGCCTTCAACCCCACAGGTGTGGTTGGTGGCAAGGAACTCAGAGAAGGGGCTGTCACCTATTCCCAACTATCTCCGTTTAATCTATCTCCTAGGTTAGCTAAGGGGGGTGGTCCCTAAAGGAAAACTAAGTTAAAGATGTGAGATTTCTAGGAGAATTGATTAGAAGGAATTACTTATCAAAGATGACTCGATTTCCAATATGTAAACAAGCATATAAGTATATGAGCAATATTCCATGACGTGTTCAAAATATAGACCAATGTTTTAAAGTAGATAACAAATGCTTGCTCAAAAATGAAATTCAAGATATAATGACAATAATCCCACAAAGGAATTGTTAGACCAAGATCACAATATGCAATTAAATTTGCAACACCAAATAAGGGTATTTGCCAATGAAACGAGATATATCAATCATCCATAAGCATAATGATAATTAAAATGACAACATGCAATGAAGTTGCATGTAGAAGCAAATTTCCAAGTACCATAGAATTAAACTTGTTGCAAAATTTAAGGAATTAAAATGCTTGCATCCAAAGTGCTTCTTGAGATAATATTTGCATGTGAATCTTTAAACCGTCAAGATAGCAAAAAATTTGGGAACTTTGCAAGTAAATGTGATGAGATAGTGCTCTTGGTTTACTTTATTAATTAGTTCTAAAGCAAGGTTACAATTGAACTCTAATCCTCAGACCTCACTCTCGCCCAAATATTTGGATCTCATAGTGAGGAGTCCATAGAATTAGAGGGTCCCTAAAACGTCTACTCAACCAACTCTAGTTGGAGGTAAATTTTAGAGATGCAAGTCTACTGTGAAAAATGAAATGCCTAAATGATATGAAAGTGAGTTTGCAAGTGCTATGTAAAAGATGGAGATGATTCAATTAAATATGCTTGATAGTTAGAACAATAACTCAAGTTGCCATAAATTGAAAGTGTTATGCTTCTTTACTTGTAGTATATTGTGAAACTTATCCAAATGAGAAATAGATCACAAAACATAAGTAAGTGATGGCAAATGAGATTGCAAATTAGGAAATTTAAAGGAATATGTGATCTAAGCAATTAATGAAATGAAAATATGAGTTACTCACATGCCACTAAATTAGATTAGCAAATGAAATGATGAATGCAAATGATTTAGTTGATAAAATAAAAAAAAGAAAGAAAGTTAACCACTTAAGAAGATTTCCTCCCTCTAAATGAGTAGGTGAGATACCATGGGAAAAATTTCCCAAGCTCCCTCAAGAAAAGTCAACTCTTTATTAATGAAAGTGAGGCCCTCTTATAGAAATGAGGGGATTGGGAAAAACTTACAATATGCATTTTAAATTCGCTCCTTCCCAAAGTTACAAGTGTAAGATTTAAAAAAAAAAATTACTTGTGAAATGTTTACAAAGTAAAGGCTTAAAGCCTTGAGGTGAATGGTGGTTACAATTCCTCAAAAGAATGAGACTTTAGAAGTAGAGGTGAAGTGATAAGGCGGAACTTGGATTTGAGGTTCCAAACGGAAGAGTTATCCTTTGCCTATGCTTTAGCTCCCTTTCTTCAAAACTTAGATTGCTTCCAAGAACACCTACAGGCAAACAAGAAAAAGAGTTAGCATGCAAAAGAAATATTGCTGAAATATGTGAGAGGAATCACATGCATGCGAAAGAAAAAGTTAGAAACTCAATGCAAGTATAAAATACACTTTATATTACAACTTCCCTCACTAATATCAGCTTGAAAGAGTTGATTTAGTGAGTGAGAATTAGGATTTAGATCCAACAACTTAGCCTCAAATGCTAGATAAAATAGATATGTGCACAAATGAGAGAAGAAATATATGATTTTTTTTTAGAGATGGAATAGAAGCAAAGGGCTCATGAAACCCCCTTTTAGATAATCTCTTGATGTCTTATGAGATTGTTGGCCTGAACAACTTGTGAGACCTTTGATATCCTTGGAGCTGACTTATTCCAACCGAAGAAGTCTTCACACTCCAATAGACTTGGCAACTTGTCCTTTGAACACACAAATTTCTGCAAACCAATTGTTAGTGCAAAAGAAACTTGGCATATAGAAGCCATGTTGAGCTTGTCATTTCATCGAAAATAACAAGCTACAACAAGAGCACAAAACATACCAAGTCCAAAGGAGATTTGAGATAGCTACAAATCTCCCCTCCATAGACAATAGTGCCTTCAGGCAAATGCAAAGAAAAAACCAACTAGATTGCAATAAATAACAACATCAAATGAAACAAGTATACCTCATCAACCAAAGAATGCACCACAATTGAAGCTAGTAACCCCAAAGACTTTCCTTTATTCTGCTCAACAATAATTTCGGCATAGTAAAAATAAGCACAAGCTTCAAAAAACCACCCTTACAATGAGAGCCCAAGGCTCATTTAAATAGAACTACGGGAGCAAATCCCAATGAAAAATTAAATGACAAGTGGAGAAGGGGGATAATCGCAATGCAAAAATGAATTTGTACAAGTGGCTGATATGACTGATGAAAACGGAGGTCTAATGCTGAAAATGGCAGTGAGCTACACCATTACTGTTCATCAAATATCCTCAAATCTCTTGTACGTATGCTCTTGAGAAACATGTGTGAGAAGAGTGGAAGTAAGTGGGAGCAATATCCCATGAAATGTGCAGCCCCAAATTACTATGTCACGGTCCCGAAATACTGTATATTCATTACTTGCGTTGAACTCAAAAATTAGACCTGCGTATGACTTCAAATTGCTGATATATTGGTTGCAAACTGTTCCTTAACTGGTGTATAATTTCTGTGACTAACCGTGTGTGTATTCTCTGTTGTGGATAGCTATGAGATGAAGTGGAGAAGGTATGGGACAAATCCCCATCAATCTGGAAATATCTTTGACATATCAGCCACCAAAAATCTGCTCTGCGTGCTTGTTGGCAGTATGTAGTTGTTATGGAAATACACTGATTTCCTTCCTCTAATCGCTGCGTACATGCTGGAGTAGATTGTTGCATATTGGTTGAAGGTGATAATAGTGTACAAGTGAATGGTTAAGCGTAGATTGCTGAAGACATACTCAACTGAAGCTTCCTGTAGTTGAATTACCCTTTCAATCTGCGTGGATTCTTGTTTCGACATGTGCGTATCATCCTTCACGTGAAATTTTCCTCAACTGCCTATACGTGGAGTATGAAGGTGGGGTCCTCTAATTATCTTTCTTTAACATTATAATTCACTTTGGACAATACTCCAATCACATTAATAGTTTTCTTTCACTTCAGAAATTCGTGGGCCTTCACAATTTCCACGTGATTCTTTTTCACTTGATTGTTGACTTGGATAAGTTGACCTCCAAGGTGGCTGCCATGTCACACCTTTTGTCCCCCATTAACTTTTAATGTGCCTTTCCTTTATTTTCAACAAGCTTAAATTAAATTCAAAGTGAATTTTTAGCCATACGTAGCATTTCATTCAACCAACATGATACTCTTGACTTGGTTTTGAAATGTTGACTTGACCTTGTTGTACCTTATGTGGTGGGCCCCACATTGCTGCTACATCACCCTTGACTTCCCCTCTTAATTCCCATGTCAAATTTTGACTTATTTTGACTTTGGAAAATTTTCTCAATTTTTCCAATTATTAATTTTTTCTCATTTTTTCTCATTTTTTCCACTGACATTAGGAAAATTGGCTTTTGAGGGAGTATAAGTCACTTTTTGACCCTCAAAGTGGGTCCTAGGATAATGTTGGGTCTCTGAGGATGAATTTCGACTGGTCACACACCCCAAACATTTCCGAAGACCACTTATTTACATCATTACATAGAAAATAATTAAAAAATCCCATTTTGCGGGAAATTTTTAATTATAAAAAAATCCTACTTAGACCTAGTCAAATTCCGCGAAATTTCAAAGATGACCTAGCATGGTAATATACATCGACTCTAGACACTAAGATGTGTTAGGGGCTCAACCTTCAAGCCGTCACCCCGGCTTTGGGGTAATGCAATGAGTGAAAAAACCTAGAAAATTATTCGCCGCTAAAAAGAAGGAATAATTAACCAAGTAAAAAAAACACTCCAAGGTGTACTTGCTTGCTGATCGAGTCCCAACATCCTAGACCTGTTACATGGCTTTATTCATCATGCTAGTGACATTTATACAATATCCCCGAAGGGCTGCGAAATCTGAAGACTAAAGAAGAAAATGATGAGAAGAAGAAGTAGAGTTTAAAAACTTTGTTGAACATGATGATATCTGATGATATCTGATAGAACAAGTGTCTTCTAGTTCATCCTTGGGCATGGAGTCTTCACATTATCATCAGGTGCCATTCCAGTGGTCAACATTTGGCTCCATATGGGGATGCATGCTAGATATGAAGTGATAGTGTGCAAGAACCTGGGATCTGCATCCACCGACCAAAGATATATATTAGCAGTATCCATTCAAAATAACATCAAATAAAATCAAGTACAGTAATGAAAATTTATTCTAGGAAACATAAATAACAATTTATTCATGAAATAAAACTACTTAAACAAAATTTACAAGGGATAGGGTTAGGAATATGATACACAGGGTGCCCCATGGAATCAAATGTCTTCGACGAAATCCATCTTGAGAACCTGCCTACTCACAGGCAAATCTATAGGCTCTTTCTCTGATGTGCCTTGTCCAATTCTGACTATCTTGGGACTATGACTTGCCCCAATGTTAACCTGTTTGTGGCCATTAGATATACCAAACCACTTCCTTCTCCTTTTTCGACTTTTGATGCATTGAGGTTTGATCCTTCTCAAAATTTGTGATTCATTTTTTATATCATTTTTCTTTTTTCGTTTTTTTCTTTTCTTCTTGGTTAGTTGTGATGGCGATGATAATGAAATCACTGTTAATCCTACAACTCTGTCTTGAAAATGCTCTGATGGAAGATTTGAAGTACCCCCACTTTTTGAGCTATGCCTAATCTCTTCATTTTGAATCCGTTCTATTAAGGGGGGAAGAAAATTTGTCAACACAACATCACTTCCTGTCTGACATGATCTATAGATAATCTCATTGTTGGGTTACCTTGGATCCTCAACATGATATCTTTTCTCTAACTCTCGATCAAGTCTGACAAAGCTATTATCTGGCATGGGGATGGTGGCATATGACAAGTCCATTTGAAGGCTACCACCTAAATCTGATGCCCATTTTCTTGATAGGAGCATTCCCCATGAATTAGGAACATCTATCACAACAATATCCATAGTCATTATTCTGCCTGGCTATGCAGCTAGGAAAACTTGTAAATCTTTAATTATCCCACACACTTCAATTCTTTTAGTATCCATTGAACATATGTTGTGATAGGGCCTAGATACCCTTAAATTCAGTTGATCCATGACTTTCTTGGTCATGACATTTGATGAAGCCCCTGAATCAAGCATGCATTTGTGTAAAAGATGATCATTCACTATCAAAGAAACATAAAATGGCAGATGATCTTCGTTCCCCACATAACAATTCATACTTTTCAATACAATTTCTTCATCTTCTGGTTCATTATTAGGCTTTTCTTCCCTTTGAGTAACTTCAATTGCACTTAGTAACTTGGCCCTTTGAGATGGTATCTTTAAAAGCTCTATCACTGGGATATAAACCTTTGCATTATTCACCCAATTGCCCAAGTCAAAATTTAATTCTGAAGTAGGAGGAGAAAAATTTCTGTGATTATTCCGGTCTTGAATATCCCTTCTATGATAAGTCATCCCTTTGTGTTTTGCCATAGCAAGAATTTGTCCAGATGTAGGCTTTTCTCCAAAAATCTTAGTGACTTTGTCAAAATTTGCAATCATATTGTCAACCCCAAGAATATTAGGACTATGGTCAATCTCTTGATTACTTTCAATGGTATATATTTGATCTTCCATGGAGAACATATTGATTTGACCACTAGATCCTACATGTTCTTCTCCCAACATGCTACCTTCCATAATTCTCTTTACATATGGGCATGTGGCTTTTTCATGGAACTCATTACATGGCCTACAAAAAGGGGGAATCTGATCTACCATGTTGGTGGATTCCAATGGATTTGGAGGCATATAATCTTGTTGAGGGCCTTTATTCTTTTGCCATCCATTATTTGGCCTAGGTTGGAATCTTTGCACTTGCGATCTTTCCATGGCCACCAACCTACTTTGCATGGCTTGCATTTCTTTAGTGTGGTTTGCTTCCATGCTCTTGATGAGTTGAGTTAATTCCTTAATAGGATCATGGGTAGCCTCTTCCTTGGCCTTACCTTTGGAATCATTCGATTTCGATTGCCCTCTAGTGAAACCTGGAATCTCAGATTTTCCTGATTACTTTCTGGCCCTCTCCATTTTCAAGGCTTCCGTTTGAGCTATACCCAAAGTTGTAGGTTCCTTTCTTCTCAACTCATAAGCAGTGTCAACACCAAAAGAATCCAGATAGGAACATAAGAGAAATTCATCAGGAGGTTTAACAGTAGTAGACATGCTTTTAACCAATTCATTGAATCTCTTGTTAAACTCCTCCATGGTTTCATTCTCATTCTTCTTCATGGTGATAATGGCACTGATCAAATGATTATTCTCTCTTCTCTCTCCATACTTTCCCATGAAAGCATTAACAATCGCTTGTAAAGAATCATACGAGTTGGCAGGTTGCTCAGTGAACCAATCAAGAGCATCCTCTTCCAAAGAGAGAACGAAAAGCCTCATCTTTACATCCTCATAGTTAGCAACATTACACCACTTAAAGATGCAAACATTAAAGTTCTTCACATGTGATGCAGCGCTAATGGCATTGTTACCTTGAAAAGAAGGCAACCTTTCAATAGCCTTGTCAGGGATATTGTGAGGATAGCCATTCATGTTAGCAAAGTTACAAGGAGCAAAAAGATCATTCATGATGTTAGGCTCAACTTGTTCTTGAAACAACAAATGAATGTTAGAAATAGCCTCTTGCCCAAGACTAGCAAGAGCTTTACTATGAGAATGTCTATTTAACCTCTCTCTAAAAACCCTTTCAGGATCAGGAGAGGGGCTAACTAGACCACTTGAATTTCTCCTAGTAAAAACTCTTGCAAAATTAGGATTGAGTGGAGTCGCCACTTGAACAAGAATCTAAATCTAAAATTCAAATATGTCAAAACTAAAAGTTAGTCGTTTTCCCAGGTACAAGAAGACTTGTCCCCGGCAACGGCGCCAAAAAATGTTATCGCTTGCCACCTACACCTACCTACAGTTAGTGGGAAAAACCTTCAACCCCATAGGTGTGGTTGGTGGCAAGGAATTCAGAGAAGGGGCTGTCACCTATTCCCAACTCTCTCTGTTTAAGCTATCTCCTAGGTTAGCTAAGGGGGGTGGTCCCTAAAAGAAAACTAAGTTAAAGATGTGAGATTTCTAGGAGAATTGATTAGAAGGAATTACTTATCAAAGATGACTCGATTTCCAATATGTAAACAAGCATATAAGTATATGGCAATATTCAATGACGTGTTCAAAATATAGACCAGTGCTTTAAAGTAGATAACAAATGCTTGCTCAAAAATGAAATTCAAGATATAATGACAATAATCCCACAAAGGAAGTGTTAGACCAAGATCACAATATGCAATTAAATTTGCAACACCAAATAAGGGTATTTTCCAATGAAACGAGATATATCAATCATCCATAAGCATAATGATCATTAAAATGACAACATGCAATGAAGTTGTATGTAGAAGCAAATTTCCAAGTACCATAGAATTAAACTTGTTGCAAAATTTAAGGAATTAAAATACTTGCATCCAAAGTGCTTCTTGAGATAATATTTGCATGTGAATCTTTAAACCATCAAGATAGCAAAAATTTGGGAACTTTGCAAGTAAATGTGATGAGATAGTGCTCTTGGTTTATTTTATTAATTAGTTCTAAAACAAGGTTACAATTGAACTCTAATCCTCAGACCTCACCCTCGCCCAAATATTTGGATCTCACAATGAGGAGTCCATAGAGGTAGAGGGTCCCTAAAACGTCTATTCAACCAACTTAAGTTGGAGGTAAATTTTAGAGATGCAAGTCTAGTATGAAAAGTGAAATGCCTAAATGATATGAAAGCGAGTTTGCAAGTGCTATGTAAAAGATGGAGATGATTCAATTAAATATGCTTCATAGTTAGAACAATAACTCAAGTTGCCATAAATTGAAAGTGTTATGCTTCTTTACTTGTAGTATATTGTGAAACTTATCCAAATGAGAAATAGATCACAAAACATAAGTAAGTGATGGCAAATGAGATTGCAAATTAGGAAATTTAAAGGACTATGTGATCTAAGCAATTAATGAAATGAAAATATGAGTTACTCACATACAACTAAATTAGATTAGCAAATGAAATGATGAATGCAAATGATTTAGTTGATAAAAAAAAAAAAAAAAAAAAGTTAACCACTCAAAAAGATTTCCTCCCTCTAAATGAGTAGGTGAGATACCATGGGAAAAATTTCCCAAGCTCCCTCAAGAAAATTCAACTCTTTATTAATGAAAGTGAGGCCCTCTTATAGAAATGAGGGGATTGGGAAAAGCTTACAATATGCGTTTTAAATTCGCTCATTCCCAAAGTTACAAGTGTAAGATTTTAAAATTTTTTTTACTTGTGAGATGTTTACAAAGTAAAGGCTTAAAGTCTTGAGGTGAATGGCGGTTACAATTCCTCAAAAGAATGAGACTTTAGAAGTAGAGGTGAAGTGATAAGACGGAACTTGGATTTGAGGTTCCAAACGGAAGAGTGTTCCTTTGCCTATGCTTTAGCTCCCTTTCTTCAAAACTTAGATTGCTTCCAAGAACACCTACAGGCAAACAAGAAAAAGAGTTAGCATGCAAAAGAAATATTGCTGAAATATGTGAGAGGAAATCACATGCATGCGAAAGAAAAAGTTAGAAACTCAATGCAAGTATAAAATACACTTTATATTACAACTTCCCTCACTAAGATCAGCTTGAAAGATTTGATTTAGTGAGTGAGAATTAGGATTTAGATCCAACAACTTAGCCTCAAATGCTAGAGAAAATAGATATGTGCACAAATGAGAGAAGAAATATATGATTTTTTTTTAGAGATGGAATAGAAGCAAAGGGCTCATGAAACCCCCTTTTAGATAATCTCTTGATGTCTTATGAGATTGTTGGCCTAAACAACTTGTGAGCCCTTTGATATCCTTGGAGCTGACTTATTCCAACCGAAGAAGTCTTCACACTCCAATAGACTTGGCAACCTGTCATTTGAACACACAAATTTCTGCAAACCAATTGTTAGTGCAAAAGAAACTTGGCATATAGAGGCCACGTTGAGCTTGTCATTTCATCGAAAATAACAAGCTACAACAAGAGCACAAAACATACCAAGTCCAAAGGAGATCTGAGATAGCTACAAATCTCCCCTCCATAGACAATAGTGCCTTCAGGCAAATGCAAAGAAAAAACCAACTAGATTGCAATAAATAACAACATCAAATGAAACAAGTATACCTCATCAACCAAAGAATGCACCACAAGAGAAGCTAGTAACCCCAAAGACTTTCCTTTATTCTACTCAACAATAATTTCGGCATAGTAAAAATAAGTACAAGCTTCAAAAAACCACCCTTACAATGAGAGCCCAAGGCTCATTTAAATAGAACTATGGGAGCAAATCCCAATGAAAAATTAAATGACAAGTGGAGAAGGGGGATAATCCCAATGGCTGATATCACTGATGAACACTGATGTCTAATGCTGAAAATGGCAGTGAGTTACACCATTACTGTTCATCAAATATCCTCAAATCTCTTGTACGTATGCTCTTGAGAAACATGTGTGAGAAGAGTGGTAGTAAGTGGGAGCAATATCCCATGAAATGTGCAGCCCCAAATTACCATGTCACGGTCCCAAAATACTGTATATTCATTACTTGCGTTGAACTCAGAAATCAGACCTGCGTATGACTTCAAACTGCTGATATATTGGTTGCAAACTGTTCCTTAACTGGTGTATAATTTCTGTGACTAACCGTGTGTGTATTCTCTGTTGTGGACAGCTATGAGATGAAGTGGAGAAGGTATGGGACAAATCCCCATCAAATCTGGAAATATCTTTGACATATCAGCCACCAAAAATCTGCTCTGCGTGCTTGTTGGCAGTATGTAGCTGTTATGGACATACGCTGATTTCCTTCCTCTAATCGCTGCGTACATGTTGGAGTAGATTGCTGCGTATTGGTTGAAGGTGATAATAGCGTACAAGTGGATGGTTAAGCATAGATCGTTGAAGACATACTCAACTGAAGCTTCCTGTAGTTGAATTACCCTTTCAATCTGCGTGGATTCTTGTTTCGACATGTGCGTATCATCCTTCACATGAAATTTTCCTCAACTGCCTATATTTGGAGTATGAAGGTGGGGTCCTCTAATTATCTTTCTTTAACATTATAATTCACTTTGGACAATACTCCAATCCCATTAATAGTTTTCTTTCACTTCAGAAATTCGTGGGCCTTCACAATTTCCACGTGATTCTTTTTCACTTGATTGTTGACTTGGATAAGTTGACCTCCAAGGTGGCTGCCATGTCACACCTTTTGTCCCCCATTAACTTTTAAGGTGCCTTCCCTTTATTTTCAACAAGCTTAAATTAAATTCAAAGTGAATTTTTAGCCATACGTAGCATTTCATTCAACCAACATGATACTCTTGACTTGGTTTTGAAATGCTGTCTTGACCTTGTTGTACCTTATGTGGTGGGCCCCACATTGCTGCTAAATCACCGTTGACTTCCCCTCTTAATTCCCATGTCAAATTTTGACTTATTTTGACTTTGGAAAATTTTCTCAATTTTTCCAATTATTAATTTTTTTTCATTTTTTCCACTGACATTAGGAAAATTGGCTTTTGAGGGAGTATAAGTCACTTTTGACCCTCAAAGTGGGTCCTAGGATAATGCTGGATCTTTGAGGATGAATTTCGACTGGTCACACACCCCAGACATTTCCGAAGACCACTTATTTACATCATTACATAGAAAATAATTAAAAGATCCCATTTTGCGGGAAATTTTTAATTATTAAAAAATCCTACTTAGACCTAGTCAAATTCCGCGAAATTTCAGAGATTACCTAGCATGGTAATATACATCGACTCTAGACACTAAGATGTGTTAGGGGCTCAACCTTCAAGCAGTCACCCCGGCTTTGGGGTAATGCAATGAGTGAAAAAACCTAGAAAATTATTCGCCGCTAAAAAGAAGGAATAATTAACCAAGTAAAAAAAAACACTTCAAGGTGTACTCGCTTGCTGATCGAGTCCCAACATCCTAGGCCTGTTACATGGCGTTATTCATCATGCTAGTGACATTTATACAATATCCCCGAAGGGCTGTGGAATCTGAAGACTAAAGAAGAAAATGATGAGAAGAAGAAGTAGAGTTTTAAAACTTTGTTGAACATGATGATATCTGATGATATCTGATAGAACAAGTGTCTTCTAGTTCATCCTTGGGCATGGAGTCTTCACATTATCATCAGGTGCCACTCCAGTGGTCAACAAGGAGCAAACAGATGTGCGGACATCTAGCACAGTGACAGTAGTTGCAGATACTTATCCTCAGGATATGTTGGAGGTCGATAGGGTAATTCTGTGGAAGGCTAGTAGACAACAGGAGTATGACATTCTTGAGCTGGTGGTGCATCTATCTTTGGGCCGACCCACTGATGAGGTGCAGGTAGATGCACATGCAGTTAGCAGAGCTGCAGTACTTTCAGGGAGCAACACACTCCAGAGTACAACGACAGGGCTCGTAACATATCTTGCCCACTTTGGCCTATTATAGAGAGAGCGGCCTTCTTTTTCAAGTAGCTCTCGCTGACGGGCTGGACAAAGCAGCATGAGTTGAGTATGGACTGGCGACAACACACCAGACTTGTTCTGTGTGTAGGTGTCAATGCAATTGATTCTTCTTCTGAGATAGATTGGCGGGAGATCATGAGTTGGTACCCTCTTGATGGAGTATCATTCTTAGTTATGGGCACATTTCGGCGCGAGCACTTGGATGAGAGAGTTGTTGCACGTTCCATTGGGCCATGGGTTTTGGACCAACAGTCTGTTGAGATTTTTGAGTGTTGGGGTAGCATCAGATGTGCTCTAACTCCCAAACTTTGTGGAGAGACTAGAGTACATTAGATCTCCAAGACCTAGAAAGGGATTTGAGAAATTTCAGCCTGTTTAAGAGGAAATTAATTAATTAATCTTTTTATTTAAGGACCCCAAGTCTAACTTAGGAAAATTAAAAGATTAAAGGTAATTAATTTAAACATGTGATGAAAATGACTTAAGTCACATGGATCAACCTTCCTTTTAATCTTAGCCGTTGATTCAAGATTAGATCACGGCCGTTGGTTTCCCAACGAGAAAAGTATAAAGGAAAGGCTTGGAGTCACTTGGAGAACACACACAGTGGTAGAGCACTGAGACTACGCTGGAATTTTAGAGCGTGGTTTGCTAAGAATTTCCATAAGTGTTTTAGTTGTAGCGAGGGGCAGTATTGGCGAAAGGGATGGTTTGAACTTTGATCCCAGGCCAAGAGTACAACTGAGGCAGAGAGGCAGCATACCAGAGCAGCGCTGAGGCATCCAGGAGCTACACAATTTAGCAGAGGCCACATAGAGGCAGCAGGGGCCACGCAGGGCCAACCAGGGCAGCGCGGGGGCAGCGTAACCCAGTCTGGGGTGACGTAGGCCCTTCCTGAGCAGCGCGGGGGCTGACGCAGAGGGCTTCAGAGCAGCGTTGGGGTTTCCAGTGGGCCAGTAAGGGCTCAAATTCATAAATCCCTTCCGAGGGTTGAATCAACCATATTTTCTACCTCTGAAGATAGTGGTATTTCTTGCCGTATTATTTCTCTCTCGGGTTAACTACTTTGGTGCCCAGAAATGTTGTACTCAAATTCTACATAATAATAAAACCCTCCAGCAACTAGAAGACCGGTTTTCCCGCATTGGTTTTTTCTGGGGGCAGTTGTCCAGAAAATCCCATGTGTCACTTTGTCATTGTGCATGTATTTAGTGTTAGATCTGTATGTGTAGGTTGTTATATGTATTTACTTCGATGTTGTTTCTGAATATTCAGAATAATAACTTGTAATTTAATTAAGTGGGAGAAGTAAATCAAGAATTAACAGTAAATATTTCTTAGGTTAAGAATTTTTCACATGGTATCAGAGCAATCGCAGATCTAGCCTAGATCACCAACAAGAAGACTGAAGAATCCTTGCTGCAGAAAGTAGCAGAGAAAGCAGCAGCTGCTGCAGAAAGACGGACCAGAGAGGGCAGCGTAGCAGCATAAGAAAGCAGAGCCACGCAGAGGCCAGAGTGACGCAGTCTCCATGTAGGTCCACGTACTTACTGCGCAGAGGCAGCGCAGAAGCTGTGTTGGGACTGTCTGTTCACGCAGAGGACAACTAGGGTGACGCTGTCGTGAAGCTGTTAGCTGATTCAAAGTGTCGGAAGCCGTGCTGTAGACCTTAAGTATTTGTTTGTCGGTGCAGAATTCAGCCTAAGTGAAGTTGACAAAGAGCGGGAGGAGAACAACTTCTCAGAAGATTTCCAGCCAAATAAGTCTGAAGATCGATTAGAGGATCAAAGAGAGATGATTCGTTTTTTATTTGGCAGACTTCCAAGAGAGGAAGTCAATTGTCAGAGGGAGCAGAGGGTGCCTGTTTCACCAAAGACCCTAGATCCAAGTCTCTAACATAGAGAGGAGGATTCATTCCGACATATTTTCTGAGTAGATGGCACCTCACGGACTACGTGATTAGGATAGGTTGGACGGCTTGTCCAACTTTGCAATCTGGAAGGCCAGAATCCTGGTAGTCATGGAGGCATACGGTCTGAGGGAGCATGCAGAGAAAGTCCTGGCCACGCCGATCGATGCAAAGCTCCTGGAGAAGCATGAAGAAGCAGTGGCACACACCAAGCGCTTCATTATGGACGGGGTCAAAGATCATGTGGTCCCTCACATAGCCGAGAAGACAATGACTCATGATATGTGGGTGGCTCTAACCACATTATATGAAGGAAGATTTGTCTAGAGGAAGATGCTTCTAGAGAACCAGCGGAGGTTATTCATGATGGCCAAGGGGGAGGAGATTGATCATTTTCTGTCCTGGCTACAAGCGATCCGGGATCAGTTCACTGTTATGGGGGTGAAGGTGGAGGACAATGTTATGGTGAGGATGGCTCTAAATGCTGTCATAGAGGACTGGGAAACTTTTGTTCAAAGTCTCTTGGGCAGAGTGGACCTTCCCAACTGGGACAATATGTGGGCTATCCTTTGTCAAGAAGAAATCTGTTGAATCACCAAGAGACAGTACAACTCCGGGTTGAGCAAGGTGAAGAAGGAAGAAGAGGAAGATGCAGCCTTGGCATCAAAGAGGCAGCAAGGGAGAAAGAAGCGGGATCTGTCGAAGATCAAGTGTTTCCAGTGCGGCGAACTAGGACATTTCACAGCAATTGTCCTTAGGAGAAAAAGGACAAGGAAGCTTCTAGCTCCAAGGCTACTGTGGCAGATGATGGCTCCGAAGATGACGTAGCCATGAGCGCTCATGAACCATGAAACTGGGGCGACATGGATCTATAGAGCAGTTATAGAATGGCGGTAGGATCCTTGAGTAGCCCAACTCTTGGTTCACATACGAGCTACGGAAGCCTTAAGACGGTAGCGAGACAAGTGGAGCAGTGGGTGCAGAGAATCACAGATGGAGAAGAGGCAGAGATGGATGCTGAGAGGGAGCAGCGCAGTGCAAATGCAGCAGCGCAGAGGCGCTGATGTGACTTCAGCAGCGCAGAGCAGGGTTGCTTACGCAGTGCATAGTTGGAGCAACACAGAGGCTTCAAGAGGACAACACAGCGCAACAACAACGTAGGGGACTTCAGCGCAAAGGGAGTGCAGAGGAGGTCTGCTTACGCAATGCAGAGCTACAACAACGCAGCAACCTCCAGATGACAACACGGAGCAACAACCTATGGAGCTTCAGTGATGAGATGCAACCCAGCTGACTTGTCTAGCAAAGATTGGGCAGGAGAACTTCAATTGCTTCTCTCAGCAACTGAGTTGCAATGCAGCAATTCGCAGCACGATGCAACAGATTGAGAGGGAGCTGCAGTACAGATGTGGCAGTGGCAGTGGCAGTGGCAGCGTCATGGGTAGCAGTACGGGAGAGCAACAACAGTGCAGTAATGAAGGGCAGCAGGCTAAGCATCAGCGCAGAGACCCACACCAGAGATCAGTGCAGAGCTTTGAGGTGAAGTGTTGTGCTAGAGGACATTCCTCGCTAAGAGGGAGTGTTGAGAATTTTGAGTGTTGGGGTAGCATTGGATGTGCTCTAGCTCTCAAACTTTGTGGAGGGACTAGAGTACATGAGATCTCCAAGACCCAGAAAGGGATTTGAGAAATTTCATCCTGTTTAAGAGAAAAATAATTAATTAATATTCTTAATTAAGGACCTTAAGTTTAACTTAGGAAAATTAAAATATTAAAGGTAAGTAATTTAAACATGTTATGAAACTGACTTAAGTCACACGGATCATACTTTCTTTTAATTTTAGCCATCGATTCAAGATTAGATCATCACTGTTGGTTTCCCAACGAGAAAAGTGTAAAGGAAAGGCTTGGGGTCAGCTGGAAAACACACAGTGGTAGAGTACTGAGACCAAGGTTACTTGGGAGCGGGAGCGCCATTTTCAGAAGCTCCCGGTCCGGGAGCATTTTGGGGAGCGTTTCAGAAGTGTTTCAGCTGCAGCGAGGGGCAATATTGGCAAAAGGGATGGTTTGATTCCAGGCCAAGAGTACAAATGAGGCAGAGAGGCAGCATACCAGAGCAGCACAGAGGCATCCAAGAGCTACGCAGTTCAACAGAGGCCACGCAGAGGTAGTAGGGGCCACGCAGGGTTCATGCAGGGCCAGCCAGGGCAGTGTAGGGGCAGCGTAAGCCAGTATGGGGTGATGCAGGTCCTTCTTGAGCAGTGCAGGGGCTGATGCAGAGGGCTTCAAAATAGCGCTAGGGTTTCTGGTGGGCCGGAAAGGGCTCGAATTCACAAATCCCCTCTGAGGGTTGAATCAGCCATATTTTATGTCTCCGAAGATAGTGGTATTGCTTGCCGTTTTATTTCTCTCTCGGGTTAACCAGTTTGGTGCCTAGAAATGTTGTACTTAGATTCTACATAATAATAAAACCCTCCAGCAGCCAGAAGACCGATTTTCCGGCATTGGGATTTTCCGAGGACAGTTGTCTAGAAAACCCTGTGTGTCACTTTGTCATTGTGCATCTATTCAATTTTAGATCTGTATGTGTAGGTTGTAATATGTATTTACTTCGTGTTGTTTCTGAATATTCAGAATAATAACTTGTAATTTAATCAAATAGGAGAAGTCAATTAAGAATTAACAGTAAAGATTTCTTAGGTTAAGAAATTTTCACATAGTCCATCAGTGTTCTAGTACCACTAGCCCGACATCAGCAGAGCATGATTGACTTCCTAGGCCAGAGGTTGGATTGGAGAGAGTTGTTGAGTTGGTATTCGCTTCATGGGGCAGTAGCTATAGCCAGAGACAGTGCACAGTCCGAGCCATGCAACTTGGACGATGATTGGCCATGGTGGCGTTGGGATCCGGGAGGACTGATTGATGATAGGTGTAGTGAGAGATTAGTTTGGGATCCCGACATTGAAGGGGTTGTTTTGGGTGGCTTGACACAGGAGCATAGCGACACCCAGGGGTTTTTATTGGATCCGGGCATTGGGTCTTAGTTGCATCGAGCAAACGGGGTGGCCCATATTTGGATTGCTCGAGGGCAAGAAATCTTGGGGCGGAAGGTCTGTAATATTCCTTTTTTTTTGGTGTTCCTTATGACAGGGTTAGGATGGACTTCCAGAGTTAGGAGCAAACAGGTCATAGGGATAGGTTGGCGCGCTTAGCGGGGCCGGGGGCTTTTTGGAGGAGTTTTGAGGGGTTTCTATGAGGACCAGTGGCATTCGCTGGGTATATTCCATCATCCGCACAATTTGCCTTTCGTTTCGGTGCATTTTGACAAATTTCGGAAAACTGAGTTATTTTTGGGCTTAACTGAATTAATTACGCTCAAGGTGGCATTCTGGGAGGAATACGTGATAGAACACCTTAGTGTAATAGCTCCTTGGAACCGGAACGAGAATACCTACATGATGGGGTGGTTGGATATGAGTTTCAGCGACTGGAGGAGACATGGAAGCCGATTTACTCTTTCCTGCATTAAAAAGAATATTTTAATAAGAGGGTAAAGTGCTCCATGATTAAAATAATAATAAAATAGAAGGCTCTAGATGGGTCCATGAGATCTATAAAAGAAGAGGAGCACATTGGGGAATATATTGCATTTGATATCTTTTCTTGTATGTGAAGTTGAGAACCCGGTTCTCTACTCCATTGGTAGCCCCAAGACGGAAACTCTCGGGTGATTGAGAGAAGTTGGACGAGCACCCACCTCCCCTTGGTGAATTTATCCAGAATTCACAGGTGTGTTCAATAGTGCATTTCAGTTCAGTTTGGAGGCCGGTGCAGCAGATCATATTGGAGGCCAATTTTCTATCTCAGCTATTTTGATCATATATGCATGTAACTCCATTGTCCATTATAATAAACGCTGAGAGTTTTCTTGTTCATTGTATGGGATTGCAGTGCTTACTTGTTTTTATTTTACATGGCAATCTTCTATTAATAGAATGTCTATTTAATTGTGAAATTTGGGGTTGAGTATATTTCTGCATAATTTAACGAAAATATCAGTTTGGGATATTACACAACCGGTCCTGGTCACGCAATCCGTTGGTGGCCATCTCACCCAATTGTTGTCGATATGTTGCCTCTCACCTTTTGCGCAGCTGGCTTTACGCACCCCTGATGGAGCAAGCCACAAAAATTGCTGCTACTGCTCGGGGAATCTGAGTTTCTCGACCTAGAAACTCACTGAGGTCAAAAAATCCCCAAATCTGTGTTTCTACTACGCTTCCTAACGCTCTGCACTAGAAATCATTGTTGTGTAGTCAACTGCATCTCTTCATCTACTGATCTGTGTAGATCTGCTGCGCTGCTCTCTCTGCCTCGAACAAACAGCGATATGGAACAATCTTACTTCTCTATCGGCTCACTCAGAGAGAGATTTTCCTTGCTAATTTGGCCTTTCTGGCTTGGACTGCGCACTTCATGGGAAATCGATCCGTTGCTTACACAACTCTTTGATCCCCCACTGCTGCTTCAATGCTGGATCTTCTAGATCTATTCTTTGTCTCGCCTGCACTCAACTTAAAGAAGCTTTGATACCATGTGAAAATTCGTGTTACACGAAATGTTATTGTAGCGACTGATGGAAAGTCTTCTATTTGTTATTTACTTAACAATTTTTTTACTGTGTTCTACAAGCAAATATCGAAATCCATTCACTACATCCTACACAATTAAACTGCGGAAGAAATACAGGTGCGGAAACAAATCTGAACACACATAGATCACACAACTATCTGACACAATTGTTTTTGGACTAATGTCCCCGGAAAAACCCAATGCGGGAAAACCAGCACAACAGATCTGAGGGTTTATGTTATTATGCAGTGAATTCCGAGTACAAATTTATGATTGACGAGACTGTCAAATCATACAACAAAACTGACAGATGATATCTCGTGAGACAAACCTCACTCCTCCATGAGAAAACTGACACTGACCTGCACCAAGGCTGGACTGCCTTGCGCTGTCTCTACACAGTGACTGTCACTCTGTGCAGTGACTGCATCACAACTTGGTTGCCCTTTTGCCTCTGTAATATTCATTTTTTTGGTGTCACCTATGACAAGGTTAGGATGGACTTCCAGAGTTGGGCATAGACAGGTCATAGATACAGGTTGGTGTCATCAACGGGCCCAGGGGCTTTTAGGAGGAGTTTTGAGGAGTTTCTATGAGGACCAGTGGCATTCGCTTGATATATTCCATCATCCGCACTGTTTCCCTTTCGTCCCTGTGCATTCCGACAACTTTCGGAAAACTAAGTTATTTTTTTAACTTAACTCAATTAATTACGCTCAAGGTGGCATTCCAGGAGGAATACAGGATAGAACAACTTAATGTAATAACTCGTTGGAACCGGGACGGGAATACCTACATGATAGGGTGGTTTGACATGAGTTTCAGTGACTTGAGGAGACATGGTAGCCAATTTACTCTTTCCTACATTAAAATGGAATATTTTAATTGGAAAATAAAAGGGAGAAGTGCTCCATGATTAAAATAATAATAAAATAAGGCTCTATAAGGATCCATGAGATCTATAAAAGAAGAGGAGGAGACCATTGAAGAATATCTTGGATTTGATATCTTTTCTTGTATGTGAGGTTGAGAATCCGGTTCTCTTTTCCATTGGTAGCCTCAGGACGGAAACCCTCGGGTGTATTGTCGAGTGTTGGAGGGAAACCCTCGGTTGTATTGTCGATTGTTGGACGAAAACTCAACTCTCTTTGAGGGGACTTCATTCAGGTGTTTCGCAGAGCTTCAGAGATATTGGAGTGAGGATCATTGAGATCCTTAATTTGTTCTTCGTTGTTTTCAGTTGATTCAATGGCCGCTGTTGCTGGAGGGTGAGTGCAACAGTTCAGTTTTGGGAGGCCAACGTAGTATTGTAGCAGATCCTTGAGGCCAGTTCTATTTCAGTTATCTCAACTATTTCTCATTTCAGCGTGTAATCCCAGTTATATTATAATAAAGCTGAGTTATTTCCTACATTATGGTGTTATGGATTTGCATGTACTTGTATGTTTTATTTTACATGGCAATCTTCTGTGAAATGCATGATAATTTAATGGAGAAATTTTGGTTGAATTAATTTTCCAGTGAAATTTATAAAATATTCCAAAAGGGATATTACAGTGGTATCAGCGCATCGACTTGGCTCAATGTGCGAGTTTTCAGTTTTAATTTCAGATTGATTGAACGTTGATCAAACTACATGTTGATGGCAAATTTATCCCATCTGTAAGAAAGATTCTACAATTTTCTTACAAATTGTCGCAGGCATAATAAGTGTTCGACAAATCGGTACAATGATATAAAATGGCCTTGCGTATGAAAATTTAAAAGGAGCATGCGATTTTATTAAGTGGGGCCATGAATATTTTTGGAGTTATGATGTCATCTCTTTTGAGCCGTCGAGGAAGAGCGAAGGTCGCATTTTTTTCTGTAATCCAAGGCCGAAATCATTCATGGGAGGGAGTCAAACTTGGGCCGAGCGCAAGTTAGAAGTCGACCACGCCTCTCAGGGGTTAACTCCCGAATTTTGCAGAGTGCCGGATCAAGTGACGGGTGACTCATCCGAGGAGATCCGACCAGTCACGAGGACCACACTCCACAATTAATAAAGGGGTCATTTGCGCTCTAAGGGTTGCACCGAGTCGATCTGTCTGGAGGTCGTTGAATTACGAAGGATCTTGTTGAGGCGGAGGGAAACAAAACAGGTCGCACACAGAAAAGGCCTGTCTCATGAGAAGTTAACGATTGTAGACGACTGTTGAGACCCCTTGCCGCTCGTGATCGAGACTGGCCGCAGTCACTTGGGAGGGGAGATCGCAATTGGTTTCACCCAGGGTGGCAGAGCCCAGGGAATAAAGGTGGACATGGGTGGTTCATCCGTGAACATCTAGATTTCGTCGAATCGATGAGATGTTAATGTACATAAACTAAACCATATCATAATCCGTATCTGGCTAGAAGGTCCAATGGTTTCGTCGATGTTTTCCTGAACCGGAGTCGAAGATGTTTTCCTGAACGGTTTCTGGGACAAAATCTTGTGTTGATCAGAGTTAACGATTGTTGGGGTAGAGATTCATTAATGGGATCAGACATCGACCAAGAATAGTTTTGATTGATTCCATCCATCTGAGCCAAGAACGTGAACAGTGACCCGTTCAACTAACCAAAGTCGAGGACTAGGTTTGTTATCGCAACATGTTTGTCTGAGCGGACAAGTGGCCGTTTGTAAGCCATCGTGTTTCCAAATGAAGCGGAGGAATTACCGGTGAAGTCAGTCAACATAATCGGGCCGACGTTCAAGTCAAGATCCTGCCGCCAATTGGAAATTGGATGACTGATGCTAATCACCATCTCGTTGAGGAGAACATGTGTTGATGGTTGTGCAATGCAGAATGCAGGGGCGTAAGGAGGGTTGGATAACGGTAGCTGATCGTGAAGCCATGATTGTTAGTGTGGTCTAACTGCTACGACAAAAATGTCACGTTGAAAGCACCGAATTGGTAGGCCGAGATAATTCCTTACGGTTTATTCCATGGCTTTTCTGGAAGCCGAATTTGTATAACTATGCCAATGAGGGTGTAAATCGAGTTGGCTGAAGAATTTGGACTGTGCGTTGGGAAAAAGTATGTTAATTCATCAGTGGCTGAAGCGAAATATTGACCTGTAGCAGCCTTTCTGGGGAGATCGAATTGGTTGCAAGGCATCACTAATACAAGTACTGTTGGGTTGTGCATGTCCCAGAATTTCTACTACATCCCGTCCTCGACCGATTTTTTTATAATTATCAGCTTGTGGAGCAATTCTTTGCAAATGTCGTACCTGTTATATCTTGCTGGACTGGATGAGTCTTGACTGATAGCAGTGCTGGAATATCACCTCAAGTGGACCATGTTATATATTCCTGTGGCATCGTTACCTCTACACATATACCAGGTTCATCTTTTTCATTGTTACTGTTATTTCTCTTTTAAGTGGAGTAATGTATGGTTGTAGTATTGCTCCTAAAAACATAGCAACATTATAACTGAATCAAGAACAGTTTTACCTACCTCGGTATGCACTTAAACTGTTTGACAAGTGTCTCAAGGAGAAACAAACAGCTAAAAACAGAAAAATTACAGTGACATTGTGTTGTATGCTAAACATTGATGAAACCTTCACGAAAACCCTTCATAACTTAGCAGCAGCCAACAACAGACCCTTTTCCAAGGGAATACTCACTTTGTTACAACAAGAGCAGACACCAAAAGAGCATGAGTTGGGGCACAAAATTTTTGCACTTGGAACAGAATTGAAACACATGAGGGCTGCATGGAGGATTCTTTATGGTGAGCCCTGATATTTCACCAAGAGTGCTGCAACTCTGAGGGGTTGCCCTACTTTACCTTATCAATCCGGGGTTCGTACAAACTTGGAGGTGACAGTGCTATATACACAGCAGATGCATTATGTTCATGTCATCATTTTCTGCTTTACGAAAGGGTGCTATTTCTAAGGGTTTTTGTGAAGTCCGTCACACTTCAATGAAACCTAAGTTACTGGAAACGTTGGTCCTAGCCCCCAAAAACACGTTTAGCCGTTTCCAAAACTTGTACCTGTATGATACGCCGGAAAAACAGCCATGATCCGTATCCTTGCCATTTTAAAAATCGGAAACGGCCACCAAAATCCGGAAACGTATTTCGACCGTTTTTTTTTAAAAACATCCATTTCTGGGAAATTGAAATACGTTTTGCGATTTTTAGAAACGGATATGGGATATTTTAAGACGTATTTCGATTTCCGTAGGGAACGGTTTTGGAATTTGGGTGAGTTTTAACTTTTATGTTATGGCTTATTAGGTTTTAACACTTCTTGAATCTTTTTCGCTGGAGCAGTCATCGCACGGGAGTCTTCGTTAGCTGTGGGAGCCATCGCCATTGTTGTGTGAGCTAAGTAACCGGATACTCCGAAAATGCCCTCGTATCCCCGTATCCCCGTGTCGGACACCTCTAGGTGTCGGATTCGGCCCCAATTCGAAGGACACGGAGTGTCCGAACGGAGTACGGTCGGGACACGGCGTGTCCCGACTGTACTCCGTCGGACACGCCGTGGCCACTCCTGCCGGGTACGGCCGGGCCCGCGGCAACCAAATCGCACGAATTTTTTTTTATAAAGTGTGGCTTTTCTCTCTTATTTTCTCACCTATTTCATTTGTGTTTCATTTGTGAAGTGAGAACTAGTGTGAGCAAGGAGCAAGAGCAAGGAGCAAGTGTGTTCTTTCGAAGAGATTCGGGCATCCGGTAAGTGCATTGTCCCTCTATTATCTATATTTTGCATTTAATTTGTTGCTAGTGTTTGCATGTGCATATGTTTTATATATTTAGTTGTTTTTGTTTATTTTTTACAGTATTTATGGCTCAATCAAAGGCAGCAAGACAGGGGCAAAGAAAGGGGAAGAATGTCTCCATTGGAGATGCCCCTCCTGTCCCTCTTTCATCACAGTCTGCAAGTATTCCATCCATTGGAAGTGGGGCTGCAACAGTAGCTTCAAATGTGCAGGGAAAACAAATTGTTGACCCCAAATACCCATTGTGGAAATATGCAACAAGAGAGGAAGGGGCAACAAAAAAGGGAGGAGGAAATTGTGGCTGGAAATGCAATTTTTGCAATGGCCATTTCCGTGGCACATATTTCCGTGTGAAAGCTCATTTGTTGGGTATTCCAGGTTGTGGCGTTAAATGTTGTACAACAATTGAATTGCCAGATAAGAAGAAATTGCAGAAAGAGGCGAGTATTGGTGAGGCAAATGTGGCAGCAAAATCAAAAAAATCCAAGACCGATGACCCCCTTCCATTCTTGAGGAAAAGCAACATCAAGTTCCCTTTTGAGACTTCTAGCAGGGGAGAATTAGCAAAGAGAAAGGCAACTGCAGTTGGTCCAATGGACAAGATTTTCCAAAAAGAGAAAAGGGAAGAGCTTGACCTCACCATTGCATTTTTTTTCTATCAGAACTTCATATCTTTTAATGTTGCACGGTCACCTCTATTTATTGAGATGTGTCGAGCTCTTCGTCATGGGGCTCCATCAGGGTATGTGCCTCCTGGGTCAGAGAAGCTCAGAACCACATTGTTGACAAAGGCAAAGAAAGAGGTGGACAAAATGCTTGAGCCTATTAAATCAGCATGGCCAACATCTGGGGTTAGCATTGTTTCTGATAGATGGACAGATCCAGCACGCCACCCACTCATTAACTTCATGGTGTCATCCACGAATGGTGCAGTTTTCTTAAAAGCAATGGATGCATTTGGAGAGTACAAGGATGCACAATATATGGGTGAGTTATTTCTCAAAGTTATTGAAAGTGTAGGTGTGGATTGTTGTGTGCAAATCATTACAGATAATGCACCTGTTTGCAAGGCTGCTGGCATGATTGTGGAAGCAAAATATCCCCAAGTATTTTGGACACCTTGCATTGTCCATTCATTGAACTTGGCACTGAAATCTATTGCTTCTGATGTGCTTTGGATTGGAGCCACTATTGAGGATGCACGACATATCCGCAACTTTGTAACAAACCATACAAATGCCCTCACTATCTACAAGGAATACAACAATCTATCATTGTTGAAGATTGCAGATACACGGTTTGCCTCTTCATTCATCATGTTGAAGAGGTTGAGGGAGGTCAAGACCGCTCTTGGGTCTATGGTTATTTCAGAGTTTTGGTCTTTTTGGAGAAAGATGGATCAAGCAGCCTCAAAGAAGGTGAAGGACATAGTGTTGGATGATATATGGTGGGAGAAGGTAGATCTAATTATTCAGATCATGGAGCCTATCATTTCCTTGCTCAGATTTGCAGATATAGACCAACCCATCCTAGGAGAGGTTTATGAGGGATGGGATTCCATGATTGAGTCTGTGAGGACCATTATTTTACAGAGTGAGTGCCCAAAGTATGAGACATCACCCGAGGCCTTCTTCACCGTCATACAGGATATTCTTGTCAGCAGATGGGACAATAATTGCACACCTTTACATTGTTTGGCTCACTCCTTGAACCCAAAATACTACAGCCATGAGTGGCTGAATGGTGGACCTTCCCGCAGATTCCCTCCTCACATGGATGCTGAAATCTCACAGGGGAGGAAAGATGCATTGAGGAGGATTTTTCAGGATAGGGCATCCCTTGATCAGGTGGAGGATGCCTTTGCAGATTTTTGCACTGCCAGGGGGCGATTTGGAGGCTATGATTTGATTCGAGACAAGGGGGCTAAGAAGCCCCATTCTTGGTGGGCAACTCATGGGGCAGCAAGCCCTCCTCTACAGCAGTTAGCCATGAGGCTCCTTGTTAATTTCTGCTCATGTTCTATGCCATTTCTGATTAGGGCACAATACTGAAGAAGATAGAACATACTAATAGATCGATAGAAGACAAGCCAAGACAGAGATAGGAAATGGTGGCGTTACGGCGATCAGCAGGATGCTTCTACCAGCAAAGTCTCCAATAGGTCATTCAGCCAAGCGTGTCACACATATGACCCAGACAAAGAACAGTCCATATATATATCACAGCTCCAACGCTATCCTGAGAGAGAGAATTCCTCCACAACAATGTGTGTCAAATGATCTCTAAGTCTCTCCAATATATAGGAATCTTTGTGGGTGTGTGACACGTCCTTTAAGACATTTAAGTGTATATTTAATTCCAGGCCGACCTAGCACATAAGTGGAATAAATTCAAAGAACATGTTCTGCTCATCCGATCGAGATGATCTTTAGATCAATCCTACACCTCTCCGAAAGAGGAATCCAATAAAAATATTGTGATCGTCATCTGAGCAGCACAACCCAGAGTTTGGACCTAGTTGTCCAATTTTAACACTCCCTCTCAACTAGGGAGAACTCCGTCCACTAGTGCAATCCAAACATCGTGCATCATCCCGCCGTAACTTGCTTTGCTGGCCTCTTTATTTCAGAACAGAAGTGGGTCAGTCACAAGGACATCATACCCGGCTGACAAATTCAGCCCAGAGGTACGAAACCTCTATAGGACTCACAAAGAGTCTCCAACCAACCCGAAGTTGGTTCATCTGACCCGAAGTCAGCAGGAGGTCCGAAACCTCACTATACTTGATCCCAGATCAAGTGGTTGGACACATGTCATCCTAGACATAGAGAGTACGGAAATCTCCGATGCGTCCATCGGTCTTGCTATGGTCTCTATTCACTTTTCCCACCTCATTGGCCAAATGAGAGGTACTTCCCATGAGTCCGAAACTCCATGGGTAGGATGCATACGGGGCACAAATCAGAGAGAGGTAAACCATCTCAATATCTTCACGGTGGGGTAGAAGCACACCAACTAGGTTTGGCAAGCCTAGCCCTGTGGTTGCTTATAGCACCTAAGCTATCCCCAAACCCCCTTTGAGCTCCCAGAGCTCATCGTCCAACAGGACCCTCAGAATAGGGTCGTTCCATGATACCAAGATTCTCACGGAAGGTTAGGAACATGACCTTCCCCAAGGGCATTGTGAGAATATCCGCGACCTGCTCATCAGTTCCTATATGATCAAGCCTTACGGCGCCTCGCTGTACCATATCCCAGAGAAAGTGGTACCAACCATCAACATGCTTGGATCAATCGTGGAACCCGGGATTCTGTAACAAATTAATCCCCCTCTGGTTATCACAAAGGATAATGGTGGCATCTAGCACATGCTCGAACAGCTCACAGAAGAGCTTTCGCAACCAAGTGACTTCACAACAGGCCATACATGTTACAATGCATACGGCCTTAGCGGTGCTCAAAGCTACTGACTTTAGATTCCTGCCCGAAGCAGATCTACATGTGAAGTAGCATCCAGATGTGCTCTTGCGATCCACCACATTGCCAACCCAATCGGCATCAGTATATCCATGGAGTGTCATACTCCCGGCAGTGTATCTCAGCCCATGGTCTATCGTGCCTCAGAGATATCTCAAGAGTTTCTTGGCACCAACCCAGTGAATGTTATGATCAACCAAGTGTTGACTCAAAGTGTTCACTGCACAACATACGCCCGAACAGGTGTTCATTAAGAACATCAAGGTCCCTATGAGTTTACGATACTCAGTAGGACACACCCAGCAACGCTGTTACTCAACTTCTTAAAGTTGAGTTCCATGGACATACAATCCATCATACCAGAAACTTCATAATGTATTTTCCTTGAGAAAGGAAAATCTCGTCAAATCTCTGCTAGACCTTCAGGCCTAGTCATTCGTCCTAGGTCCTTCATCTCGAACTCAGCAGCGAGCTCCCTCTTGCACTGATGAATGAGAGGGTCAGCACCTGTCAGGAAGAGGTCATCCACATACAACACCAAAGTGAGAGGCTTCTTTCTATTAACCTTGCAGTGAAGGTTCAGATCAGCAATACTACGAGTGAAGCCCATCTTCATCAAGTAGCTATCTATCCTCTCGTACCAAGCTTAGGGTGCTTGTTTCAGCCCATAGAGGGTTTTCTTCAACCTGCAGACATGGGTGTCCCGATCCTGGACTTCCAACCCCAGAGGTTGCTCCACATATATCTCTTCCTTTATCACACCATGCAGAAAAAATGCGGTCTTCACATCATTTGATGAAGACTCCATCCTTGCGTAGCAGCAAGGGCTATAATAGATCGAATGGTGGTATATCGGGCCACAGGTGCAGATATGTCATCATAGGCTATACCTTCCTTACAGGCAACGAATCTTGCCTTGAACTTTTCAGCACTTCCATAAGATCCATGCTTGATCTTGTAGAGCCATTTCGAGGTGACAACTGCTTTGTCCTATGGTCTTGGAACCACATCCCAGACATCATTCTTCATAATGGACTCATACTCTTTGTGCATATCATCCTTTGATGCTTTACGACTTCCTCAAAGGATCCAAGCTTCAATAGTACTCATGGCTGCTAGATACCCTGGTATTTATATGGCTTCTTGGTTTTCCTTCGGAATTTCCCCCTCTGAAGCCATATGTCCCTGAGCCATGAGGATCTTCTTTCGTTGAACGAAGGTATCCACTTAGGAGCATATACAGATATATCTCCCTCTTAATGTCGGCTTCTCTCTCGAGAGAAGACATCTATTTTAAATGAGGGCATCCCAAACACCAGCTTGGAATTGGGACTTGATCTCCCACAGTGAAAGCCATCCAACAGACTTTACTGATCATGATTCAAGATTCCAACCATGTGACCAAAAGCTGCATAAACTTCTCAGTTCACATTTTAAGTTTACCATAACGCTCCAATGTAAGACTGATACAGTCACATGCTTGCTGCTACGTAGGTGTCTATCTATGTCACTGTCATACAGGGGGAACATATCAACAAACCTTAGCTTGTGTTAGAAGTCCTTTCAGCCACTACCTGTTATTCTGTGAGTAGCTTCTTCAAACAGCCTTCTAAGACTGCAGCTTACAAAACTAGGTATCCAATCTACCTTGGTTTATCCTGCACTTGAGGCATTTGCACCTTGATTTGCTTCCAGATCTGCCCATTTCTGGTTATTTCAGCAGACTGCTCCTAGGGCTGTCAGAATTTGCCTAGCTCAATGACTTACATCTTTGCCCATTTCGTCAACAATCTGACCTCTACATAGAATTTCCCCAAGGACTTCAGCAGTCAACCCTTAAAACATCCAGCTTCAAACATGGGTGTCTGTCTATGTCACTGTCATAATGACAGTGACATAGAATCACAGATTTAAAACTATCACATTCATCATGGCTTGCTGAATATGAACTTCACTTACATCTCTTGGACTCTTGTCCTTGATGTACCAGGCAGGGTTCTCTTCTTCCTATACCTGCAAAGAGTGCTGCTGGTTCAATACTTCTGCCTTAGCTGCTCACAAGGTCCTTCAGCTTTCTAACAGTCCCTTAGCTTGCTTACTATACTTGCCAATACAAGGATATCTCCAGCTTACGGTTTACAAGAAACCACCATTGTTTTACATCGCACTGTAAAATACAACAAATCACACTCTAGCATGCAGATACATTCATCAACACTCAACCGCACTCCAGTAAGAGGGTATGTGCCAAAATATTCTTGGACTTTGCATCAAATCAGGCTGTTTGTTTCTTAAGATTGTCTCCAAAAGTCTTCAGACAATCCCAGCTCCAAATATGATGCCCAAACCACTGTAAAATGTCACTTCTTTGGGTTAACTTGAGATTTAGCCCTTCAATGCCATAATTAGACCATAACGAATTTAAAATCACAACCCAAGAACTCTTCAATCATGTGCAAACGGAGCTTCAGTGTGTCCAGGAACTGCCTTCAAAAACTTCAGCGAGTAGTTCAGACTTCAATCTCAAGGTATGCATTCCTAGATATCAGCTTTCCCTGTCACTGAGCTTTTACAAGTTGACCAAAATGATACACTGTTCTAAATATAACAAATCACAAGTTCAGCAGCTAACAGACCTTGATCTGTGTTGACACTCTGACAGAATATTCAATCATCATCTAATTTAGAACTTCTAACCATTAAAATTGTACTTACTTCGCAGAAAGTCAGAATCTGACCAACAAGAAGTGAGTGTCCAATTTCAAATGCTTCCTTTAAAGAAACCGTAAGCAACAAATTCAATTACTATGCCTTGTCGTTGCAAGCATTCCGCCTAGACAGAGGCAACAACATCCGCCAATGGTGAACTTTCTTCTGCACGGATTCGTCAGAAAGAATACCTTTATGGAAATAACAAAATCTCGGCCCAACCAAAATCACCACGTGTTCATCTTGAATACAGGGGCATACGTCTGCCCTGAATCACACAAAGCACTATGATATTATGCGCGCACGTCTGCACAATATATCGTTCTTTGCCTTTTGTCATCACACGCATATTGGCACTACTGAATATACAAAACCGACACAGCAACTAAAAAATGGCATTTGACATCGCTTTTAAAGCATTCAGCTGTATTGACATCGCTCAACATATATTTGAGTCAATCGCACCCTATTTCAATGTTGGTTGATTCAGAAATTATCATTTATCTTGTATGCATACAAGTATGACATCGCTTCCACCAACAGTCGTATCCATTGATACACGCTGAAAAAAAGTGTCGGCACTGTCACGAGAACCTTATCCGATCACAGCAAGTGGAGATTACTCACGCAATTTTATGACAGCTGCTTCACGGGTTTCGACTTTTTGTCCATATTCGATTTTGACGCAACACAACAATACCAATATTCGTAAGACAAAATTCCGTTCACACCGGCCAGGGCCCAAGAGACTTTAATTATCTCGATTCCAGCTTAGATACTCAGTCCACGGGTCGACGCCTACTTCGAATTCTTTCGCGCAATCCTCTACATCTCTGGCCCAAGCGAGGAAGATTTTCTGATTGGAAGACGTGATCACAGTTCTGCGTGCCGTAATCTTCTCCGCCTCTTCCCATAGCCAAATAAACCCATTTAACCCCATGCTAACGAGGGCCTGAACTCCAGAATCAGCGACAGTGATAGGAGTATGATCGCTTTTCTCCAATATACCCCCGTCCTTTTGAAATAACTGGGTTTGCACGTTCACGCAAAGACGGCAATCTTTGTGAACGACATCCACGGCAGCTTCCATTTCTCGATGGTAATTATCTGCAGACATATGCTCTTCATTGTAATTATCTGCCTGGCACTTCACGTCTGGGGTCTGCTTGGTCTGCTTCCTGCAGTCTTTGCGGTCTCCTCAGTTCTATCCACGAACTCGCTGTGGCCAGTTTTCTTAGTATGCAAGTCAGTCTTCCCGCAGGGCTTCCCGCAGGCAGTACACACCTAAGTCGTTCCCATGGATTGATCCACGCGTGCATAACTTATTTGAAGATGGATCTCCACCAATTACAAAAATCCATCAGCCAACGATGACGCAAATAACTGCGCCAATTCGATTTCAGCAGGAAAATGTGAGAAACTAGACATTGTAATTAAAGAGCCGCGCGCAATTTGCAGCCTATGCACAGGAGGCAGACCGCAAAGCCTAATGAATTAGAGATCTAAGAATAACCCACATCTCGCTGCCCTAGATAAGCAGGGCGTTGTCTTCAACCTAGCTCCGATACCATGTTAATTTCTGCTCATGTTCTATGCCATTTCTGATTAGGGCACAATACTGAAGAAGATAGAACATACTAATAGATCGATAGAAGACAAGCCAAGACAGAGATAAGAAATGGTGGCGTTACGGCGATCAGCAGGATGCTTCTACCAGCAAAGTCTCCAATAGGTCATTCGGCCAAGCGTGTCACACATAACCCCAGAACAACCCAAACAAAGAATACGCAGCTCCAACGCCATCAAGAGAGAGAGAATTCCTCCACACCAATGTGTGTCAAATGATCTCTAAGTCTCTCCAATATATAGGAATCTTTGTGGGTGTGTGACACGTCCTTTAAGACATTTAAGTCTATATTTTATTCCAGACCGACCTAGCACATAAGTGGAATAAATTCAAAGTACATGTTCTGCTCATCCGATCGAGATGATCTTTAGATCAATCTTACACCTCTCCGAAAGAGGAATCCAATAAAAATATTGTGATCGTCATCTGAGCAACACAACCCGGAGTTTGGACCTAGTTGGCCAATTTTAACACTCCTCTCTCAGGTGACTTCATCCTCTTGTTGCGAGAGGAATTGGAGCACATATGGGAATTTGTATAGTGTGAAGAAGAGCAGGCTTGAGCAGTCTAGGGCAGGGACAATGGTGTATGTGCACACCAACCTTCGTCTCATCTACAAGCAGAGGGAGGAGTGGTTGACGGGAAAGACAAAGATGTGGGATGTCTTTCCTGATGATATGGGTCTGGACAGCAGTGTTGAGTTGGCATTGGCCAACTTTGATCTCAATGCGCCAGTGCTAGAGCCTGTCAGATTTGATGATAGATTAGAGGGGTCATCCTCCACACCAGCAGATGCAGAGATGATAGAGGAGGAGGATGCATCAGAGGCAGAGTAGAGCAGTGGTGAGCATGATGATCAGGATTTCGACAGTGATGCTGATTATGAGGATTGATGACTCTGACTCATTGAGGCTTCAGGCTTGTAGTCTTGTAGACTGTAGATTGTAGTTGATTTTGTATTTTCTATTTCTATTTGCCATTGGCAGTGTTGTTAACTTGTTATGTAACACATTTTGATTCTAATGACTTAATGAAAAAACTACAGTATCTTACTATCTTCAATCTTGTCTTTCTGAGTAATTTTGACGATTGTATCATGTATGGTGTATCAATGTATCATGATTCATTGTAATTTGTATTATAGTATCAATGATGATGTATGAGTCATGAATATCTAATATCTATGTTTGAATCAATGAATTTTATATGAATTTGTGCAAAAAATATCTAATTTTAAATATATTAATATATATATATATATATATATATATTTTAAAATATATATATATTTTTAATAAAATAATATATAACGTAACGTATCCCAGAAGTATCCTGTTCCAGGGTCGCCGTACCCGTGTCCGATACTTCGTATCCCCGTATCAGGTGACTTAGTGTGTGAGCCATTGCTGTGAGTGTGGGAGCCATTGCCATCGTTGCCGAGCGCAGAGCCTTTGCCAAATATCCGATTATCAATATCGTTGCATGGTTGCTGGGCAGTGTTGACACTGCTGTCGTCGCTGTGGGCGTTGGAGCCATTGTTGCTGTGGGAGTTGGAGCCGAGAGCCATCGTCCCTGTGGGAGCCGAGAGCTGGGAGCCGTCATTGACTCATTGCTCAGTGCTGTGCAATGTGGACAGTGGGAGCCGACGACCGTCAGTGTTGCAGCCTGCGTGGAGACTTGGAGTGTGGAGTGTGCTGTGTGCTGCAGTCGTGGAGTGTGGAGTGTGTTCACTGTTGACAGTTGCAGCCTGCGTGCAGTGTGGAGTCACGGAGTGTGGTGCCGCCTGCATGCAGTCACTGTGATTGAGAGATTTCCACCTAGTAAGAGTTTGAGCAGTAAGGAAAATGCTCTTTTCCTTAGAATTTACAAGCATGAAAATATTAAGGTCATTAGGCGAGATATCTGTTGCTGTTTTATTTTATTTTTGAAAAGAATCGAATCAATAAAGGATGAAAACATATTAGGTTCTCTTTCCTAGAGTCAATATCAATAGCTTGTGATATGGTTCCTCCTTAAATACTATCTACACCTTGTTTAGATAGGCTTCTGAAAGCATCACCATAACTAGGGAAGCCTTTGATGAATTTGGATTTGTTTAGATCAATCGGATAGAGAGCCTACAATCCCATTTTTTAATTACTTAGGAAATTAATGCAGAGTGTTAATTACAGTTTAATAAGAGGAATTTCTTTCAACGACTCCATCAAGCAATGTATGAAGAGGCAATTCGAAAAAAAAAATCTTCTTTCAATTATCTAGTTCACCAATGTAGTGCAAGATTAGATAATGTGCTCTATTGATACATATTACATTCTTTGTGCCTTTAATCCCAACATGAAATGTGGTGGGAAACAATAGCTAATAATTTCATGCCCAAGGAATTAGAAGATCGATTAACACAATATTTTTTTCACGAACAAAGTTCACGGGAAACCCGGGCGTACTTCCCCAGAATTTCTGGATGGTACGCGCGGTAAACCGTTCGGCGCAATAAGCGGCGCCTAACCCCAAAGACTCAAGGATCGAACCTGTGACCTCCCACAACGAAAAGGACCACGTATTGGCTCACTACCACTTGAGCTAACCCTTGGGGCTTGATGAACACAATATAACTGGTATTGCAGTAGTATTTAATAATGAAGATTAAGTAGCAACGTTCACCAAAGCCACAGAAAATAACATCCACAATCTCTCAATACAAGGTGTACGGTTACTATGCGTACAGAAACTAAAAGGGAATAACATCTTTCATAATTTAAAGACAACGTTTATCCAAAAAATGCAAACATGACAAGTCTTTCAAGCAACTAGAAAAAGGGGCAAGTTTGAGCAGAAGCTTGGAATAAATAATGGTGTTAGTCTATTATTTGGAACAATTGGCCCCTTTAGCACCCAGTTCAGTAGGCTCTGGCATACTGCTGTTCAAATATCAAAGTTATGTTTTATATATTGATTTTCCCTTGTGCAAGGTAACATGCTTCTCAACTGGAGAATAACAACTCAAAATTTAAATCAAACATTTATCTTAATATCAAACAAAAGTTCAGTGTCAAGGTGTGGACATCCTACTACCTAGTCATGACTCATAAACTCATAATTTAAATTTTGTCTCTCAAGTGAAATGTTGTACACCATACACCACAACTACTTCAGATATGAAGTATGTGACAGTGAGTAAATACTAAGTGGAATAAGCAAGCAAAGAGTTAACTCTCAGGCTTCAAAGTTCAGCCAATCAGTAAATGATTTATTATTTAATGATAGTACTAAGTACATCAATGATCATTGACATTGATGTCTTAAATTAGTCAAAGTAATTTATTATTTAATTTTATTGTTGGTTTGAAAAACATATTTGATAATTGACTATTGATACTTGTCAGTTTTATTTTGCAGTTTCAACTTTCATTTACATTATCATCATGGCAACATCAAGTTTAGTCATTCATGAAGTAGATGAAGTGGAACATGAAATTGAATCTGCCCCTAAAGTTGATCCAAAGTCACCACTTTGGAAATATGTAACTATTGTTGGGAAGATTCAAGGAGGGGGATCATTGGCCTGGGTTTGCAGTGAGTGTAAAAAAGAATTTAAGGGATCATACATAAGGGTCAGTGCACATTTACTTGGGTTAAAAGGAAATGGGGTTCGAGTATGTAGTGGCCCACCTAAAGAGAATGGGACAGATGGACAAGGTTTAAGCAAAACAAAAATTGCAAAATATCAGAAAGAATAAGAGGAGGCGGATGCTAAATCAAATGAGGCAAATCCTACTTATCAATTAAACCACCCAACAAGGTTGGGATCATCTTCATCAAAGCCTCCATTTCATTCTCATGGATTTGTTGGTTCAAAGCAGTCTAATTTAGGACCACTTGAAAAGAGTTTTAATAATGATGCTCGAGAGATTGCAAATGCATCTATTGGTCAATGCATTTATACAAATGGCCTTCCTTTTAACCTTGTGCGATCTCTTTACTGGGAAAAGATGATAAAAGCAGTGAATGAAACCTCAAAAGGGTTCAAGAGCCCTGGATATGAGAAGGTTCACACTACAATGTTGAGTCTTGAAAAGTTAGATTTGGAGGCTAAATTAAGTCCCATTCGTAATTCATGGCGCATTTCAGGGGTATCCATCATTTCTGATGGATGGAAAGATCAAAGTAATAGGCCTTTGATCAATGTCATTGCTCAGAGTCCAAAGGGGGCAATGTTTTTGAAGGTAGTGGATTGTGAGGGGCAGATGAAAGATTCTCAATTCATTGCTGACATCTTGATTGAAGCAATTGAATTGGCGAGGCCAGAAAATGTTGTCTAGGTAAAACTGACAATGCAACGGTGTGTAGAGCAGCAAACTTAATTATTGAAGGCAAATATCAGCACATCTTTTGGACCCTTGTGCTGTACACTCACTGAACCTCATGTTGAGGAAGATGGGGAAGCAAATCGAGTGGATTCATGTTATTTTTGAAGAGGCAAAAGAAATTCAAGCATTCATCACAAACCACCACATGTCCCAAGGCATCTGCAGGGAATTTGCGAAGTTGGAGCTCCTTAAGGTACCTAAAGTTAAACATTAAAGTTTATTTTATAAATAGTTATTCTGAATTCAATCAAATTATGATTTTTATTTTTTAATTTATTGAAACATTGGCAATTTGACACTTGCAGGTTGTCGAGACTCTATTTGTCTTTCACATCATAGTCTTAACAAGGCTTATGCAGGTGAAAGATGCATTGCAATCAATGGTATGCAGTTCCCTTTGGAATCAATGGAGGCAATCCCAACCTGATAGAGCACAAGCAGTGAAAAAATTGGTTGTTGATTATGAATGGTGGGATAAGGTTGAGTACTTTTTGGCATTTACTAAGCCAATAGTGGATTTGCTCCGTATGTTTGACACAGACATGCCTATTTGGGAGAGGTATATGAGGGCATTGATTCCATGATAGAGAAGATAAGAGTGGTTATAAATGCCAAGGAGAGTGACCCAGATGAATTATTTTACAGAGAAGTAAAAGATATATTGACCAAAAGGTGGAACAAGATGACCACGCCATTGCACCTTTTGGCCTATGCTATGAATCCAAAATATTATGCTGCAGAGTTGCTAAGTGGTCCTGAAATAACTGCACCAAGCAAAGACCCAAAAGTCTCACAAGGTTTTAAAAAGGCTTTTAGAAAATTTTTTGTGGATCTTGAAATTGGGCATCGAATTTGTTCAGAGTTTGCTCATTTTGTGGGATCAGAGGGTTGGGGTTCTGATATTGATTGTATGCGGGACAAGAGGGCAATGAGTACAATTGAATGGTGGAACTACTATGGTGGAGAACTTCCACATATACAAAAATTGGCCATCAAGATCTTGTCATAGGTTGCTAGTTCCTCTTCAGCAAAAAGGAACTGGAGTACACATGGCTTCATCCATTCGGTGAAGCGAAACAAATTAGGCTCTAAGAAGGCTGAGGAACTAGTGAATGTTTCTTCAAACCTTCGCCTTCTGTCACACAAGAGAGATGAATACAAATTTGGGGCCGCCAAGTTATAGGACGTGGATCCAGAGTTGCATGACTTGGATATGACATTGAATGCCAGGTCCCATATGACTTTTTTTGATGCGGAGTCACCATTAGGTGGATCTTCAAGTGGACATGGCAACAATGTTCCCACTTCTGGAGATGATGTTGAACTTCTTAGTGATAGGAATGATTTTGAAGACATATTTGATGATATGTAATTGTTATTTATGTTGATGATTGAAATTAGAAACAAAAACTTGATGATATGTTGAAACTTGAACTTGAATGATTGAATCATCATTTATGAATTTATAACTTTATGGCATATGCTGAATTGATGATGATGATAGATGATAAATCATAATTCGTATATGATAATTGATGAATAGATGATAGTAGATACTAGATAGATGATTATGCATTTTTACATCTAATCTAGATTTTCAGGGATGAATGGTAATATGAATTTATGAAATTCTTATATATATATATATATATATTTTAATATATATATGATGTGTCGTTTCCTACCGTATTTTATCCAATTTTTTTGAAAATTTGCCGTATCTGTTTCAAACCTCTTATCTGTATCCGTTTCAGTGCAACTTAGAATGAAACTAAACTAAATTGCAGAAAGGAAATGATAGAAAGGAAGCTAAACTAAATTGTTGAAAATAAATGACAAGAATGAAACTAATTTATTTTGCAGAAAAGAAATGGCAGAAGGGGAACTAATTTCACTTGCTGAAAATAAATGGTAGAAATGAAACTAATTTAAATTGCATTTAACTCGGCCAACCGGCTAAACACCTTGCTCTACCTATCATGCTCCTATCTATGCAGCTATTTATGACCTAATTCTAATTTGAAGAGGTGTTGCTCGCAGTTTGGAGGAAAAGGGGCTAAAGAGGCTAATGGAGGGCTTAAACACATGAAATGAGGCTTAGGAGTGGAAAGAGCGGGGTTAAATCCTTATAAACCTTTATTATAGTGCGAGAAATGACTTTGGAGCGGGAAGAACTCAAGTGCGATGTAGGAAAAAAGTTGCGATATGCGATGTCGCAATCGCAATATCGCAAGTTTAAAGGGATAGCAATAAAGATTAACAGGAGCGAACTAAAATGTGCGAAATGCGATTTGCGATGCGGTAAAAGTTGCGGGTTGCGATTTGCGATGTGGTAAGTTCTGCGAAGTGCGACGAGTAACGTGGCGGAGTTATTGCATTGGCGGAATGAGCGGTAAGCGTTATGTGAAAAGTTATACTGTGCAATTTGCGATTTGGGATTTCGCAATATCGCAATCGCAAGAACGAGCGGTAAGTGTTAAGGGTGAAAGCTAAAGGATGCGAAGTGCGATTTGCAATGGCGACGTGGTGGTGGGACTGACAGCGGGGCACAATTTTGCAATATTGCAATCGCAAAGAACGAATGGTAAATGTTAAAGGTAAAAGGTAAGTGGTGCGAAGTGCGATTTCACAATATCACAATCGCAAGGAACGAGCGATAAGTGTTAAAGGGAAAAGCCAAATGTTGCGATTTGCGAAGTGCGACGTACGGTAGCGAGAGACTCGAGGAGCAAAGGCAAAGGTCGGGTTTTCGGTGGTTTTGAATGGTTCTTCATGTGTTTTGTATAAAAAAAAGGTAAGGCAGCCGTGAACGGAGAAAAAAAAAGAAGTAAGGCTTGAAGGGCTTAAGTGCGTTAGGAAAAAGGGTAAGTACAATGTTAAGGTGAGAAGGAAAGGAGGGGAATGGAGGCGTAAGAGCAGTGCTCATAAATGAAACACACCTGCGGATTATGCACGGGAAACAGACATAAATGTGTGATAAAACTGTGAAAGAAAGGTTTGGACTTGGTAATACAATTTCTTCCCAAAACTCAAACATAAAGCAATTTTGGCCTGTGGGAAGGTCTACTCTGCTTGAAATCTATTGACAGAGATAAGAGGGGGGACTTGACCACAGTTTTTGGAGTTTTTCGTCTATTTACTACGCATAAGCAATTTAAAAACTACAACAACACAGAAACTAAACAACAATGAAACTTATCAGAAGCAAATCTAACTTAGATGGTAGAAGCAAAACTAGCTAAATGACAGAAAGGAAAGAATGACCATAGTAGAGAAGCTGAGGCACATGGGTTGGGCCCTAACTCACGAGCCCAGCTCTCTGGAACTAGATCAATAGAAAGTCATCTGAATACTCATTCAATTAAGAATACAGTCTTATTACATCCCGAAGGTCTTAAGAGCAAAAGCCTAATAGCTTGCGGCAAAAGTTCTAAATTGAATCGAAGAATAAAATGGAATCGACTAGAATCAACCCACTGGCTAACTAACTAACTTCTTCCTAGATCTAGCTCTGCTCTATTTATTCTACAGGGCAGCTACCAACAACTCCCTTGAAAATGGTGATTGAGTCCACTTTGACTCCAAGTAAACATAGATTGAGTGCCCTTCTTCTTCAGTTGCTTGGCTGCCTTTTGGAATTCGATTTGTTGGAGACTCCAAGTGAAGTATGGCTTGAGTGCACTTGGTTTTGAGTTTCTTAGCTGCCTCTGGAATTCGAATTGCTGGAGGAGGATCTCATGAGGATCCTTTGGCTGCCTTTAAGAGTTAAGGAGGGTGGACAATCCCCTTGAATCTCTTCAAGATTTCTCCCTAGTTTCCTAATGTTGTGCTCATTTATTCTCCAATCCCGATCTTCCAGTGGCAGGGAGCAAGTCCCTAAATCATCTCCTTCTCCAAATTTGTATAATCTGCCAAATATTCTCACAATATTCTACAAAAATAACCAATATTAGGCAAAAATATGCAACTACCTTCAATCCTTCCTAAGAAAATATTAAATCATAAGAAAACATTATTAAGTGCAGAAAGAGAGATTTAATATATCTTTTTATGTGCATAAGGAAGGTAGATGGGCCTAAGAAAGGTTAGATGGGCCTTATTTTATGTCTAATTTAGAGGCCCATCACTTTACAAACTAGACGAGCTAGATACACTCCTCTCCGAAATGAAGCAGTTAGAAGAGAGGAAACTAATTTGGGCATTAAAACCAGCTATGCTAGCTCTCATACAACCCAAGTTCTTGGAGGAACCTTGTGAAGGGGTTAGCCTTCCAGTTGCATCTTGTCTCAGTAATATCATGAGACTAACTGCACCTATGGCCCCATACAGTGATGATGTTATGAGGAGGATTCTGAGATCGATAGTAGAGACTTTTCAGGACTTGGACAACAGTGCAGGCTCTACCTTTGGGAAGAAGCTTGAGATTTTACGAGGTATGGCCAAGTTCAGAACATATGACATCATGTTTGATCTTGAGTGTGATGGCTTGATTCTGTAGATGTTCCAATGCTTCTTTAGCACTAGGAGACATCATCCTGACATAGTCATAGCACACATGCAGTCCATCCTGTCGTCATGTATGAGAGACCGTGATGCCATTTGCCGGGAGTTGCAGACTAGGTTGTTGAGCATTTGGAGGAGAGAGAAGTTGGTCTCACAAGCTGCTTATGAGCTAGCCCAAGGGCTGGTTGAGCAAAACGTTGGGCTATTCAGTAGACAGTTGTCCAGGGAGGAGTTGCTCCAGTTTGGGGGATTAGGCAGCAAGAATGAGTTGAGGAGGAAAGGACTTTGCTTCATCTGCAAAGAACCTTGGGGACGTGATCACTCATGCTTGAGAGATGCAGATGAGGCGGCAGAGTTAGAACGAGACATTAATTCTGTATGTCAGGATGAGGACTCTTCTTCGGATGAGTCCATGGGGTCATATGAGGATGCTTCTGGGGAGCATGAGCAGTCGTGTGGAATTGATGATAGTAGGCCGAATTTGTATTCCAGTGTGCAAAGTGAGCATTCACGGGACTTGATGGGAGATATTCAGGATGATGAGTCACTGGTGATGATTCAGCCAGAGCAACATATGGTGGAGCATAAGTCAGTTGAGGAGGAGGCCATGCATATCATGCATAATAGTCTTTTGGGGGAGAGACAGATAGAGGGTCACATTGAGTCTATGGTGGATATGCAGCTAACCTTGGGGTTAGCCATTGAGGAGGAGTAGAAAGATGCACGGGAATCTAGCAGGGTGGCAGTAGTTGTAGATATTTATCCTCAAGTGATGTTGGAGGTTGATGGGGTAGTTCTGTGGGAGGCTAGTAGACAGCAGGAGCATCCATATTTGGGCCGACTCACTGATGAGGGGCAGATAGATGCACATGTAGTCAGCAGAGCTGCAGTACTTTCAGGGAGCAACACTCTCCATGAGTACATTGATGGGGCTTGCAGCATATCTTGCCCACTTTGGGCCATTATAGAGAGAGGGGCCTTCTTCTGCAGACAGATCTCGTCGGCAAACAGGACAGGGCAACACGAGTTGATTATGGATTAGCGACATCACACCAGACTTGTTATGTATGCAAGTGTCACTGCATTTTATTCTTCTTCCAGGGTAGATTGGCGAGAGATCATGAGTTGGTATCCTATTGATAGTACAATATTCTTAGTCAGGAGCATAGTGGAGCAGGGACCCGTAGACATGACAGATACTACAGTTTCTAGTTGGCAGTGGGACACATGTCGATAGCTCTTCAGTATTCCATCCCGACTTCTAGAAAGCATGGTTAGCATGAGGTTGAGTCAGGAGTTGGATTGGAGAGAGGTGATGAGTTGGTACGTAGTCAATGGGGCAGCTTACACAGTTAGAGATACAACTCAGTAGGAGCCATGGAGCATGAATGCTTGTTGGTGGTCTTCGTTTCACGGGACAACAAATATAGCTAGAGGCAGTGCACCGTCAGAGCCATGGGATTCGAGCGATGATTGGGCATGGTGGCATTGGGATCCAGGAGGATTGATTGATGATAGGTGCGGGGAGAGATTAGTTTGGGATGTCAACATTGAGGGGTCTGTTCCGGGTGACTTGACACAGGAGCATAGCAGCACCCAGGAGTTTGTATGGAATCTGGGCATTGGGTCTCAGTTGCATCGGGCCAACAGGGTGGCCCACATATTTGGATTTCTTGAGGGCAAGCAATCTTGGGGCGGAAGGTCTGTAATATTCCTTTTTTTGGTGTCACCTATGACAGGGTTAGGATGGACTTCTAGAGTTGGGAGCAGACAGGTCACAGATATAGGTTGGTGTCATAAGTGGGCCCAAGGGCTTTTTGGAGGAGTTTCTATGAGGACCGGTGGCATTCGCTTGATATATTCCATCATCCGCACCGTTTTCCTTTCATTCTGGTGCATTTTGACAACTTTCGGAAAACTGAGTTATTTTTGGGCTTAACTCAATTAATTACACTCAAGGTGGAATTCCGAGAGGAATACGTGATATAACACCTTAGTGTAATAGCTTGTTGGAACCAGGACGAGAATACCTACATGATGGGGTGGTTCGACATGAGTTTCAGTGACCTGAGGAGACATGGTAACCGATTTATTCGTTCCTGCATTAAAAAGGAATATTTTAATTGGAAAATATGAGGGAAAAGTCCATGATGAAAATAATAATAAAATAAGGCTCTAGAAGGATCCATGAGATCTATAAAAGAAGAGGAGGAGGCCATTGAGGAATATCTTGGATTTGATATCTTTTCTTGTATGTGAGGTTGAGAACCCGGTTCTCTTCTCCATTGGTAGCCCCAGGACGGAAACCCTCGGGTGTATTGTCAAGTGTTGGATGAAAACCCAACTCTCTTTGAAGAGACTTCATTTAGGAGTTTCGCAGAGCTTCAGGGATATTGGAGTGAGGATCATTTAGATCCTCAATTTGTGCTTCATTGTTTTTAGTTGATTCTGTGGCAGTTGTTGCTGGAGGGAGAGTGCAACAATTCAGTTTTGGGAGGCCAACGCAGTATTGTAGCAGATCCTTGAGGCCAGATCTATTTCAATTATCTCAACTATTTCTCATTTCAGCATGTAACCCCAGTTATATTATAATAAAGCTGAGTTATTTCCTGCATTATGGTGTTATGGATTTGCATGTACTTGTATGTTTTATTTTAGATGGCAATCTTCTGTTAAATGCATGATAATTTAATGGAGAAACTTTGGTTGAGTTAATTTCCTGACAAAATTTAAAAAATAATCTGAAAGGGATATTACAACCTCTGCACTGGTCTCATTGCTGGTTGGAAACTGAGCCTCAAGAAAATCTCTCAGGGTTTTGACACTAGCTCTGCGGTGTCTCCTATGCAGGAAAACGATTCTCTCTCTGGCTCTGCGTAGTGACTGCATAGGCACCGCGTCACTGGCTCTGCACTGAAGTTGTGGCTCTCTCTGTCTCTGCTGCTATGTACTCTCTGACTCAAGAAACCTTCCAACCAGAAATACTGCCCCTCACTACAATCAAGGATCACTTAGATCTGATTTTAGTCTGAGCACTTGCTTCGTCAGAAAAATTCGATCTCTAGATCTTTTGGGTCTCCACGAATGTGTTTTCCAAATGACCTTTCAAGTCCTTATAATATTTTCGGTGAGGATTCAACGGCCTAGATTAGATCTCTAATTAACGACTAAATTTAACTTTTGACTTGATCCATTTATTCTAGATCATTCTCACTCAAATTCCATTAATACACTTCAATTATTTTATTTTCCAAAGTTTAGACTTATGGTCCCTTTAAAAATAATTAATTATTTCTAGAGAATACAATCCGAGTGGAATTTCACCAAACACTTTCTAAGTTATTTAAAATACATGTTTTTAAGCCTCTCCACAAAATTTGAGACTTAGAGCATATCCGATGCTACCCCAATTCAACAGATGGTGGCACATCGAGTTACCTAGTGCCTGCAAGGGGTTGTTGGCTATCGGCTGAGGATCATCTAGAAGTAAAATTTCTCCTATGGATATGGGGAACAAAACCCATGCTTACAAAATAATTTTTCTTTGATATTTTACTATAATTTTCTTTTGATAAATGCATAAGAATTACATCATGTCTTGAGCTAAACAACAATTATGAAGACCGATACTAGTTACATTTTCAGTAGTTTGGATGTTCGGTTAGAGTCGACTTGTCCATTGGTTGGGCTGGCTAGTGCAACTGTCAGAATGTATAGTGGATATTCAAAAAACAAAATTCTCCTCGATCTTGAGGAGTTAGTAGGTGTGCCATATATCGTTGGAAAGTTCTTGGAGTAAGCTTTCCAACTATATATCCTATGCTTCATTTGAGCTATGTAATTTGAGTAAATATTTCTTCAAAGATAGGGTGTCCAAATGGGGACTGCATGTACTTTGTTTTGGTCATCTTGACAAAATATTTCATATCTCCTTATTCCTATGGAGTCAAAGGGAGATACAATTGGAAAGGCCTCTGAATATGCTATTTGACTAAATAATTTCCTCTTTCATTTGGATAGCCTTTGAAATCAATAACATCCATTTCAACATATTTAGTAGGGATGATAGTTCAAGTAGTGGATGTTAAGAAAAAATCTTCTCTTTGCAAACAGTTATTAATTTCTTTTTCTACCTACCAGAGAGATGATTGTGATATTGTTATTGATTTTATGTCTGGCTTTGGAGTTACATGTTCCGATCTGCTCATTGTTGAACTAGAAGTCAAGGTTTTGATTTTCTTTACCACATATATCACAAAAATATTGTTTACTGATGCATGCCTCTTCTTATGATCTTCCTACATATTTCTCTTGTTAAAGTGAGTCTGAAAGCAGGCATTACATTTTCTGGTATTATCAGGATGACATTTTCTAGAGGCATCACATTTGTATAGGTTTTCCTAAACTACATAACATATTTATATTTTTTTTTGCAGGATAATTGGCATAATGTATTATGTGAAGAAGGTAAACATGAACCAGAGTGTGACCATTCCTTCATTAACAAAGATGATATTGGTAGCGTTTGCAAATTATGTGGTCTGATTGGCCAAAGTGCTGAATCAATTTTTGAATTCCACTGGAAGGTCTGCTTCATGTCTATTTTAACCATTGAATTATAGCATATAGTATGTGTGTGTCTTTCTTCTTTTATCCTTCCGATATGTATGACTGAAAATTGATTTGGCCATTTTTTTGATTCATATGATTGTTACTACTAAAGATAATATAATACGTTATGACATGACTTTACTAACTAGTTTAATTTCTCAGTTACTATCGCATGTCTTAATATTTTTCTTACTATTCCATATTTCATTCATAATTTCCATCAATGGACACAATGTTATTCAAAGAGGTCACTTTCCAAAGCTCTAACTTTTACATTATAATAGTGTAATATACCCCCTTGGAATATCTTAGAATTTCCCCTTTTATTTTCTGTGTTTGGTCTGAGTTTTTAGTGTCTCAGTTCGTCAAACAGTTTATGTGTACATGGTTGTAGGTGCACTTCCTTGATTTTAATTTCATATAAACATGCAGTGACTAACACATGCCAAGGAGATGTTTCAAAACAATATTATATACTTTAGACTAAACCCAAAAATACACATACTGCTCATACAAGTCTGCATAACAATAATCTTAAGAAAACACAGTCATTCCATTAACTTGGGACAAGCATATACAGTGAGAAAATGGAGTAGAAGAACCTGGTAATAACTCAGCAATACAAGCTTCAATACATTAGGTACTTATGGCATAATTCCAGCAATGCAACACTTAAGAGAAATTATGTAATATTACGCTTTAAAATACTTCCAATTTGTCTCTAAAAAATTCTAAGTTTGAGTGGGTTTTCCAATGATGCTTTTCATCAAATGGTTTAGTTATATGCTGCTGTAGGTGATACCTTTATAATTTGTCTCTGGGTTATGTATTTAGGACCTCACATGTATCAACAAACCTTCAAGACAAACTTATATTTTCAGAAATTAATATACTCCCGTCATACAACAATTTTTGCCCACAGACTAGTCTATTATCATTCGAAAACTTGAATATACAGTGAATAAATCAGAGAGGTAGAACCTGGAGTGTAGTGGCCAAACTCATACATAATGTATAATTGGACCAGGCCAAACATTCATGTGATTGGTAAATTGAATTTGAGATGGAAGGTTCAGGATGCAGAAACCAAATGACTTTCTAGGGTCAAATCTATTTGAATTAACCATTCTCTTTCAGATTCAGGATTCTCTACTGGTTGATCATTTACCAAAGTCCATTTGGTAAGCATAGAATTTCCAAAGCAGGCCCAACATATTCCCTTTGTGCCATGTTTGGAAAAGAGGAGAATCATAAACACATGTGGGGGAGTGGCTCCCGCCCCCCTTGAACCCACTCCCGAAGCACACTCCCTAAAAAAAATTTTGCTCCCTGGCATTTTTTGCAATTTGTTTTTGCAAAAACATTCTAAACACATTTTTTTTCAAAGGAACAAGAATTTTTGAGAGGGGTAGCCTAATGATCAAGCCTATGGCCCTAGTATTGATATGTGATTCATGGTAATGTTAAATTCTTAAATTCAACATTACCATGAAATGACTCAGGATGTTTGAGAGTGATTCCGACCTCATTGGATTTCATATGGAGAAAGTATAATTTTAGATCTCACTCAAAATCCAGCAGACTTATCACTTTTTCAAGATTTCAGGATTGGGGGATTGCAATGTTTCCATTGGATTTTGTCATGGACTAGTGCATGGAATTCGTATTTAATCAAGAGCATCAATCCCTCTATGTACCTTGATGTTAGTGACATTGGTTGTCGAATTCCTATATCACAATCCTACTAAAAATGTACCCATCACTCAAACAAAAATATTGACCTAATGTAATATTATGAGTAGAAATAAACAACAATATAAAGAAACATAAACATGAAACTACAACAAACAGAGAGACATCACATACATAATGCAAAATATGGAGAACGTTGAGCCATTTTATTATATAACTAAAAGATACAATGAGTACAAAGGTGATCAGAATGATGGCACCTTGGCCTGCACAAGGCAAGCTGGAAATACTCCCAGAATGGCTGCTCTATCAGTGACTGCGTTATCTCCAAACTGCCACTGCTGTCGGACTACTGCTACTGCTGGAATAGGATGCCTCTTTGGGGCTGTTCCCCTGCTCAGAAACATACGAAACTTTGGGAATGAGCTTTCCTCCTAATACCCAGAAAAGCCCAGAAAGGGTTTCCAGAATGGATGACCCCAAAAAATCACCTCCCTTGAGGAATAACGTTGTCCCAATGGAATACGCTGGCCCTGAATGTATCTCTGCAAATGGTGGCCTCCTCCTCTACCCTAATGAAGGAATAGCTAAGGGTTGATCCCTTCGCATTATTCCGGGTTGAATCCCCTGAAAAATCACCACCCCCGGCACTACCTCCTCCAAGAACTACATGATCTCTCTTCAAGACCTCGCTGTCCAAACAAGTGCGTAATCCCTGGCTGAAGATGCTATGACTCCCACTTGAAAATCAATGGATAGAACTCCTCACCCGAGCAGGAACTCGAAGTCCCCTAGGGCTATGGTTGGGATCTCCGCTCGGAGACACCCGGTGTGCTGAACAACACTTGCAGACTTTGGTCAACAGCAAAAGCGTGCTCAATGTCAAGAGACAAAACATAGATGCATAATCGAATGAATGAATGAGGAGCCTCTTCCTCTCTTTATGCTTGGAGAGCCTTGCTCTCACCTAGGCCCCACCAAAACTACGCTGTTCCTCTTGGCCAAGCTGTTCCTCTCTCTCTGCGTTGTCATGGGCCCACGCTGCCACTTCGACCCCTGGGCCCCATGCTGTCAATTAATAATGTGCTCAAGTGACTTTAGGGAATGTTTATTTCCTAAGTGTAGGCTGAGTGTCTTTTTAGCCACTTTATTAACTGACTTAACTTTATAAAAGTACACTAGCCAAAAATTAATATTTCCAATTAGTTGCTGCTAATTGGGAATATTACAGTCCTCCCCGCTAAATCATTGCTTGTCCTCAAGAAACTGTAATGATGGATGCTGCAAAATCTTCTCACTCTCCCAAGTGTCATCCTCATCCGGCAAGTTCCTCCACCTCACCAAATACTCCCCGACCGTCCTGCTTCGCAGCTCCCTCTCCCTTGGCATCTATGATGGCTTTCGGCTGTAACACCAAATTCCCCTCATCATCTGTTGGTGGAAGCTCCTCGGTCACAGTCACCTACTGTCTCAATGCCTTTTTCAAGTAGGATACATGGAATATGTTATGGATCCTGTTACCTGTGGGTAGCTCCAGCTCATATGCTACCTCCCCAATCTTGCGTATCACCCTGTATGGTCCATAGAAGCGGGGCTTGAGCTTCTCGACCCCCTTCTGCTTCAACGTGGATTGTCGGTATGGCTGGAGCCGTAGGTAGACCAAGTCCCCTACCTCAAACTGCCTCTCAACCCATCCTCTGTTAGCATACAGTTTTTGCTGGTTCTGTGGTGTAGCTATGTTGTCCTTAAGAGCCTGAAGTATGTCCTGACTCTCTTGGATCTAGTCCTTGGCCCTAGGGGCCTTAATAACACCAAACATCACGTCAGCAAAAGACAAAGCATGATATCCATATAAAGTGTGAAACGGAGACATACCAATGGACATATGGAAAATAGTGTTGTAGCAGTACTCTCCTAAGTGCAACCAATGTAACCATGCCTTCTGCTGACCTGTAACATAGTTTCGCAAATAGCCTTCCAACCACTTGTCCACTATCTCTGTCTGCCCATCCGTCTGAGGGTGATAACTGGTGCTCGGAGTCAACTCTGTACCCACCAAACGAAAGAGTTCCTGCCAAAAGCCGCCCATGAAACGGTTGTCCCGGTCACTAACAATGGTCTTTGGGAGACCATGCAACCTGAAAACATCCCTGAAAAACAACTCCGCCACCTGTGCTACTGTGTACCGTGCTGATATAGCGAAGAAGTGTGCGTACTTTTTTAGCCAATCAACGACTACAAAGATACAATCCTTGCCCTGCACTATGGGCAACCCTGTGATGAAATCCATCGAAATGCTCTCCCATTTTCCCTCTGGAATGGGAAGAGGTTGTAGTAATCCTGCTGGATGGCTCATCCCCCCTTGTTCCGCTGACATACTTTGCACTTCCTGACATGTCGGAGTACGTCCTCCTTGAGGCCCTTCTAAAGGAACCTCTCCCTGATGGCCCTGTAGGTTTTGGTGAACCCCTGGTGGCCTGATAGTGGTGAGTCATGTGAGGCACATAGCACCTTCTCCTTGAGCTGAGAACTCCAGTCAAAAAGATCCAATCCCTGAAATATATCACCTCATCCATCACCTTGTATCCGTCATCCGTGACCTATCTGTCCAAGATCTTGTAGGCAAAACGGTCTTTGGAGTACTCCACCAGCAACTGAGTCCTCCAATCCGTGTCTAAATTCATCAAAGACAACGTTGTCGGTCTGCGTGAAAGGGCATCAGCCACCACGTTGTTCTTCCCCTTGACATACTCGATGTCAAAATCGTATGCCTGGATCTTGCTGACCCACTTCTGCTGCCTCTCCTGCAACTGCTTCTGCTCTAAAAAGAACCAAAGGCTGCTGTGGTCAGTCCTCACCCTGAATTTGTTCCCCACTAAGTACTGCCGAAACTTGGCCAGTGCATGCATGATAGCCAACATTTCCTTGTCGTATATGGGATACAACCTCTCATGCGACAATAGCTTCTTGCTCTCGAAAGCTATGGGGTGGCCCCCCTGCATCAAGACTGCGCCTACCCCCTCTCCAAATGCATCACACTCAAGGACAAAAGGCTGCGTGAAATTCGGCAACACTAAAACTAGACAACTTCTTTTCACCTCCTTGAGCCTGTCAAAAGCCCTCTGCGTTGTGTCCTCCCAACTGAATGGCCTCTTCTTCGTAAGATCTGTGAGGGGTGTAGCAAGTTGGGAAAATCCCTTGACGAACTTTCGGTAGTAGGTGCAGATGCCTACAAACCCCCGAAGTTCAGTCACGTTCTTCGGCTCTGGCCAATCCCGGATGGCCCTGATCTTCTCCTCGTGGACTCTCACTCTGTCCACACCAATGATATGCCCCAAATAGAGCATCTTCATCAATATAAATTCGCACTCGGAGAGCTTAGCATAGAAATGTTTCTCCTTCAGTATGCGCAATATAGCCTCAATGTGCTGCAGGTGCTCTTCCCACGTCCGATTGTATATCAAGGTGTCATCGAAAAATACCAACACAAACTTCCTCAGTTGACCATGGGAGATGTGGTTCATGCAGGACTGGAAGGTGGTTGGTGCATTGGTTAGCCCAAAGGGCATCACCAGAAACTCGAAGTGGTCGTAGTGACATTTGAAAGCGGTCTTGGGAACATCCTAGTCCTTCACGCGGATCTGATGGTAACCCGATCTCAGATCAATCTTTGAGAAGAACTTCTATCCCCTCAACTCATCAATCCGGGGGATGGGATATCAGTTCTTCATTGTCTTCTTGTTGAGAGCCCGATAGTCGATGCACATCCTCAGTGTGCCATCCTTCTTCTTCACTAGTAGAACAAAAGAAGCAAACGGGCTAGTGTTGGGTCGAATGTGTCCCAGTGCTAAGAGCTCATGGATAGCTCTCTCAATCTCATCCCTGTAGACTTTAGGATGCCTATAGGGCGTAGTACTCACAACCTGGATGCCCTGCTCCAGCTCGATGGTGTGCTCAAACCCCCGATCCAGTGGCTGCCCTAGTGGTATATCTCCGAAAATTGTGGCATATCTGTCCAAAATCGACTGCACATCTGGGTGTACACCCTGCCCTGTAGACCCTGCCTCCGAAACACGCAGCTCTACTGCCCACTCTATATCTCCCTTCCGGAAGTCTGCCTCCATCCGATGTGCTGAAACACTATGTGGTGGATAAGTGTGCATGCCTCGAATCATCTCATGCTTCCCGGTCTTCTTGTTTGTCCACTCCATCTCCAAGGTCTCCCAATCTGTAGTGACCTTCCCTAGCATGATCAACCACTGCACTCCCAGTATCACGTTGGTGTTCGGAATGTCCACCACAAAGAAATGATCTGTCAAAGTGTAAGTCCCCATAGTCAATGCCAAGGCTGGCACATACCTGGCACACTGCATGGTTCTGGAACCTGGTACCAGTACTGAAAACCCATCAAAGCTCTCTGTCGATATGCTCCTCCGCTCTACCAACTGTGCATCAATAAAATTGTGGGTAGCCCCACTATCCACTAATACTGAAACACGTTGTCCCTGCATAGTACCCTGGGCTCGCAGTGTCAAGTATTTGGGACCCCTTCGCAAAGAAGCAAGGACTCCCCCAGTAGGTGCAAACGCTGCCTCTCCTGCTCCTGGTGGTGGAGGTGGTGGATGATCCCCTCTCTGTACTACACCGCTGCCTCCTGCCTCCATCTCCTCATATGCATCCTCTTCCCCGTCACTATCAGAGAAGACCTCTATGTAGTGTGCCTTCCCAGCGGCACAACGATGTCTCAGTGCCCACGACTCCAGGGATGTGAAGCATAGCTTCTTTCGTCTCAGGTCTCTTTAGGTCTTATCGTCCAAAGGCCCCGGTCTTGGTTCCCCTTCGGTGGTGGAGCCCTCGTGTTCTACCCCTTCGGCCAAAATGCCAGTCTCTGGGGGAAAGGAACTCTGGTCCTCGGCAGGGCATCCTGCAAATCCCTGGTCCTCCCAGCTGCATCATGAAGTGTAATCAGCCTCGTAGATCTAACTAACCCCCACAGAGGTTCTGCCAACCCATCAATGAACATGTATATCATCCTAGCTGAAGACAAGTCGGGTACCATCATGGAGAGTCTCAGAAACTCAGAAATGTAGGTGTCCGGGCTCTCAGTCTATTTGAGCTTGGTCAACTCAACAAAGTTCTCCTCCGGATCTCTCCAATCAAACCGCTCTACCAACCTCCGTGTAAACTCTGCATACGCTGTCACCGCTGAGTGACCCAGCGTGGCCATCCCGTGGAACCACCAATCATGGGCCTCTCCCTCTAGGTGCAGCGCTGCCACCTTGATGGCCTCTCCCTCTGCCATCTGATTGAGCTGCAAATATATATCCAGCTTCTCTACCCAAGCCTTTGCCAAACACTTGGAGGATCCGTCAAATGTTGGCAGGAAAAATCTGCCCACTGTACGTTGTATATCCCCATCCTGTGTGTACCTGCCCCCTCTGTTCTGGTTGAGGGGTCTGCTGTCCTTCTTGAGCTGCACAAAGTCATGGAAAGTGAGAGCCTCACCAAAGTCTTGCTCATAGGACTGATACTCGGCAAAATAATCCCCCATGTGAACCGGTTTTGGTTCCTGAGGTGCTCCTGCTCCCATGCCCGTAGCTAGAAACGTGGGCATCGTGGAACGTGGGGGAGTCAGTGATGCCATTTGCTGCGCTGTGAGCTGCTCCTACAAGTGATGGGAGGTGCCAGACCCTTCTCTGGTGTGGAAACCCCTTGGGGTTTCACGCTATCTCTGGTCTGCAGTAAACTTTTGTCCCATCTTTTCTATCCTCCTCGACAACTCCTGCACAGACTTTAGGAGAAGTTCCCCAAACTCCTTCCCTTCATCTTTCTCCTCTGCCATTGGTTCCTCCTCTTCTGTGTCCACTACTGGAATGCAGTTGCCCTCTCCAAAAGTGGCCTCAAGCCTCCTCTCTTGGTCCTTATACGTCCTTCCCCGGTAAGTGATGTATGGTTTTCCCGCTGGTGTCATAAACAATCTGCTCCACAGGCTGAGCCAAGTCTATGAGCTCTGATACCACTGTAATATTCCGAGGAGAAATAAACAACAATATAAAGCAACATAAACATGAAACTACAGCAAATAGAGAGACATCACATACACAATGCAAAATATGGAGAACGTTGAGCCATTTTATTATATAATTGAAAGATACAATGAGTACAAAGGTGATCAGAATGATGACACCTTGGCCTGCACAAGGCAAGCTGGAAATACTCTCAGAAATACTCCCGGAATGGCTGCTCTATCAGTGACTGCGTTATCTCCAAACTGCTTCTGTTACTGCTGTCGGACTGCTGCTACTGCTGGAATAGGATGGCTCTTTGGGGCTGTTCCCCTGTTCAGAAAAATACGAAACTCTGGGAATGAGCTCTCCTCCTAATACCTAGAAAAGCCCAGAAAGGGTTTTCGGAATGGATGACCCTGGAAAATCACCTCCCTTGAGGAATAACGTTGGCCCTGAATGTATCTCTGCAAATGGTGGCCACCTCCTTTACCAAAATGAAGGAATAGCTAAGGGTTGATCCCTTCTCACTATTCCGAGTTGAATCCCCTGATAAATCTCCACCCCCGACACTAACCTCCTCCAAGAATTGCGTGGTCTCTCCTCAAGACTGCGCTGTCCAAGCAAGTGCGTAATCCCTGGCTGAAGATGCTATGGCTCCCACTTGAAAATCAATGGATATAACTCCTCACCTGAGTAGGCACTCGAAGTTTGTAATATCCCGAAAGGGAAATAGACAGCAATACAAGCATACGACAATATAGAAAATGCCAGAAATAGAACATAAAGCAAATACTCATAAAAATGCCGGGAATGCTAAGCCATTTTATTAATCTGAGAATATAATGAAATACAATGGATAATCAGAATGATAGCACCTATTCTTGCTCGAGGCAAGTGAAGAACTCTCTCAGAAAGATAGGAAATGGCTGCTACAAGAAACTGCGTCCCAGCTGCTAGGAAACTGCCGTAAAATTGCTGCTGCTGGAATGGATTGAAACTAGGGGCTGATCCCCTTACCGGAATGAGCTGAAAAACTGCAAATAACCTGTACTCACCACCCCGGACAAAACCCAGAAACCATATGAAAAATGGTCAACCTCCGAAAATCACCAGAAAGACCCTCCTCAAGGAATTACGCTGCCCTCCAAGGCCCAACGCAGATGCCAAATGATAAGTGCTGAAACAGAGCCACAAACTCCTCGAAAAACCTCCTCCTAGAAAAGACTGATCCTCCACACCGGATATCCACTGAAACTCCTGCAGAAAACTCCGCAACGGAACACCACCAACTAGAACTGCGTCCTCTCTCCCAAAGACTGCGCAGTCACAAGAGAAGCCCAGCTCCTCAGCCAAACAACCAACCAAATCTCCCGCTAAATACTGAAGGAAAAACCTTGCCCGAGCAGGCACTCGAAGTCCCCCGGGGCTAAGGGCGAGATCTCCGACCGGAGACACTCAACGCACTAAACAGTGCTGCAGACAGGCTAAACAGCCAGCGTGCTCAAGAAGACAAAATGTCTAGCTCCAATATCATCAACAACAAGAATGCCAAATGAGATGGCTCTCCCACCTTTTATAACGCTGGCCCTTCTCCAAAACCCTAACGTGGTCTCCCTCTCCTCCACGTGCTCCTCATCAAACTGCGCAGAAGCTCCTAGAGGCTACGTAGGCCCCTCCTCTGCGTGGTGTTGGACCCCCATGGCTCCCCATAAGTTATAACGTTGTGCTACTAGGGAAACACTTTATTTTATTTAGGTGAGTTAGACCCCCTCCTCTCACTTTTTATTTATTAATAAACTATAGTCGGCAAAACTATACAAAATCGAATATTCCAATTAGCTGTGGCTAATTAGGAATATTACAGTCTCCCCCGGCAAAACGTTGCTTGACCTCAAGCAATTGAAGTGATGGATGCTGCAGTATCTTCTCATTCTCCCAAGTGGCATCCTCATCCGGCAAATTATTCCACCTCACCAAGAATTCCCGGACCGTCTTTCTCCGCAGCTGCCTCTCCCTGGTATCAATAATAGCCTCTGGTTGCAACACCAGATGCCCCTCATCATCCGTGGGTGGTAGCTCATCCGTGACTGTCACCTGCTGTCCCAATGCCTTTTTCAGGCATGATACGTGAAAAATGTTATGAATCTTGCTGCCTTGGGGCAGCTCTAACTCATATGCAACCTGACCAATCCTGCGTATCACCCTGTACGGCCCATAAAAGCGGGGCTTCAGCTTCTCAGCCCCCTTCTATTTAAGTGACGACTGCCGATATGGCTGTAATCGTAGCTAGACTAAGTCTCCTACCTCAAACTGTCTCTCTATCCGATGTCTATCAGCATACAGCTTCTGCTGATTCTACGCTGTGGCCATGTTATCCTTGAGAGCTCGGAGGATGTCCTGACTCTCTTGGATCCAAATCTTGGCTCTCGGAGCCCTGCTAACACCAAACATCACGTCCGCAAAAGACAAAGGATGATACCCATACAAAGCATAGAACGGTGACATACCAATGGTCATGTGATGCGTCGTGTTGTAGCAATACTCTCCCAAATGCAGCCACTTCAGCCATGCTCGCTGCTGCCCACTGACATAGTTACGCAAGTAGCCTTCCAGCCACTTGTTAACTATCTCTGTCTGTCCATCCGTCTGTGGGTGATAACTAGTGCTCGGTGTCAACTCAGTCCCCACTAGCCGGAAAAGCTCCTGCCAGAATCCGCCCATGAAGCGGCTGTCCCTGTCACTGATAATGGTCTTAGGTAGACCATGCAGCCTGAAAATCTCCCTGAAGAACAGCTCGGCCACCTGTGCTGCTGTGTAGTGCGCGGATATGGCGAAAAAATGCGCATACTTCGTCAGTCGATCAACGACGACAAAGATGCAATCCTTGCCCTGCACCATGGGCAACCCTGTGATGAAATCCATCGATATGCTCTCCCATTTCCCCTCTGGAATGGGAAGAGGCTGCAACAACCCTGCGGGATGGCTCATCTCTCCCTTGTTCCTCTGACAAACATCGCACTCCCTGACATGTTGGAGTACGTCCTCCTTGAGGCCCTTCCATGAGAACCTCTCTCTAATGGCCCTGTAGGTTTTGGTAAACCCCTGATGGCCAGTCAATGGAGAATCATGAGATGCATGGAGTATCTTCTTCTTAAGCTGAGATCCCTCAGTCAAGAAGATCCTGTCCCTGTAATAAATAATCTCATCAACCACCCTGTATCTGTCATCTGCTACCTGTCCATCCAGCACCTCGCATGCGAATCTGTCCTTGGAGTACTCCACCAACAGTCGAGCCCTCCAATCTACGTCCAAGCTCATAAGAGATAACGTGGCCGGTCTACGTGAAAGGGCATCTGCTACCACGTTATTCTTGCCTTTGACGTACTCAATGTCAAAGTCATAGGCTTGGATCTTACTGATCCACTTCTGCTGCCTCTCCTGCAACTGCTTCTGCTCCAGAAAGTACCTGAGGCTGTTGTGATTGGATCTCACCCTCAATCTGCGGCCCACTAAATACTGCCGGTATTTGGCCAATGCATGCATAATGGCCAACATCGCCTTGTCGTATATGGAATACAACCTCTCATGCGGAAGGAGTTTCCGGCTCTCAAAAGCTATAGGATGACCACCCTGCATCAATACTGCGCCAATCCCCTCTCCCGACGCATCGCACTCCAAGACAAATGGCTGCGTGAAATCCGGCAATGCAAGCACGGGGCAGCTGCTCATCACCTCCTTGAGCCTATCAAAGGCTCGCTATGCTATATCCGACCAACTGAATGCTCCCTTCCTCGTCAAATCTGTGAGGGGTGCAGCAAGCTGTGAGAAACCCTTGACGAACTTCCTGTAGTAAGTGAAAATGCCAATAAATCCCCGAAGCTCAGTCACGTTCCTCGGCTCTAGCCAATCTCTGATGGCCCTGATCTTCTCCTCGTGGACTCTCACCCCGTCCACTCCTATGATATGCCCCAAGTACAGCATCTCTGTCAATCCAAACTCACATTTGGAGAGCTTGGCATAGAACTGCTACTCCTCCAAGATGCGCAATACTGTCTCAATATGTTGGAGATGCTCCTCCCAAGTCCTGCTATATATGAGTATGTCATCGAAGAAGACCAACACAAACTTCCTCAGATGACCCCGGAAGATATGGTTCATGCACGACTGAAAGGTAGCGGGTGCATTGGTCAGCCCAAAAGGCATGACCAGAAACTCGAAGTGCCCATAATGACACCTGAAGGCGGTCTTGGGAATGTCCTGTTCCCTCACGCGAATCTGATGGTACCCAGATCTCAAATCAATCTTTGAGAAGAAGCGTGCTCCTCTCAACTCGTCCATCAACTCATCGATCCTGGGAATGGGGTACCTGTTCTTCAGGGTCTTCTTGTTCAGAGCCCTGTAATCAATGGACATCCGCAATTTGCCGTCCTTCTTCTTCACCAACACCACGGAAGAAGAAAAAGGACTCGTGCTCGGCCGAATGTGCCCAAGGGCCAGCAACTCCTGAATAGCTCGCTCAATCTCATCCCGATATGCCTTGGGATGTCTATAAGGTGTGGTGATCACCGCCTGTATACCTTGCTCAAGCTCAATGGTATGCTCAAACCCCCGATCCGGTGGCTGCCCTGGCGGAATATCCCCAAATACTATGGCGTACCTGTTAAGGATGGTCTGTACCTCCAGGTGCACTGCCTGTCCCGTAATCGTTGTCTCTGATGCCCGCAGCTCTATTGCCCACTCTATATCTCCCTTACGGAAAGTCGCCTCCATCCGATGAGCCGAAACAGTCTGAGGCGGATATGTGTGCTGTCCCCGTATCTTCTCATGCCTCCCTGTCTTGGGATCATCCCACTCCATCTCTAGGGCCTTCCAATCCGTCGTGACCTTCCCTAGAGTAATAAGCCACTGAACACCCAGTATCATGTTGGTGTCCGGAATATCGACCACAAAAAAGTGATTTGTCAATGTATAGGTGCCTATCGTCACTGATAACTCGGGAACATATCAAGCACACACCATGGTTTGATCTCCTGGGACCAAAACTGAAAATCCATCAAAACTCTCAGTCTGTATACCTCTCCGCTCAACCATCTTTGCATCGATGAAGTTGTGGGTTGCCCCACTGTCGACCAAGAGTGAGACTCGTTGGCCACGCACTGTCCCTCGTCTCCATCTGTCTCGACAGATCCTGTACTGTTTTGAGGAGCGTTTCCCTATATCTCCTCGCATCATCGTCGTCTGCCATAGGACCCTGCTGCTCTGCGTCCACCACAGGCTGCTCCTGCTCTGTATCCGTCACAGGCTGCTCCTGATCTGTATCTGTCACAGGCTGCTCCTGATCTATGTATATCACGGGCTGCTCCTGATCTGTGTCCACCACTCGAACACAGTCCCCCTCTCCGTAGGTGTTCTCCAACCTACGCTCAACGTCTCTGTATCTCTTACCTCTATAACAGATGTGGGGTCTATCCCTCGGCCTCATAGACTGCCAGCTCCACAGGCTGAGCCAGATCTATGCTCTGATACCACTGTAATATCCCGAAAGGGAAATAGACAACAATACAAGCATACGACAATATAGAAAATGCCAGAAATAGAACATAAAGCAAATACTCATAAAAATGCCGGGAATGCTAAGCCATTTTATTAATCTGAGAATATAATGAAATACAGTAGATGATCAGAATGATAGCACCTATTCTTGCTCAAGGCAAGTGAAGAACTCTCTCAGAAAGACAGGAAATGGCTGCTATAAGAAACTGCGTCCCAGCTGTTGGAAAACTGCCGTAAAACTGCTGCTGCTGGAATGGACTGAAACTAGGGGCTGATCCCCTTGCCGGAATGAGCTGAAAATCTGCAGATCACCTGTACTCACCACCCCGGACAAAACCCAGAAACCATATCAAGAACGGTCAGCCTCCGAAAATCACCAAAGAAACCCTCCTCAAGGAATTACGCTGCCTCTGCAAGGCTCAGTGCAGATGCCAAATGATAATAGCTGTGACAGTGCCTCAAACTCCTCAGGAAACCTCCTCCTGGCAAAGACTGATCCTCCACACTGGATATCAACTGAAACTCCTGCAGAAAACCCCGCAACGGAACACCTCCAACTAGAACTGCGTCCTCTCTCCCAAAGACTGCGCAGTCACAAGAGAAGTCCAGCTCCTCAGCCAAACAACCAACCAAATCTCTCGCTAAAGACTGAAGGAAAAACCTTGCCCGAGCAGGCACTCGAAGTCCCCCGGGGCTAAGGGCGAGATCTCCGACCGGAGACACTCAACGCACTAAACAGTGCTGCAGACAAGCTAAACAGCCAGCATGCTCAAGAAGACAAAAGTCTAGCTCAAATATCATCAACAACAAGAATGCCAAATGAGATGGCTCTCCCACCTTTTATAACGCTGGCCCTTCTCCAAAACCCTAACGTGGTCTCCCCCTCCTCCACGTGCTCCTCATCAAACTGCGCAGAAGCTCCTAGAGGCTACGTGGGCCCCCTCCTCTGCGTGGTGTTGGACCCCCATGGCTCCCCATAAGTTATAACGTTGTGCTACTATGGAAACACTTTATTTTATTTAAGTGAGTTAGACCCCTCCTCTCACTTTTTATTTATTAATAAACTATAGTCGGCAAAACTATACAAAAATCGAATATTCCAATTAGCTGTGGCTAATTAGGAATATTACAAAGTCCCCTGGGGCTTAGGTTGGGATCTCTGCTCGGAGACACCCAGTGTGCTGAACAACACTTGCAGACTTCGCTCAATAGAAAAAGCATGCTCAATGTCAAGAGACAAAACATAGATGCATAATCGAATGAATGAATGAGGAGCCTCTTCCTCTCTTTATGCTTGGAGAGCCTTGCTCTCACCTAGGCTCCACCAAAACTGCATTGTCCCTCTCTCTCTGCGTTGTGATGGGCTCACGCTGCCCACGCTGCCACTTCCCTCATGCTGCCACTTCGACCCCTGGGCCCCATGCTGTCAATTAATAATGTGCTCAAGTGACTTTAGGGAATGTTTATTTCCTAAGTGTAGGCTGAGTGTTTTCTCACCCACTTTATTAACTGACTTAACTTTACAAAAGTAAACTGGCCAAAAGTTAATATTGCCAATTAACTGTTTCTAATTGGGAATATTACACTTGACATGCTATGTTTTTCCTATCTTATGTTAATGCTTAGAGGGTGATATTGATGACAAAGATCCCAATATAGGCAATGATTTTGATGATATGTAGGTATTTGTTGTAGCATGATTTGTTTTGATGCCAAAGGCCATCTAGAGCCTGTTTGTTGATGTATTTTCGGTTCAGAGATGGATTGCACTCTATGCTATTTTCGTTATCTGCACCCTTACATGCTATATAAATCAAAACTTGTGACTTGTGGACCTGTGATTGATGAAGATCGTAACTACTAGATGATTGATGTTATATGGTTTAATCCGTGTTTTTATTCTTTTTTAGTTTTTATAACTAATTCATCATTCTACATGTTTTTGTTAACATATATGCATCAAAATATATAAAAATATATATTATATAAAAATTCTCTCCCGATTTGCTCCCAAACCATGAGCTTTTGAAAATGTTGCTCCCCGCTCCCGCTCCCAAGTAACCTTGGTTTTCAGGACAGCTGTTGAATGAGATTTTTCAGACATTTTGAAGCATTTTCTTTCATAGCATTCATCAGAGAGTAACTATCTTTGAAGATAGACGTTCTAGAATTGAGGGACTTGGATATTTTTATTTGATTTAAACTTATGACTATCTTCTTCAGCTTACAATGAAGTGTAAACTTACTTTTGGCAGTATTACAAGAAACTTTTGTAAGATAGTCTTTCACTGTTTCATGAATGACCAACCAACCCGAGCATGGGCTAAGCTCCATCTTCTTAGAACTTATATTTTATCTGCTTATTTATGGACCCAGTACAAGATGCTTTCCCTCGTTGCTTAGGTTAGGAGGGAATTAAGGCATTGTATAAAGTTATAAACCCTAATTTTTTAACCTATATTTGTTTTGTATAATATATTCCTCTTTTTTCCAAAAACATATATACACACATAAATACATGTACATATTTGGTATCTAAATCTAGGGAAAGACTCTCATTTCTCTGTTTCAAAACATGTTTGAATCCCTATACGTACATTCATGCAGGATTCCATTTGACCTATTAAGTTTACATGTTACATAACAGAGGAATTTCATGTGCGTTGTGCAGGGGCGTAAACGGGCAAAACAATCCAAACATCATCCCAGTGAACATACGAAGACTTACCCAGAAGGCAATTTCATTGAGATAGAAGAATGTAAAGGAAGACAACAAAAGTCCCCTGTATCAAAGCTTGTTCTCCATCCCTTATTACAAGAACGAATGCATTGGCATCAACTTGATGGGTTTCAATTCTTGACAAAAAACTTAATAACAGAAGAACCTGGGGGATGCATTCTTGCTCACGCACCAGGAACTGGGAAGACATTCCTTGTCACTAGCTTTATTCAAAGTTTCTTGACAAAGTATCCAGAGGAAAGGCCCTTGATTGTAGCGCCAAAGACTATGTTGTGCTCATGGATGAAAGAATTTAAGGATTGGGAAGTGGAGGAGGTTCCTCTATATAATCTCTATGAAGTAAGCAACAAAACAGAACCATTAAGATGCAACCAACTTGAAATATTGAAGGAATGGAGAGATAAGAAGAGCATACTTCTTGTCAGTTATGCTCAGTTCTCGAGTATAGTATTTGAGAAGCCTGAGAATGACAAGACAGCTGACCATCAAAGCCGGAAAATTCTTTTAGAGTGTCCAGGATTGTTGATTTTAGATGAAGGACACTTTCCAAGAAACAGTAACACAAATATACTCAATTCTCTCATGCAAGTGCGTACTAGACGTCGGGTTCTATTGTCAGGTACACTCTTCCAAAATAATATTACAGAGCTCTTCAACCTTTTCAAGCTGGTAAGACCAGACATTCTTGAAGAAAAATCTTTCAAAGCCATCTTCAATCGCATCATATCAAGTGAAAAATATCCAAAAATGACAAATAGGAGACATTACATGGTTCCAGAAGACAAGATCTTCTGTGGTGAACTGGAGAATTGTCTGCAGAATGGCAGTAAAGAAATGAAAGCCTCTGCTATATGTGATCTTCAGGAAGTGGTTTCATCATTTGTCCACTACTACAAGGGAGATATTCTTGAAGAGCTTCCTGGCCTTACAGAGTTTTCTGTTATCTTAAGACTCAATGAGTCTCAAAAGGAAGCACTTGAGAGTATAAAATTCTCCTCAGGGTCTAGACTTAGTCGAGACATAAAGTCTTCTGCAGTGTGCATACATCCTTCACTGCAGAAAATAAGTATTGAAAAAGGAGATAATTCTTCAGGATGGTTAGATTCTGATAGTAGCAGCACTAGTGATATAACTGCAGACCCCAATGGTGGAGTGAAGACTAAGTTCATCCTTGACATGTTGTCCCTTTGCGTGTTGAATGAGGAGAAGCTGCTAGTTTTCAGTCAGTTCCTATCTCCTTTGTCCTTACTTGAAAATATGATTATTAATAAAAGGAATTGGATTAGAGGTGTTCAAGTACTAAGACTTGATGGTAACACTACTATGGAAGCCAGGGAAATAATTATTCAGCAATTCAACAATTCCGATGATGCAAAGGTTCTGTTTGCTTCAATTAGGGCATGTGGAGAAGGCATTAACCTAACAGGTGCTAGCAGAGTTGTCATCCTTGATATTCCATGGAATCCTTCTATTACTCGCCAGGCGATAAGTAGAGCTTTTAGAATAGGACAGAAGAAGAAAGTGTTTGCCTATCGCCTAGTAGCTGCAAATACATTAGAAGAAGAAATTCACAGAGCTTCATTTGATAAGGAAGTTTTGTCAAAGATGATTTTCGATGGAAGTGACCAAGATGGGAATTCAAGGTCACTGATGTGTGAGGTAGGAGAAAATGAAAGTGAAGACTCTTTCTTTGACAGCAAGGTGTTAAAGGAAAATGTTAAGGCCTTGTACAAATTGAAGTTAGTCTAATCTGTTTCAATAGGAACAGCGATCCATTTAAAATGTGCTTACCAATTTTTGTTTGTATGCTCATTCTTGTAGATCTCGGTTTATACCATGTTCTATATATTTATCAACACATTCAAGGGATATAGAGGGTGAATGAAAGAAAATGATGATAGAGTTATCAACACATTCTATGGAATTGTTTTTTTTTCTCACATTGTTTTGGACATAAAACTTGCCAGAGGGGCCAGTAGGAATAGTTCATTTGCATGAAATCATATAATATTACATCCTGCATCTTTCTCAATGGGTTTTGTGTATGAAATTAAAATCTGAAAATCGCAAGAAGTTTCCTGATCCTAATGCAAATGCAGTTTCCTTCAAAACAAAATTACCCTATACAGCAATAGACCTTAAGCAGAGTGTAGTACTGTAGTCATTTTACAGGAATTGGGAAGAGGTGTAAAAGAGAAAATATCCATTTGATAGAACATACTATTTTCATCCCCATGGTTAGATTAGGAACACTCTCCAAGCTTTAGGTGTTGAATAAACACTTGTTTTTCATCTATACTGTGTATATTGTCTGCATGGGCCAATCCCTGAAAAGGTGAACATAGTGATACATTTTATGCATGTGAAACTTGACCTGAGGATGGTAGTTGTTGGCTTCTGATCTCACCCGAAAAAGAAAATGGGACGAATGTGCAAAGGAACTGAAGGTTTACAAGATAGGGAGCATCAGAGCTACCGGAGGAGCAGTCTTGTGGGTGGACGGGATGAAGAGAATGCCGATGTAACCACTGTTTCCCCCAGAAGCACCGCGTGCACAGGCTAGCAGTGGAGCCACCCACCACACACCGACGACATATAATCGTTTCCGTCTGCATCCAAGCAGAGCAAAGGGTACCGAAGCTAACCCGCCGAAGGAGGTGACGTCATCCCTCCTCACAAACAATCAGAAGGCTTCCCGGGGGGGGGGAGAAAAGAGACGTAGGCCCCGTTCGACCTGCAGAAGATTAAAGGGGCCCACCAGCACGACAGCTGGCGCATGTGCGTTTTACGGTAAGGTAAGTCCAGTTGGGGGTATGAAGGCCGATACCCCTCTTGTCTGGCACGCGGCCCCCACCTACCCAGCCACTATCAGCCAACCACCGTGTGCCACGTGTCCCATTGTCAGCGTCCTCGTGACACTAGCCCTACATGTGTCGCCCCACCTCAGTAATCAGTAAAACCCTGTTTCCGTAGCGAGTTTTACTCTCTGCTGTGTAAATTTACTGGTTATTTATCGGTATTTCACTCTATTAGGCCAGTAAAAACTCAATTGTTGGCTGCTCTTCATTCTCGCGTTGCTTTCCCTGCTACCTCACTGCTATTTCAGGTATTTGGTCGTGTCCCTTTCATTATTTCCCTTTTACTGTTTGTTCAAATTATCATGGAAAAAATGAAACGCTCCACACCCAAAACCCCTCAGGCTCGCGAGGTTAGGATTGCTCCTGGACCCGAACCCCTCACCGATGCTCACTCCCAGCTCTGCGACCCGATCTATCCCTTCGATGTAGCTCGCACCAGAGCCGAGCTCTTCAATTTTCGGCGAAGGGATGAAGATGTGGTTAGGGTCGTTGAGTCAGGGCTTTATTACCAAATTTCCCAGACAACCCATCCATTCCCAGAGTTTATTGTCTGGCTTGGGGAGGCCTACATCGAGCGTAAGGACATCTTCCTTTCCACTCGGGGGACCAGGATTCTTGAGATTACTTCCTAGCTCATCAGAAAAGACCTATGTTATCCTCCCACCCAAGACTGTGTTGAGTTCACTGAAGTCACTCTGTCTTGCCATTTATCGAATCAACCCTTGGAAAAGCAAAATGGTTTCCTTAAGCTCATCTCTGACTCACGCCTATTAGCTTTCCCTCACACAGAGTCTATTCCGCTATCATCATTCCGTAACACCATACAGCCTATTTTAGCAGTCATCTCGGGAATTCTGGGGTTTGAAGACACCGAAAGGGTGACTAAGGCGGGTTTAGGGTTTCTATGGCTCATGATGCAGGCTAATATCCTTTTAGATATCCCCACCTTTCTGGCCTCGGCTATTAAAGCCCAGTTCCAAGACATGTCTTCCTTCTGCTCTTTCAAATATTGCTCCCTGGTTTTCTACTTATTCCTATTTGCGCATGCAGATAAGTTTGAAGGCCTAGGCCTGAACAGGTTCTCCAGGAGAAAAGCTGAACCCAAGTCTGTTTTCGAGTGGACTCCAGCAGTTCGCCAGCATCCAGAGGGGAAGGGGTATGCGAAATTCGTTACCGATTTCATGTCCATAGCCTTTGCTATCATACACGACAGCTCCCCGCCCAGAATTTTTCCTGAGCAAAAGGAATGGCTCTAGTTCAGTGAAACGGATTGCATAGGTGATTGGTACCTGTTCGAAGATCACACCGAGATTAGTGTCTATGGTGCTGAAGTACCTCCTTATCACTTGCCAGTGTTCCCGTCCATGAGAATTTTCACCCTCGAGTTCATCCGTTAGGTCCTAAATGCCGACCAAGCCCACATCGTGCCCGCGAAAAAGGGATACATCTTCAGGCTCCCAAACTCTGTAGGCCCTTTCACCATTAAGTCAAGGCATGCCCTCTCCACTGTGGAAAGGATGTTGCGGGAGATGAATTTCCCGCAAGGAGATGTCTGGCACTATGATCCTAAGGGGTTCATCACATGCAGGAAGAAGAAGATTAAATCCACAGCATATGCGCATGAACCTAGGCCTCTTATTGAATGGAAAGCTAACTCTAATACGTGGCCTTTGGATACAGAGATGGAGGCCGAATCCCCAACTGCTGAAGGAAAAGGAGACAATGCACTCGTTGAGGCAGAAGGGTTGGAACAAGGAAACCCCCAGGGTAATCAAGGGTTCATGGAGGAGGATGAGGAAGGACACCCCAGTAAAAGGCAAAAGACTGAAAGGCCTGAGGACCTAGACACCGAATTTTCCGACAACGAGGTCCCCTTGCTCAGAAGCCCTGACAAAGACAAACCAAGCTTCCTACTCTCCTTTGACTCTGCCTCTTCCTCAGCCCCTTCAGAGCTTTCATAGTTGGTCACATTGGGCAAATATGATGCAAAGGAACAGATTGAGGTGAGGAACAAATCCGCAAGACAGAAGCTGAGGGTTGAACTTTCTCAGTTCGTAGACAAACATCATACCAGGCTCTCCTCAGTCTTGGATATGGATAAAGAGCAACTCATATTGGCCATCCAGCATTCAGCCACTCATCCCGTACCTCTGGGATCCCAATATAGAGCTCTGGAAATAATTCTAAATTTGGCTTCCATTCCCCTACCAGATAAGTTATATTTGCACCAGTGTATTGGGGACATGCTACGGACTGAGGTAGTAAAACATACAATCACTCTGCAGAGGACCGAAAGGAAATTGACCCAAATGAAGGCCACCCAACAAAGGGAAAGAGCTAGCGCTAAAGTTGTTGCTCCTCAGCTGGAGAACTACAGAAAATTGATAAGAGGGAAGGGAGTTGATTCCAATTCAGCATTGCAGTCCCTTCTCACCAAATCAGAGTTGGGGGTACAAGAATTGAGGCGAAAATTGAATATCCCTCGTTCTGAACATATTCAGACTGAGGAACTTGCCCAGGTGGAAAAGGAAAAAACAATCTTCGCTAATTCCCTCGCTCAAAGGGAGGAATAGATTGCTCAAAAGGATAAGGAAATCGCTGGACTTAATGAGAGGTTGTCAGAGCTACAACTTAAGTGGGGTGAACATACATGTGTAGTTCATGTACCGGAAGATCCGTAGAGTGCTCCGAAACAACTAACTAAGGCTCTGGCAGATTTGAGGATGTCAGAAGATGAAACACGCACTACACGCCGACTCCTAGACGCGGCCAAGGCTGCATACGCAAAGAATCAAAAGACAGTTTCATCCATACAGAAAGAGGTATAGAACCTTCACAAGGAAGCCCAGGGAGATGAGAAGTTTATCAAAGACTTGAAAGCACAACTTAAAGGTAACATGTCGTTGGTAGAAGCAAGGCAAATGGTCTGGGGAGAGATCATAACAGAGGTCAAGCAGCATTGGGAGCTCCTCGTGCTGACCAACGACAAGAAGAGTGTTATTCGAGAGTATAAAGTATAGCGGGAGGTCGGTTGCAAGGAAGGAGAAGAGAAGGTAGCAACAGCAAGGAAATATGTCAGGTATCTCAATGAACTTATGTTTGAAGAATTGAGCACTCAGGGAGTGGTCGACCGTTTTAGGACTATCATGGAGGTCAGTAAGATGATCAAGAAAGAGGAGGCACGGATAAAAGCATTGGGGTTTCTAGCACTTGTGTCAAAGGGAGTGGAAAGGTTCGATCAAGAATGGCGCAAGTTGGTAGAAGATGGCCTCCCCGCCATGTTGGGACCAGTAGTCAAGCGCATTGCTTCCCCTAACCGCTTATGATCAGAAGATGTCAGAGATCAAGTACAGGGCGGACATAGCATTAGAGAAGACCTCCCGGTTAAAGGCAGATACTTTAGTAACAACACTATGTAAGGAATTCTTCCTCCTCGCTCAGGTCAAGAGATTCTTTGCTGCCCGCCTAGATTATTTAGAGCTCACCCAATTGCAGTCCATGTTCGAATCCTTCACCACAACACTGCTACCTGGAGCAATCACCTGGCAAAGGTGCTATGAATACGTGAATCCTCCAGTTTCCTCTACTTCGTAGCGACTGCCACCTCCGCCGCCCCCCCAGGCTGGCTCCTCCACGTCTTCAGGCATATCACGCCACTTAGAAGGCTCTGGCACTCCTCGTCGTACCCACTGATGGACATCATGATCAGGCCCATGCGGCCTTTGTTTTTATTTTTGACTTTTAATTTCAATGTAATGTAGAATCGAGTGAAATCTCGATTTCACCCAACGCATTATCTGAATTTTATGTTTCTGTTATGTTTTTGTTCTAGTCTGTATCGGACAATACTGATTCGGATGCGATGTCGTTACGCTGCATCGTTTTTTTTATTTAAATGGGAAACTGTAAGATTAGTAAGGAATATTTTCTTTGAGGAAATATCTAGCCACGCTGCCCATGTAACAGTTATAAAAGGCCAACTCGCAGATGAAGTAAAGGTTCTAAATTCTCTGGAAGTTTGAAGTGCATAGTCTGTGTAGCACATTTTGTAGTTTTGAGATTTGCTCTTAATGAATATCTGGAAGAGCTGTTTTTGAAGAAATAATATAACGATTGTTTGTTGCAAGAATGGATTCCTACTGGACTTATGAACAGTATGTATGCCTCTTTTGTGTTTGGTTTCATCTATCGCTCTGTTTCATCATACTTTCTTTCCTGTTATCATGCGTTTGGAATGCGGGTTGTTTATAGATTATTTATGAATTTATCTTGAATGATACTCGTACAATGGTCTATAATGCTACCTTAATTAGGCTCGGTGCGTGATTTCTATCCCAAAATTCTTATCTCAACCATTTTCTTCTTAAGTCTTTGGAGGGTGGATTCTTATACCTTTGTAAGCCCGCCCCACTCTGACTTACCATTGTAATTCTTCGTGGTGTCCATCCCAATTATCTTTAAGGATTGTTTGTTGGTTCCACATCCGGCCCTATTTGCAGCAAATTGAACTTCATAGCGGTCTATAATGTTCCAATTTTTTCTTCAATAAATTGGGACATTAATTTTTGTCTAAATTCATTTAGGAGATGAATAATTGGGAAAGGAGGCCCAATAATAATAAAAACATAAATGAAATCCCTCTAGTATGAAAAGGGATCAGCCATGGAACTAGATTTCACACCCGCATGTGTGAAAAGAGACATTTGCAAAGAGGTTTGACCTAGTCAACCAGCGCAGGGTATGAGGTGGACAACACTACATGGACAACGTAGGAGGGACGCTTCTAGAGGAAGGGAAACCCTAATTCGAAGTAGGGCCCATGGAGAGCCTTCATTTGCTATATATGGAGAGGAAGAGAGCCATTGTGGGGCATGCATATGTTTATGATATTGAGCTGGTCATTTCAACTTCTTGAGCACGCTAGTTTAACTAGTCTGCAGCACTGTTTAGTGCATCGAGTGTCTTTGTTCGGAGATCTCACCCTCAGCCCCGGGGGACTTCGAGTGCCTGCTCGGGTGAGGTTGTTCCATCAGTATTTTGCAGGAGAATTGGTGTGGCTTTCATAGTGGAGCAGCGTATTCATAACTCCTCCACAACATTATTGTTGCAACAACGTAATACTGTGTTGTAGGGTGTTGCCATGGAGACTCCACAACAACTCTTCCATTGCGTGTTTTTTAGAGGGAGAGTCTTTCTTGCCTTTGGAAGCTTTAGAGTTCATTTGCAGATCTTGGCATCAAGCCAACTCATATTCTTTCCCCTACTGCGTAGTTTACTCCAGTAACTGCGTTATTTTCATAGTGCAATTTCTGCGAGGTTTTACAGATTGATTGTAGGGCGAGATTTCACGTGTAAGGATCAGCCTTCCACTTTGGAGCCCATTGGAGAGGGTTTACTTCAGATCTTTCATCTTATTCAGCCTTCTCTATTGAGATCCAGATTTGAGTTGCAGCAGTTGCCCAACAACTCTGGCATTTTTGCCATTTTGTATATTTCAACCAATCCTCTAAAGGATTGATGTGTTTGTGCTTCTAAGGGTTAGAGCTTTGCTCCCCTAGTGTATTTGAGCCATATAATGTCATATCTTTCAGTTATTATGGATCAATACCTCTTATAAACCGCGTCCTCATAGCTTGGGTTTATGCAGAAATAGCACTGCTCCTTCATATTCATGTACATGTATTATTGAGGCTTGCATTGCCTTTCTTGAGAGGTTGTTTCCTCAAGACTTGTACACTCTTTGCTACTATACATTATTCTTGGCTATATGTCCATCTTCTTGTCTCATAACTCATTGTATAACGCTGCCTCTTCATGGTATGTTCATATATGCGTTTGCATATTGTTGTAACTCACCCTTGAGTGGGATCCTTCAAGCAGCTCTATAGACAGAGTCTGAAAAGGGCCAGATAGCCTCCGGATCTCACACTTCCTTGAGAAGGTGACACATCCGGTAAATTCCCTCTCAGTCAATCTCTGGAATAGATTGTTGATTGTTGACATTCCCGAAATAAGAATATTACAGTGGTATCAGAGCAGAGTTCTTGGCTCAGCCGTGGGGATATTTTCTATGAACAAAGAGGGTAGGCAGAATCTTGCCCACTAAACGCAATAGAGGGGGAAATATGGGGGTCTCACAACAGTGTGACCAGCATTCACTAGCCTTCAGTAGGCCAACCAGGATCACGATGCCTACATTCTTACCTCCAGTACCGAGTGAGAAAGTGAGGCATCATGATGATATACCCTTTGGAGATTATTTCCGCAAATGGCAGTCCATGGGGGAAGACTTCAGAGCAGCTTTTCCCTTCAAAGATTACTGTCAGCTCAGGCAGGATGAAGGTGGAAGGAACAGTGGGGGATCTAGCACGCAGAGCTCAGAGTTGCAGCGTACCACTGGCAGGACACCTTTTCCCACGTATGAGGGATCCACTGACCCCTGTGAGTCTAAGCCCAAGAAGATCAGAACGTTGAAAAAGATGAGTTTATTCTCATCTATTTTCAGATCCAGAGGAAATGCATCCACCTTTGAGGAGGTCAAGAAGATTGAAGAAAAAGAAGAGGAAGTACCATGCACTTCCTATTCTCATCAAGAAGAAGATATTGAGCATGGAAGATCATCAGATCCTCAGTGATTACCTTGTTGAGTATAGATCTCAACCTAGAGCCTTCAGGGAGACTCTAGATTTTCCTTATTTCATCCAGTTGAAGGAAGAGAAGAGACCATGCAGCAGAAAAGAAATCAAAGGCAATAGATTTCTGTTGTCTACCTTTGATGGGTCATCTAATGCAAGAACTTGGGTGAGAAAGTTGGAGGATTTTTTCCTACTACATCTTATAGCAGGGGAAGAAGCTGTTGAAATCTCAGCGCTGCACTTGGAGGGTGAAGCCTATGATTGGTGGTGTAGTCACTTAAGCCATGCAAGGGTGAAGACTTTTGCAGAGTTCACTCAAAGGTTGATCCAAACTTTTGATGGAGAAAGAGCAAAGAAAGAAAAGATCACATCACCTCTTGAGGAGGCTTGTGATAACGCTGTCACACTCATGGAGGAGCAGCCACATGCATCAACAGTTGGGGCAGCCAACACTTTTGAGGGAGGGACCCTTGCAGCCCTACAAGAAGTTCCAGATGCACATCAAGGTATGAAAAGATTTCCACATTCCATTGTTGCAGCAAATTCTTCTAATCAATGTGGAGATTTACTTTTGCATGACCAAGGGTCAAATCTCATTGCTACTATAGAGCAGCTTGGTTGCACTGCGCTGTGCAACCTGGAAACACTCAAGAAGGAATCAAACCATCATTCTGATGAGCCATTGTTGGATTGTACATCATATTGGAGGTTGGGGTTTGAAGATTTGAAGATTGATGGTAGACATCTTGGAGTAAGAAACCCTTTTTCCCTTCAAGATGATACTTTCTCAATGAGCTCCTCTCAGCTCAAAGAGGAATTTCTACTTTCAGATCCAAGACCTCATTGGTTTTGGAAGACTATTGATAAAAGGGAGGTCTCAAGGAGAGATCTCATCAGAGGTGCACTTCAACACACCATGGAGTGCAAAGATTTTCTTCCTTTCTCACAAGAGCAAATAGAAGATGGAGGACATCTTTAGATGGATAACATCTCTCATGCTTGTGTTGGACATTCCTTGAGCCATACACATCATGATGGGAGGTTTTTGCCTACCACCTATTTGGGTCTTGATAGGGTCTCATTGATCCTTGAGAAGCTTACATTTCAAAATCCCATGAAGTGCAAAGACAGGAATTTGATTTGGGAGGATGGTAGCCCTCATGGGAGGAGTACCAAGATGAGGAGAAGAAGGAGGCATCCACAAGCGATTGAGTGGATTTGGTTGATGAGCAAGGAGCTAGGAGGCTACTTGCAAATCTATGATACTGGGCAGCAGAAGGCTTGGCTGCGCTGGTTACTCTTGAAAGAGTTTGGCCATCACTTGGCAAACACTTTTCCTAAGAGTAAGAGGATGGGTACTTACATCATTGAGCAGCATAGAGTAGGGATGCATGGTGTTGATATGATACTCATATCATTCATCATGTCTTCATCACATGATCAGTATGATGGAGGTATGGGGAGGCAGCAAAATGTTTTGTTGCTTTGCTTGTTCCTGGGAGAGCAAGAGCAGATTTGCTCTCACACTTTGCATGATGTTGCAGGAAGAGGAGATGGCATTATCTCTTTGGTCTTTGATGATTTGGGAGCTCTTCCATCTTGGGGAGTATTCCATATTTGTTGCAGCGTTATTAGAGGAATCTTGACAAGGAACATGTCAAAGAACAGAGTTTGGTATTGACAGGGACTTATTTGCATAAGCTCACAGCGCTGCCACTTTGGGGCAGAGACTTATGGATGAAGGGTGCCCAGCGGAAATATGGTAGATCCATAACCCATAGGTCCCAGGATCACTTCATATTTTTTGCACTTGATGAACAAAGAGGAGGTAATGGTGATAGAGACATCTATGGCATATTCTTCTCGACTTGGGTTTTCAAGCATAAGGAAGATTATCTTCTTGCAGCACATGGTTCATTCTTCTTCATAGCATGCCAAAACACTATGGAGGACTCATGTATGGACCCATGTACCATCTTACTTCCAGCATATGGTGAGAAGTTTGTATATACATTCATTGATTTGCACACTCTTACCATTCTTATGCAGTGCATTGCTTCACAAGAGGGCAAGCTTGTCACATTGCTCCATGAGTTGTATTGGGCCAATATACATGATGGAGGCAGCCATCTCTTTTGTGGCCATGGGCAAATGTTTTATCATCACTTGTATGTTCAGTTTATGCACTCTAACAGGTATCATATGGGGACATGCATGATTAACCATGTAAGAAGAAACATTTTGCCTTGTACTTTCCTCAAGCAGCAACTTGTGAAACTGCGATGTACTTGTTTGGGAAGCTGTTGGTACCTTCTTGCACCACGTGAAACCTTCAGCATTCTCTTCAATCTATTGCTGATCATGACTTCATTTGCTGATATAGGTCAGATTTGTATGAGAAGTATGATTATGATGGAGACACATGAGTTGGATGTGTCTTTAAGTGGGAAAAATTCTCACATTTTCTGCACTACCTGTTCTAATGGGAGCATGGGAGGAGATATGGCCACCACAGCCACATGTTTGTTTCCTTTTGAGGTGGGCCATGAGGCTGATATTCATCCATTGTACAACCATGGGCAAGTGCTTGATCATGTATTGTTGTTACATTCAGCCATTTACTATTCTTTAGTAGATGTGATGAATCTTGCACATTGCTTGCCATGTAATTTTCTAAAGATGTAGTGGGTGGAACTGCACCGTATCCTTGTGAGATATTGTTTGCATCATGCATCATCATGTAAAACTTGCAGCAAACTTCTCCTTGGGATGTTCGATGATGACCATGTCCTATTCATCATGGATAATATGTTTTGGGCCCGCCTGTGCTTCATTGTTGAAGGAGAACTCTTTGGAGGATTTTTCTTCATTTTGCCATTTGAGGGCAATACTTTTGCAGCCCAGGATCAGCATACACTCTACACTTGTCATAAGTGGGAAGAAGGACAGCATGGGGTAAGCTATGATGCTTGCCAAGTTCAAATTTTCATCCCACCTTCATTACCAGAGCTTGAGGTGAAAGGAGATTTTCAGGAGTTACCTTGTTGGGAGGTGGTTCATTTTGTTTAGATGATTGCTTGGGGATGGAGGGTCCACATGAGGGAAACATTCCTCACCATATTTCAGACTCCATGCCTTGAGTGGAGACTTTCCAGTTCTGTCCTTGCAGTTGCTTGGGGACAAGCAACATTTGGGAGGGGAGGACTGTAATGTTCCAAATTTTTCTTCAATAAATTGGAACATTAATTTTTGTCTAAATTCATTTAGGAGATGAATAATTGGGAAAGGAGGCCCAATAATAATAAATAAATAAATGAAATCCCTCTAGTATGAAAAGGGATCAGCCATGGAACTAGATTTCACACCCCCATGTGTGAAAAGAGACATTTGCAAAGAGGTTTGACCTAGTCAACCAGCGCAGGGTATGAGGTGGACAACACTACATGGACAATGTAGGAGGGACGCTTCTAGAGGAAGGGAAACCCTAATTTGAAGTAGGGCCCATGGAGAGCCTTCATTTGCTATATATGGAGAGGAGGAGAGCCATTGCGGGGCATGCATATGTTTATGATATTGAGCTGGTCATTTCGACTTCTTGAGCATGCTGGTTGTTTAACTAGTCTGCAGCACTGTTTAGTGCACCGAGTGTCTCTGTTCGGAGATCTCACCCTCAGCCTCGGGGGACTTCGAGTGCCTGCTCAGGTGAGGTTGTTCCATCAATATTTTGTAGGAGAATTGGTGTGTGGCTTTCATAGTGGAGCAGCGTATTCATAACTCCTCCATAGCGTTATTGCTCCAGCAGCGTAATACTGTGTTGTAGGGTGTTGCCATGGAGACTCCACAACACCTCTTCCATTGCGTGTTTTTCAGAGGGAGATTCTTTTTTGCTTTGGAAGCTTTAGAGCTCATTTGCAGAGCTTGGCATCAGGCCAACTCATATTCTTGCCCCTACTGCGCAGTTTACTCCAGTAACTGCGTTATTTTCATAGTGCAATTTCTGCGGGGTTTTACAGATTGATTGGAGGGCGAGATTTCACATGTAAGGATCAGCCTTCCACTTTGGAGCCCATTGGAGAGGGTTTACTTGAGATCTTTCATCTTATTCAGCGTTCTCTATTGAGATCCATATTTGAGTTGCAGCAGCTGCCCAACAACTCCGGCATTTTTGCCATTTTGTATATTTCAACCAATCCTCTAAAGGATTGATGTGTTTGTGCTTCTAAGGGTTAGAGCTTTGCTCCCCTAGTGTATTTGAGCCATATAATGTCATATCTTTTAGTTATTATGGATCAATACCTCTTATAAACCGCGTCCTCATAGCTTGGGTTTATGCAAAAATAGCACTGCTCCTTCATATTCATGTACATGTATTATTGAGGCTTGCATTGCCTTTCTTGAGAGGTTGTTTCCTCAAGACTTGTACACTCTTTGCTGCTATACATTATTCTTGGCTATATGTCCATCTTCTTGTCTCATAGCTCATTGTATAATGCTGCCTCTTCATGGTAAGTTCAGATATGCGTTTGCATATTGCTGTAACTCACCCTTGAGTGGGATCCTTCAGCAACTCTATAGACAGAGTCTAAAAAGGGCCAGATAGTCGCCAAATCTCACACTTCCTTGAGAAGGTGACACATCCGGTAAATGCCCTCTCAGTCAATCTCTAGAATAGATTGTTGATTGCTGACATTCCCGAAATAGGAATATTACAGACTAAGTCCCAACCACTACACCAAAAGCCCGGATTGTTACTGAGGGCGGCATCCCAGGGTGTTAAGGGTGGGCTCAACAGCCCACCGGAGCATCTTGAGGGCGGCAGCTAAATAGCCCACGGCTAAACAGCCTCGCAAACCTCGGACACGTGGCAGGGCTCACCCTCAACAGGGCTGCCCTAAACAGGGATATTACAGCCCACCACGCTCCGCAGGTCTCGACCTCGAGACCTCGGCTTTGATACCACTAAGGCCCAACCACTACACCAAAAACCCGGACTGTTAGTGAGGGCGGCATCCCATGGTGTTAAGGGTGGGCTCAACAGCCTACCGGAGCATCTCGAGGGCAGTAGCTAAATAGCCTCGCAGACCTAGGACACGTGGCAGGGCTCACCCTCAACAAGGCTGCCCTAAATAGGGATATTACACGATCACATGCCCATTCTGAGTTATCCTTTTCTCTTACAATCAAAGTTCACAATTATTACTCTGCTCCCCTTGTTATCCAGAGCCACATAGCAAATAATTCCATCAAGTTGATACCTAGGAGGTCCCTTCCAAAGAACATAAAGAGAACCTAGATGACCTCCTGCTTTTCAAGATGTCCTAAGCACTGGTCTCCCGCAACTCAAGACCATCTCCGGGAGTGACAATAGTAGTTGTGCATTTGGTTAGGCTAGTCTGGATATCAAGCACTATAAGAGTGAATCTGACGAGGATGGGCCTTGAGAGTGCATTTTGCAATTTGTATCCACTTTCATCAGATCATAAAATAATAAGGCATGGAGCCTTGAAAGTTGTACTAACAATAGTTTCGTTGAGGATTAGACTTTAATAAACCATTAACTACTACTTGGGCAATAATGGGTATACAGTTACAATTGGATGCTTGGTTGCTAACAAGCCTAAGCTCTAATGTTGTGTTGTAACGAAGAAGAATGTATTATATCCTCTCATAGTTCATTAGTTAAACCTTAGTGTCAATCTTTGTGTATATCATTTCATCATGCCTCAAAATTACTAGAATAAGTTCTTATATATTTTTAACTACATCTAATGTCATCTCCATTAGTGCTGTTGAATATATGTGGTTGTGTTCTAGGTTGTGAAAAAATTATAGTGGTACAAGAGAGAGGATATTGATTTACAGAAAAAGAACAAATGTAGAGATAGATCCCATGTTATTTGCACTAAATAATAAAAGATCCCTAAAAATGAATTAGACAACGAAAAAGTGTTTTAAGGATTGGAAGGATTGAGGCCTACACCAATTTGTTGAACTTTTGTGAGCACAAGAGGGTTGAGATAAGATGCCAAGGCCATTGGAGTCTACACAGGTTCCAAAGTTTTAGGAAGGGATACCTTGTAATGAAATGGATGATGTGAAATGCTTAATATTATTGTGAAAATTTTCAACTATTGCAACAACTAGAAATTATTCTTCTAACTATAAATTAACTTTGCAATTTATTTGCTACAACAAACAACAAATAATTCACAATTGCAACTTTCACCAAAATAAATACCGCATAAGATAAACTGGAAACTGAGAAAATATTGGCACACACAAAAATATAACACCGTTATTTTTGGATAAATGTCTCCGAAAAACCCAATGTGGGAGAACCGGTGCAACAACTAAGGGTTATTATTATTAAGCAGTAGTGAGAAATTTTGAGTAAAATTGGATGCTGAAATCTAGCCATCCTACAGAGAAAAATTCTGGCAAAAATATTATGAGGAATTTTCCTCACCCCACAAGCAATCCGAGCTTTGGCTGCTAGCTCGAAGTGAGTCATCCAAACTTTCCTGTGCAAACCCTGTGTCACCTATGTGCAGCGTGCCAAACACATTGTTTGGAATAATTGCTACTCAAGTCGTCTTGTCTACTACTATCTAAGAAACTCTCTCTCCAATGCTTTGGAAAAACTTCCCGACCTCTGGAACTGAAAACGAGCTTCTCTTCAGCAAGATCGAATTTCCCTTTAGAGGCTATTGCGCAGCCCTTGCGTCAACCTTTCTGTGGATATCTCTGCCTCTCTTCAAGCTACTCTCGGTAACTGGAAGACTTCCTACAAACTCACTATCTTTGCCTCTCTCTGTCTCTGTGTCCCCTTTTTGGCTCGAACTCTTCTGGCAGAATGTTGTTTCTCTATGGAAAGTCGAACTGCCCAAGAAAATCGATCTCAAGTGTGTTCCTCCATCTACCCATTGAACTCTTCTTCTAATCTCTAGTTGGGATTCCAAAGATCACGATTGAAACTTAATGAACGACTGAGATCATTTCCTAATCTACCAGTGTGAGTTTCTAGAGAAAACTTACCTTCCTCAATTAATTGTTGTTAATTAATTATTTTCGCTGAGTTGGCATCATCGACAGGCCCTGGGGGATTTTGGAGGGGTTTTGAGGATTTCTTATGAGGTCCGATGGTATTCACCTGGTATATTTCACCATCTATACACTTTTCCTTTCGTTCCATTGCACTCCAAAAATTTTCTGAAAACTGAGTTATTAATGGGCCTAACTCAATTAATTACGCCCAAGTTGGCATTTCGGGATGAATTCTTAGCAGAACACCTTAGTGTAATAGCTCATTGGAACTGGAACGAGAAGATCTACATGATGGGATGGCTAGGAGTGTTTTTTGGTGAGCTGAGGAGGCGTGCTAGCGAATTTACCATTTTCCCACATTAAAAAGAATATTTTAATTAAGAGATATGTGCTCAATGATTAAAATAATAATAAAATAAGAGCTTCTAGAGGAGCCCATCAGATCGATAAAAAGAGGAGGAAGGGCCATTAGGGAACATCTTGGATTTGATATTGCTTCTTGTATGTGAGGTTGAGAACTCATTTCTCTACTCCATTGGTAGCCCCAGGACGGAAACCCTTGGGTGATTTAGAGAGATTGGGCGAGCACTCATCTCCCCTTGGTGAATTCATCCAGAATTCACGGGAGAGCTTAGTAGTAGTAGTTTAGTAAAGTTGGAGGGCCAACGCAACAGTGCAACAGATCATCTCAGAGGCCAGTATCTTATCTCAAGTATTTTGGTTGTACTTGCATGTAACCCCAGTTTATCCATTATAATAAAATTTGAGACTATTTTTTGTTATTATGTTGTTGAACTTATTGGTCATATTTTACATGGCAATCTTCGGTTATGAATGAGAAATTATCTGAATTATTGTTTGAGTTAAAAATTTCAAGAAAACCCCAAAATTTCGTATTTGGAATATCACACCTCTCTAATAGATAAAAGATAATTTTTTATTTCGGTAATCCCCATGAAGTAGGATTGGATGGATTCCCCTCTATCCATCTTGACGTCCTTCAACTTGTTCTTGAGAAAGAGAATTTGATTTGCGTTGCTAGCTCTGAACATGCTAACCAACTTGTCATACATCTCCTTAGATGTTCCCAACTCGGAGATGTAGGCAACATAATGCCTTTGAATAGAATCCCTGATGATCTTCTTGTATTTGACCTCTCCTTTCTTGTACTTTGTCTTAGTGGCAGCTGGTGCATTTGAAGGAGGCTCAACAATCTTTCCCTACACATAATCAATGACTTCATTTTCTTCCAAAGTCAAGTCAAGAGACATCTTCCATGCATTATAATAATTCTTATCATTGAGCTTGTCCTCAAATTTGAAATATGATGAGGAAGCCATTGGCCCTTGACCTTGTCCAACAAATCTTGGTGATTGTTCTTCTCACTCTTGCTTGGGCTTTGTCTTCACTTGAGTTCTGATACCATGTTAATTTTAGATAACAATGGTATGTTCTATGCTTGAGAGCAATTTACTTCAATCTTTCTTTTTAGCCCAATATTAATTTCCAGATTAGCAATCACATTAACTTGATAGTAAATGCAGATAGAACATAAACAGTAAGCAGAAGAGAAGCCAAGACAAGAGGACACAATGATTGACCACTGCTAGGGAAAAACCCCAATGTGGGGAAAACTCTTTAATCAAATCTTCTTATTATTCTTCAAAAATTCAACAGAGAGATAGTACAATATAAAAAATACACTTGCCCAATCACTGTCAAAATAGTTCAGTGAACCAACAGTCAACATGATGCCCTAACTAGAAAGTCAACGTTGGTCAAACCAACAAAATTACTCCTCCAAATTAGCTTGGTCAAATCCATTCAATGTGGCCTCCAAAGAAAGTCCAAGTCAACTCAAAACATATCCGAAAATCATAGTCAAACACAGTCAATGCAAAGTCAACGTTGCGGTCAACTTGCTAATATTTTACCGATTTTTCGTGCCAGAAGATGCGACCTATGGAGAGCGAAGAAAATTCCTGAAAAATGCAGCAAAAACAGTGAAGTTGACCCTCGGTCAATGTTGGTAAACGCTGTTGCAGTTAGCCCAAAAACAGATCTGCGATTTCAGAAATACCTAGTCACCCTTGCTAAACATGTGAAGAAGAAGAGAAGTTTCTCCTTGTACGAACCAATGAGGAGAGAGAACGTGTTGAGTGATGATGTCCAAAATGAGGAAGAGGTCTCTCATATTTATATAATTCGTTGAGAGTGGAGACACACCTGTTGGGGCTTATGAGCCTACATTAGACTTTTGGCCGACCTTGACAATTTGCATGAGTGAGATTAAATTCAAAAGATCACTTCTTCTCATCCAAACAAGATGATATTTAGATCAATCTTGCACCTGTCGGAAAGAGGAATACAACAAAAATATCATCTCCATCATATGAGTTGTCCAAGGTGGAGTTTGGCCCTAGTTTCCAATTTAAACAATTTTCCTTATAAACATTTTCTGGGTTCTGGAGTCCTAGTGTTTCTTAGCCTCTCTAACAACTGTTGAGACTAGAACACGATCTAATGCTACAAAAACCAACACTCCCTCTTAGCGAGGAAGGTGTTCTAGTGTCATACTGCTACAACAACCTGTCTCTGCATCAACCTCCATACACATTGCTGATGTTTGACAACTGTAGCTGCCTTCCATTTTCCACCAGCTACTATGCTAACTCTAATGTTGCATTTGTGTTGCGGTGGACAATATTATACTTCTGCCAACTCTGCACTGCAACTCCCTCTCAACTGTTGTTGTTGCTACTACTACAACTACAACAACTGAGAAGCATCCAAAATATTGAATCCACTGTGTCTCTATGCTGCAACTGTCTCCTGAGCATATAACGGCTACTAGCCTCTATTCTATCCACTGGGGAATCTACATTGCTGTTGATTTTTCTTTGTGCCTCTTACACTACTATCAACACTACTCTGCGCTTCTTAGTATCTAATTGCCACTAGTTTGCAACTCACTCTAGAATATGACTGCATCCACTGACATTGATCCTCCTGCTACTGAATACTGTTGGCCCCTACAGCAAGGGTAATGACCCATGAGAAAAAACCAACTAATGCTCACCTTAATGGACCTTGCCTAAAACTTTGTGCAACTTTGGGACTATAGCTCCATATCGCCCCACGTCACTCTTGAAGATATAACCGCAAACATGGTGAAATATTCCTCCAACCTGGAGGACAATTTGTCTATCGCTATAGATGTTGCTTCCTGGTCCTGCTTCTCCTGCTTGTCCTTCTTCCTTTGAGGACACTGAGTACTGTAGTGGTCAAACTCGCCACACCTGAAGAACTTTACCTTAGATATGTCCTTTTTCTTCTTCTCCCCCTGTGAACCCTATCCTTGACTAGGACCCTTTGATGCACGTTCCACATTATCTTCCCCTTTCTCAGCTTTCGAACCCTTATTGCTCCTGCTACTGACAGAGGTATTCACAAGAGCTTGCCTCATCTCCTCTTGCTACAGGTCTGACCACATCTCGTCCTAATATGCCTTGGACGAAGATCTCCCAATCCTATGAGACATTGTTCAGTTCCAAACACACCAACTTTGTATATTGAGGCACTTCTTCTATGGCTGCAAACTAATCCCAAATTTCCTGAATTCTGGCGAGGAAGGGATCGATGCCTTCACCTTTATGCATCCTGATGTTCCTCAGCTTCTCTTTCAAGAACATTTTCTACTGCTCGAAAGGATTTTGGTATAGTTGTGCAAGAGCATCCCACATCTCCTTGGCCATATTCTTGGACGATATATGTGAGACTATATGGTCCCGAACTCCATCCGAGATCATCGGCTTTGTCTAGGCCATCTCCTTCTTGAATTCCTTCAGCTGCTCTGCATCAATAGGTTCTAACACAACGTTCTCTACATAAGTATTTAGGCCAAATTCATCTAGTAGGAATAACATCCTGGCCTTTCGAATGACGTAGTTGGAGGTTCTCTCCAACATATCCTTGATCTCTAAGCCCAGTTGTGGCCATCTCTGCAGAAACTCGAAATTGGGATGGAAATATCCCTCTTTCTCCTGCTCAATTGTTGACTCTGATATTCGCACTCCTTTCTGGAGTGAGAAAAACTGCTTGCATCTACTGTCGACTACAATTGGAAATTTGGATTTCTAAACTAGAAACCCTCCGAGAGAAATTTACCATAGTGTGTGACTGTCTCTTCCGCTCGACACTAATTATGCTCTAGCAAAACTGTTGCAAAAACCGTTCTGCTCCCAAACAAGGAATCTACTAAGCGAAAATATTGATCTGCGTCGTCAAAATTACTTCCCGGATTTACTACTCCTTGCTGGAACTGCTACTGTGCTCTATGAATGTTTCTTGCCACTTGCACTAGAAAAGTGGAATCCTCTGCCCAACAGTTTGAACTCCTTGGCCAGCCTCTGCGCAAATCTGGAAATTGAACTGCTAGGCTCCCTATGAATCTGGATGATTTCTACCTTCCACTTCTAAGCGTTCTATCTAATCAAATTTGCTCTGATACCATGTGAAAAATTTCAACTATTGCAACAATCGGAAATTATTCTTCTAACTGTAAATTAATATTGCAGTTTATTTGCTACAACAAATAACGAATAATTTACAACTGCAACTTTCCCCAAAACAAATATTGCGGAAGATAAAATGGAAACTGAGAAAATATTGGCACACATAAAAATATAACACGATTATTTTTGGGCAAATGTCCCCGGAAAAACCCAATGTGGGAGAACCGGTTCAACAGCTGAGGTTTTTTATTAGTAAGAAGCAGTGAGAAATTATGTGTACAATTGGATGCCGAAATATGGCATTCCTACAAATAAAAATTCTTGCAAAAATATTATGGGGAAATTTCCTCACCCCAGAAGAAATCTAGGCAATGATTGCCAGCTCCAAGTTAGTTGTCCAAACTGGCATGCACAGACCCTGCGTCACCTCTACGCAACTTTCCATATGGATTGCCTAGAACAACCGCTACTCAGGTTGTCTTGTGTGCTGATGACTAAGAAATTTCCCCTCCGACACTCTAGAAATTTATTTTGGCCTTTGGAATTGAAAACAAGCTTCTCTCCAACAAGATCGAATTTCCCTCTAGAGGCTACTGCTTAACCCTTGCGTCATCCTCTCTGTGGATATCTCAGCCTCTTTGCAAGCTAATCTTTAGAACTGGAAGACTTCCTCCGGAGTCACTGTCTTTGCCCCTCTCTGTCTCTATTGTTGAAGAATGTAACTAGGTTCGGTCTTCATAAATTGTACTTGAGTCAATACTTATTGTAATTGTCAAAAGAATAAAGAAAATAATTTTATATTATTATTAAATGACTTATTAAAGCATGGGTTTCATGCTTGGGTCATATTTATTTTAGGTCAAAGTCCCTATTATGGACTTCAAGTTTTTATTCTCTTCTATAGGATTATTGTAGATTTAAATTGATCCATATTGGGTTTTTGAATCATGCAAATAGGTCAAGTATTGAGTAAAATATTATTTATGAAGCCTCCACAACAAGTCATCCTTAAGGTGATCAAGTCGAATTCAAGCCCAGGAATTTGAGCTCATCTCAAGAATATATATACATGGGAATCAAACTCACTTGGAACCATCTCACTGCAACACAAAAATTCGATCTGGAAGTTGCAACAAGAGAAATTTATGAAGTAAAGGAGGAATTTCTAGATTCAGTTTTGGGTGTTTATTATTGGTAGCATCAGATGTGCTCTAACTTTCAAATTTTGCAAGGAGGCTTAGACACATGTATTCCAAAATACCCAGAAAGCGTTTTGGGAAATTCCACTCGGATGGGATTTTATTAAATTAATTAATTATTTTTAATGGGAGTCTAAGTATAAACTTAGGGAATTGAAATAATTAAAGTATATTAATAGAACTGGGTGTGAAACTTCTAGGAAAAGATGGAGATTGAGTCAATGTGATCTAAGCCATTGATTGTGTTTTAATATGGACCATTGGTTATCCAACGAGATGATTATAAGAAATTCGATGGACATTTGGAAAATATACCGAGAGAGTCTAGAGATCGAAATTCTCAGGTGAGCAGTGCTCAGCAAAGGAGAAGATCGATCGAGTTGATTCTTGCAGAGAGGGGCAGTGATAGTTCTGGTTGGAAGATCTCTTCCTGAGCCAGGAATACATCGCAGAGAAGGCAGAGAAGAGTACGAAGAAGAGGCAGTGTAGTAGCTACGTTGGGCAGCGTAGTGCCACGCAGAGGCAGTGATGCAACCTTGAGGAGATCTGCTATTTTGCCGAGGATCAGTCATATCCAATGTCGGAGTGCCGGGTTGTGAGACCGAAGGGGCCAAAGATTAGCATCTAGCCAGCAGAAAGAGCAGCGGAAGGGATTGACGCAATCCCCAACCAGAGTGACGCAGATCTACGCAAAGGCAACGTGGGGCTCATCAGTTTGGGGTTTAGTCAATGCCAAATCTCTAGTGTGAGTGTGAGGACATTTTCTCACTAATTCTCTGTCAATAATTTTCTCTGTCTGGATGGCCAGTAAGGCATCCCAGATTGTATTCAAAACTTCTGCGTAATAATATCAAACCCTCAGCTATTGCACGGTTTTCCCGCATTGGGTTTTTCGGGGACTTAGTCCAAAAATAACAGTGTCGTGTGTGTTATTTCTTTTCTTGCTTTGATATTGTTTCAACATTTTATTTTCGCAGTTTATTTAAGTGAGGGTTGTAGTGTGATGTATTCAGTGTTTTTCGTAGAAAACTGCAGATAAATTGTTAAGTTAAAGTTAACAATTAGGTGAATATTTTCCAGTTGTTGCAATAGGATTCCAGATCTAGGAATTTTCACATGGTATCAGAGCTTATATATCAGTGCAGGAGAAGCAAGAGAGAAAATTTAGAGAACTCGGCGTTGAAGAAGAAGTGGGAGGTCGAATATCTGCGTAGGTAGCAGAGGGAATCCCCAAGGGATTGCACAGTCCAGGCCAGGAGGGCTAAATTCGCGAGGAAAATCTCTCTTTGAGTGAGCAGACAAAGAGGTAAGATTTCCAGATTTGTGATTTTCCAGCAGAGGAGGGAGCAGCGCAACATCAAATTCAACGTAGAGTAGATCTCTGTGGGACGCATTTTTTCTGCAGCATTTTGCTGGGTAGAAAAGCACTAAAATGAAAAAGAAGCATACTGAGGGAATTCTGACCTCAGGGAATTTCTTTCCCAAGAAATTCTAATTTCCCATGCAGAAGCAGTGAGATCGTGATTTATTTGGCTAACTCCAGTAGGGAGTGCGTAGAGCTAGTTGTGTAGAGGGTTAGAGGCAACAGTTCAACCTCTGGTTGGGTGAGATGGAAGCCATTGGGTTGTGTGATCAGGATCGGTTGGAGGGTGCCTCCAACTATGTAATCTAGAAGGCAAGGATCTCCTTCCTTCTAGATGAACATGACCTCAAGCACTTTATCGACAGTGCATAAGCTGAACCGGTAGATGTCGCACCATTAAGAGCCTTCAAGAAGAACATGGCTAATGCCAAATAGTTGATCCTCGAAGGAGTGAAGGATCATATTGTTTCACACATTTCTGGCAAAGGGACAACCAAGGAAATGTGGGATGCGTTGGCCACACTATATTATGGGTCTTCCGAGCCGTGAAAGATGTTTTTGGAGGATAATATGCGGAGTATCAAGATGCAGAAGGGAGAGCGCATTGATCCATTCCTGTCTAGACTTCAGGAGAACCGAGATCAGCTAGCAGCTGTGGGATCAGCGCCTCGGCTACAAAGATGGTCAGACTGGCCCTCAATTCAGTGTCCAAAGACTATCAGGCCTTTGTCCAGAGCATTCTAGGGAGAAAGAATTTATAGGACTGGGAATCAATGTGGGAAAATCTTCAACAAGAAGAGATTAGGAGAGATATGCTCAAGTGCAAACTTGATGCCAGCAACAGCAGTGGGTCGAAGCCCAAGGAGGAGGAGGAGAATGCAACCCTTGCATCAAAGGGGCTGCAGGAGCAACAGAGACGAAAGAAGGATGTCTCAAATATCAAGTGCTTCCGGTGTGGCGAGATGGGACATTATGCCACACAATGTCCTCTCAAGAAGAAGGACAAACATAAGAAGCATGATTTGCAGGTTACAGCTGCAAAGATAGAGAATAAATTCACCATGATTTCCCATATATCGCCAGGGGAGCGTTGGGGTGATCTGGAGTTATAGTTCAATAGAACTGCATATTGGGAAGGATCCTGGAGGAGTCCACCACTCGGATCATCACCTTTCTACGGAAGCCCAAATCAGAGGTAGCAGGTTGGACAAGTTTCAGTTGGTGCAGAGGAGTGCAAAAGTGACAACGTAGTGGCTAGAGAGCACCGAAGACTGAGCAACACAAAGCAAGGTTGGCAGTAGTGCAGGAAGGCACAGTACAGAGTGAGCAGCAGCGTAGAGGCTTCAGAGGGACAACGCAGGATCTATCAACAGTCAAATCTTTAACACAAGATGTAGCCTACTGAACACTTAGTTCAGTTTTGGATGTTTTTTTGTTGCAGTAAGCAACGGAGTTGCAGTGCAGTGGCAATTGGAAACAGTATGCATGGTCAACAACAACAGGGATGCAACAAAGCAGTAGTTGATGGGCAGCAGTCTCAGGCATCAACAGTGCAGAGGAAGATGTTACAAAGATAATGTAGTGCTTCAGCAGGATGCATTACTAAAGAACATTCCTCGCTAAGAGGGAGTGTTGACTTCTGGTAGCATCAGATGTGCTCTAAGTATTCAAAAATACCCATAAAGCGTTTTGGGAAATTCCACGTGGATAGGGTTTTATTAAATTAATTGATTAATTTTAATGGGAGCCTAAGTCTAAACTTAGGGAATTAAAATAATTAAAGTATATTAATAGAACTCGGTGTGAAACTTCTAGAAAAAGACGGAGATCGAGTCAATATGATCTAAGCCATCGAATATGTTTTAATCTGGACTGTTGGTTATCCAATGTGAAGATTATAAGAAGGAATTCGATGGCAATTTGGAAAATACACCGAGAGAGTCTAGAGATTGAAATTCTCAAGTGAACAATGCTCAACAAAGGAGAAGATTGATTGAGTTGATTCTTGCAGAGAGGGGAAGTGATAGTTCTCGTTGGAAGATCTCTTCCTGAGCCAAGAATACATCACAGATAAGGCAAAGAAGAGTACACAGAAGAGGCAACATAGGAGCTACGCTAGGCAACACAGTGCCATGCAGAGACAGTGCTGCAACACTTATGAGATCTGCTATTTTGTTGAGGATCAGTCAGATCTAGTGCTAGAGTGTCGGGGCGTGAGACCAGAGGGGCCATATATCAACATCCAGCTAGTAGAAAGAACAGCTGAAGGGAGTGACGTAGTCCCTAGCCAGAGTGACACAAATCTACGCAGAGGCTACATGGGGCTCGTAAGTTTGGGTTTAGTTAGTGTTGGATCTCCAGTGTGAGTGTGAGGACATTTGCTCACTAATTATTTGTTAGTAATTTTCTCTGTGTGGATGGCCAACAAGGCATCCCAGATTGTATTCAAAACATCTGCTTAATAATATCAAACTCTCATCTTCTACACCGGTTTTCTCGCATTGGGTTTTTTCAGGGTCTTAGCCCAAAATTAACGATGTCATGTGTGTTATTTATTCTCTTGCTCAGATCTTGTTTTTTCATTTTATTTCCGAAGTTTATTTAAGTGGGGGTTGCAGTGCGATGTATTCAGTGTTTGTCATAGAAAATTGCAAATAAATTGTCAAGTTAAAGTTAACAATTAGGTGAATATTTTCCAGTTGCTGCAATAGGATTCCAAATCTGGGAATTTTCACATTGGGTACACTTATAGAGTTGAAGAAAATCAAAATTTTTGCACCACTCTCTCTGCATTTCAAGCTATATTTTGGGAGATCAAAGTTCTCAATTTTTACTGCAACTGTTGTTGCATCATATGTTGCAAGGTGTTGCTACCAAGAGAAGAGGAAGTCGATGTTTGTTTTGTTGAATGTTGCTGCTTGGAGTATTTGTATTGGGCCTAAATTGAAGTCTTTGAAGCTAGATTGAAGTCTCTACCTCAATATCGAAGTCTCAAGAATCAAGGTCGAAGTTCTAGGTCAAAGAAACTACATCATATTGTTGCTACTGCTGCCAGATTCAGGAAGGATCACAAGGAAGGATGACTTGGTGTGGAGGAAGTCCGGGTCAAGGTCTAGAGTCTCAAGAATCACTATTGAAGGAAGAATTACTGACTAGGTTTTCCGCAAGAGTAGGGTTTTTCCCTGGCTATTGGCTTACATCTGGTGTCCTTGATCTATGTGTATTTTCTTCGATATTTGCTTGATGAACTAATAAGAAGAAATATAAGAAGGACATAATAAGAACTAAAGAAGATCACAAGTAAATAATCAAGAACAAGAGGATCTTTCTACCTTTCTGATTCTCTAACATGGTATTAGAGATTTTGTGAGAGAAGAAGGAAAAAGGAAGTCTCAAGGACTTGATCAAGGAAGTTATAAGAATTTCACTAGAGGAAAGAAGTCTTCACTATCTTCAAGAAATATGTCTAACACTATCGAGGGAGAGAACAAGCTTGAAGGAGCTATAAATTATAGGTCTTTGAAGAAAAGGATTGACATTATCTTTGTAAAGAACAAGGTCTTAGATTTAGTCAAAGGAAATATGAAAAGGCCTACAAAAGAATCAAGTGATTATGATAGGGTGAAGTACAAATAACTGGAATTAGTAGCTATGGCTTTGGTGGTTGAAGGCATAAAGGGAAATCTTGTCCCCTTCATAGAAAATATTGATCATGCTTAGGAAATGTATGATGCTTTGTCAAAACTATTCACCATCAAGAACATTGGAAAAGTGGCAAGTCTGAAGAATGAACTAAGAAATACTAAGATGAAAAAGGAGGATATTATTTCCTCTTTCTTTGTGAGGATAGAAAGGATAAGGGATGAGCATCTTGCCATTGATGAAATAGTACTAGATAAAGAACTAGTGATTACAACCATTCTGGGACTACCACCTTATGGGGTTCCTTTGCTTCAGCTCTCAATAGCTGGAAAGAAACACCCACGTTTGAGGAGCTATGGACAATATGCAATCAAGAAGAATTAAGAATCTCCATGGTAACCAACAATGAAGAAGTTTCAAATGCTTATGTTGCTCATCATAAAGGAAGATTCAAGAAGAAGGCACCAAAGAAGATGGTTGATCTGTCCAAAATTGAGTGTTATCATTGTCACAAGATGGTACACTATAGGAGTGATTGCCCTGACAACCCTAGGTGCAAGAAAAGAGACAGAGATCATGTAACATGGTTGAAGAAACATCATCCCCCAATAAAGCAAAGCCCAAAAAAGATTCAAGGGATTTGCGCTACTAAGCCCTTTCTCTCTTATATTTCATTTGTATTTTTTTATGTAGTATAGGCTTAACATTAGAGAAAATTTTAGCCTAAAAGTGCCCATGAAATTTTCATGTAATTTCCATCTCATAATATGTAAACCAATCAAAATCCTTTAAATTTGAAAAGAGGTACATGTAAATATTTTGCAGGAAAAAGAAGAAAAACTATTCTTTTAAGTGTATTTTTGGCTTATCTTCTTATAGGTTTACTCAAATTTCAAGTGTAGTCACTCATTGGATGTGGAATTAAATTTTGTATCCGGCGAGTACCCATTATGCATGCTTTTGAGAAAACCCACATTGATAAAAATTGCAGATACATTAAAAAAGCGTGTTCAACACGTTTTTTTAATGTGCCTACATTTTTTTATCAATGTGGGTCTTCTCAAAAGCATGCATAATGGACACTCGTTGGATGTGAAATTTAATTCCACATCCAACGAGTATCTACACTTGAAATTTGAGTAAACCTATAAGGAGATAAGCCAAAAATACAATTAAAAAAATAGTTTTATCATTTTCCCTCCAAGATTCATAACTCTTATTTTATTATTGTAACTATTATTTAATGATTTTTCCTTAGGAGGCCACTTTTAGGCTGAAATTTCCTCTAATGCATCTTTTTGGAAATATATTTCTTTGTTTTATAAATTTTAGGTTTTCCCTCAAGCTTGGGAGGGAGCCCAGAGTATCTCATTCCCTCTATTTGTCTTCATATACTTATTTAAGATTTTGATTATATTAAATACTAATCACTTGTCTACCTCTATTCCTTGTCTAGGAATCAATTTGTTGGATGTTCAAAAATCATGGAGAAGGCTTCAAGGATCAAATAATAAGGCCACACAAGTCAAAAGGTTTGTCAAAGAATTAAAGGTATGTATTAAAATATAAATTCGTGTTGCTCTCTTTGAAATCTCCATCTCTATGTTACTAATTGTTGCTGTGAAAATTTCAAATCTGAAATTCTACTGCAGTAAATGATTTATTTCGTCTACTTATTTTCCATAATAAGTTATTTACAAAAACCCTTCAGTAAACATCAAAATAAATTCTATTGCAGTTATCACATAATTTCATAGAGAAAAGAATAGTGAAATATAAGCACACGAATCAATCGCATTAACACATTTAGTTTTGGACAATTGTCCCCGGAAAAACCCAATGCGGGAAAACCAGTGTAGCAGATGAGGGTTTATTTATTAATCTTTAGCAATAATCTCTTTACAAGGAATGACTGGCAGAACTATGGAGAAACTTTCATGAAAAAATTGAGATAATTTTCTCCCAACCTCTGGAGAAATTCTGACACCCAAGAGACTCATTGGTCTCCACTGCGTCACCTCTGCATGATCTTCTGCGCAGGGACTGCATCCTCAACTTCACTTCCTCTCTAGAGTTGTCCATCGGCGCTGAACCTCTTCTGCTCTATGTCTCTCTTCTTGGAGTTCTGACTGATGTTGATACCCTCCTCTTCCTTCGCCCTGCAACTCTCCCTCTGAAATCGAATTCTAATTCTGAAGAATCGACTTTCCTCGAGTAACTGAGTGTTTGCCCGACTTACTTTTGAAATGGCCCTCAAGCCTTCTTTTATAATCTTCTTGTTGACAAATCAATAGACCAGATTAGAAGTCTAATCAATGGCTAAGATTAAAAATTGACTTGATCTTCGTTCTTTAGAAGATTCACACTCTGTTTTATAAATACCCATTAATTATTTAATTTCCCTAAGTTTATACTTAGGGTCCCCATTAAAATAATTAATTATTTTAATAAAATATGAACGGAGTGGAATTTCCACAAACGGTTTCTAGGTTCTTTGGAATATTGGTGTCTAAGCCTCCTCCCCAAATTTGAGACTTAGATCACTTTCTGATGCTACAAAAATCAACATTCCCTCTTAGTGAGGAAAGTGCTCTAGCAATTTGCCTGCTACATACTGCTGTGACCCTGAAGCATCCTCTGCACTGCTAAAGTCCATCAACCACTACATTGCTGCTGCCACTGTACTGCTGCCTATGATATTGTCACTATCACTGCCTCATCTGTACTACAACTCCCTCTTAAGTTTTGCACTTATCTGTTTCTGCTACTAAGACAGATTCTTAATCATCCCCAAATTCTCCCTGAAGTAAACAAACTTTGTTCTTCCCAAATATTTACTGAGGATATCTGCCACCTGATCTGTTGTTGGAGTGTATTGTAACTATACTGCTACCCGCTGGGCACAGTCTCTGATAAAATGACACCTCATGTCAATGTGCTTCGACAAATCATGAAAAACAAGATTCTCAGAGAGCTTGATGCAACTTTGATTATCACAGAAAATGTTGGTCGCTTCCATCCTTCTCTTGAATAGATTCACAAGAAACTTCCTAAGCCACATGGCTTCACACGAAGCTATGCTGGCTGCCATATATTTTGCCTCAGCTGAGCTCAGAGCTACAAAATTATGTTTCCTACTGCACTAGGAAGTCACTCCTCGGGCGCATCAATCTTCTTCTAGTTGGTGATCATTGTTGTAGCCATGGGTCTATAGTCCTGCATCCTGAACCTCTTCAAAATTTCTGTTGCATATCTTCCTTGTCCAAGGAAGATTTCACCCTTCTTCTGCCAAACTTCCAACCCCAAAAAATAATGCATCAGTCCCAAATCCTTCATGTCGAATTCTGTGGCTAAGTTCTCCTTGCAATCCTTGATGAGCCTAGATGAACCTGTTAGGAACAGGTCATATACATACAATACTAGCATTATAGGCTCATTCCCTACTGTCATATAGTATAGATTAGGATCTACGTCACTCTTGACGAATCCCATCTTTTGCAGGTAACCATAAATCTGACCATACCAAGCTCTAGGTGCTTGTTTAAGCCCATACAAGGCTTTCTTAAGCCTACATACATGAGTCTTCTATTCATGTGTCTCAAATCCCTTTGGTTGTTCAATATATACTTGTTCTTCTATTACCCCATTCAAGAAAGAAGTCTTGATGTCCATCTAGTGAATCTACCACCCCATCTGCGTTGCAAGGGATATCAAAGATCTGATAGAAGTATACCTAGCTACTGGGGCGAAGGTTTCTTCGTAGTCTATCCCTTCCTTCTTAGCATACCCCTTATCAACGAACCTTGCTGCCATCTGCAACATATTTGATCTTGTACATCCATCTCGAACCTACAACTGATCTGTCATGAGGTCTAGGTACCACTTTCCAAACATCATTGGTCATTATGGAACTGTACTCTTCCACCATTGCATCTACCCATACCTAATGTTGAGCTACCTCTTGGAAACTAGAGGGTTCTCTAACCTGAGCCACCAAGGCTTGGTACTTCTTAGGTTGTCTACACTGCCTCTTCTCGTTTCTAGGAACTACGACAAACACCTCTGCGTCTCTCAGAATTTGTCGTAATTCCCAACTCGTTCTTCCGCTGGTAGTGGGTGGATCTTCCTACTCCTCTTCTTGCGAATCTTCCTAAGGTAATACTTCAAGATTCTTATGCCCTGAAGAAGCACTGGTGTTGGTTTCGGCTGGTTGAAGTGGCTAGACCAGTGGATCATCCTTTGACTGCGTTCCAGAAGGTATCTCTCGGGATTTCCTGAAAGCTCTGTCCTCCATGAACTTTACATCCTGTCGTACTACAATCTTCCTACTGCCAAGAAGGTAGATTTTATATGCCTTAGCATTCTCGCTATATCCCACCAGATATCCATCTTCTGCAGGCTGATCCAATTTCTTCCTCTTTTCTTCGGGTATATGGCAATATGGAAAACAAAGATCCTGAAATGACTCACTTTTGGATTCTTGCCAGTGAAGAAAATCTCTAGTGTAATCTTACCTAGTGCCTTGTGAGGAATCCTGTTCTAAACATACACAGTTGTACTGCATGCTTCCGCCCATATAAATTTGGGCATATCTTGATCATATAACATTGCCCTCGCTGCTTCACCAATAGTTCTATTCTTCCTCTCTGCAACCCCATTCTGCTTCGGATTATATGCAGCGGTCCATTCTCTTTTGATGCATTCCCTTGCGCAGAACTCAGTGAAGTTTTTATCAGTATATTCTCCACCATTATCTGAACGCAATACCTTTATCCTCTTCCCTGTGAGATTCTCAACCAGAGCCTTAACTCCTTGAATCAATCAAAGACCTCATCCTTGGTCTTTAGAAAGTAGATCAAATTTTTCCTAGAATGGTCATCAGTGAAGGTGAAAAAGTATTCGGCACCACTAAGAGCTCTAGTGGACATTGGTCTGCAGATATCTGAGTGTATTAATCCCAACCCAATCTTAGCCCTGTTGTTACTTCTGGGGTAAGTTGCTTTGGCGTACTTTCCTAGTCCACATCCTCTGCAAACATCATCCCATTTGGTGCTCAACTCTGGAACTCCTGTGACGGTTTCTCTGAGAATTCTTAGAGCCCCATGGTGTAAGTGCCCCATACTTTTGTGCCATAGCTCATTCAAATCTTTTTCACCATTGTTTTCTATCAGTGCCATTCGAGATTCTAACTTTAGCTTGTATAATTTGTTGCTCCTGAATCCAATTTCTATCTTCTTCGTCCAACTCGGGTGTTTGAAATATACTTTCTTTCCAATGAAGTATACATCATAGCCCTTGTTTTGTAGCTGAGATACAAAGAGAAAGTTCATCCCTGAACCAGGCACATGCGGCACATTGGTGGCCCGAAGCCGATCTCCTGCTTCAGTTTGAAGACCATAGTTCCTCTTCCAACAGGGGTACTTTATGCCTTATTTCCCATGGTGATCTTGAAGTTCATCTGTTCTTCTTGGTAGCTCGAGAAACATTCCCATATTCCCGTCATATGTGCAGAAGCCCCGCTATCAATATACCAAACCTCTGAGGAAGCAGATTTGGACAAGAAAGCAACTTCTTCTTCCAATCTAGAAGTCAACACAGAGATGTCGTGATCAATCGTATCTCTCATGCTTTCCTCTTTCTCATGAGAATTGTATGAACCCTTTCGAGTTGCTACTCCAGCAGCATCAAGACCACGTTCCATTGCAGAATCTCCAACCCTGTTACCTGATCTCTGCTCTGATACCATGTGACAATTTCAAATATGAAATTCTACTGCAAAAATTGATTTATTTCTCCTACTTATTTTCCACAATAAGCTATTTACAAAAACCCTTCAATAAACATCAAAATAAATTCTACTATAGTTATCACATAATTTCATAGAGAAAAGAGCAATGAAATATCAGCACATGAATCAATCACATTAACACAACTATTTTTGGACAATTGTCCCAGAAAAAACCCAATGCGGGAAAATCGGTGCAACATATGAGGGTTTATTTATTAATCTTCAACAATAATCTCTTTACAAGGAATGTCTGGCAAAAATATGGAGAAACTTTCATGAAAACACCGAAGATAATTTTCTCCCAACCTCTGGAGAAATTTTGACACCCAAGAGACTCTCTGGCCTCCACTGCGTCACCTCTGCGTGACCCTTTGCGCAAGGACTACGTGAGGACTGTGTCCTTAGCTGCGCTGCCTCTCTAGAGTTGTCCCTCCGTGCTACCCCTATGCTACTCTGCGTCTCTCTTCCTGGAGTTCTGACTGATGCTAATACCCTCCTCTTCCTTCACCCTGCAACTCTCCCTTTGAAATCGAATTCTAATTGTGAAGAATCGACTTCCCTTGAGTTACTGAGTGTTTTCCTGGCTTACTTTCCAAATGGCCCTCAAAACTTCTTTTATAATCTTCTCGTTGACAAATCAACAAACTATATTAGAAGTCTAATCAATGGCAAAGATTAAAACTTGACTTGATCTTCGTTCTCTAGAAGATTCACAACGTGTTTTATTAATACCCATTAATTGTTTAATTTCCCTAAGTTTAGACTTAGGGTCTCCATTAAAATAATTAACTATTTTACTAAAACATGAACTGAGTGGAATTTCCACAAACGGTTTCTGGGTTCTTTGGAGTACTGGTGTCTAAACCTCTTCACCAAATTTGAGACTTAGATCACTTTCTGATGCTACAGAAATAAGCAATTGCTATGTCTATCTCTATTGAATCCTAAAAGGATTCTTCTTTGGGATGATTCATCACATGATGAATCTACCCACCTTATACACCTCTTATTTCTTATATAAATAAAACCTTAAGGAGGTTCTCTAGAAAACCCTAACTTAAGGGTATGTTGATAATGTGTGAAACCATAGACCTATTTAGGGATATTTAAGAAGAAGTTGCTATTTGATATTGTCGAGTTTGGGATTTTGATATGATCATGGAATCTCTAGACTTGCTTGAGTTAAAATGACGTTGTTCGAAATCTCGAACCTCTGAAGTTTGATATAATAAGGGTTTGCTTTGACAATGAACCAAAACCGTAGGTTTTGGTTAGGTCTAAGAAGTAAAATACTTATTATGAAAAGCCCTAGGATGTAATATTCCTAATGGAAAATTAACAATGATATTAGAAAACATGCAATTATAACAACACATAAATTTTTAGAAATTAACACATGAACCAGAAAAATGTGCACCAACTCCACAAACTTGCCAAATTTTATTATATGATAATGTTGTGGTACAAAATAGTTGGAAAAAATACACTTGGGCTTGCACAAGGGAAACTACAAACACTAGGTGATGAATATAAGAAAATTCAACCAGTCCAATAGAAATCTCCTTCAGAAAACTGCATTGTTGCTCCAAGACTGCACTGCTTCCTGACTTCGGCCTTTGATTTACCCAATGAAAACTGCTAAGAAAATTCTAGGAATTTGGGAAGGTGATCCTTGCCCAAAACTCATAAAAACCCATAAAGGGTTTCCTATAATTCCAACCTTCAAAATATGACCCTTTGTAGCTTGGCCCTCTTCCAATTTTGTTTTCTGGCACTGCAACTACTACTGTCAATCACTGCTCTCCAAAATCCCAGCCAAACTCCTCAAATGGCTCTCCTATCAATCTCCCAACACCCCAACTCCAAAATCCCACCAATGCAGCTCCCACAAATGAGCCTCCTCCAATGACTGCGTAAACCCTTCTAACCAAAATAGCTGAGATGAAAGCTAGCCTCCAAGATAATATGTTGCATTGCTATGCTGGCCCTCCAAACTGAACTAAACTACATTTCTGAGCTCTCCTATGAATTTTGGATGAATCCACCAAGGGGAGATGGGTACTCGCCTAATCTCACTGAATCACCCGAGGTTTTCCGTCCTAGTGCTAGCAATGGAGTAGAGAACTGGGTTCTCAACCTCTCATACAAGAAACAATACCAAATCCAAGATGTTCTCTAATGGCTCTTCCTCCTCTTTTTATAGATCTAATAGACTCCTCTAGAAGCTCCTATTTTATTATTATTTTAATCACTGAACACATTTCCCTTAATTAAAATATTCTTTTTAATGTGGAAAATGGTTAATTGGCCACCATGCCTCCTCAGGTCACTGAAAATCACTCATATCCATCCCATCCTGTATATCTTCTTGTTCTGATTCCAACGAGCTATTACACTAAGGTGTTCTGCAAAGAATTCCTCCTGAAATTCCACCTTAGGCGTAATTAATTGAGTTAGGCCCATTAATAACTCAATTTTCAGAAATTTGTCGAAATGCAATGGAACAGAAGGCAAACTATGCAGATGGTGGAATATACCAAGCGAAATCCATCGAACCTCATAAGCACTCCTCAAAACTCCTCCAAAATCCACGAGGGCCCACCGATGACGTCGACCTGCATCTGTGACCTGTCTGCCCCCAACTCTAAAAGTCCATCCTAACCATGTCATAAGGAATACTAGAAAAAGGAACATTACAAATCCTCCTCCCCAAGATTTCTTTCCCTAAAGCAATCCAAATATGTGGACCAGTCTGTTGGCCTAATGCAGCTGAGACCCAATGCCTGGATCCCATACAAGTTGTTGGGTGATGCTATGCCTCTGTGTCAACCCACCAGGAACAAACCCCTCAATGCTCGAATCCCAGACCAATCTTTGACTTAGCATGTCATCAACAAATCCTCCTGGATCCCAATGCCACAAAGAAAACACATCAGTGCTCCACGACTCCTGTTGTGCTATAACTCTGGCTGAGAATGTTGGCCCATTGACTGTGTACCAACTCATCACCTCTGTCTAGTCCAACCCCTGAATCAATCCAATGCTAATCCTGCGCTCTTGATGCTGGGACAAAATGCTGAAGAGCTGTTGATCTGTATCCCACTGCCAACTGAAACCTGGATTACCCATCATGTCTAAGGGTTCCCGTTACACTATGTTCCTGACTAAGAAGATTGTTCCATGAATAGGATACCAACTCATGATCTCACGCCAATCTAATGTAAGGACACCTGTGCTAGTTGTATGTCTACTAGGCTGATACTAGCCCATGCTCAACTCTTGATGCTCTACTCAATCAACCAACAAAATCTGTCCAAGAAATCCTGCCTCTCCCCCTAAAATGGACCTAGGTGGGCAAGCTGTGCTGCAAGCCCTGTCTGTGTACTCCTGGAGAGGGTTGTTTCCTGAAAATATTGCAGCGCTGCTAGCTGCCACTACATCTGCTTGCATCTCATGAATGGGTAGACCCAAAGATGGATGCACTGTTGTCTCCCTCGCCTGATAGGAAACCCCACTCTCCTCTAGTCCACCAATCCTCTGCAAAACAGTATTGCTAGAATCCAACACCTCCTGAGGACAAGTGTTTATAAATACTGCCACCCTGCTAGCTGTCTATCCATCTGTCTGGTCCTCATCAATGGCTGACCCCAAGGGTGGCCGCTCATCCTCCTCCATCACAAGCTCAATGTGATCCTTCGACTGGCCCTCCACAAATGCCTCAACATGCATATTGTGCATATCATCCTCCTTAGTTGACTCATGCTCCACTATATGTTGTTCACACTGAATCATCACGGGTGACTCATCATCCTGAATGTCTCCCATAGGGTCACCCAACATCTCCCCATACACACTGGAATATAAATCTAGCCTACTGGAAACGACTCCACATGAATGATCTTGCTCCCCAGAGGCATCCTCGTCGACCTGTGGCGAGTTACACCCAACATCATGCCTTTCGCCTCTATCAGACGGTTTCCTTGGAGGTGATGCCCCAAAACCCCAATGGTTGGCGTCACACATCACTACCTGTGGCCAAGCATCCCTGCGCTCCCCTGCATCCAAATGTGTATCTTTCTGCCTCTTGGCACACACCTGCACCCAATTTCACCCCTTTGTGCACTGTTGGACTCCATCACTAGCTACCACACCATCCTATATCAGTCGGTACTGCTCCTATGATGATGTAGTTGTCACTCCATGCAGAACCTCAAGGTGGTGTGAGTCGCTCCTCCTACTCCACAATGCACATCTGCACGACTCAACACTTTATCATACACCTCTATGCTCCTCTCCAAAACATTGAACTCTGTGGTACGACTTTGTGCACCACTGAACACCTACACCATCTGCCGCACCACCCCGCATCATCGGCCATCCCATATGCATCAACACATCCACGACTCCATTAGTGACCCCACCATGATGTGGGCTACTCCTCGTCATTTTCCCTGGTAGACCTAAGTGGTCTATCTCCTCACATGCTAATGGGAATGACACTATTGTACCTAGCCTCCACGGTTTTAATGTGCCCATGGGAGAGCACTATCTTGATACAACTCGTCGTCTGGTGCCTGTTGATGCCACATCCTCTGGCCAACCCTTGCCAAAGTATGCCACTCTCTATGTGACTCCATATGCATCCAACATGTCCAAACAATCCATGAGTTCGGCTCACGAACCCCCTGACTACTAGTGCCGATTGGAACTCCCCCAAGGAATGAGTGCACTCAGACACTGAGTTCACTATCCCACCAGAGCCATAGCCCTCCTGTATCTAAGATATATGATAGGAAGCCCCACCTGGATCCTAATGCCAACTTGGGCCTCCAGTATCTCCAATATCTGAGAGCTCCTGCTGAGCTTCTCTCCATACTACGATCATCTCTACAAGGTTAACCCACTCCGCTGAGTAACAACACAGAATCTCTCGCCATCCAACCCTAGGGGAAGGATCAAATGCATGGACACCTGTACACAGAACAAACCCTCCATTTTGTGAATGTTGCACCCTATGCAACTCATGTCGCCCCGTAGCGCTATTCTGATTAGAACATATAATCTAACTAGGTAACTATGCCTCTCTCTCGCCAATGTGCACAGATAGCCTATTAGTGCTACAAGCCCCATCTATATATGCTCGAAGATGGCTGCTCTGATGCTCCAAGGTGTACTCCTCTCGCTGTGTTGCTAGGGAATCTAACCGTTCCCCAATGCAAGTTAGTTTGGCCACAAACTCTACACAAGCCAATCTCATGTCATCTACCTTGTCATTCTACTGTAGAATGGTCTCTTGAACTGTCGTGGCCTTCCTTTTCAATGCTAGAAGGTTGGCCTAGAGCTGTCGAAATTGTCGTGGGTGACTATCATATGTAAACTTAGTCACAAATTTGTATGCCTCTGTGTCTCCTAGACCCTCATCCATCTTTTGTAGGTGGTCATCATCTTGAAACTATATCACAATTCTGAGTGCCTCAACAACTGGTACATCCTCAATGGATGGCCCTACGAGCGTATGCTCAGTTATCTCCACCAAGGTGTCGCTCAAAACTATCAAAGGGATCTGTAACAAGGGTGACACCTGCATCACACTGGGTATGTCTACCTGCTCCTCGCACTCCTGTGTGCCCTCAACCTCCTGCTCAATCTCCTCCTCAGGCTCTTGACATCTGAGGCCCAATCTCCACCAACAGTAATGTATCCTAGCTCCATCCTCTAATGATCCTCCTCTATGATCCTTGAACGAGATGACCCTCCTGATCCTAGGATTCGACGGCTCATACTCATCAATCCTATCCACGAAGGACCTCCTCAAATCTACAAAGGTGTCGGGTTCCCTCCCCTTCTCCGGTTCATCCAAAAAATTAGGCATGGTAATTTGGCTAGGTTGGCCATGGGTATTGTTTTGTTGGAGCACATGCGCATGCACATGGATTCTCTCTTGGGTATGACTCAACATCCCCATCATTTGTTGCATCCTCTCTAGGACCTGTTGGTTTTTCCTCCTCAACTGTTGGTTTTGCCTCATCAACTCCTCCATGATCCCCTGTGTAATCTTCCCTTTTTGTGTCATTTGAGTGCCCATAAATTCACCAGTCACTCTGCATGCATGGAAAACCCAGGTGAAATGAAGTAGACTCGAGTGTTGAAAATGACTTAAACAAGTAGCATGTACTGCCCAAAAAATACTACGATGTTGTTGAACAAGAACAAGAGTTTATACCCCTCAAAATTGCTCAGAAATTTCTGAAAATATAACCCAGAGCTCCTCACACCAAAACCATAAAAACCCATAAATAGTTTGGCTTAACTCCAAGCCAAGATCAAGCTCACCAAGTGGTGTGAATTACCCATTTCACTAATAAAACACATTGCTGAAGGAATGTTTATTTCCAGCTTGAATACTACTTAGAAATTTCTGAAATTTTAACCATGGGCTCCTCTCACAGAACCTAGAAAAACCTAGAAAAATATTGGGAAAATTCTAACTGATTTAGAAAATCCCCAATTTAGTGTGATTTTCCCACTCTAGCCAACTCTGCACATTGCTCCAAATAAGATAAATTCATACCACAATGTTATAACTCTACAATCCTGCAAATTCACTACAAAATCACCGACTCAAATGAGAGAAATCTCCTGCAACAATTCTCCTCCAGCAAAATAGATTGAAAACTTTGATCCACAAACTTGGCTCACTTATTCTTCAATAACAATACGACAACTTTGATTTTAACCCACATCTGGCCAAAATCATGCTCTGATACCACTATAATATTCCTAATCGAAAATTAACAATGATAACAGAAAACATGCAATTACAACACATAAATTTTCAGAAATTAACACATGAACCAAAAAAATGTGCACCAACTCCACAAACTGGCTAAATTTTATTATATGATAATGATGTGGTACAGATTAGTTGGAGAAAATACACCCGCGCTTGCACAAGGCAAGCTACAAGCACCAGGTGATGAGTACAAGCAAATCCAACCACTCCAATAACAATCTCCTCCAGAAAACTGCGTTGCTGCTCCAAGACTACAATGCTTCCTGACTTTGGCCACTGATTTACCCACTGAAAAATAGCTCAGAAAAATCTAGGAATTTGGGAAAGCGATCCTTGCCCAAAACCCAGAAAGGGTTTCCTCTAATTCCAACCTTCAAAATATAACCCTTTGTAGCTTGGCCCTCTTCCAATTTCGTTTCCTGGCATTGCAACTGCTACTGTCAATCACTGCTCTCCAAAATCCCAACCAACCTCCTCAAATGGATCTCCTATCAATCTCCCAACACCCCAACTCCAAAATCCCACCAATGCATCTTCCACAAATGAGCCTCCTCCAATGACTGCGTAAGCCATTCTAACCAAAATAGCTGAGATGAAAGCTGGCCTCCAGGATAATATGTTGCACTGCTATGTTGGCCCTCCAAAGTGAACTAAACTACATTTCTGAGCTCTCTTGTGAATTCTTGATGATTCCACCAAGGGGAGATGGTTACTCACCTAATATCACTAAATCACCCGAGGTTTTCCGTCCTTGGGCTACCAATGGAGTAGAGAACCGGTTTCTCAACCTCTCATACAAGAAACAATACCAAATCCAAGATGTTCTCTAATGGCACTACCTCCTCTTTTAATAGATCTAATGGATTCCTCTAGAAGCTCCTATTTTATTATTATTATTTTAATCATTGAGCACATTTCGCTTAATTAAAATATTATTTTCAATGTGGGAAATGGTCAATTGGCCACCATGCCTCCTCATTTCATTGAAAATCACTCCTAGCCATCCCATCCTGTAGATTTTCTCATCCCGGTTCCAACGAGCTATTACAATAAGGTGTTCTTCCAAGAATTCCACCTTCGGCGTAATTAATTGAGTTAGGCCCATTAATAAATCAATTTTTTGAAAGTTGTTGGAATGGAATGGAACGAAAGGAAAAATTTGCGGATGGTGGAATATACCAAGCGAATGCCATCATACCTCATAATAACTCCTCAAAACTCCTCCAAAATCCCTCAGGGCCTGGTGATGACACCAACCTGCACCTGTGACCTGTCTTCCCCCAACTCTGAAAGTCCATCCTAACCATGTAATAAGGAATACCAGAAAAAATAATATTACATAGGAATGAAACCCTAGGTATATGTTCTCTTGATTGAATCCCTAGCTTAGTCTAGGATAATATATATATATGTCTAATGTATTAATGTTGACTAACATATGATGTGCTTATAATGGTGGTCTCCTAGATATGTGTGTTGCCTGTTTTCTAATGGTCCTAAGAATCTAGGGTTTGTAAACAAAACTTAGTCAAATTTTGAAAGATCTAGGATGATGATTGAAAAGTTTAGGGTCTATAAATAAATCCTTGTAATGATTAAATTCTCTAGTATGTATGTTCATTTGAATCTATATAATGTATGCTAAGAATTTATAATTTGAAAATCTTGGGTTTACATCGAACCCTAGTAGAAGTTACTCACGATTTGTTTACTAAATTCCAAGATTTACATTAAACCCTAATAGAAGCTTTTCATGATATGTTTTGATAATTGATTTGAAATCTAGGGTATGTAACTAGCTCTAGTGAAAGATAATGTTTGAGTTGTAATCAATCTTGATTGACTCTTTTGTATGAAATATAGGATTTGTATGAATCCCTAGTGGAAAGTCTAGCATGTGAATTCTAAAGGTTTTCAGATATCTTGTAAATCTATATTGGTTCTAGGGTTTACTAAATGATGTAGCAAGGTATATTATACCTTTGAAAGAAACATCGAAACCCTAGATAGAATGAAAGACATTGTGAAGTAGTCTAGGGTTTATGATAAAGGTCCCTAGTAAAAATGTTGAAGAGTATATGTCTCTTGTTTGGGTATCTAATATGTATAAAGTTGAAAAAGCTTCCGTGATTCTGATATGCCTAACTTTATGCTTCTATAGTTTTGGATGTTCTTGTTGTCTAAAGTTGTGCAGGTACATCATAAAGATGAGAAGCTGATAAGTATGATGAGAAGGACGAAAGCTATGAAAGATTCTCCAACACCTAAAAGAAGAAGTTGATCTCCCTAGATTAAGAGGGAGCCTGGATAAAACAAGAAATGGTTATGGTTCTCTACCTCATGTGTCATGCACTAGACTAGGACTAACAACCACAAATCTTAGTGAAGACCATAAGTAGGAATCATAGTCGTGATTGGAGAATGCTTTGGTACTGCTATAAGAGGGAAAGCAGGATCCGATTGAATAATATGTTGCTACATGAAAAGTAGGAAATGAAAGTGTATGAGGAATATTCTCTAAAAGATTCAACTGATAGTCCTACTGAAATTAGCTGAAAAGCAACATCAAAACCTCATATGTTTACTTTGATTATATACTTGAATATGTATTGCTGATTGGGGTTGTGTTTGTACAGATGAATCTCCTGAAGGTTTTAATAACATGTTGGTTACCAATTAGTTTGATTGGGAGAGATTGGTTATTCTTGATCTGTTGGATCAAGGTGTGATGAGGCTTTGTGAGTGAAGCATTGTCTGGAAAGACATCGGGCCAACACTTTGTGTCGATGTCTGGTTGGGAGGGTGGCATCGGGTGGATGTGCACCTAGTTACCTGTGTTGGTTGTTAGTAAGTAAGCCTGATGGTACCTATAGAGGTTGAAAGCTTTAGTCCATCTTAGTCCCACTTGGATAGATTTGCTTGGTCAGGGATCTAGTCCATGGATTTGTGGTGCCTAAACTGTTGAGTGATCAATGGATAGAGTTCCCAAGCCAGGAATCTAGTCCATGACATTTAAGTGTCTAAAGATTCTTCATATTCATGTAGTTGAGATCTACCTTGTACTATTGAGTTATGAATACCTCCCTAGTTAAGAGGGAGTGTTGAAGAATGTAACTAGGTTCGGTCTTCATAAATTTTACATGAGTCAATACTTATTGTACTTGTCAAAAGAATAAAGAAAATAATTTTATATTATTATTAAATGACTTATTAAAGCATGAGTTTCATGCTTGGGTCATATTTATTTTAGTTCAAAGTCTATATTTTGGACTTCTAGTTTTTATTCTGAGTATATAGGATTATTGCAGATTTAAATTGATCCATATTGGGATTTTGAATCATGCAAATAGGTCAAGTATTGAGTAAAATATGATTTATGAAGCCTCCACACCAAGTCGGCCTTAAGGTGATCAAGTCAGCCTCAATCTTAGGAATTCGAGCTCATCTCAAGACTATATATATAGTGGAATTGAACTCACTTGGAACCATCTTACTGCAATACAAAAATTCGATCTAGAAGCTGCAAGAAGAGAAATTTTCGAAGTAAAGGAGAAGGACTTTTTGGATTCGGTTTTGGGTACACTTATAGAGTTGAAAAACAATAGAAATTTTGGCACCACTCTCTCTGCATTTTGAGCTATAGTTTGGGAGATCAAAGTTCTCAAGTTTTACTGCAACAATTGTTGCATCGGGTGCTGCCAAGGTGCTACTTCCAAGAGAAGAGGAAGTCGAAGTTTGTTTTGTTGAAAGTTGATTCTTGGAGAAGTTGTATTGGGCTTAAATCGAAGTCTTTGAAGCTAGATCAAAGTATCTACTTCAATATCGAAGTCTCAAGAAGCAAGGTCGAAGTTCCAGGTCAAAGAAACTACATCATAATGTTATTATTGTTCCTACTGTTTCCAGATTCAGGAAGGATCACAAGGAAGGTTGACTTGGTGTGGTGGAAGTTTGGGTCAAGGTATAGAGTCTCAAGAATCACTATTGAAGGAAGAATTAGTCACTGGGTTTTCCCCATGAGTGGCGTTTTTCCCTGGCTGTTGGCCTACATCTGGTGTCATTGATCTATGTGTATTTGCTTGATGAACTAATAAGAAGAAATATAAGAAGAACATAATAAGAACTAAATAAGATCACAAGTAAATAATCAAGAATAATAATATCTTTTTGCCTTTCTGATCCTCTAACATCTACATCCCCTCTTTGGCTTGAAATCTTATAGCAGAATGTTGTTGCTCTCTAGAAAGTTGAACTGCCCAAGGAAATCAATCTCAAGTGTGTTCCTCCATCTACCCATCGATATCTTCTTATAATATCCAGTTGGGAATGCAACGATCACGATTAAAATTTAATCAATGGTCGAGATCATTTCCTAGTCAATCCATGTCAGTTTCTAAAGAAATCTCACCTTACTCAATTAATTGTTGCCAATTAATCATTTTTCCTAACTTAGACTTAGGAAAAATGTAATTATTGATTAATTGACTTAATTAAGGCATCTCTAGGTGGATTCTCCTGAAACCTTTTCTGGGTTTTGGAGTCCTAGTGTTTCTTAGCCTCTCTAACAACTGTCAAGACTAGAACACCATATGATACTACAAAAATTAACACGTGTGATGTTGAACCTTCATAATGTGTTCATGTAGGAATGTAACCTTTTGAAAACTCATGAGAAAATATGAAAGTTAGTTTGTTTGAAAGAAACCCATGTTGTATTTTCTTGCATTGCACAAATATTTGGAATTCTATCTAACGAATAAATATGAAGATATGCAGTAGGTGCCATTTAAAGGTTTTATCGTTAGTTTGTAGTTGTATGGGGAAAACCTCAACACTTGACATTAGAAATTAATGATAATAACTAGAGACATAACACCTTTATCATAATATGGAGAAGGAATCAAACATAATATTTCACACCATATTGACCAAGCCATATTAGTGTTGTCCTATTACTCTTTAAGTGATTCTATTATGTTGGCCTTTACTGGAGTATTCCATATAATGTAGCAATTTATTAATAACTTATTAGTATAAATTATTTTTAACTATGAACATAACTAAGAAATATTGAGGCCCAAAGAGGTTGGATCCAATGGTGGAAAGCAAGAAGCTTTTCACCATTGGGTGTGCATTTCGCAAGGTTCAATTCTCATGAGGGATTAACTTGGATTTAGAAAGGTTATATTAAATAATCTTGTGATCTATGGACACATATCAAAGCCTGCCCCTATGCCTTTAAATTAGAGGTATGTCAAGGATATATTGAGTGGTTGGGACTGACAGTGTTAATGACACCCACCTCAGTTTGAATCCTTGGATAAACCCTAACACATGATGACAAACTTTGCACAAAACAGTGGAGGATTATAATGCTAACTTAGTGTGAAAATTTCTTAATCTAAGAAACCCTAGTGCTAACCATTGATTTACTTCTCCTACTTGATTAATTATACAAGTTACTAATCTGATTATTCAAAAAAATAGCGAAGTAAACACAAATAACAGCCTACACATACAAATCATTTACTGAATAGCACGCTCATATGACAAAGTGACACAGATTTTTCGGACAAATGTCCCTGGAAAAACCCAATGCGGGAAAATCGATGCAACTAGATCTGGAGGGTTTTATTATTAAGCAAATTTTGAATACAGCAATTTCTGGGCACCAGACATGGTTGGCCCTATAGAAAAATCACGACAACAATACCTCTTTCACTCGGAGACAGAAAATATGGTTGATTCACACCCTCAAATGGAATTTATAGAACGCGAGCCCTTTCTGGCCCACCGGAAAGCCCAACGTTGCTCCTCAACCCTCTACGTTAGCCTTCCTGGCTTGCATCAGCCTCTGCGCTGCTCTAGAAGGGCCTGTGTCACCCCTGAAGGGCTTACGTTGCCCCTGCGCTACCCTAACTGGTCTTGCGTGGCTCCTGTTGCCTTTGTGTTGCCTTTGTGTGGCCTCTGCTAGACTGCGTGGCTCTGGCTTGCCTCTGCGTTGCTCAATATGTTGCCTCTTTGCTGCTGTTGGACTCTTGGCCTGGGATCAGATCATCCCCTTGCCAATACTGCCCCTTGTTGCATTGCAAACTCTTCTTCAAATTCTTAGCAAACCACACCCTAGAATTTCAGCTTAGCTTTAGTGCTTGGCAATGTGTGTGTCCTCCAACTAACCCCAAGACCTTCGCTTATAATTTTATCATTATGAAACCAACTGTCGTTATCTAATCTCTAATCGAAGGCTAAGATAGAAGCTTCTTGATCTGCATCACTTAAGTCATTCTCATTACATGTTTAATTTAATTCACTTTAATCTTTTAAGTTTCCTAAGTTAGACTTAGGGTCCTTAATTAAAAGGACTAATTATTTGAATATCTCTTAAACCTGATGGAATTATTACAAATTCTTTCTGGGTCTTGCAGATCTCATGTACTCCAGCTCCTCCACAAAATTTGGGAGCTAGAGCACATCTGTTGCTACCCCAAAATATCAACACTCTCTCTTAGTGAGGAATGTGCTCTAGCAATACAATCACCCCGAAGTACTGCTCTGATCTTTGGCATCAGTCTCCGCGCTAATGCTTGGCCTGCTGCCCTTCATTACTCCGCTGCTACTACTCTCTATACTACTGCCCATGACTCTGCCACCGTCACTGCTACATCCATCCTGCATCTCCCTCTCAAATTGCTGCATCGTGCTGCCAACTATGGCACTGCAACTCAGTTGCTGAGAAGTAAGCAACTGAAGGGCCCCTACCCAATGACAGACAAGTCAGTCGGTATGCATCTCATCACTGAATCTCCTTAGGCTGTTGCTTTTCACTGTCCTCCTAAAGCCACTGTGTTGTTGCAGCTCTGCACTGCGTGAGCATGCCTCCTCTGCGCTGTTGAATTCCCATCAACCCCTCTATGCTGTTGCCTCTACGCCATTGCTGCCTCTGCACTACGCTGCGCCCTTTACAACGTCCCAACCTCTGCCTCTGCTCCATCTGTGATCCTATGCACCCATTGCTCTGGTCATTCCTGCTACTGTTTTCAGGCTCCCGTAACACGAATGTGATCCAAGAGTTGAGCTACTCAAGGATCCCTACACCTCCATCTGTAGTTGCTCTACAGATCAATGTCGCCCCACTTCCGTGGCTCATGAGCGCTCATGACTACATCATCATCACTCCCATCGTCTCCCTTAGTTGCCGCAACCTTGGAACTAGAAGCTTCCTTGTCCTTCTTCCTTAGAGGACAATTGGTGGCGAAGTGTCCAAGTTCACCACATCCGAAAAATTTGATCATCGATATATCACGCTTCTTTTTCCCTTGCTGCCTTCTTTCCTTTGATGCAAGGGTTGCATCCTCCTCCTCTCATTTCTTTACTTTGACTGTCCCACTGCTTCTTTGCTTCTTGGTCATCCTTATGATTTCCTCCTGTCGAAGGATTGCCCACATATCCGCCCAGGAGGGTAACGCTGCCCTGCCCAAGATGCTTTGGACAAACGTTTCCCAATCCTCGGTGACTGCATTCAGGGCAGTCCTGACCAAGAGCCCCTCATCTAGATTCGTATCCATGGCAATCAGTTGATCTCGGATAGTCTAAATTCTGAAGAGGAAAGGATCTATCTCCTCGCCCTTTTGCATCTAGAACAACCACATCTGATTCTCCAGAAGCATTCTTCTTTGGACTGAGCCTCCCTGATACATCATGTCCAAGGCTACCCACATTTCATTTGTCGTGTTCTTCCCAACAATATGTGGCACAAAGTGGTCTTTGGCTCCGTCCATGAGCAAACGCTTTGCTCACGCTTGATTTTCCCCGTACTTCTTTAGAGGATTTTCATCATTTGGCATAGCTAGGACTCTCTCTGCATGGTACTTGATGCCGTACTCATCCAGGATTTTCAGGATCTTGGCCCTCCAGATAACGAAGTTGGACATGTCGTCCAGCCTCTCCTAATCTCTCAGTCCATCAGACACGATCTTGCTCAGATCTGTTAGAACAAATACTCCTCTCCATCTTTCTGCTGCAACACTCAAGAGAAATATTGGATCTAGGTTTCTTGGCGATTAGAAACACTCTATAGTAGCTGATATCTTCGAAAACTGATTTCCCTCTCGGAAATCCGCCAAATCCTACGAATCAACTCTCTTCAACCACCCTACGATCGATCATCGGATTTCTTCGGCAAAAAATCTGTTGAGCAGTTGTTCTCCTCCCGCTCTTTGTCAACTTAGCTAGGCACAATTCCGCATCGACAGAATCTCCACCACACCAGCAACTAATGAATATTTGAAGCTCTACTTCTGAACCATGGTAACTCTGCACAACAACTCGAAACTGGATTGCGTCCCTCTGGCTGGCCTCTGCCTGAGCAGACTGGCTCAACTCAATCTCAGGTTCCTCCCACGTCCCTCTGGAAGGCACTGCGCTGTCTCCACATCACCCAAATGGGACTACGTTAGCCCTTGCGTAGCCTCTGCTGGGACTGCGTCCTCCTGATGTTGTGCTGCCCTCTCCGGATCTCTGCTGCTTCAGCTTCTCTCTGCGGAAAAAATTTCTTCAGTCGATTTTTCTCGAGATTCAACTTGATCTGCAATGCTTTGATACCATGTGAAAATTTTTTAATCTAAGAAACCCTACTACTAACCATTAATTTACTTCTCCTACTTGATTAATTATACAAGTTATTAATCTCATTATTTCGAAAAATAGCGAAGTAAACACAAATAACAGCCTACACATACAGATCATTTACTGAATAGCACGGTCATATGACAAAGTGACACGAATTTTTCGAACAAATGTCCCTGGAAAAACCCAATGCAGGAAAACTGGTGCATCTAGCTCTAGAGGGTTTTATTATTAAGCATATTTTGAATACAACAATTTTTGGGCACCAAACATGGTTGGCCCTATAGAGAAATCATGACAACAATACATCTTTCACTCAGAGATATAAAATATGGTTGATTCACACCCTCAAACGGGATTTACAGAACTGAAGCCCTTTCTGACCCACCGAAAACCCCAATGCTGCTCCTCAGCCGTATGCGTCAGCCTTCTTGGCCTGCGTCAGCCTCTACGCTACTCTGGAAGGGCCTGCGTCACCCCTGAATGGCTTATGCTACCTCTGTGCTGCCCTGACTGGGCCTGCATCAACCTTGCGTGGCTTCTACTGCTCTGTGTGGCCTTTGTTGGACTACGTGGCTCTAGCTTGCCTCTGCGCTACTCGATATGATGCCTCTTTACCGTTGACGTACTCTTGGCCTAGGATCAGATCATCCCCTTGCCAATACTACCCCTCACTGCACTAGAAACTCTTCCTGAAATTCTGAGCAAACCACGCCCTAGAATTTCAGCTTAGCCTAAGTGCTCCGCCAATGTGTGTATCCTCCAACTGACCCCAAGCCCTTCTCTTATACTTTTCTTGTTGGGAAACCAACGACTATGATCTAATATCTAATCGACAGCTAAGATTAGAAGTTGCTTGATCCGCGTCGCTTAAGTCATTCTCATCACATGTTTAATTTGATTCACTTTAATCTTTTAATTTTCCTAAGTTAGCTTAGGGTCCTTAATTAAAAAGATTAATTATTTGAATATCTCTTAAACCTGATGGAATTCTTCCAAATGCTTTCTGGGTCTTGGAGATCTCATGTACTCCATCTCCTCCACAAAATTTGGGAGCTAAAGCACATCCAATGCTACCCCAAAATATCAACACTTAGGAGTTTTGACCTTGTGTTTAATGGGTGAGATTTTGTACAGTTATTAGTGTCTCCAACCAGTTCATACACAAAAATAAGGAACTAAGAAATATTGGATAAAGAATTATATTTAGAGGATACAATACAATCAATATCAATAAGTGTGATGACATCTATCTCCTAATAAATTACTTGAAGTGTGGAAACATACATCTTTGACATTCAACAAGGGCTTCTCTTTATGTTGGTGGCCAATTTGGCCTTTCAAGAGCTATAAAGCTCATTGAAATAAAGGCATAATACTTTCCGGGAAATTTATTACAACAAAGTAAATGATTGCTGAAGTTATATTGTTGATTACTACCAAACTAAGGATAAGACGTTGAATGTAGAGAGGAAATTATAAAAAATAATTGTAAATTACTTAAGAGCCCCAATTTATTTGTCTTTGTATTTCTTTGTGTTTTTTATGAAAGCAATATTTATTTCGCCACAATGTGGATTGGTGTATACATAAAAATGTTGAAGTAAAAAATACTAAGTCGAGTCACATGATTGTTCATGTGTCCGCCTTGGAGATAGACTATAGTTGTTCAACAAGTTTAAGTATGAAAGGAAGGATCTTGAGACATAACTATGGCACTTTTAACAACTTTGAGACTTACAATCGTAAACAGTAATGATAAAATCTTGTCAATCATAATTTCATTAATAGAGACGATGTTAACAATTAAAGGGAGAAATAAATAGTGCATGCAAAGATGTAACTTTACTTAAATTTATTTGTTTAAAACATCAATACATGCATAGACTCTCATTTGGAGTCTTAATTGTTGGATTTTTGAGAGAAGTTTATTTTATAGACAATGACCCTACACTACCTACAATTTTTTTCTCAATTAATTCCTTGAAGTTGTGCAATCTTGTTAAAAGGAACTATGAGGCCATATCAATGATTAGATGTATCGTATAAAAAGTGCTCATGCATGTGTATAATAGAGTGTTTTTGTGTTTAGAAAATGTTTGTCCATACCCAAATGTTCATCTAGGATAAATGTAGTTACTTATTTAAAAGATACCCTAAGTAATTCAACTTCTATGGTAATTAATTTTAGTTTTGTTAACTTGTTTTGATATAGATGTAATTGTTCTTTACTAATTTTATAATTAAAAATTTCTATTACCACATTGCCTTTTTAATGGGTTTATTTTGGCCAAAATTCTCTTTTCTCATCTATTTAACAACATAATTTATCTCATTGGTAGCATTGTAAATAACCCACATCTTATCATATTTTGAACCCATAACTATAATCAATACTAAAAAGAAACTCATCACATGAACAAACACATTTTATTTCTCCATATGCATTATTTATACTAAATATCTATATAGAGTACAAATAACATTATATTCAAAGAATTGGGTATGACACTCCAACCTTTTATTGTCCCAAATAAAAAGAAAAAAAAATCAACCATAAGTTCTTATTAGTTGGTAAAATCATAAATCTTTGATAGCATGTAAACTATCACTATTACTTCGTCATGATCAATTACTTATCATACATTGATGTGAGTGAGTATGTTTCATCATAACCATAATCAATTGCTTATTATGCATTGGGTGAGAGGGTATGTTTCATTATAACTATTCTATGGACATTCCTTTTTAAGGAAAAAGGATGTATCTTCTCAAGGTATAAAACAATATCCAACTAGTAAAACTACTGTGGATATTCTGAGTTTTACATCTGAAAAACTACACCACAGAAACCTCCAATCTAGCATAGTAAGATTGTCTCATTCATAACTCTTGGTTGGGTATTCGGGGAAATGATAGAAAACATCCACATTATTTGTACAAATTATTTTAGGACCACACAAGAAACAATGTGCAAAACTATGCTTTAGTGTTCTCTTATGAGATCCTTTTGAAACAATCCATATATAGAATACAAATGGAGTTACTAAAATATGCAATAGTGATGGGTATTGCATAACACTTTTACAATTTAGGGTGAGGTTGAATTTCCTATAACCAGCCAATACCTCGTGAAACAATGTCTTCTTTTGTAATTATAAATCAAAAGTAGATTTTATACCTTTCATGGCTATTATACATTTACTATGGATTCAAATCAACCCCAAAACTTAATAAGCTATTATACATGGCACGCACTTGAATAATCTATATGACCTTGTTGACACTCACTCAAACCCAATACAAGTAGCATTTCACTCAAAGAACCCCAATGACCTCCTTAGATTTAGTAATGCAATTCATGGAAAATACGCATTTTACTTGTTATAATAATCTCTAGAAGTAATCACACGGAATAATGATGAATAATCATATCTACAAGTAATCACATCACTAGTAGAAAATGAGAAATTAGTGACTAGGTGACTAAAAAAGTTAGTCACCGCAACTTTTCCAAGAGAAATACTACAAAAAATGAGCAATATTAAATAACCCAACTAAAAACGACTAACATAAACGACTAATTTAGTCCTAGGTTCAGATATATGACAATTAATACAACTAAAAATGACTAACGTGAATGATTAATTTAGTCTAGGAACTAAAATACGAATACCTAATAAGTAGTACAATAATATGAATCAATCATTTATGTTAGTCATTTTAATTTGTCACTTAAATAATCTCAACTTACAAGTGATAGGGGATTCAAAGGATGTTATAGATTGGTTGAAAGGTTATACTTCCTTAAAATCACTTCTTTATTGGATTAGTGGATGATTAGAGTTATAGAGCTGATTATAATCTTCAAAGTTATATTCTTTGATCATATTCATAGGGAATTGAATTCAAAGGCAGACATATTATCCAAATGGGAGTGGGCTTACAGGTGGGTCAAATACATTATGAAGAACACCTGCAAGGAGATGTGTTGTGTAACGTGCCTCATTTGCACACTAAAAAAAACCCCACTAGCATAAATGTAGTTTAAAAAAAAATCATATTTGCGTTCACATATCTCTACATGATGTAATTGGAATATTAATCGTACTCCTCCTTTAAATTTATGAGTATTATGTTGACATTTAACACCTTTACAATGAACTTTGCTAGTTTCATATACACAATTAGAGTCCCATTATTTGTTCATTCATTGTATATCCATGTCTATGATCTAAATTCGAGACATAAGTAATAGGTAATTTCCTTAAGTCCACTTTGTCCCCTTTTTTTCACCCAACTCCTACCTCTATATACTACACCATAGTAATATTGTCACTTAAAAAATAAAATTAAAATTAAATGTCCACTCCAACATATAAAAAGTAACTATATAAACAACCAAAATAATATTGTGCACTTAAAAAAATAAAAATAAAAATTAAATGTCCACTTCACCATATAAAAAAAAAACTATATAAACAACATACAATCAATGAGAAAAACTTGGCGGACAAACTTGATTTTTTTTTAAGAAAAACTTGGCGGACAATCTTGACTCAATAGTGTGATTGGGCAGAAATGGACTTGGTTGTGGCAGATATCATTCCCGCAAATAGAAGTTATCAAGTAATTCGTGGACTCATGATTGTTACACTTGTCACATACTGATAGTAGCTATAGGTACACCTTCAAATATCGATTTCATTTTTATGGTGAAAGTCTTAGATCAGCCATAACCCCATAGAGTAATGAAGACATTTTTCACTGATTGGGATTCTATTCATCGGTGGATCTCTACTGCTTGCTATTTATTTATGACCAAAATTTCCAATTACAATACTTACACAACAAAGGAAATATGTCTGCAATGCTCCATTATTTTTTAGTTTGGATCATGTTTTGGTTTCCATTGAAAAAAAACCCTAACTGTTGTGCATTTTACCCCTTGCCCCAATTGGGTTCTTATAAAATAGTTGTTATAGTTGTCAAAAAGAGTGTTAATTTAGAACCCTCATTAAAACCCTTATTTATTTTGGGCTACTGATAGTTTTTTTGTTCTTGTTTAATTTAAATCTAATTCTGGCTGGGGAAAATCAAGCGCTTAAATGTAATTTCATACATGAGAGGTACACACTGATTGATTATCAATTTTGGATATCAATGAATAGTTTTTAAAATTATCTTTATAAGATAATTCCTCATATTGCTCACAATTTTTTTAATGATCATGATTCATTGTTACATTGTTGATCATAAAATAAATTTCCAAATAACCCTTTCGCAAAAGTTGCAATTATATCCTATGTTAAATTCTACTTACATCACAATTCGAGTCAGTTATATAGGTGTCGTTGCAACTGTGATGAAGCTAAATAAACCAGGAGGGAACATGTAAGGGAATGGAAGAACACCAAAGCAATTGAAACCATGTGAGAATATGGAAGAATATCCAACCGGCAAGTATTTGTGTTAAATTGTCAGATTGTTCTATGTTGTATCAATTACTTTAGCCCAATTCAATACTTCAATTAACAATCTTTTCAATTACAATTAGTCTTTCCATTCATCAACAACAATTGAAGATATAACAATAAATGCAATGGAAAAGGAGACAATCAAGACATCAACAAGAGACACCAGATTTGGTCAAAGGCCAGGGAAAAACCCCACTGGGGGGAAAATCCTTTGAAATTCTTCTTCTATTATATTGTCATAAAATGTTCAGCAGAGAGTAAAATGAGCCCAATACAATATCATCATAAATACAAGCCAACAACATTTAGAAACAAGTTTCCAGTGTCAGATTATATCAGAGACAACTTCTTTCAGTCTTCGGCCAGCTACAAAAAACTTCGGTCGAAGGTCAACTTTAGTCAAACCCCCAGTCGCTCCCTTCAGGTTGACATGCATGCGAATTTAGCTCCTAGTCGCTCCCTTGGCCTTATCAAGTGTGCGACTATGGTTGAAATAGCTCAGTGTCATGCATGCGACCTGGAAACATACACCCTAACTCGTATGAGCCTCATACCCCTGTGTGAGCTTTGCTTTGTCGATCCTGTGTGAACCAAATAAGATAGAAGAGAAGAAGATGCTTGGATGATATCCAAATGAGCTTTAGGTCAGCTGTATTTATAGGCTTCTAGGGGTGTCAAATAATGTCCATTTGATGTTGAGGCCAACCTGTGCAAATGTGCATGTGTGGGTACATAAATTCAAAAATCAATTTTTGCTTGTCCAAACGGGGTGATCTTTAGGTTGATTTTGGTCCACTTGAAAAGAGAAATTCAATGCCATCATGATATCCATCAAATAAGCTTTCTAAAGTTTAATTTGACCGTAGTTTCATAATTTAACACTCCCTCTCAACTAGGGAGAATTCCACATGTCTGTATTGTCGCCATATCATGTCCCATCTCTACTCAGCTCTATCTGCTGAAACATTATCGAATATAAAGAAGAAGAATCATCGAGGAGAAAAATATATCATCCTCTATCCATCGGGCTACTACCTAGAATCTCAACGAGCAGGATACTACTCGAAAATATGAATGGGCTACTACCCGAAAATATCTGTCAGCGAGCTACTACTCTAGAATATTAGTCAGTGGGATACTACCTGAAATATCATGGGGGAGCTACTACTACGAACCCATATCGAGCAATAGGTGATGTAGGGGTGCTACTACTCAACCCATCCTATTGCCTACCGATATTCCCAACAATGACCCATAAGAGTCATGTGGTAGAACACTTACATCATAATCTAAATTGGACAAGATACCCGATTTACCAAGAGGTAATGATCACATGTCTCCAAGCCTCCTCAACCCGTTGGCAAAACGGAGAGGGATAATCCCAACAACCCCAGATTGAGTATGATGCAAACTAGTATATATTGTGCAAAGACCAAAATAGGGTGAGGTACTACTCCAACCCTATGGGTAACATATAGGGGTGATACCCTATTGTCCAGAGTTCCCTGAACCTAGGAGCCCTCTATATAAATTCCTCACCCTGGGAGCTTAGACATGGGGGAAGAGCCGGTTTAGTGTTCTATATTAGTGATGCCCCTTATCAGGATGGGTCACATCCATCAGTCCAAGCTGCTCTTTGAAGACCAAGAACTTCCCTTTTAGCAAAGCCTTGGTGAGTATATTTGCAATCTGCTGATCTGTCGATATGTGATGGAGTCAAATAACTCCTCTCTGGACCATGCCTCAGATGAAATGATATCGAATCTCTATATGCTTGGACTTGTCATGAAACACGAGATTCTCTGCCAGACGATTCCCACTCTTATTTTTGCAATATATCAATGTAGTGTCTAGAACCTGCTCAAATAGCTCTCCAAAGAGCTTCCTCAACCAAACTACTTCACAGCTAGCCATGCTAGTGACAATATATTTTTCCTTGGCAATACTCAATGCTACTGACTTTTTCTTCCTGCTCATCCAAGATATCATGGCAGATCCAATACTAAAACAACATCCATACGTACTCTTCCTATCGATAATTTTTCCTGCCCAATCAACATCGGTGTATCCATGAAGTTGAACAAATATGGCAAAATATCTCAGACCAAGTGTGATCATCTCATGCAAGTATATTAAAATGTGTTTGGCAATGGTCTAATGCGCATGGAGAGGCTTGGTCATGAATTGAATCAACGTGTTCACTACATAACATATGTCTGAATGAGTGTTCACAAAGAACATCAGAGCCCTAATCAGTTGTCGATACTCAGATGGATTCTCCAAATCGGGTCCTGCAACTTCTCCACATAACTTCTTGAAGTTCATTTCCATTGGTGTGGGTAGCGATTTTCATTTTTTCATTCCAAATATTTCCAATAGATTCACGATATATTTCCCTTGTGAACCGGGCCTTTGCCACACCTCAAGGTCTAGAAAGTAGTGCATGATTCCAAGGTCCTTAATCTCAAATTCAGAAGCTAGATCCCTCTTACACTCGATCATCAGAGTCTCACCACCTATCAAGAATAGATTGTCAACATATAAAACCAAAATCAACGACATATCTTGGACTACCTTGAAGTAGAGGTTGGGATCGACATTGCTTCTTGTGAGTCCCAGCTTCACCAAATAAATATCTATGCGAGTGTACCGTGCTCTTAGGGCTTGCTTCAAACCATACAATTCCTTCTTCAATCTACAAACATGTGCCTTTCAATCCTCTACATAAAATCCCAGTGGTTTTTGAACATACACTTCCTGCTATAATATATCATGAACAAATGTTGTATTCATGTTCATCTGATGAAGATTCCATCCTTGATTTGCGGAAAGGGAAAATATCGAATGAATAGTCATATATCGTGCCATAGTTGCAAATACTAACATCATAATATTCTCCCTCTTTCTACGAAAATCCTCGAGCCATGAACCTTGGCTTGTATTTGTCAATGCTACCATCAACTCCATGCTTGATTTTGAATAGCCATTTTGAAGTCACCAAATATTTCACCTTCGGTCTCAACATGACTTCCCATACGTCATTATTCATGATTGATTCATATTCTTTGTCCATATAATATTTCCAAACTTATCCTTTTACGACTTCTTTGAATTTGGGAGATTCGGCTTGAATCATAGTGCTCATGGTTGCAAGATATCCCTAGTACCTGCATGGATTCTTCCTTTCTCAAAATGATCTTTGAACGAGCACATGTCTCTCAACATCCTGTAGATTTTCACGGAGCCAAAGTGGTCTCTTCCTAGCAGGAAGATCACTTGGATGAGGATCTAAGGGATCCATAGGCTCCATGAGATCATCAAAAATATATGTCTTAGATTCGGGCACAGAAGGACCATCCAAAATATACATATCTTCATTCTTCTCGAGAGGAGGAGGTGGAGGAAGGCCCCTTGCTTTTCCAAGTGCGTCATCTTCATCGAATGTAACATCCCTAATAATTTCAACCTTCCTTTGACCATGAATATATATTCTAAATGCCTTGGAATTTTCACAATATTCAATAAACGTACCTTTTCTTCTAATGGGTTCTAGCTTGTTTCTTTTCTCCTTCGGCACATGAAAGTATACAGGGAAACCAAAGATACAGAGATGACTCACATTGGGCTTGTTAAACAGTGATTTGTCACCATGCTCATTTCCCGTCCCTGATACTGAAATGCCCCGTAACAGAGTCTGTGCAATGTTTCCACCATGAAGAAATATGTTAAGACATCCCCTGAAGATTCAAAGAAAACTGCCTTGGAAGATTACTGAAGAAACTTGGTCAAAATCCTAGTTTCCTAGGTCAACGCGTTACCTAGCTTCGTGCTCGCACTGATGTCAGATTGACAGTTTTGGCTTAGCACTGCCAGCACCCTTATTTCTTGAGAAATCGCACTGATCCCTTTCTGACAGCGTTTCCTCAAATGGAGGAGAAGCTTCGACCTCTAGAAGTTCCAAGGCGGAGAGTTGGTTGTTAAACGGTGGTGATAGAGTCGAGCTCTCTGATTTTAGAGCTTTGATCTCATCCATGGGGGTTTATCCCTTAGAAAGTGGACCTTCCTCCTCCTTTCATGGGCTCCCAACCGCTTCTCCCTTCCTATAAATTGGTCCCCATCCTTCCACTATTGGTTGGTTATTATTGGGCTAGTTTGAACTCTCGTTCCCTTTACATTCTTGAATTGTGATAACGCCTAAGTTGTTCGAGAGAAGGAATGCTTTAGAGCTTCGGTGAATGACTCTGATTTTCACCAAAGGGAGGCCTCCAACATCAAGGTTTGGGTTGTAAGCTCTTCCTTTCATATTTATCAATAAAACATATGATGTTTTCTTTCTATATTTTTCTAATATTTTATGCAAATATTTTGGTATTCCTTGATCTGCTAGATAGCTATTGTCTATGGTTATTATTTATTGGATCACGTTTGTTGTTGCCTCTTGATCATCCGCAGGTATTCGCATGCCACTAGTAGCAAGGAGCGACCCTAAAAGGATTGTAGATCAAGGTCATCATCAACGGGTTCGAACATAACGTTGGAAAAAAGGTACCTCTATCTCTTTTCTTGTCGCATTTTGAATATTAGTTAATAAAGCTTTGCATTAGAAAGTATCTCAAGTTTCTAGACCCACTCTAGGGCTAGAGAGATCGCCTCTATCTGTAGAGGGGATTTATCTTGACAACAGAATTGGCGACTCCATTGGGGAGATTAGCCTCTTAGCCTTCCTTTCCCGGACTGATCTTGGATCAATTTGACCAATCACTGGAATCTAAGCTTGCTTAGGTCTCTGTTAGTTTGCATAGGGTTTGATAGTCATTTCACTGTGTCAGGTATGGCGTTTGTGTAAAAATATTTTTTGTTTTCCCTTGTTTTTAGCGACCAATGCATTTTCTGTTTGCACAATAGTGCTACCGCCACTGTTCTATATAGCACAATCACGTTGATTTGTCTTTCAACACCCTTCTACTTATCGCATATGCGTTGATCTCAGAACTAGGAAAAGTTAGGGTTTCCCCTTGATTTTCCAGTGTATCCTGGCCCCTGAAGAATGTTTGTAGAGTCTTAGTGACCTCTTGCCTGTGTGTTTGACTTGTTTGTCTTCTTTGAGCTAGTGTTTTCATCTCTTTGACTTTTTTTTGAGTTGGGAGATTTTTCACCATTTCAAACACTTTTTATCACATTGTTTCTGACTTGGTTTGAAGTAGTTTGTCGTATGCACTGGTCATCACTGCATTTCTGATCTTACCTTCAACTTAGTGTCAAACACAAGATCACGAATTTTTTCATTCACGAGTCTAGAAGAGTGTGTATTTTTCCAAATTCAAAATAAATTGAAAGTGATTTTCATTTTAGTTTTTGATTTGCCTTGTCTTTATCGTTTTGAAAAAGGGAGTGAAAAGCATTTCATTCGTGTATTTTTTTAAAGCAATTTTGATTTCTGTTCGATTGAAAGAAAAGTGAAAAGGATTTTTTTTTGCATTTCTTCATTCATTTCATTCATTTTACTTTCGATTGCATTTCAAAGTAAAAAGTAAAAAAAAGTTATCATTTTGTGCATCTTAGTGGAAAATATAAATGTTTTCATTTTTTCAATAAGTTGCAATTTTGGGGAAAGTGAATTTGATTGGAGAGAATTGCATTTCATAGTTTTGAACTAGTTTGGGGGACATCATTGTTTGCCACATTGATTTCACTTTTGCTTGCATCTCTTCACTAAATAGTTTAGACTTCATTGAAATGGAAAGTTTTTCTTTTTTCATTTAGCCCGCATCATAGGATTAAGGTGACATCAATTTTGAACCAAAACTGAAACTTAACTCAAGATCAACATTAAAATTTTCCCAATTTACCTTAAGGATCATTTGGAACTAACGATAACATTTAGTGGTCTAGGCTAGAGATGTGTTCCGACATCGTAAAACATAGGAGTTGTCACTAATGGTCTGCGTTACAGCCCGGGTTTGATATCCCATCCCACGTATGGAAGTATATTTATGTATGATAAGTATATTTGGGGCACTCTCATCGAACTGCTACACATTAGGCATCAATATTACAGACTGGACTCCCACGTACTGTCACGTATATTTGGGGAGACACCATTAGGTTGCAAGCCTACCATAGGTAACTGAGTCGGCTGCCTTGTAAACGTGATACACCGAACACAACATTCGGGGAAATTGGTTGTAGTATGTTAAGTCCTTGGTCATTTTTCTATCATTTATAACTAAGTTGTATATTACAGTTCATGAATACTTGGTAAAAATTTACGCCTAGTACACCCTATTTTATTTATTTTTTGTTAATTATAAAAGTAACTGCCCACGAAAACATCTTATTCGTGTAGTTTTCCAGCCTCATTATTGCTTGGAAAATTGTGAATTATTTCACCTCTTCCTTCTTTGATCTTGTTTTGAGAGGTCATCGTTGTTGAATCGTCGAATTCGCCTCGTCCCTCCTCTGAAGGATCTCAATGACATCCTCCTGAGGTCCCCCAGTTTCTAGTTGAACCCCTTGAAGCTCAAGGTTCCGAACTCGGGATTGTCATCATTATACAACCCATTTCATCCCGACCACTGCCTGACGATTCTCCTTGGACGACATTGGAAGAATCTAAGCCGGAAAGCCCTGAACCGTCTGCACGGATTATGGTATTTCTTGAAAATCAGCGCTTTGATCCGATTTTGGTCTCACCTCAACATGCTTATAGTCCTTTTGATCAACCCGAAGTTCCCCTTCCTGCTTCTCCAGTAGCATCTCGCTCTACTGTCCGTCAGTTATTTCCTGGCGAAATGGCATCCAATGTTGATGATGTCCCATTCATGAGTGCTCCTCAAAGTACTCTACAGGAAACCACTAGAACCTATATCCTGGAAGCCTCCTCATCTGTATTTCCCTCCGAAGGTAATTTTTTCGGCTCCACAATTCACGATTTAGGTAGTGGGACCAGAATATCCTTTATTCAAGTTGAATCTCCACTTCCACAAGGGTATACCTCTTTTGGTAAATCTTATTTCAGGGGCTTTCGGCGCCACATATTTATTTCAAGATCCTGTTTGGTCAACAGGTATTCTCCCATCTTCCGGCCCATTCATTTCGAATATGGCTGCCACGTCTCAACCTGTTGTTCGACCTACAATCACTATTGGTCAAATGACTGTTTCGATAGGATCCTCTACCCCTTTTTCACCATCTACGATTGCTGTAGTTCCACCGTTGAGTGGAAAATATATGGTTTCGTCCGTGCTTGGGGGGAAGTCTAATCCTCTTTACGTACCTCCCCTCTCTGGTGGGGGGCCCTGAACTCTGGGCCCATTCCCGGGGCAAGACTGCCTAATGCTAGTCTAAGTGGGACATGGTCTTCACAACTGACTAACATTATCATAGGCTCCATTCCTTCAAGTGGAGAACCTACTTTAGCCGCATTAGTCTTTCACCAACCCCACACTCAGTATTCTCAGGTTCAACAGCCCCTTCGACAACCGAACGTACCGTATTCGTATGCTTAATAACCTAATATCCCTCATTAGTACGTTAAATAGCCGAATGTACAATATCAATATGTTCCTCAACCAAGCGCCTCTCAACAATATGTCCAACAACCTAGCTTCCCGTAGGTGCTATTGCGACTAACCCTCAGTTTGGTCCTTACACCCAAACTAGTCTGAATCTCCCTCTGGGTCAACCTGGTGCTTAGTACCAGCCGCTTCCTCATGGTCAGTACTAGCAATGCCGGCCTGGGCCTTTGTATGGTGCTCAATATCAGCAGATTATTCAGTACCAACATGCCCAATTGGGACCTTAGGCTGGACGCTATGTTTAGCAAGGACCACAGGTTGGACCCCATGTTCAGCAGGGACCATAGCCTAGACCCCATGTTCAGCAAGGACCATAGGCTGGACCTCATGTTCAACAAGGAACTCACCCTGGACCCTATATCTAGAAAGGTTTGCAACCTCAAATCCAGCAGGGGCTTTATCAACAGTGCGAGCAAGGTCCCAATGTTCAGCAGCGACTACAACAAGTTCCTTACCAGCGACTGGGGCAATATGCGTATTTAGCAAAAAATACACCCTATTGGGGGAAAAACTCGTATCAACTAGGTTGGAACCCCTGAACTTTTTCTCCTTATCATCCTCCCTTTCCATTTTTGGCTACGTTGGAATCGTTGGATGTGTCAAAGCTTACAAATGACCCCATCCAACATCAATTGCATTGGTCGCCAATTTCGACCAAATCCCGGGAGATTGTCCTAAATTTGAAGGTAAATTGGGGAAGACCCCCCAACCCATGTCATGACATACCACTTATGGTGCTCATCTAATTTTTGGATCGATGATTCTATTTGTCTTTGTCTTTTCCAGTGTACTTTGACCGGTACTAGGGCCAAGTGGTATATTGAGCTCCCTCAAGGAATTTTCTTCGATTTCAACTCTTTGGCTATGGATTTCCTCACTCATTTCCAATTACCTGTCTGGTATGAAACTAACACCCACCTCCTCACCTTGTTGAAGCAGTCAACGACTACTCATATTTCGAATCACATTCACGAATGGTGACATCGCCTTCGCCTCATAAAATTCGAGATCCCTGATCAGTGGTTCACTGAATGGTTTATGAAATCATTCATTCCCATGATTGCTAAAGATCTTGCCATGGGTGGATGTATCAAGAGGAAGTCATTTCCAGAGCTAAATACCTCGATTTACTTATTTCCCATTCTGGGACCCTATATGAGCTCTTTCCTGACGCGTCATGACCTTCAACGATTCGACATCATCTCAGTCTCCTGCTACGCCTCCAGTTGATGGCGTTATCTCGACAGTGGCTCATACTGATAGTAGTGCACCTAAAACTTCTTTGAATTCTAATTCCACTACTACTGCTACACCCTCTACTCCTTCCAATAACCAAAAGAATCCTAGTAAAACCTCCGAGATAAATGCTGTTCATTCTACCGTAGCAGACAAATCCTCGAAAGGTAAGAAAAAGGTTAAAGGTAAATCCAAATCCGACAACCCTAAATAGGATTCGAAAAAGTCATATGTTGACGATTCTTCCACGTGCAAGCCAAATATCCTTGCCTAATATGTGATGATGATCATTACACCAAGGATTGTCCTCGGCATGCTAAAGTTTCTCGTCTTTTGAAGGGCGCCCCCGGTACTCCGGCTGTCCTGAAAGAACCTTTCCCTTCTTAGTAGATGCAAATGGTATATCAACCCCAATCATCTGGGAACTCTCGGGTTTTCATGACTAGAACGGAACCTATCGCTATTACCACGAGATCGAAAGACTACCCCAATCCATCCAAGGCTCCTATGGAACCGAAAGTCACAGATCACCCTTCCTCTTCCATACCTCCTACTTCTCGTCCTCTCTATATTTAGAGACCTAGTAGTGAATCCATTGTCCGAATACCCCCAAAAGGTGTTCTTCGAAAATCGTCCTATAATATGAATGAGAGAGTTGTGCAACACTACAATATTTTAGAGGATCTAGCTCAAGCGCTTTCAATTATGTCGGCTTTGGAGGTCCTTCAGTCGTGTCCATCACAACGGAAGGCACTAATTTCCACTATTGGAGGGATTAATCCCGTAGATTCTAATATTATTACTTTCGATCATGAGAACTTTTTTCCTCGCCTCCAATCTCAGGTGGCTTTTTTTCTTCAAGTTACCGTGATGGGAAAAACAATTCATAAGACTTTTGTTGATGAAGGTGCTTCGACCTACATCATGTCTATCACGTGTTGGAAAGCCATCGTCTGTCCTTCGTTGATTCAGTCCCCGAATACCTTGGAAGCTTTCGACAATAGAGGTTCTCGGGCATATGGTATTCTCAAATAAATTCCCATCCTGTTGGAGGGAAAAATGGTAACTTTCGAATTTGAGGTGGTAGACGCCAACTTGAATTATAATCTCCTTCTTGGACGTAGTTGGACTCATGCCATGGTTTGTGTGGTCTCCACCCTTTTTCATGTCCTCCGTTTTCCTCATCAGGGAAAAATCGTGACTGTCGATCAGTTAGCTTTATTTTCCTCTGATTCTTCAATAGGCAACATTCCATATGTTGGGAAGACCGCTACCCCCTATGAGAACATCGGGTCAGGTCTATTCAAAGACTCATCCCTTATGGGAATTTTCCACTCCCACCTCTGAATATCGCCACTGTCAATATGATATTGTCTGGTCATGATCCATGGATTTTTCCCAATCCCGATCAACTCAAAAGTTTTTGTGATGTTATGCCTTTGAGCCTTGCTGAACAAATGTATCAAAGTATTCTCATGGATTCTGAGGCTGCATCTGGAACCAACAACCGTTTGGTTTCCTCTCTTGACACTTATGCGTCGTATCCCTAGTTTGGTTCTTGGGAATCTGATGATCCCTTGAATGAGACTTTCCCCACTGACGAAAGTATCCTGGAGGTAATGTCTCTAGAAGAAACTCCATGGGACGATGGAAATCATCATTCCTCGTTTCTCCCAACCCTAGGCGACATCTCCTCCTATCTGGAATCCCATGCTTTGTCTGTACCAACTGGCCCATTTCAGAATCCGATCTTGATTCATGAAGTGTTATCTGAAGGGAACATGGGAAATATTACTCCAACCATTCCGATCGACATCATTGTCAAACCAAGGATCGTCAAGAATGTTCACATCGGTGCATCTTGTTCTCCCGATGAGATCAAGATATACATTGAAAATTTTCAGGAATTTCGTGATGTATTCACATGGTCATACGAAGAGATGCCTAAAATTGATCTGAATATTGTTGTGCATGAAATTCCTGCCTATCTGGATTCGCAGCCCGTTCGTCAACGACTTCGTCATGTGCACCCAAGAAAGGTTGTTTCCATAAAGGGTGAAGTAGAAAAACTTCTCAAAGTCGGCTTTATTTATCATATACTATTGACAGATTGGGTCTCAATCACTGTTACCATTACTAAGAAACAAGGGACCATCTGATTTTGTGTTGATTACCATGATATCAATCGAACGTGATATTTTTTCCTTTATGGATGGTTTTTCTGGCTACAACCAGATTAATATTGCTCCAGTTGATTAGCACAAAACCGTGTTTATTTATCCGTGGGGGACTTTTGCCTATAAAAATCTCCCTTTTGGCTTGAAGAATGTTGGGGCCACCTACCACTGAGCTATGTCATATGCTTTTCATGACATCAAGCACATATTTCAACCATATCTCGACGACCTTCCTACTCATTCTGCAAAATGTCGAGATCACTCGAAATGCCTCAGAGCCATCTTTTTTCGTTGTTGACACTATAACATCAGGTTCAACCCTCATAAGTGTGTCTTCTGCGTCGAATCTGGTCGACTCTTGGGTTTCGTGGTGTACAAATAAGGCATCCGCATCGATCCTCTTAAATTTGAGGAAATCATCAATTTGCCTCCTCCCTCTTTTGTTCATCAACTGCAAATTTTGCAAGGGGAAGGCAATTTCCTCTGTTGTTTCATATTGAATTATGCTAAGCTTGCCAAAGGCTTTACTCGCTTATTGAAAAAGGGAATCTCGTTCATATGGGATGAAATTGCTCAAAGCTCTTTCGATGCATTGAAACGAGCCCTCATCAATGCACCTCCATTGCATCCTCCCAATTATCACCGCGATCACTGCCTTTATTTGGCCATCGTCGACAACACTATCGGTATGGTGCTCTTGACGATGGCGATGGTCAAGAGCATGTCGTGTACTACTTGAGCCACAATCTCTTTGATACTGAGACTCCATACGCTCATGAAGAGAAACTCAAGTTGGTTGTTGTCCATGCTATTCAACGTTTTCTTCACTACATTCTCCTACACAAAACTTTGGTGATTTCTGATTGCAACCCCATGAATTACATTCTCACATATCAGTTGCTTGGGGGAAAGTACTCGAAATGGATTGTCATCCTTCAAGAGTTTAACTTAGAATTCACTGCTGCTAAGTCTAAGAAATCCCGAGTCTTTTCTAAGTTGATTTGTGATCTTCCTACCGCAGTTGAATACGTTCCTCTTGATGAGTCACTTCCAGAAGAATTTCTCTTTCTCATCAATACTCTTGATCCATGGTATGGAGACATCATTGTTTATCTCGAGACCCAAAATTTTCGGCTAGAGCTATCTCACTCTGAGCGATGATGGATTTTCTACTGTTAGAAAATTATATATTACGGAGTAATGGAACACATAAAATATGTGGAAACACAAACACATAAAACATATAAAACAAGAGAGACATAGATATACGTGGTTCACCCAATTTGGGCTACATCCACCCTGAACATCCAGTTCTTCCTTTATATTATCCAACAAGATGAAAAGACACAACCTACAGCAGATCTGCTGTAATATCCTCTACTCTCTCTCACAGTCACCCTTTCTGTTTCCTGCTCATAATGCACAACCACCATACAATACCCTCATATAAAACAAGGGGTTGCCTTCTCAGGCAAAAAACCCTAAATTAAACATAACTTCTACCGTCAGATCATTCGCCTAATGAACGGCCCATATTGACTACGAAATTACAATATTTTACGAGGAAATTTTACATCTGTTTTTAGCCTGGGGGGCGTTGCCCCCGAAACCCCCTGTCGTGGGGGGCTCCAAAAGGTTGTCGCCGCCCCCCCTGGACCCCCTTGGCAACGATTAAACGATAGGCGACGTTGTCTCCCTGTTAAGAAGAGGGGTCCAACTCGGCAATACATCTAAATAAAGAAGATAATCAAGCTCCACACCCAATAGCTACCGGTACCAACCTTACCGTATCATTGGAGACACTCTATATCGCATTGGTATTGACTCCATCCTTCGTCAATGTTTGAATCTCGAGGAAGCTGAGAGAGTTCTCAATGACTGTGACTCCAGGGCCTGTGGTGGTCACATGTCCGGTAATGTTACCGCCCAAAATATCCTTCGCGCAGGGTATTTTTGGTCGTCTATCTTTAAAGACTACATTGTTGCAGGCTGAAAATGCCATGACTGCCAAGTCTACTCTAGGAAAGAGCATGCCCCACCCTAACCCTTGCACCCAATTGTTACCATCAGACCTTTTATGAAATGGGTCATAGATTTAATGACCTGTAACCCTTGTTCGACCGAGGGGCATGGTTATATTATTGTTGTCGTCGATTATTTCACTAAATGGGCCGAAGCGATGCCTACATACGATAATGAAGGTCGAACTGCGGCACAATTCCTGTTCAATCATGTCATAGCTCAGTTTGGTGTCCTGAAAGCGACCGTCACTGATCATGCTCTCACTTTCGATATCATATGATGACAGAGCCCGTTGGTTAGTTGGGGTTACATCAAAATAGCTACACTTCTTATTATCCACAGGCCAATGGCCAAGTTGAGGCTGTCAACAAAGTCTTGGTGACCATGCTTCAGCGCACCATTGGGAAACACAAACGAGATTGGCATCTCATGCCCTTCTTAGCTTTGTGGGCTTATCGAACTTCTGATAAGACTTCCATTGGATTCACACCATTCCAATTGGTGTATGGTATAGAGGCCACACTCTTGATCGAGTGTGAAATTCCTTCTCTAAAGCTAGATGTCGAATTAATTCCCAGTACTTCACCTGAAGATGAACATTTGCTTTACCTCCATCTCGATGAAACCCGAATACTTGTTGCTTTAGTTATTGAAGCACAAAAAATATGATTTAAAGCTCAATATGAAAAATCTGTCAACCCTCACGTTTTCTACGAAGGTTACTTGTTCATACGTTATGACCAAGCCCACGACAAATTGGGAGTAGGAAAACTCAAGCCAATGTGGCATGGGCCCTGTTAGCACTCCACCAAATCTTTGAGGATAAGAAGAGACTAGCAAAGGTAACTACAGACCAAGCTCTCGCCAAGTAGCTAGCCCTACTAGGCATGAAAGGGCTCTTTCCAAGGGATCATAACCAAGAGGGATGGATCAATTAGGTTTTAAACTAGGTATAGTAGCACAAGGGTTTTGATTGGTTGATTTGGGTGTTGGATGAGTGAATTAGGTCAAAGAGGTAACTAGGCCAGGGAAAATAAGATCAGAATTGCAGGCATATAATGGGGCAAGGTAGGTAAGCACTCTAACAATTTAGGGTTCTTAGGTGAGATGGATTAGAGTGGTGAGGTGCTAAAAAGAGCACGACATTGCATGAATTCCTTTTAAACTGAAGAAACTGAACAAACTATGGTGATTCTCTCAAAACAGTGCATAAGAGATGTATTCTGCCTATCAAACTTGAGAAATCAACATATCATAGAGCTGGAATGAACATGAAAGATAAAAAACATTCATACAAATGAAAGTGAAGAAAAAACTATGCCAAAGTATAGTACCACATGAATGCCAAAAGAATAGCTGCAACTCATCCAATATATTCCTGCCAAAATTTGAATACACTAGTGTCTCTGATCAATACAGCATCATCCAAATTGTGAAATAAGTCAAGAAATGAAAGATATAGCCATCAAACAACTTCTCCCAACCTTAGGGGTTGAATCCCTGAGTTGTGGAGCTGATCCACACAAGTCTCAACTGATACCTAGAGTGTAGGGTGGTCAAACTGACTCATCCCTAACATTAGTGAAATTGATTCATTAATCCTCTCAAAGAGTTTTACCTAATTTATTTACCCCTAGGTAACTCATAAACATAATTACGACATTTACATCCATGAATTACATCAGTAAAAATTTGATTTTTCAAGGTGAAAGTCAAAATTTCAGAGAAAATTCAAAATTATCAGTCCCTGGTCAGGAGCGCAATGCCATCTTACAGCCAAGTTTTGGAGGGGTTCCCGATGTCCAAATTGAGCTCAATATAGCTCATTAGAAATATTGTCATATCTAGTTTCCAGATATGTGCTTAGGTTCCTAAATTGAACAGATTTGACCCTCCAAATAGTCAATCTCCCAAGACTGGTCAGGAGCACAACACTAGGCTCAAAAGAGGGTAGAAACATGGTTTTTTAGGTGTTTTTTGACTTTTCTAGCTGACTAGTTTGCCCAAATTTTCTTAGAAAAGTTGCTAAAATACATGTCTTCATCATTCTGAATCCACTGGTGGTATTTGTTTTACCAATGGAGGTCCCTAGAAGAAGCGCAACGCCTAGGGTGCTGCGCTCTTGACAGTCAAACTGTCTAGACTTGACTATCAAGAAATGCACAAAAACTCAAAAATCTTCAAAATTGCCCAAAACTTTGCCAAAATTTACAGAGTGGTTGCTGATGATGTGTTTTAATCATGGAGGGAGGCCTCAGCAAGGATGTCAAGCTTCCTCTTCTCCTCTTGCATGATTAGGTTATCAAGCTTTGACTTGACCTTCTTGAGCTTAGACCTTGCAATTTGGTTTATTTTGCAATAGTGATTTTCCATCCTCCTCTATATGTCATTATCTTTCTTTTCCTTCTCCAAGAGGTTCTCAAGATGGTTATTAACCCTCTCAAACCAATGCTCTCGGTTCTCATTTATCATTATGGAAAATTGCTTATTTAAGGTGAGCTCATCTACTAGTTCTTGTTCCTTTTGCTGCTCTAATTCTAAAGTTCTTTTCAGGCCTCTGGTCCCTGGCCTCTTTCTTGGAATTTGGTCTTCTTCCTCATCAGGTTCACCATATCTCTCATAAGCCAGACCTTTTCCTGGTTTTCTTCTCTCTTTTCCTTGAGAAGTTTCATCTCCATGATTGTCTGCTTGGTTTGGAGTTGTTTGTTTTCCCGCTCAAGAAAAGAAATGAAAAAATTAGATCTATCTAAGTTAGTCTGAAGCTCTCTAATTTTGGCATCCTTCTCCTTGATGATTAGGGAAGTGTCATAATCATTTTGTTGATCCAAGTGAAAAAGATCAAATTATGTCTCTGTCTCATGGAGGTCTTCCTCCTCGTGCCTAACTTCCTCATGAACATCTGCCTCTGTCATCTTTTGCTTTCCATTATGTACCTGATTTTTTGATGAAGAAGGAAAGGTCCCTTCCACAATATGTGGAGAAAACACTTGCCTATTCCCTCTCTGATATGTTCTAGCCAATGTGCCCATTTCAGCCCTTTTAGGCTTGTTGACCATAGCTTTGCTAGATGACCCAATTTGACTCTCAAATGGTGATGATAGTGATGAAATGGGTCTAGTAGGATGAGCTGATGAAGAAGTAGGTGTTGTGGGCTGAGATGGAGGAATATATGTAGTAGGATGAGATGAAGGAGGCATATCTTCAATATGTTGAGCTTGTGGAGCAGTGAAGATTTCATTGGCAATGAAAGTGTCCCATGAGATGTTCAAATGGTTAAGGTGATGGAGAACAATGATCTTGATGAGAGAGTGGTGAAAGAGGTTATTCATCTGCTGGTCATAATCTCTCTTTTGTACAATGTATGCCATTTTTTGAATTCTCTTGAATAGATAATTTAGCATCTTGACCCTTGTGAAGTGCATGAGCAGTCTAATATGGTAGGTATAAAGTCTGGAGAACCTTCCTTCCCAAGAGAAGTAATTCATGATGATTTTCATCATGTGGGAATGCCTATCAAGGAGGTAATTGAAAGGAAAAACTCTCTTTCCTTCATTTTTGTACCTTGGCTTGATGTATGGTACATAATAGTGATCATCCAAGTCTTTGGCCTTGAACCACTTCTCACCTACATTTGGAATTACAGTGGCAGTTGGATGAGGATATGGTGAAAGTCACACCAGCAAGGGTCACTTGATTATCTTGAAGGTTTGATATGAAAATTCTGCTCAAAACAGGGTGGTGTTGGACTCTTTGTATCATTTCCCAAAAATCAAAGCATCTAACATGCTTGAAACAAGTGACAGTCATGGGAGAGGCCATTAGTTCTCTGGTGTTGGTAGGCTCAAGTCTAAGAATCCTTCCTCCCTTATGTGGCCTTCTCTCTTCCCTCTTTTCTTCCTCCATGTAGTCAATGTTTTCCTCCTCCATGGTATTTTGGTCTAGAAACCCTAGGGATGAGGAAATTGGAGTGGGGATAGGTTTAGGGAGTGGGGAATGGGGTAGGAAAAATTAGGAAGATAGGGGAAGGGGTTAGTAAACTTAGGGAGGTTGTGGGGGGTTAAAATGTTTAGGGAATTTGGAATGGTAATATTATTACAGGTTTGATGGTAATGGGTGCCTAGGAAATTGAAATGCGTAGGACTTAGGGTTTAGGGGAAAAGGGATTTAGGGACAAATATATAGTATGTAGGGGTAGGGATAGGTTTCACTGTGATGTGGAAGGAAATGTGAGGTCTTAGGGAATGAGATTAGGGTTTTTAACTAGACAAACTCCAAATTTTGCATGAAAACTCGAACGCCATGAAAACTTCTCTTGAAGGATTTAAGGAGGTGGCAATTATGTCTTACTTAATTGTTAAGAGATGGTGAGAACCTTTGTTGGAGGTTAGAAGAAATTTGGATGAAGTTTGGAGCTTGTTGAGCAAAAATGCCAGGAGCGCAACGCCTTTGGGAGGAGCGCAACACCCTTTCTGCCAGGAGCGAAACACACCTAGTAGGTGCACAATGCAAGTTACAGGAGCACAACGCCTCTTCTCCAGGAGCGCAACACCACCAAAGAAATCACTCTTTCTCCCTTCAAACTGGAAATTCAAGCTATGGAAGTGGTGGCTTGATGTTGTGAGGAACAAATAAGAGTGACTTTGATGTCTTGATGAGCTTTATACTTGATGGATTTGATGTTTTGGGCCTTAGTACTCACTTTACCTTATTCACATTCGTCTTTAAACTTTGAAACTATACCCTTTCAATATGACTTCATTCTTTGAAAATTGATCATTTGATGGATTGAGACACTTAGATTTTGACATTTTGATGCTTTGGCATATGGAACTCTGAGTTGGCAGCTTGGGAGTCATGAAATTTTACAAAGTGAGTGACATAAAAGTACACAGTGAAAAATAAAAATTACATTTTGAAATGAAAATTACATCTTGAAATAAAAATTACTCCTTACAAATCGTCTTTACACGGTAAAGAGAAGTTATTTGATCACTCTCTTACATGCTGGTCTTATGCAATGGAAATGGTGTGTTATTGGACCTTGAAAACCCTAAGACCTAATGGGAACCTTGAATGACTGGAACTCACATGACTAAATAGACAATGTAATATCATGAAATAATGGACACTCAACAAGTTACAAAGTGAACCAGCAAGTGATGAAATGAAATTTTTGAAAAGAGTGAAATTTGATGAAAATCTGCACCAAGTGACCAAATTTTTACATGACCTAGTGGAATGATAAAAAATTTCTAAGTGGGACCCCAAAAATTACATGAAAGAGTTAATTTTATCACTGGTGGAAAGATGCAAATACTGACACTAACAGGCCCTATATCATTCAACGAGTATTGGAAAGAGGAGCCTATGAGCTAGCGGATTATGAAGGAAATCCATTGGCTAAGCCCTGAAATGTGCTCTATCTGAAAAAATATTATGCTTAATCATGAGTGTGATACTTTGTACATTAGTGTTTTATTCATTAGTGTGATTTGATTGGGTTTTTGGTGCGACTGTTTTCTTTGCAGACATGTTTCCTCTACTCACCTTGTGTTCCACTTGGTTTGCAGATGTCATCAAATAATTACGTCGGTTTTGCTGATGGCACTTGTCGTAGCAAACAAAACATGTCTTTTGCAACATGGGCACTCTTTGCCCCTGATGGCAAGTTGATTAATTTACAAGGTATTTGTTTGGGTTGGACAGCTAAAAATATTTCCGAATATAGTGCGGTTATTAAGCTATTATCAGATGCTAATGATCTTGGGATTAGAGATTTGGTGGTTAAATTAGACTCACAACTTGTTGTGTTACAGTTAAATGGCCATTATTCTGTGCGAAATCCTCAAATTTTGTGTATGTATTTGCGTGTTCGATTATTGGAAAGACATTTTGATTTACATATAAAGATATTCCAAGACGTTTAAACACATTAACATATACATTAGAAAATCATGTATTAGATAGACATCTGCACAACATGTAAAAAAAAAAAAAACACATCATTATGATACATAAGTAGTCGTAGAAACATCCATATATATATATATATATATATATATATATATATATATATATATATATATATCAGGCATGTCAAGTGTGTTACATCCAAAATCTCAAAAAATATGTGTTCTGTTACAAAAATGGCTCTTTGAGCCCACATCAGCACAAAAATGTAAAAATAGGAATGCTATCCGCCCACATGGTGCTCGTGATAGCAGGTGACTTCTTGAATCACTCGCCAGAGTAGACAACACAATCTTCCTGGAACCCCGATCGCATGCCTCTAAAAGTGAAGAGGAATGTCATATAAGGTAACATTCTTTGGGATGCCTGTCGTAAGGCCTACCAAGTTTCGCTCTAACTCGGATAATGGGTCTGATCCCTCCTCGCGATCGGTGACATCCCTGGCTGTCTCTGAGGACCCATATTTGTAAAAAACATCATAAGTTTACGTCTTAGAATACATAAAAAAAACATTAAAAAAGTAAAAAATGTTAAAAAACAATTTTTACCTGCATCGGTCCACTATGTGCCCAGTGGAATGGGTAGATCTCAATCTCTCCTAAAGTCAATGGCTGCATATGAAAATTCCTCAACCACGATGAGTTGACGATGCAGCCAACTGAAAAACATTGTAGGGAAATGCATCTATTGGCCCCCACTCTGGCAGGGCATGATCTCACACCACCTCATCAGTCTCGGGTCTGTCGAGGTTGAATCATGGATCTCCAACCGTTGATATTGGAACAATGGTACTCTCTCCAATAAAAAGGTCACCAAAATGGACTCGTACCAAAAATGTTTTAGCTGTCCTGTCTTGCACTTGGTCAATTGGATCTTCATGGTTGCCAATAACCCCTCGCACCAGTTGAACATCGTAAGGGCCAGACAGTCCATCACGTATTGGAATTGGGATTTCGTTGCCTCATGCAATTCATGGGCTCCTGCCACGCAAGTCATGCAATGAAGGATTGTCTGCAAGGGAAGGAATCCGATAGAGGATATATCTATCTTCCCACTCTCAGTCTTTCGAGCCCCGAGACAATGTCTCTGGATGAGCATACTGGTAATGTCTTTGGATGAGCATACTAGTACTCTCACCCCCTGCGTGAGCTCTAGACAGTTCAATTCTCTCCCCTCTCTTAGAAAAACCTGTGATGAAATAGATGTCCATGACATATAATTCTAGTTCCTGGTCCCCGATGATGAATATTTGTCGATCCACATCCCACAATCAAATCAAATACTGGAGTAGATGCAGTTGAGCTTTCAGCCCTGATGTCTGAAAGAATTTCACTAATCCACAATTGCGTAATGCATTTACGCAATTTTGGTCTTGAAGTTCTTGGTGGTCTTCCACCTCGTGGCCTTGTTCTTTCCATTCGATGACTATATCTGCTAAAATCACCTATAAAACATGTTCAAAAGACGTTTTAGGAGCTTTCATCGGAGTAGTTTTGGAAATAATCCATGGAAATTGGTAGATTTCTTGTTGCAAAATCTTCCTCGAGGCCAGTGTGACTGTTCAAATTAATTCTGCGCTGGCGGCGTGCTGCCCTAACAGGCTAAACACGACTAGCGCGGGTCCGATAGCTCGAACCTGTGCTGGACGCAGACAATTTTGAGGTTTGAAATCCTCCCCCCATCTCTTTATTTCTAAATATAAATGCTAAAATAATGGAATTAAAATGAAGAGGAGGCTTTGGGATCTTACCTGGCACTGACGGATAGTTGAATGGTGTCTTGGATTGACCGCACCACTGATCTGAATTTCGGAGGGAAAATGGGTAAAATGCATTTCTCCAATTTACTCCAAATAGAAAGGTGAAAATGAATTTATGTTTTGTCTATTTATATATTTTTGAAATATTTTCACCATTATTTTATTATTTTGCTCGATATTAGTGATGTTTGTCGTTTTGTGCAGTGACAAGAATTTTACACTATTGGTGGTTATTTCTGATGCAAACGAGTTAAATTTTATCTCTTTTTCGGACTCAGTAAACATTAATGAAAAAGGAACCCCCCTGGAGTCAACTTTCAGCTCTTTTCTGACTCTCAAAAAATGAAAAGATTTTCGAGTACTCGTCATTTCGAACTCGTTAAAGTGAATGAATTGGCGTGGTCTCCGTATACATTTACCCCTTTTTCGGGTTGAGATTTACTATTTACGAAAAAGGAATACCTTGATGGAACATGGTCAAGAGGTTCTCTCGTATATTGTTGTCTACCTTTTTAGATTTGAGAGACGATTTTAAAAAAGGGACATGATGGAGTTTCCTTTTTGTTTCTTTTCAAACTCCTTAAACATGAAAAGTTATCGAGTTGCCCCTTCGTTGGACTCGTTAAAGATTAAACGACGAAAGACTTGTCACCATGACAAGACGAAGTTCCTCCTTCCTAGGGCTCGTTAAACTTACTAGGATGGATTCATTAGAAGAATGAACTTACATGCTGAACATATGTTATCCTCTTCACGCTGGCTATAAAAAATAGAGGTACTCATTAGCAATAACAGGGGAAAATTGAAAGTGAACATCCTATGTGTATTTTGGGTAGCTTGTCGCTCTTGAACATGACACTTATCTGCAGTTCGTGTCAGGTTAGGGACATCCTACATTCGTCACTTTCCCTCCGTGGGTTTGGGAAATCCATTTTCCTCCTATTCTATCACCATTTTTTGTCATCATGACCTCTAATGCCATTTGATTCAAATGTTGCCACACTCCAGAGTCATGTCGCCAATATGTTCAAGAGAGTTCATTTTTTTCAAACATCCTTTACTTATTTGACCTTCTCTGTTACAGTCCCGAATCACTCCTATCATCTTGAGATATATATCGTTTCGTGTCGATGACGTGGGAATCACTATGGCCCTCCTTCGATGAATCACTTCCTGTCAACTTCAACTCATTATCCGGGAAGGTGGTTTAGAAACTTATTTTCAATAACTTGGAGCTTGAATGCCTCAATGGAAAGTTCTTCGTGTTTGACGATAGATTCACATCATTGGCCTTCGATCGAATGATTTTGCAAGTGTTCAAATTCAACACATTCATTCACACTTGTAGATTATGTTGTTGTACCTCTAGGTCCGTCCTCATTATTGGTGGTCTCTCTTGTGCCTGTTAACAATTTTCATCATTGATCGCTAATTAGGTGGTTTCTACCATGTTCGACACCAACACATTAATTGGCATGGTTAGATTCATACATTGGGTTGATTGAGATCGCGGTGAATACCCTAGGTCACATATAATTTTGATCCAGGCTACGTGGAGTTATTGAGTATTCATGATTGTATACATGATCCTATCTATATGGATGATTGCGTCCATACTGCGGATCCATTTCTATGATCTCTTTAGACGGATGGCTGCAACCATGTCATGGGTTCATGTGTTATTTGATGCCTAGTACAAAGTTATGTGGTTAGGCATATTCCTACCAGAGATGTCATATATTGTAATATGCTTGATTTGGCAAGTTTCCTGGTGGTGATCTGAGTTCTTGGCCTTGGTTCATAAAGCAATTCAGTAATCACTTCCCGTTTTGCCTTCATGCTATGGAGGGCATTTGTTACACAGTAATTTGTCACCATGCTCATTTCCCATCCCTGATCCTGAAATTACTCGTGAAAGACTCTGTGAAATGTTTCCACCATGAATAAATATGTTAATACATCCCCTGAAGATTCAAAGAAAACTGCCTTGGAATATCATTGAAGAAACTTGGTCAAAACCCTAGTTTCCTATGTCAGTACGTTTCCTGGTTTTATGCGTGCGCTGATGTCATATTGAAAGTTCTAGCTTAACGCTGTCAGCGTCCTTATTTCTTTGGAAACCGCTTTGATCCCTTTCTGGAAATGTTTCCTCAAATGGAGGAGAATCTTCGACCTCTAGAAGTTTCAGGGCGGCGAGTTGGTTGTTAAACAGTGGTGATAGAGTCTAGCTTTCTAATTTAGAGATTTGATCTCATCCATGGGGGTTTATCCCTTAGAAAGTGGACCTTCCTCCTCCTTTCATGGGCTCCCAACCTCTTCTCTATTCCTATAAATTGGTCCCCATCCTTCCACTACTGGTTGGTCATTGTTTTCTTGTCTGAACTCTCGTTCCCTTTACATTCTTGCACTATGATAATGCCTAATTTGTTCGGGAGAAGGAATGCTTTAGAGCTTCAGTGAAGGACCCATATTTTCACCAAAGGGAGGCCTCCAACATCAAGGCCCGGGTTGTAACCTCTTCCTTTCATATTTATCAATAAAACATCTGATGTTTGCTTTCTATATTTGTCTAATCTTTTATGAAAATATTTTGGTACTCCTTGATCTGCTAGACAACTAATGTTTATGATTATTATATATTGGATTACATTTATTTTTTCCTATTGATCATTTGCAGGTATTTCCGTGGCACCAATAGCAAGGAGTGAGCCTAAAAGGATCGTGGATCAAGGTCATCATCAACAGGTTCGAACATAGCGTTGGGAAAAAGGTACATCTATCTCTTTTCTTGTAGCAGTTTGAACATTAGTTAAGAAATATTTGCATTATAAAGTATCTCAAGTTGCTATACCCACTCTACGGCTAGAGAGATCACCTCTGTTTTCAGAGGGGATTTATCTTGACAACAGGGCTTGAATCATGTGAACACTTATTCGGGTGTTTTTTTATCCAATGATTGATGAGGCACCCTGTTTTGAACATATACAACAACATATTTTTCTTCTCCCCAAAGGAACTTTGGTAAATTTTGATCATGGAGCATGGCATGAATGGCTTCTACAATAGACCTGTTCTTTCTTTCAGCTAATTCATTTTGTTTGAAAGTATACATTGAAATTGTCTCCTTCTTGATACCTTCCTTCTTGCAAAAATCAATGAACTCATTTGAAGTGTACTCTCCACCATTGTCAGACCTGAATATATTGATTTTCTTCCATGTTTGATTTTTGATCAAATATTTGAACATCTTGAACTTTTCAAATGCTCCATCCTTGTGCTTCAGATAATATATCCATGTCTTTCTTGAAAAGTCATCAATGAAGGTGATGTAATAGAGATGGTTACCAAGAGAATGTACGAGCATCATACCACTCAGGTCGGAATGAATGAGATCGAGGATGTCATTTGTCTTGTTATCACTTGAGGGTAATGGTCCCCTTGTTTTCTTCCCACTGGCACATCCTGGACATACTCCATCATGTTGATCTTGAAACTTCGAAATCCCTGAGACCAATTTCTCCAATTTCGAAAGAGCATCATGATGTAGATGGGCCAATATTCAGTGTCATAGCTTGCCTAGATTATTAGTATCATGGACCAATGCTAGGAGTGGTATTCTAGTAACCCTGTAGAGTCCTTTGTATCTCGATCCTGATGTGAATGCATCTCTCATAGGTGATTTGATAGGACAAGTAAGAAGCTTTCCCTTGATGAAGGAAACCCTCATCCCTTTGTCTTCCAAAGTGGATATTGATACCAAATTATTCTTCAACCCAAGAACATACATTACATCATGGAGCAAAATAGATTCTCTTGAATTAAAATGAAATTTGACAGACCCAAAACCTTTAACGGGATGGGTGGAGTTGTCTCCAATAATGATTTTCAAATTTGACTCCCTCTCTACCAAATTATAGAGAACTTCCTAATAACCAGAGAAGTGATGAGTGGCCCCACTATCAACCAACCAACCATCCCACGAATCCAGAGGAGATGAACTAGTAAGAGCAGAAATAAGAATATATTTAGATTGATTCACAACATTACTTTCATACTTGGAGAATATTGACTTCTTTTGTGGACGGTGATCTTCTTCGTGATCACTTGGACCATCTATTTTTCTTCTTTCATCTCTTCCATTATGGTCATTCCTTTGATCATCTCTTCTTCTTGAATCATTGAACCTGTTGTTTTGGCTTCTAGTATAGTATTGTATTGCGGTCCATTGTGCTTTTCGGGGCAATATCAAGAAGAATGACCCTTCTTGTGACAATTGTAGCATTCAATATATGAGTATTCTTTTCTTTTATTTTGATTTTGAGGAGGAGGCTTCCTTGAATTTTATGGACGTCCTTTCCCTTTCCTCTTCTTCTTATCATGAGTGATGAATGCAGCGGGCTCTCATTCTTCATGATTTTGAATCCTTCCTCTTAATATCATCCTTATTTATTCTTGAGTGATATTTCCAACAATTTCATCAAATGACAGGAGGGAATTTTTGTTGCTTATGGTAGTGATGAAGTTTTCCCAAAGAGGATGGAGACCTCTTAGAGTTACGATCACCAATTCCTTGTCAGACACAACTTCCTCGACTCTTAGAAATTGATCTCTAAGATGAGATATCATCATTATGTAGGATTGCACAGACTCTCCTTTGTTCATTTTTGCGTCCTTGAGTTGATCTTTCAAGGAGATGAATTCATTCAAATTTCTAACCTCGTACATGCTTGCTATCTTATCATACATGTCCTTGGACCTTCTCAAATTTCCAACATATGCAAGTAAATTGTCTTGTAAACCACTAGCTATAATTTTCTTTGCTTCATTCTCACATTTCTTATGCTTACTCTTGACAGCAACGGAAGAATTTTTCGAAGGCTCAGGTACTTTTCCTTTAATGTAATCCAAAACATCATTGTTGTCAACTATGATTTCCAACCTGAATTTCCATGCTGCAAAATTGGATGAGTCACCCAACTTCTCATTTTCCTTGAAGGTGGAAGACATCTTGATTTGAATAGATCGACTCTTTCAACTTTCCAAAGATGATTGCTTCAATCCTTGTCTCCTCTTGGGCTTGTCCTTCATCTTGGCTCTAATACCATGTTAAATTTTCAAATTGTTCTATTTTGTATAAATTGCTTTAGCCCAATTCAATACTTAAATTAGCAATCTTTTCAATTACAATTATTCCTTCCATTCATCAACAATAATTGAAGATAGAACAATAAATGCAATGAAAAAGGAGACAATCAACACATCAAAAAGAGATACCATATTTGTTCAAAGACTAGGGGAAAACCCCACTAGGGGGAAAACCCTTTGAAATTATTCTTCTTTTATATTGTCATAAAATGTTCAACAGAGAGTACAGTGAGCCCAATACAATATCATCAACAATACAACCAAATAACATTCAGAAACCAATTTCTAGTGTCAGATTATATCAGAGACAACTTCTTTCAGTCTTCTGTCTGCTGTAGAAAAATTTGTTCGAAGATCAACTTTAGTCAAACCCCCAATATCTCTCTTCAGGTTGAAATGTGTGCGACTTTAGCTCCCAGCCGCTCCCTTGGCCTTAGCAAGCGTGGAACTGTGGTCGAAATAGCCTAGTGTCATGCGTGGGACTGAGAAACAAAAACCCTAACTCGTGCGAGCCTCAGACTTGAAACTTCAGAGCCTTGTGAAAGCTTTCCTCCGTCGATCCTATGCAAACCAAATAAAATAGAATAGAAGAAGATTCTTGGATGATATACAAATGAGATTTAGGTCACTTTTATTTATAGGGTTCTAGGGGTGTCCAACAATTCCCATTTGATGTTGAGGCCGACCTGTCCAAATGTGCATGTGTGGGTACATAAATTCAAAAACCAACTTCTGCTTGTCCAAACAGGGTGATCTTTAGGTCGATTTTTGTCATCTTGAAAATAGGAATTCAATGCCATCATCATTCCCATCATCATCTCCATCAAAGAAGATGTCAAAAGTGTAATTTTATTGTAGTTGCACAATTTTAACACTTTGAGGTTAAACCTATTGATCTCCTGCAAGTCCAAAGCTAGATCAATAATATGATATTATTGATCTATAGTAGTAGATTACGATAGTTATTTATGACCATATAAAAAAGAAAACTATTCTAGGCACTCAATTAACTATTTCCTGACCATGATGCTAATTAATAGTTCTTTAGGAAACACAAATTATAGTAATTAAGAATCATATAACAGTAAAAAAATGTTATATTTATGTAAGTCACTTTAGGTGTTGTTGAGGCATTTACTATTTTAGGAACCAAAAAAATAAGGTGTACTTGGCCTTGTGTCCACTTATGGATTTTTTTATGTTTGTTAGGTTAGGCTAATTTATATGTTTGTTCCCACATGAATAATACATGTAAGATATGGTTGATAAAATGAAAGTCACAATTTCTCTGTAATTTAGTTTGTCAAAGGGATCGAAAGAATTTTGTTTGGTGAGATTAATATTACAGTAAAATGCTTCGTATCTATAAGCTATAATTTTTTTCTTCACATGAAGAATTGAATATGCTTCCTAATTAAAATTTATGGGTAAGTGTTTAATGTTTGGTATTTTCCACCTATTTCCACCTTTGTTGCACTGCATCCAACATTTTTGAGTAATCATAACTTGATAAGGGTTATGATACGACCCAACTTTATCTTATAGAAACAAACAGATCAATATCATTAATTTAACTTTAGTTAATGTCCAAATCTTTAACTTACAAAGGTGAGTTTAGGGTGTTATTTTTGTGATGTTTCTTCCTTTAAACACATTGTAGTTCTAACTATTAAAAAATATCATAGATCCATATTAACTAGATCTATCAAGTGTCGAGAGGTATCAAACTCTCGAGGTGCAAACCTTTCCTCAAGTTTTGCACTAAAAAAGGGGGTTCACACCTCGAGAGATTTGATCCCTATCCATGCTTGATACATTTGAGGTTAAGATAGATCTAGGCTGGTTTAAACATTTGAAATATACATATGCCCACATGGGCTTGAAGTTGTTGATATGTTTTTATACCCATGTGACTATTACCACTTGGAAACTTATCAATGGGTCAACTTGCCGTGTTCACCTGTCATCGACATTCTATGGTGGTGATGAATTGAGGTGATCCAACATATGTGATTAAAGGATGGTTATATGACTAGGGTATGTTCATCTTACCTTTTTTCACTTGTGTTTTTTATGCTTCTTTCGTTGCCACCATTATTTTTCTTTACAAAGGTCCAAATGAGGTTTCGAACCTTTGGCTTTTTCTCATGATGGGTGTTATTTGTTTCCCTTAACCATTGGGGTTCAAATTTTTATTTTTTGGTTCAACATTTTTCTCCCCACTTGAACGAATGCATGGTATTTGAAGGTAATTCCATGTCCATTCTTTTCATTTCGATATGGTTTATATTTGATGTTTTCTTCTATCCCAATAAATTTTTGTAACTTTTTTCGAGTGTTATTCATTTGTAGCCTCTAGGAGGGTTCAATATCCCACCCCAGTGAATAACCCTTTCAAGGATTCTATTCATTTTCACAGAGAAATCATGTCGAATAATTTGATGGAGTCTGGGGTTTTTACATAGGCATGCACCCTCATTTATTATTCTCCTAAATTTATGCCTAATTTTTTGTACCTCGCACTTTAAGTTGTCCTATTTTCATTAATTTTCCTTTCTAGAGTTATGGTTAAGGTTCTCACTTGTATTTCCCTAAACTTTTACAAGGTTGCTGTTTAAAAATTTGCTCAAGGTTTTGTTTTTATTTTCTGTGCTAGATTTCAACTAACTTCCTAATCTTACTATTCTTCCTTCCAAGTTTTGGGGATAAAATCGATTACGGTATCCTTGGTGGTTTTCCATAAACAATATGGGTATTCTTTGTTGCTCTTTTGTTTCCTCTACACATCTATTTTGTTTTCGATGCACTTTGTAGGGTAACAAGTTCACTACTTATGTAATACGTGTTAATTTAATTTAATATCATGAATGATACATTAATTTAATACCAAGTTTTCCATACTATTATTCCATAAGTATGTTGGGTTTATTGTATAGTCAACGAAACACACTCCCTTCCATAAACATTAACCTTTTATTTGTTTGTCTTATCCGTGATAAAAGAGATAAGTGAAAATTGTTTACTCATGATAGATCTATAATTCACTTCATAATAGGTAATATAATGGGTATGCCAACGTAGGGATGAGTCTTGTGGCATCCACAACACATTATATTAGTCTTGAAAACTATACTTCATCTATCTACATGCAACATTAAACCTGGACAACCATTCGTGGAACTTAAATTATGATAAATAATTGCATGAATCACCATTGATTGAAATGCGTTCAACAACAGTATTAATATTCATGTGACTTCCTGGAAGAAAAAATATATGATATCCATGGGGTTTTTCAAGAGTGTTGGATTGTCTTCCCTACTCTTGTCACAAGCAGCCTTGAAATAAAACAACTAGAAACATGGAGACATGGAAAGTGCAACAGTTAGACAATTGTGATAATCAAATCAAGTGAAAATAACCCCTATCTATAGTGTGTATGGTTTTTTTTCCGCCTTGGAGGAATTCTATCCATATATTGTGCAACAATATATTCAGTGGAAATAAAAAATTTGTCTCATTATTGCAATATATTGCACAACCATCAATAAAGTTCAATCCCACGGAGGATGGGGAACAATATTAGTATTCATGTGTTTTCCTGGAAGAAACAATATATGATATATATGAGGTTTTGCAAGAGTGTTGAATTTCCTTCCCTACTCTTGTAACAAACAACCTTGATAAAAAAAGTGGCATTATGGAGACATTGAATGTGCAGTAGTTGGACATTTGTGATCATCGAATCAAAAGGCATTATCTGTATCTTGTATGGTTTTGTTCTCCTTGAAGGAATTATTTCCATAAATTATGCAACAATATATACAATGAAAATAAAGAATTTGATCTAGGTCTTGTTATAGATTGCATAGGCATAAATAAATTTCAATCCTACAGAGGATCCCTGTTGGTGAAAGGGGTAGGTCATAGGCCTGCCATTTACAAATCATTTTTTCATATCATTTAGTGTTGCTCAAAATTGCTCTAAAGTCTCCATCAAGGTATTTCACCACCTTCATTGCATCTCACAACCTTTATCGCATGTGGAGATGCTTTTTAGTATAGAAATAAACAATTTATGTGTTGTTATGCAAGTAAGGTATTACAACCCTCAGCAAGACACCAATCAATTTTTCTGCATCCCCAAGAAATTTTATAGCTTGATATACCATAGGAGGAATGGGACGATCCAGAAGAAACCAAAGGCACGGGAGACCATTTCCCCCGAAATTTCCAGGAAAATGATGAAATCTATGGAGGAATTATGAGCTACATATTAGGGAATATTTTATGAGTTTGAGGACCTCTGTGGCCACAAAAAAGAGGTAAATACTATAAAAGTTACTCTTTGCGATGATTTTTCCAATAGTGAGGAGGAGTAGCCACTTTTTACACAAAAAATCAGGGATATATGACTAATCAACATGATGCACCCAGTGAAGAAAACTAGGAAAATGTTCCAAGCCTAGAAGAACACCATCATAGATTTTCCACCGAATATTCAAATATGGATGATGAATTTTCTAATCTAGATATGGATGTTGTTATGAGTAATGGTTGAGACCAATATAAAGGCTCTTAAAACATGTTGGTTGAAGATTCAGGGAGTGATAACTATGCTGGTCAAAAGGAGAACATTGTAGACCCCTTCCAAACCACCAGTTCTCTCCCCCAAGAAGACAATTCAAGGTATGATGCTTCTATTATTTCATCAATGGCATAAATCAAGATGATGTTGAAGCCCGTCGGAAAAAAAGTAAAAAAATATAAAAAATAATAAAATAATAAAATAAAAATAAAGAATAAAAAAAGAATAAAATAAAAAAATAAAATAAAAATAAATAAAAAAATAAAATAAAATAAACAAACACAATCCCTTATGATGTTATCTCAAGAGCATGAGTATCATGGTAAAATCATTAAGAAGAATTTAGATATGGACTCTTTAGAAAACAAATCATGAACATATGCCAAGTGGGGAAGAAAATTATCATAGTTCTCCAGCCAGTCTTCTAGACTCTGATGATGAGCTAGTTGTACAAAGAAACATATATGATGAGTTTACCTTAGAGGATCATCTAAGAGCCCAAATATTCCTTAATTTTTGCTTTGAGTAGACCAAGGGTGATTCTAATATAATAATTTTCAATATTCCACCAAGGTTTGATGATGACTATCATGAGGATGATGATAAGTCTTAACATAGCATAGGAGACACAAATATTGTACCAATGGAGGTTGATAAGGAGAATATTGAGGATAATGAGGCATGGGACTCTAGTTGTTTGTTCTAGGAGTAAGCAATGGATGATGAGGGTAATTCTCAGCCCCTTGGATACCTTGGGCTTGGTGATGTGCATGTTATTCCAAAGGAAGGGAGGAAGAATTAATTTGGAGACAAGGGTTATCCAACTGATGATGTTTATGTGGATCGTTCCAGTGAGGGGTACACAAATAAAGTTGTAGCACATCAAGATAAACAATTAATGGGACAACTTCAATTGTTTCCCTTTTTAAGCTAAATATGAAAGTGAAGTACATAAAGTACTTGATGGTGAGGATATGAATTCCACATCATGAAATTTGAGCATGTTCACTTCATAAAGTATAAGGAAAGGGTATTTCATGTATTTTTTCCAAGACTCTTGTTATGATGAGGAAAACTAGTTGTACACCTATGAACCACAACCTAAAAATAGATTGTACATTTTATACCTCATGGAAAGGTCATATATATTATGTTTCAATGGATCTTCGAAGTTTGACAATGACTGCCTAGAGGGAAATCATGGACAAGACCTGAAAGCTGATAAAGAATTGGAATATTCCCTTAAGGAGGAACTAGTTTTTCCAATTGAATGACAATTTGGTGGTAGTTATAAGGGAGTAGAAGACATGTTTGAAGAATCTAAAGAAGAAAAAACACATGGCGGTGTCTTCCCTGTTACTAAGGGGAGTCTCATGGGATACCTTCAGGATGATAACACTGACCAAGAAGAAAATTATGAGAATTTTCAGTTTGATGCCTTGAGTAGTGATAAAGACACTACTCCAAAGGAGGATCAATGTGACTGGATTAAATAAACCACTGGATACAAGAAAATGGGCATGGAGTACTAGGTGGACGATCCTCTTTTCAACATCATCAAAGACCACCACGAAAGTTTGATTCCCAGTGAGACAAGGGTGGTTTTATAAAAATAATGAATGAAGAATATGAACCAGGATTTGGAAGAGACAACATCCTTGGCCTCATGGGCTATGATGATATGCTCACTATCCTAGGACATAGTAGAAAAATGAGTTGGTCTGAAGAGATGAGGTGCATAGAAGATCCAGGATATGAAGTCATGGGGGATCAAAGACATCATTTCCTATTGGAAAATGTATACCCCATGAAGCCAAACCATGCTCATGGTAATGATGAAAGTATCGTTTTTTTGGAACCAAAAATTGAGCAAAACAATCAAATTTATAACCCTACATCTTGAGGTTATTAAATTAAAGTTATCATGCACACCATCTAATAAGGATACATGAAAGGAGTTTGTGCAGAGGGCTAAGGTTAAGCGTGTTAGAGATAATATTTCAGAACTAGTGAAAGGACCCTCAAATAAACCTTCTACAGGGTTGCTCTGTGAATCAGATTTTGTAAGTTTGAATAAATGTGTTAGGTCCCTATATTACTAGTATAGTCCCTTGTTTTTGTTAGTGTAACCCCCTTATTGTTATTATTGTACCCTTGTAACCCCCATTTTATTATTGTTGTGCCCTTAAATTATTATTGTTAGGTCGGCTAGGATTACATTGTGGCCCACTAGGATTACATTATGGCCCCATGGACTCCTATATATAGAAAGGAGGTTTTGTAAATTGTATCATCCAAGAATTGTTCATTTATGTAATGTATTGGAGGTTGCCCCTCGAAGTGGATTATTTCTAAGGCGTTGATATCTCTTTTCTTCTATTTTTGGAGCTGGTTACACAACATTTGGTATCAGAGCTTTGGATTCTAGGGTTTCGCTGCTCCAAACAGGTCATCGTGGCATTTTCGCTATAACGTTTTTCCTACAAAGTTTTAGAAGCTTACATTTTTAGAGTGCGAAGCTGAAATCCTGAGGAAGATTTTCTAAAAATTTCAGAGCTTGGTTCGCAATATTTTCGGAGATATGATCTGTGGAAGTTAGGTCTTTTTTCAGGCTCCTAAATAGGTCATCGTGGCATTTGTGCTATAACGTTTTTTCTACGAAGGTTCAGAATCTGAAATTCGTATGGTACGAAGCTGAAATCCTGAGGAAATTCGTCAAAAAATTTCAGAGCTTGGTTCGCAATATTTTTGGAGATATGATCTGTGGAAGGTAGTTATTTTTCAGGCTCCTGAATTGCATCTCAAAGAGGTGATCGTGGGAAAAGTTCAATAACTCTCTCTCTGGGCATCGGATTGGAGTGTCGTAAAAAGATCGCTTATATCTTTGTAAGAATTCCCAACTAAAACAAAAGATTCTTCTGGAATTGCACACTTCTCCTTTTGGAGGACACTCAAGATTTTTAAAAACTTACCACAGGGTGAAGAAATAATTTTTTTGGGATGGCCTTAAATCTGATATTCAAAAGTTTGTGGCGGAATGTTTGGTTTGCCAGCAGAATAAAGTGGAAACAATTAAGACCCCGTGACTTCTACAACCTTTATCCATTCCAAGTCAACGTTGGGAGGAGATTTCAATGGATTTTATCACAGGTTTACCTAAGTCCGAAGGAAAGAGTGTTATCATGGTGGTAGTTGATAGACTTACCAAGTATGCACACTTTTGTGCATTATCTCATCCATTTAAAGCAAGTACAGTTGCTACTACATTTATGGACAGAATTCAAAAGCTACATGGAAGCCCAAGGGTTATTGTGAGCGACAGAGATCCCATTTTTACTGGAAAATTTTGGACGGAGTTATTTTCTTGTTTGGGTACTCAATTAGCTCATAGCTCATCTTATCATCCTCAATCTGATGGTCAAACCGAGATAGTAAATAAATGTTTGGAAGGATATCTTCGTTGTTTTGTATCTGATAAACAAACACAATGGGTCAAGTGGTTACCTCTTGCTGAATGGTGGTATAACACTTCCTTCCATACCGCAGCAAAAATGACCCCATTTATGGCACTTTATGGATATCATCCACCATCCATCACATCATCTTTAAGGGAAAATTCGAAGGTTCAAGCAGTGGAAGATCACATCGAGCATCAGCAAGAAGTTCTCCAACTCTTAAAGGATAACCTGAATTTGGCACAAAATCGAATGAAACAACAGCAGATCAACATCGCAGCGAGAGAAGTTTTGATGTAGGAGATTGGGTATTTTTACGGCTACAACCATATAAACAAATGTCCCTCAAGCAAGCTAAGAAGGATAATAAATTATCACCAAAGTACTATGGTCCTTACAAGGTGTTGCAAAAGATTGGTACTATGGCGTACAAATTGGAGCTTCCTGCTTCTTCGCGAGTACATCCAGTTTTCCATGTTTCATGCTTAAAGAAGGTTATAGGTGAAAATCTTCCAGTTCAAACAGTATTGCCAGAACTTGATGGGGAAGGGAAAATCATATTGGAACCTGAAGCAGTCATGGAAAAAAGAACTCGACAACTACGGAATCGATCAATTTCAGAGTATCTCATCAAGTGGAAGAACTTACCCACCGAAGATTCTACATGGGAGGATGAGAATTTTATACAGAAGCACCCAGAGCTACTCAAGTGTTGAGGACAACACTTTTTTGAAGGAGAGGGGCATGTTAGGTCCCTATATTACTAGTATAGTCCCTTATTGTTGTTAGTGTAACCCCCTTATTGTTATTATTGTACCCTTGTAACCCCCATTTTATTATTATTGTGCCTTTAAATTATTATTGTTAGGTCGGCTAGGATTACATTGTGGCCCACTATGATTACATTATGGCCCCATGGACTCCTATTTATAGAAAGGAGGTTTTGTAAATTGGATCATCCAAGATTTGTTCATTTATGTAATGTATTGGAGGTTGCCCCCTCAAAGTGGCTTATTTCTAAGGCGTTGATATCTCTTTTCTTCTATTTTTGAAACTGGTTACACAACAAAATGTTTGATTAAAAAAAAAAAAAAACATCAAGGTTGACATGATAAGTCTTTCCTGATCAGAAAGATAACCAATATTTGAGCCCAAGCCATGATACAAATAAGAGTTTTATCAACCCTTCCTCTGGTAGAATGAAAATATATATTTTCATGAACTAAAGAGAGTCTGAAAAGGTAGATAAAGCATGTAAAGGAAGCTTACATTGAAAAATGATACTCTGAAAATATTCCATCTATTGTCGACAATTGTAGTCGCCCCTAGAGACAGCCTAGAGTTGCCATAGACCAGTGCCTAGGACATCTTATCATAGCAAGAGGGCATATAATAAATCTGGAGTGTCAGTCCAAAAGCTCTCCTGCTATCTTTTGTAAAACAAGGAAAATGATTTTGAATGGGACCAAACTCTCTCAGAAGCTGATACAGGGATAAGAATAATGTAGGAACAACATGCAACACTCCAATATAAAGCATCAGACAGTTAAGAGACAATTTACTGTAAAGAGGGCCGATTCAAGTAATATACCACAGAAATCAAATATCAGAAGGTATATGCAGTGAAGAAAATATCAAGAAGATATTAGCTAACATGAGGCTGATACCCAGATACACAACAGAACCATGCATGGGCTTATCAATCTAAGAATCCATATATGACAATGGCGTTTTAAAAGCACCCTCCTCAAGCAACTAATATAGCAGAAATATGGATGAGATGAACATGAAACAGTATATCATGCCTGAGCCTATTTAAAGCGCTTGACTAATCCAAGTATGGGCATCAACTAGGATGAATCCTTACTTAAAATTAGTGAGCCACTCACATTCCAGTACATGATACAAGAAGATAAATGAAATGAAATGAAATGTTATATTAACACATAAGAGAAAATTACATACTGTGGGATACCAAAGACCATAATCCTCATTACAGATATAAATCCTCCTCACTGAGACCCTACGGGCTCTGAGCCTTCATACAACAATTTTACAAGATGTATAAAAGAACTTTTCACTGCATAATTTGCTGATAGAAATCTGGAACCCTTGCAACGAGTTTCCTCATGGTTTTTATAGCTAAAAGACCGAAAAATCTAGAAAAGAGGTAGGTGGTGAACATTTAATTTGCTTAATTTAAATAAAATGTTGCAAACATTCGCGCCCTTACTACTGAATAACTCTACTGTACTGTATGTACTCTATGCCGACTTTCTGAAATAAATGCACTGAGTAAAGATCTCTTTAGGGACACGGCGTAGAAGCGAAATTACATAACATTATGTCCTTTCTTGAAAGGGAATTCTGCTGAAATAAAGCCTTGAGGGCATGGTTTTCTGTGTATAAATATTTTGAATGATGTGCAGGATCTCCAATCTGGTACTGTGCCTTTAAAATGTTAGGTCATGACCCCTGAAATCTTCAGCTACCTGCCTTTAATGCTCTACCTTTCACTGATACTCTTTGCCCGCGATATTTATGTCTGGATCTGCGCCATCTTTGCATTCGAATGACTCTGGAGGGTTTGATAGAGTTTAACCCTGTTTCTTCAATGGATGTCATGTCATAACAGCTCCCGGGACGTTTCTTCATAATTGCATCTTCTGTAGAATAGTCCTTTGATGTGCTCTGCTACTGCAGTCAAGGCTGTACATTAGGACAATTTTCCATCGCTAAAACCCTGCAAAATCCGCAAAATTGTTAAGAAAACCATGCACGGGGAGGTGAATGCGGTGGGGAATAATGAGAAATGACAGCACTGCATGATGGACCAGTGGAAAAATGTAGGACGATGGTAGAAAATGCAGCGTAACAGTGTGGGATGGCCACGAAGAAAGCTAGCGGAATGCTAGATAAACGTGAAAATACGAAAGAAACGAAGGAATGGACCAAATATGGGTTCGGGGTGGTGAAGAGCACGTGGAGAACAACTTGAGGATAGATGGCGCGATACTAATACAATGGGAAAGGGATGACGTGGAATGCTGACGGTGGGACCGGGGTACGCATCGCAATCACAAATCGGGAGATGGAGTCGAGCGGAGTGATAAACATGGGATTTGCGATGCGATGAGAAATCCTTTGTAAACACAATATATAACAAGTTTCCCGTTTGGAAAGGGGAAAGCCTTTAAAAGTATGAACCGGCGCGAGAAATAAGAGGTGGGGCCCGAAGGTCTATCACAATCGCAATATCGCAGATCGGGAAGGTCAGCGGGGTGTCACATAAAACATTGCGATTGCGATTTAGCGGGGAGTGCGGTGACCGTTGGATCTGGCGGAGGGATGGGCAGCTGTGATCGGAAGGTTTGTGCGATCGATAGATCACATCGCAAATATCTGCGATGGGTGATCTGAGCGTTCAGTAGAACATGCGATTTTGCGATGGATGCGATTGAACATATACAACGAGCATGTGAAATTGCGATCCTGCGATCATGCGATCAGCGCCTTAAGGATCAGCGTTCGGTCCCAGGCTAAGGGAATATGTGGGGAAGTGGTTGGGGCTTGCGATAAAGGGGCTAGGGCCTTAATATAATGTTCAAAGTGGGTTTTGGCCCATTTTTAATGTGTTTCCAGATTGGGAAAGGGCAATGTTAGAGAGGAAAAAGAGGACCTTGGCCAAAAGGGGGCGGGGGGGGGGGGAAGGGGAAAAATGGGGAGTTTTGCAAAAATACAAGAGATAAGTAAAGGCCCTTGAAGCACATATTTTTAGCAATCGGCGAGACTTATTGACTCCAGAACAGCAGAGGGAAAGGAATTAAAGAGCAGGGAATCATGAAAGGCTTCAAGGATGATGTCTTTCTCAGAAGGAAACCATTACTTGAAAACTCAAAGACAGCGTGACCCCCTTGATCGTTTTTCAAAAATTAGCAAGGAGCTAAGATGATCAACATTGGCTCCACCTGGGGACGGCACGTTCATCCTTGGGCGTGTCGACAACTCTGCAGACCACCTGATCATCTTCTATGCAGACTCTTTTCTTCAGCATTTCAACTTCTCACCTCATGATTCATCAATTTTTACAAAAGGAGAAATAAACCTATTCTACTACTACCCTTATTACTCCATGAGACCAGATTAAACTATTGGTCTCACATTTTATCTACCTAAACTACATCTACTAGGATTTCACTGTCTAGCAGATTTCTTGGCTACGTTCTAAGACGGAAATTGAAAAACAGTCAAGCCAGGATTAGAATGTCTGGCTTGCTGGACTTTGTAGAAATTAAAAACAACTAACTACATGCTCACAGGCTGAGCTTTATTGAGCTTTTCCTACCTACTCTACTCTAACTGGATTATTTACAAGTCTATCCTACAAACATTGTCTTCCAATGTAACCAGTCCATCAAGTGATCCCATGACTGGTTCTTCTTGCTCAACTCCTTGAGCAGGCTGGATAGGCAGGGCATCTCCCACTCTTTTTGTTCCATAATAGCAGCTTTGGAAAACTTGCTTTCTGTTTGCAACATGCTGCTCAGCAAGACCCTTGATCCTTCTTCAAATGTTTGCAGGAAATGTACATAAGGATCATGAAATGATACCTGGTTAAGAATATCTAGCAAGCAAGCTTCAACTAGGATTTTATCTTCTTCCACTGGATGGAGAAGAAAACTCTCTTGAGAAAGGGTGTCTCCTTCGTTTTCTGAACTGGAGGACTCATCGTATATTGTAGCTGAATTCTCTTGGAGCTCTGATGTGCTCTGCTCTGATGTGCTGAGCTCCGTAAAAAGATCTATGGATTCTTGAGCAGGGGCTTGCTTCATTACTTCCTCTCTTTCAAGAGAAGGCTCGTTACTTTCATCTTGCTCAAGAATCTCTTCTTTGCTCTCCTCCTCTTCTTCTGAAAGGAAGGACTGCTGACCACTGATCATGTGACACTCATCACTGATTCTTTCATAACTTTCCCCATCAGTGTCATAGATAGGATGACTGGGTTCACTGTTCTTCTGGAGTTGTTGGCTCTGGCTTTCCTCCCATGGGTCTACTGATGATGGTTCTGCAGGCTCAGCTTCTCTCTGGAAACAATCATCATCAAATAGATCATAACTAGGAAAGTCATAATCATAAACAATGTCACCAATCAAACCCGTCGGCTTCTCAGCAGGTCTTTCTTCGTCTTGATCCTCAGAGGATTTTTCTGGATCCGAATCATCAAACTCAATAGGCGAGTGGGCAATGGAATCTGCACCATCAAACTCATAAAATGAATGAGCAAGAGTGCATGTTCCATAGAAGATTTCTGAGGAGGGCTGCTGATTTAATATCTGATCAATCACTTCTTCTGTTAAAGGAGAATATTGTCTTGTGTTCATTTGTATAGAAGGGCAGCAACTCTCTGTTTCTTGTACTCGCTGATTTGGAGGCAGAATGTCTTCTTGAACCTCTTCTAGAATATCCTCAGTTGTGCTTGCAGGGAAATCTTGAGGATCTTTTGATGTTTCCTTCAAGCAACATTCCCTTTTTTCTATTGCTATTAGGTCCTGATACTCTCTGATCAGCATAACACGAGACATAGGTAAGCAATCAGGCAGTTCTTGATCGCTTCCCTCCTCATCTTCTATAGGTTTTAAAGCATCATACATGTCTTGCTCATTACCTAGGTCTAGAGTTTGATCTTGTGATTTCAAGAGTTTGATCTCGGCTTCATATCTTTCAATCATCAATCTTAGAAGGATTTTCTTAAGCACGGGTGTGCAACTTGGGATGAGAAGAGTGATCCGTGGAAGGTCTTCCACTTCCATTTTTTCCAAGCCACGTGACATTTCATCTCGACACTCAGCCATGAAACTTGGATGCAATTTTGCAAACTGCTCAGAGTCTTCCATTGGTGAAGCAGCTTGGTCTTCAGCATGGCTGATGTTGTACTGTGACATGGTATCCTAGTGGAGTCTATTAATCATTTTGGAATTGTGGAGTATGAATAACAATAGGAATATATTGTACAACAGCCTGAGGTGTAGATGGGAACAGTTCACGGTTAACAGCAGCTACTTCGGTGACTTCTTTGACTACTTCAACATCAGGAGTAGGATGAGGATTATCTTTAGTTACGACACCTCCCTTGGGTGGGCTATCTGATTAATATTCTGTGTCTCCCACAGTGGAGTCGGGATTTTCTACTTGGATTTCTTGAGAAGAAGAGGATGAATAATCTTCTATAGAAAAATCAGGGATTTCAGCGCGGATTGATCTCTTCTCTTTCCAAATTCTTCTATGTATGATCTTCTCTGGGTCAGACACTGAAGGTGTCTTTGACTGTGATGTATCTGACCTCAAATGTGGCTTACGAGGAGCCAGGACTACCAATAGATTTATCAAATAAACAATAGTGGAGCCGCCAAGGTGAGGGATACACAACTCTTCAACTCTATGTGCTCACCTGATTAGAGAGTGAATATGATTTGTCGAGGCCCAGGTGTAATGATTTTCTTAACTTCGATCCCCGGCAACGGTGCCAGAAAGATGTTGTCGACAATTGTAGTCGCCCCTAGAGATAGCCTAGAGTTTCCATAGAACAGTGCCTAGGACATCTTATCATAGCAAGAGGGCATATAATAAATCTGGAGTGTCAGTCCAAAAGCTCTCCTGCTATCTTTTGTAAAACACGGAAAATGATTTTGAATGGGACCAAACTCTCTCAGAAGCTGATACAGGGATAAGAATAATGTAGGAACAACATGCAACACTCCAATATAAAGCATCAGACAGTTAAGAGACAATTTACTGTAAAGAGGGCCGATTCAAGTAATATACCACATAAATCAAATATCAGAAGGTATATGCAGTGAAGAAAATATCAAGAAGATATTAGCTAACATGAGGTTGATACCCATATACACAACAGAACCATGCATGGGCTTATCAATCTAAGAATCCATACATGACAATGGCGTTTTAAAAGCACCCTCCTCAAGCAACTAATATAGCAGAAATATGGATGAGATGAATATGAAACAGCATATCATGGCTTAGCCTATTTAAAGCGCTTGACTAATCCAAGTATGGGCATCAACTAGGATGAATCCTTACTTAAAATTAGTGAGCCACTCGCATTCCAGTACATGATACAAGAAGATAAATGAAATGAAATGAAATGTTATATTAACACATAAGAGAAAATTACATACTGTGGGATACCAAAGACCATAATCCTCATTACAGATATAACTCCTCCTCACTGAGACCCTACGGGCTCTGAGCCTTCATACAACAGTTTTACAAGATGTATACAAGAACTTTTCACTGCATAATTTGCTGATAGAAATCTGGAACCCTTGTAACGAGTTTCCTCATGGTTTTTATAGCTAAAAGACCGAAAAATCTAGAAAAGAGGTAGGTGGTGAACATTTAATTTGCTTAATTTAAATAAAATGGTGCAAACATTCGCGCCCTTACTATTGAATAACTCTACTGTACTGTATGTACTCTATGCCGGCTTTCTGAAATAAATGCACTGAGTAAATATCTCTTTAGGGACACGGCGTAGAAGCGAAATTACATAACATTATGTCCTTTCCTGAAAGGGAATTCTGCTGAAATAAAGCCTTGAGGGCATGGTTTTCTGTGTATAAATCTTTTGAATGATGTGCAGGATCTCCAATCTGGTACTGCGCCTTTAAAATGTTAGGTCATGACCCCTGAAATCTTCAGCTACCTGCCTTTAATGCTCTACCTTTCACTGATACTCTTTGCCCGCGATATTTATGTCTGGATCCGCGCCATATTTGCATTCGAATGACTCTGGAGGGTTTGATAGAGTTTAACCCTGTTTCTTCAATGGATGTCATGTCATAATAGCTCCCGGGAATTTTCTTCATAGTTGCAGCTTCTGTAGAATAGTCCTTTGATGTGCTCTGCTACTGCAGTCAAGGCTGTACATTATGACAATTTTCCATCACTAAAACCCTGCAAAATCTGCAAACTTGTTAAGAAAACCATGCACGGGGAGGTGAATGCGGTGGGGAATAATGAGAAATGACAGCACTGCATGATGGACCGGTGGAAAAATGTAGGACGATGGTAGAAAATGCAGCATAACAGTGTGGGATGGCCATGAAGAAAGCTAGCGGAATGCTAGATAAACGTGAAAATATGAAAGAAACGAAGGAATGGACCAAATATGGGTCCGGGGTGGTGAAGAGCACGTGGAGAACAACTTGAGGACAGATGGCGCGATACTAATACAATGGGAAAGGGATGACGTGGAATGTTGATGGTGGGACCGGGGTACGCATCGCAATTGCAAATCGGGAGATGGAGTGGAGCGGAGTGATAAACATGGGATTTGCGATGCGATGAGCAATCCTTTGTAAACACAATATATAACAAGTTTCCCGTTTGCAAAGGGAAAAGCCTTTAAAAGTATGAACTGGTGCGAGAAATAAGAGGTGGGGCCTGGAGGTCTATCGCAATCGCAATATCGCAGATCGGGAAGGTCAGCGGGGTGTCACATAAAATATTGCGATTGCGATTTGGCGGGGAGTGCGGTGACCGTTGGATCTGGCGGAGGGATAGGTGGCTGTGATCGGAAGGTTTGTGCGATCACATCGCAAATATCTGCGATGGGTGATCTGAGCGTTCAGTAGAACATGCGATTTTGCGATGGATGCGATTGAACATATACAACGAGCATGTGAAATTGCGATCCTGCGATCATGCGATCAACGCCTTAAGGATCAGCGTTTGGTCCCAGGCTAAGGGCATATGTGGGGAAGTGGTTGGGGCTTGCGATAAAGGGGCTAGGGCCTTAATATAATGTTCAAAGTGGGTTTTGGCCCATTTTTAATGTATTTCCAGATTGGGAAAGGGCAATGATAGAGAGGAAAAATGGGACCTTAGCCAAAAGGGGGGGGGGGGAAGGGGAAAAATGGGGAGTTTTGCAGAAATACAAGAGATAAGTAGAGGCCCTTGAAGCACATATTTTTAGCAATTGGCGAGACTTATTGACTCCAGAACAGTAGAGGGAAAGGAATTAAAGAGCAGGAAATCATGAAAGGCTTCAAGGATGATGTCTTTCTCAGAAGGAAAGCATTACTTGAAAACTCAAAGACAGTGTGACCCCCTTGTTCGTTTTTCAAAAATTAGCAAGGAGCTAAGATGATCAACACCATCAATGTATTATGAACTATGAAAGTAAAATCTTATTTCTCATTGCTTTACCCTATGAAATCCCATCAAGGTTTATTACTTCTGATATTTAAATTTTAGCTTTTGCATTTGGTCCTGTTGTATTTCCCTATCCCACACTTTTTATTTTTCTTCCAATCATCCCACTTTTCCTTTTGAATTCATTGAACACCTGAAAGATAATCCTATCTCCATTTTGTATAACTTTGTGTCACCATAACAGTAGGAAAATGTAGTGTAGGAGTGAAAAGATCAATGCATCCACTCTCCCAATTTGACAGGAATCATATTGTTAAAGAAAAGGGAGTTATCTCAACTTTGAATGCATGTGAGCTAAAACCTTATGAATCCAAAATGAAATAACCCTACATAAATGTTGAGGTTCTTATATTAGAATAAAGAAACTGGGAAGTTGAAAAGGAAGGTCTGTTTAAAGAGTCAGTTGATGCTCTTTGTAGGATTTCTGATAAGAAAAATGAGCTCTCGTCTGCATACTTGTTGAAAAGGAGAAAGAGGTGGAAATTCTTAAAAATAAGCAAGTTACACAAGTTTCAGAAGTTGTTCCATGGTCTAATTTGAAGGGAGATCTTGAAAATAGAGCTATCAAGTCAGAACCAGAGAGAATGAAAATTGAGTCTCAAAATCTCAAAGGAAAACTCTTTGAGAATGGTGAAACTATTTCATCGGTAAGAAAAGAAATGGAAGATGTTATTGCAAGCTTAAAGGAAGTTGAGTTGGATATGGAAATAACAATAAACCAAAAAGAGGAATTGAGGAATTTTGAGGAGCAGGGAATGAAAAAGATTGAATCCCTTATTAGTGAGAGTGAAAATTTGCGAGATCAAGTAAATCATAGAGAAATAGAACTTGAACTACTGCAGTTGGAGATGCCAAAATTTCTTGGAGCAGTGGAGAAGAGGATGAAGGATGTTGAAGAAGTTTGGTGAAAGAGAAAGAGGTTTTAGGACTTATTTGTTGTATTATATTTATCATCTTTACTTACATCTTGCTTCTTAGGATGTTTCTAGTTTCCAAACCATCACTTAAAAGCTACCATATAAAATTCCATCATATGTACAAATAGATTAATCTCTTTCTTGGAATATTTTGTATTATCATCTTGCAGTTAATTTGACGATATGTTTTAATTGCTTGATACCAGTACAAGATAATGATTTATGGTCAAATTTTCTAACATATAATATATTGTGAGCTAACTGATGCCAAGTTGATTATTGCTGAAAAATATAGTGAGGTTGTTGTTGGGTTTAGGAAGTTTGAGGAGAGCCAACAAAATATTAAGGAAGCAGATCTCATGTTCAATATGTTGTTGAAAGAAAATGAAAATGCAAGTTATGGCTCAAAATAGAGGAAGAATGCAGGGCAAGAGTTGGCAACAGAAATGAATTCTTTGCTTGAGGAGAATTAAAGAACCAAAGAATATTTTGAAGAATAAGGAAGAGCAATTTTTGTCAATGCAAGAGTAGACGCAGATGAATTTACAAGAAACTAGAGACTTGATTTATAGTGCAAAAGAAGTTGTTATAAACTCAATAAGAGGACTAGAGGAGGAATATGAGTCTATTAATACATAAATTGGTATCTTAAAGTTGGATCTTTCACATGCCCTAAACACACTGAATTCATGGCTTGAAGAGATAATTTCCATTATTGCTAAAAAAGGTTGTGTTGTGTTGGTTTCACATGCTTTCCAAGTAGACACAATATTAGGAAAGCTACAATCAATACACACATAGATTGATTATCTTAATGTAAAACTCCATGAATCCAACATAAGCATATCTTAGCTGGAGGAGAATAACATGATCTCAAGAGGAGAAGTTGATAGGTCTTGCAGTTTGATCACCAAATCAAAAGTTGAAATTAAGACCAGTTTACGCAAAATTAATGAGAAAGAAGGGAAACTAGAAATGATTTTGGTACAATTAGACCAGTTGGAGAAGAAAATGTCTAATTTGGAAGGGCGGGAGTATCTAATAATGAGATGGTTGGTTGCTAAGGACTTTTATTTGACTATTCTGATCTCAAGGGTGGAAAATAAACAAAATAATGAATTGGAAGTTGCTAGTAAGCTTGAAATAATGAAAAGTGAAAAGTGGGAATTACATCTTCAACTCAAGAAGTATTGTGAGAAAATTGATGTAGAGACAAAAAGAAGAATTAAGTTTTCAACTAGAGAAGTCTTGCAAGATAATTACGCTTATGGACGATAAGTAAGAATCAAAATGTAAAGAGATTGATTCGCTTTATGTGCAACTTCATGAATCTAACACAAGGGCTCGTGAATTAGAGAAGTATAACATGGATATAAAAAATGAGATTTGATCCAGGAGGATCTTGCTTCAATACATATCGACAGTGAGGTCCAGTCAGCTCCAATTTTTCCGATGTCCAGTTCGTCCTGCAGTGTTCCGGATGAGAGTTACTTCATCAATTTTATTTCATGGTGGCATGGTGATGTCATGGTGTGTGTGTGATATTTTTAATGGTGTCATGCACTAATCCTAGTCCTATGGTCTAATCCCTATGGTGGGAAAACATAATTAGCACATGTATGAGATGGTGGTGGAAATGTAAAGGCTAAGACCTAAACTATGGTGAAACTCCTTACAAATGTAAATCGTAAGCCTAAAACCTATGGTGTCAAACCTTTTTAAAAAGGTTCAGCCCTTTACATAAAAAAATATGTAATAAACCTAAATTGTAATACATATCAAAACAGTTAATCGCCGAAGCCATAAGACCACATCGGAACCGCAGTACATGTGAATGTGGCAGCAAAACTATCAGCGCAACTGCAAGTCGTTGGAGTTAACTGCAGAGCTTAATCGTCGCTGCTGACCGCAACTGCCGGGGATCACAGATGGCATGTGAGCAGAAGGACGACGCTACTGGGATCAGGCTGTCAGGTGCCAACAAGTGGTTAGATGGCATTGGTCACATATCGGTGTCTCAACCTCCATGCAGTTAAAGATGACATCAACGACTTATTATAATATAAAGTTTTTTTTGGGTTTATTTGTTAAATGCACTGGTTGTCAAAGTTATCCACCTTACACCTAATGCACTAGGTGTACACACAACAGAAGATCGAAGAATGAAGCCATTAATTCCTTCAACCAAAACCTAATTTTGGCTTCCAAAATTTCTAGACAAGAGCCTATTTAAACTTGGCATTTCTCCATGATGAAGTACAGTGTGAATTTGTATTCAGTTTCTGAGATACATAGGAAGTTTTGTGTTCAACATTGCTTGGCCGTTTGGAGGCGGAATCAGGAACCGAGACAGGTGTTGGAAAGATAGGAGAGAGATATTTCTATTTTTAGTGACCAGAAGTGCCTGTGAGCATGATCATTATGGTTTTTTTGCTGTGTAAAGACCTCCTCGGATTAATCCTAATAAAACAGACACCCATCTTGAAAGCGGACCCAGAGATGTAGTCCATCAAGGACGAACTCCGTAATCAATGTTTTCTATCTTTGATATATGTTCTTTGCTACAATTTCATTCTTAATATGCTACTGGTTTAAGTCATAAATGTTTTAGATTTCCTTCAGTCTTCCACATTAAGCAATTTAGTTAGCAATCAATTCACTGATGGCAATTAATCAATTCTACTTCAGCACTTAATTTCGATCACATTCAGATCATATATATTTTGGTATCAGAGAATGTTGTGCTTTGTAGTCTTTTTTCCAGTGAATGTTAACTAGGTCAGGATTGCAACATGGAGAAGGAACGCTTGAGGAGTTCGATCTAGAAATTGGAAAGTGAAAAGTCACTCATCAATTGATAATGGGAGGAACTGATGCAGGTGAAATTCCTGAAGTTAATGTCATGGGCGAAGAACAAATTCAACAAATTTTCTTGAACATGCAGCGGATGTTGGGAGAACTCTACAAAGATAAGAAGGCGAGAGATGCAACTTCTTCTTCAAATACATCGAATAAGGACAAGGGGAAAGGAAAAGATGATAAACCTCCTTCTCCTCCATCATCTTCATCATCATCATCATCTTCTTCTTCTAGTTCAGATTCTGAAACATAAAAGAAACCTCATAAATATCTTTTGAAACTGGAAGTAAATTTTGAACTACCTGTTTATGATGGAGAAATGAACCCAGGGAAAGTAGATAACTGGATTAAGAATTTAGAAGTATATTGTAGGAGTCAGAACAATTTTGATGAAAGAACAAAAATCCAGTTATCTACTCTTAGGATGGGGGGAACTGCTTTAATCTGGTGAGACAGTAAAACAAAAATAGATTTAAAGCGTAAAGGTAAAGTCATCTCCTCATGGTCTAAGTTTTTAAAAAATCTCAGGAAACAATTCTATCTGTTGGGATACATGCAGCAAGCTGTTATTGATTGGTAGCATTTGTGGCAAGGTAATGGACATAATGTTCAAGAGTTTACTTATGAGTTCAGGAAGAAAGCGTTGGCACTTGGTATTCCTTTGAATACACGTGAAACTTTATTAAAGTACATTGGCAGTTTACATTCATATTTGTAGCATACATTATTGCTGTTTAATCCCGATGACTTTGTTGAAGTGTGTGTTCAAGCCATACATATCGAATCAGGTGGCAGGGCATTCAATTTTTCATCGAAGGTATCCAAACAGTTGGAAATCAAGGATTCCAAAGACAACAAGAGGAAGAGCAGTTCGAAGGGAAAGAAGACAGTGACAACTCAAAAGGAAGGTGAAAGACCTACATGTACTCACTACTAGAGGATCGGACATGATGAAGCCAAATGTTGGAAACTTCACCTGCAACTCAAACCGAAGAATTTCCAGGAGAAGAAAGGTGAAAAGAAGGCTAATGCAGCAATCCAACAAGACTTGGGTTCCGATTTAGGTGATGAAGGAAAAATAACCGCAATGGTTTCGACAGGTAAATTCTGACGCTAGTTCAAGTTCAAGTAATTCTGCTTCTTCTTCAAACATTAATCATCTGGATGAGGATAAAAGAGTTGAAATATTTAATATAAGGAGAACTTCTAAGCACACAAAAATAGATACATTGCTTGATAGTGGGTCACAGGAAAATTTAATATCTGAATCATTAGTTAAGAAATTGGGTTTGGAGACACAAAATCATCCAAGATCATACCCATTAGGTTGGCTAAAGGAAAAGACTCAAATTAATTTCACAAAGTAGTATCGTTTAAAATTTTCCATCACAACTAACTACATTGATGAAGTGGATCTAGATGTGATAACATTAGACATATGTGGAGTCGTGCTAGGAAGTTCTTATATCTATGATCATGATGCAATGTTTCATAGGAAAGAGCATACACATCATCTTAAGAAAGATGGGATTGAATACATTGTTCAGGCACATAAAAGAAAAAACTCTCTTGGATTTAGTTAATGCTAATCAAATGAAGAGACTAATAAGTTAAAGTAAAATATATGTACTCATGGTTGTAAAAGAACAATGTAAGGATCTTCATGATTCTTTTTTAGGTTGTGAATCTCAGTTTAAATATATTTTGGTTAAAGTGGTAGATTCATTTCAAAGTCTATTTAAAGAACCAAAACATCTTCCTCCTAAACGAGAAATACAACATGAGATACAGTTGATGTCTAATGTCCCTCTTCCTAATGTTGTAATATATCACATGTCTGTAATAGAGAATGAAGAAATAAAGAAACAAATCCAAGGGCTAGTTGAAAAAGGTTTCATTCGACCCAATTCATCTCCATGTGGTTCACCCATAATTTTGGTTCTTAAGAAAGAAGTGACATGGATAATGTGAGTTGATTTTAGGACCTTAAATAAAATCACAATCAAGAACAAGCATCCTCTTCCCAGGATAGATGATCTACTTGATCAGTTGAAAAATGTTGTCTATTTCACTAAGTTGGATTTGCGTAGTGGGTATCATCAAATTCAGATAGCAGAAAATGACATCTGGAAAACTGCATTCAAAACCAGGCAAGGACTATTTGAGTGGTTAGTAATGCCTGTTGGTTTATGTAATGCACCAAAAAATTTCATGCGCGTTATGAATGATGTCTTCCATCCATACATTGATAAGTTTGTCATAATCTACTTAGATGATATCCGGATTTTCAGTTCCAGTTTGGAAGAGCATGTTAGGCATGTTAAACAGGTCTTCAAAGTGTTGTAGAGATAAAAATTGTACCTTAAGCTGTCAAAATGTGAATTTGGGAAAACTTCATTGGTTTATCTTGGTTACATAGTTGGATGTGGTCATTTGAAGATAGATCCAGCTAAGATAGATGTCATTGTTAAGTGGCCAATACCACAGAATGTAACCGGAGTTAGGAGTTTTCTAGGTGCAGTTCAATATTGGAGAAAGTTCATTGCTCATTTTTCTTTGATTGCATCACCTTGACATGCTTTAACAGGTTCAAAAGTTTCCTTTCCATGGGGAGGGAAACAACAAAAATCTTTTGATTCACTTACACAGAAAAATGTCACAACAATCTTAGCTTTGCTTGATCTTCAACATCCATTCAAAATTGAAACAAATGCAACTGGATATGCAATGGGTGCAGTCTTACTTCAAAATGGGAAACCAATTTGTTTTCATTCTGAAACTTTTTCTAAGGCAGTAATAAATTATCCGACATATGATAAAGAACTATTTTCTTTGGTTGAAAGTGTAAAGAAATGGAAACACTACTTAATGGGTAAGGAAACTGTGATTCACACTGATCATCAGCCACTTCAATACCTTCAGTCACAGACTAAGTTGCAAAAATCTCCCCACTACAGATGGACGAGATTCCTTCAACAATTTCACTTATTAATTAAGTACAAGAAAGGTGTAACAAACAAAGTAGTTGATATGTTGTCTAGACCATCTTTGAATGCTTCAGTAGTGCTGCAGAATAGTTCTTTGAAACTTGAAATTTATGTAGAACAATACAGTACTGATGTTGATTTCAAAGATATTTATGAATCACTAACGTAGGGTACTCAGGTGGAAGAAGTCAATTTTCATGTTCATGATAGGTTGTTATATCATCTAGGCTTGTGCATACCACAGACAGAAAGGGCACATGTTATTCGGGAAGCTCATTCTTCTCAAATTTCAGGACATTTTGGCGTAAGAAAGACTATGGTGCAAATTCAAAGGTATTGTTACTGGCCTTGCATGTATGAAACAATTGTGAAGTATATTAAAGGATGTGTGATGTGTTCGACAAGCAAGCCAAGTAATCGAAATATTGGTTTGTACATGACAAGAAATCGAAATATTGGTTTGTACATGCCACTTCTAGTTCCTTTGCGACCACTGGACAACATATCCATGGATTTTGTCGGAGGACTTCCTATGTCCAGGAGAGGACATGATTACATGTATGTCATGGTTGATCGATTCAGCAAGATGTGCATTATTGTTCTGTGCAAAAAGAAAGTGACTACAGAACAGACAACACATATGTTCTTTCAATAGGTATGGGTTCATTTTGGGTTACCTACTTCCATTATTTCTGACCGAGATACTCGCTTTGTAGGAGAATTTTTGTCCAATTTGTGGGGACTCATGGACACAAAGCTAAAGAAGAGCACAACTTTTCATCCACAAATCGACGGACAAACATAAGTGGTGAACAGGACAATGATCCATATTCTCCGAGGTTACTGCAGTAAAAATCCTAAGTTGTGGGATGAATCTTTACCTTATGTGCAACATGCTTACAATCGAGCCTTACATTCTTCAACTAATCGATCGCCATTTGAAATATGTTTCGGGTATCTACCTAAGTCACCGATGGACTTCCTGTTCGGTGAAGAAGATAAAGTGGATGGACTCGACGATTCAAATAAAGCCGTTAATTTCATTCAACGGATACAACAGATACATGAAGCAATGCAGGATCAATTGTTGAAGAGTGAGGCCAAGTACAAACTGCGCCATGAAAAGCATCGAGTCGACCATCATTTTCAGGTCGGTGATCAAGTATGGTTGTATATAAGTAAAGATAGGTTGAAAGGTTAAGGTAAGAAATTGAAACCCATCAGGTATGGTCCTTTTAAGATTGTGGAAAAGATTGGCGATAATGCTTTCTGGTTAGATTTACCACCTTACATGCACATTTATTCAGTTGTGAATGTAGAAAATATGAAATTGTATGAACCTCTGATGATCATTGATCCCAAGGAAGATACACAGATTCCTATTGTTGATGATTTAGCACCTGAGTATATAGCAGGAAGATATCATCTTGGATAGGAAGGTTCGAACTTCAAGGCGAGGAGACCTTGAATATCTTCGAGTAGGACTCAAGGGCATGAATCCGAGCAAGGCGAGGTGGATAGAGATTGGAAAAGTGAGGGAGATGTACCCTCACTTGATGTCTGCTTAAATCAAACTTTTGTTGTCCAAAAGCTTTCAAGTGGAGAGGATTGGTCCAGGAGGATCTTGCTTCAATACAGATCGACAATGAGGTCCAGCCAGCTCCAGTTTGTCCGATGCACAGCTCATCGTCCACTGTTCCAAATGAGAGTTACTTTGTCAATTTGATTTCATGGTGGCGTGGTGATGTCATGGTGTGTGTGTGGTATTTTTAATGGTGTCATGCACTAATCCTAGTCATATGGTCTAATCCCTATGGTGGGAAAACATAATTGGCACATGTATGAGATGGTGGTGGAAATATAAAGGCTAAGACCTAAACTATGGTGAAACTCCTTACAAATGTAAATCCTAGGCCTAAAACCTATGTTGTCAAACCTATTTCAAAAGGTTTGGACCTTTACATTAAAAAATATGTAATAAACCCAAATTGTAATACATAGCAACACAATTAACCACCGGAGCCATAAGACCGCGTTGGAACCACAGTATATGCGAACGTGGCAGCAAAATTGTTAGCGCAACTACAAGCCATTGGAGTTAACCGCGGAGCTTAACCGTAGCTGCTAACCGCAACTGCCGAGGATCACAGCTGGCATGCGAACAAAAGGCCAAAGTCGTCTGGATCAAGTCATCAGGTGTCAACAGGTGGTTAGATGGCGCTGGTCACATATCGTTGTCTCAACCTCTGCACGGTTAAAGTTGACCGTCAACAGCTAATTATAATATAAGGTTTGTTTTGGGTTTCTTTGTTAAATGTGTAGGTTGTCAAAGTTATCCACCTTACAACTAATGCACCAGGTGTACACATAACATAAGACCAAAGACTGAAACCATTAATTCCTTCAAACACAACCTAATTTTTTCTTCCAGAAGTTCGAGCCCAGAGCCTATTTAAACTTGGCATTTCTCCATGATGAAGGACATTGTGAATTTGTATTCAGTTTTTGAGAGACATAGGTAGTTTTGTATTTAACATTGCTTGGTCGTCCGAAGGCGGAATCGGGAACTGAGACAGACGCTAGAAATCTAGGAGAGAGAGCTTTCTATTTTCAGTGACCAAAAGTGCCTGCGAGCACGATCAATCTAGTGTTTTTTCCATGTAAAGGCCTCCTCAGATTAATCCTAATAAAGCAGATGCCCATCTTGAAGCGGACCCAGAGATGCAGTCCATCAAGGATGAACTTCATAATCAATGTTTGTTGTCTCTGATCTCTGTTCTTTTCTGCAATTTCATTCTTAATATGTTGTTGGTTTAAGTCATAAATGTTTTAGATTTCCTTCAGTCTTCCACATTAAGCAGTTCAGTTAAAAATCAATTCACTGATGGCAATTAATCAATTCTACTTCAGCACTTTATTTCGATCACATTCAGATCAATATTGAAGATTATAAAGTGGATATAGATGAGTTGCAAGTGGACTGAAACGATGGTGACTCAGAAATAACTTTTGAAGTAGTCACAGAAAGAGAAAGCTTGGGTGGACAACTATAAACATTGAAAATGGAGTTGTCTGATTTGAAGATGAAGAAGGAAACTCTAAGAAAAGCAATGATAGAGAAGGTATTTGAAGCTAAAACTTTGCATCAAGACCTAGACCAACATACTAGGGTGCAGAGATCTATTCAGGAAACTCTTGAACATGTGGATGATTTGCAAAGAGATAATCATGAGCTCTCTCTTTAGCTGAAACAAACTTGTGAAAATATTATACAGTTGGAAGGAGAAAATATGACTCTTGTATAGGAGGAATCTATACTTCAGGAACATTTAATTTTATTACTCCTTTATCTTGATCATAGTTAGGAAAGATCAACTTCTTTTAAGAAGCTTTTTGTTGATGCTAATGAAAAGTTGAAAAACAGGAATTAAGAGATTGAAATCCTCCATAGGTAGTTAAAGGAAGCATCCAATGATTCAATGTTATTGGAACAAAAAAGTAAAGAGTTACAAGACAAATTAAGCACAATGGAGTTATCTTTTAGTGCACTACAATATGATATTAATATGAAAGACAAATATTTGATTCAGGCTCAACTTTCCCATTCCAAATTTTTAGAGGAGATTGCAAAAAATCAACAAAAGAATGAGGAATTGATGAATAAATTGAATGCCTCTGAGATGGAAAACATGGCACTAAGAGAAAACATAGCTAAAGAGGTTGAAAATAAAGAAATATTATTTTATAAGCTTCAACAAAGCAATGATGTTATTGAAGAAATTAGAAGGGAAAATTATTAACATGTTGTAGATTTGCAAGAGAGAGAAGTAGAGAATATTAGCTATTTCAACAGAGGGAAGACATTTCTAATCATATTTCTAGAGTGGAGAGAGAGAGAATGAAGGAATGAAGGAAACTCTTAGCAGACAAAATGACAACCTTAAAGATTTATCCTAGTAGATAGCTCTTAAAGATTATTATTTGAAGAAGGTACAGACTATTGCTCTGAAATTGACTAAAGATAGTTGTTATTCCACTCATGTCGCTACCACTCTTAAGCCTAATATTTATAGCTTACAGGACAAAGTTTTCTTTGTCATGCCTTTGGATAGAGATGATCAAATGTTGATCATAGAAAAATCGCTTAAATGCATATTTTAACTTGAGGAGAAGGAACATATGTTTTTAGCTAAAACTAAATAGCTTGAGTTGAACTTTAAAGATATGTGTTTCATAGAATGTTTTATTGATGTCATAAATGCAATGCAAAGAGGAAATTATGAATAGTTTTCAATTTGATTTGAGTTTATTGCAAGAGTATACATCCAAAGTGAAGGACCAAAAATATTAATTTTAGGAAGCAACTTCAGGATTGAAATTGGTTCAAGAAGATCTACTAGCAAAATCTAATGAGCTCAACACAATTATGTATCATAATACAAGGATAGAGATAGAGATAATGGTGAAGGTAAGTGAAGTGACCAATTTGAACATAGAACTTACACATCTAAAGGAGACATTTTCCTTTGTATCAAATGAAACTCTCAACTTACGACTGATGTCGAATACCTATTAGCAAAGAGAATTTTTGCAGAAGAGGAATAGGAAGAGGAACAGAGAGTTCTTAAAGGATTAGAGGAAGAGCTCCTTGAGACCAGTTCTCTAGTAGATCATTGGATGATCAATTCAATTAAAAGCATGAAATGTGAGATGAACATTGTTATTAGAGAGAGGAATTGTCTTAATGTAGAAGTAATTTCTCTGAGTTAACAGTTGGAAATGGCCCATGTGTTTTCAGATTAACGAGAAGCTATTATTTTGGAAGCACATCAGGTATTCTCACATATATTTTTTCTTGTGTTTCTCACTTTTGGAACCATTTGTTTTTGCTCCCATGCCCTTATAAAATACTTTTTATGATGGGAAGGTTGCAAAGGCAAGGAAAAATTATGCAAAATAGAAAGATGAGGAGACTAAGCTTTTGGAACAGTCAATTAAGGAACTAGAGCGTACTATAAAATACAATTGCAAGTGTCTTGTGTTTGCATTGGTTATTGCTCATTCTAATTTTTTCTTTCTACATAATGTGGACATTGTGAAATGGGAGTCTGGAAGGAAACGTATGATGAGGGAGGATTTGGAATTAGATCTACAAGCCCTAAGACATTAGATGTCAACAATTCAGAGTGCACAAGATTCTATGAATATCCAATGCTCAAGTGAGTCAATGGAGAATTCCAATGAAAACCCAAGGTGAAAATTCCTATACAACTGAAATTTATGCATACTTAATGTTGGTTTATGTATGGCCAAGTGGTTTATAAATCATGATTGTTCCGTATGCAGGGATATGGCAGGAAGAAAGCTCGATTTATGTGAGGCACACAAACAAATTAAAGTTCTATAGAAATAAATTGAAGACAAATATGTGGAGGTACCTAACTTGTGAAATGCCAATTGTCTTTAAAACTTAAAATATTAATTCACTGATACAAGCCTTACCTTAGTCTCCCTTTTCATGCATATTAAAAAGTGAAAATCCCATATTAAAAAAATGGTTATAAATGCAGAAACACATGCAAACGAGTACCGACAAAAGGCATGGAGAACAATTGGATTGTTTTTTAAATTTTAACGCATTTTTGTACTTGAACACAGTGAATAGTTCTTGATTCCTCTACGTTGAAAGAATATATATGATTGGTTTCTGTTTTACCAAATGTTGAATCAATATAAATCATTGGAATTCGTGGCAAATCAAGTTAAGGATGAACAAACAAACTCCAATGCTATGGATTCATCTACGAACAAGACAGGGGAAAATATTGTTGCTAAGTTTAGAGGTTCATGGTCACCATTCAAATGTATTGGGTTGAGTTTAGCCCAAAAGATGAATATAGAGAGGGATAAAGAGATGCATGCTTCTAAGCGACGTATAGAAGAAATTGAAGGTCTTCTTGCAGCTCAACAAAAGGAGGTACATGGCTGCTCTTTGGAATGATATTTTGGAATTGCAGAACAATATTTTGAAAAGCTAGCAACAAGTTACAAGGTGATCATACTTGTATTAATGATGAGACCTGGGTTCAAAACCATCTGAGTGGGTGTAAATGAGACTAAGTGTTAGTCCTTGATAATTTTAACCCCACAAAATTGCCCCTCATAGAGCCACTTCTTAACCAAAGGACAATTGTCAACTTTATGAAAAGACATATCATAAAATAAAATCAATGAACGAATCTTCCCAAATTTAACTCATATTACCTTCATACCTTAATGTTGATTTCACGTAAGGCCTAAAATTCTAGCATATCTACTCAATTGGTGCGGTGAAGAATTAACAAGAAATTTTTTTACTTTCTGTTGCAAAATATTAACCTACATTATTTTTTGTATATTGATTATGTTTTTGTTTCTTCTGAGATATTTATGATGAATCCTAATCTAGTGAAAGCGGAGAGGATATATTTGACCTAGATTGTTTCTGAAGTTTTTTGTGTGTTTCTTCTTCTCAGATATTCATGCTCAATTCGAGGTTGGCTACAGCAGAGAGTATGACACATGATGTCATAAGGTATTATCTAGGAGTTAAACTGGATATGAAAAATTATGTTATGAGTTCTCTTATAAGCTCATAGGCTTCGTTGATTTAGTGTCAACAAAATTATTATTATTATTGTCTCTAATATACATGTCATATTCTTCTATGTTTTCCTACTATTCTGTACTAGATAATCAAAAAGTACAAAATATAGAAGAAAAAGCTCGGTATCAAAATGGAGATTCGTAGGAAAAGGTTTGTATACTTATGTCTACTTATGTAATAGTTGTCAAAGCACTTCAATGAGAAATTTCTTAAACTATTTACTTGATTATGATGGGAAGGAACAAGAAGCACAAAAGCTAAGAATCAATTGAATGATTTTATTGAAGAAAGAGAGAGGTACCTTCATGTTTATATTTCTTAGAATTGGACATATAGTAGAATAAGTAGAATGGTAGAATAATCAATCTTATATAGAATGTCCATAATTATTAATGTCCATAATATTAGATAGAATGTCCATGTTTTGAATGCTACATTATGGATGAACATAACCTATTCATTGCACTAAGCTCTTGAATTTGGTTGGACAACTGGCTTGATGAAATTAATTGCAGACAAGCAGAAATGGTGGCTGCCCACACCATTAGCAGAGAAGAAGCCATCTGATGTATCTGAAAATTTGGACAAGATGGTGCCTAAGGTCTTCGAAGCACCTATTTATCAAAATTCAATAGAGGAAGTGTTAGGTCCCTATATTACTAGTATAGTTCCTTATTGTTGTTAGTGTAACCCCCTTATTGTTATTATTGTACCCTTGTAACCCCCATATTGTTATTATTTTGCCCTTAAATTATTATTGTTAGGTCGGCTAGGATTACATTGTGGCCCCATGGACTCTTATATATAGAAAGGAGGTTTTGTAATTTGAATCATTCAAGAATTGTTCATTCATGTAATGTATTGGAGGTTTCCCCCTCGAAGTGGCTTATTTATAAGGCGTTGATATCTCTTTTCTTCTATTTTTGAAGTTGGTTTCACAACATTTGGTATCAAAGCTTTGAGATTCTAGGGTTTCATTGCTCCAAACAGGTCAGCGTGGCATTTTTGCTATAACTTTTTTTCTACGAAGGTTCAGAACCTGACATTTTTAGAGTGCCAAGCCAAAAGCCTGAGGAACATCTTCAAAAAATTTCAGAGCTTGGTTTGGAATATTTTCAGAGATATGATCTGCGCAAGTTAGGTCATTTTGCAGGCTCCTGAATTTAACCTAAACAGGTCATTGTGGTATTTTCGTAATAACTTTTTTTCTACGAAGGTTCAGAAGCTGAATTGTTTAGAGTGCGAAGCCACAATCCTCAGGAACATCATCAAAAAATTTCAGATATTGGTTCACTATATTTTCGGAGATATGATTTGTGGAAGTTAGGGCTTTTTAAGGCTTCTGAATTTCATCTCAAAGAGGTGATCGTGGGAAAATATTCATAGCTCTCTCTCTGAGCATCGGATTGGAATGCTGTAAAAAGTGGCCACAAGAGCACGGACTGTAGTTTTCGGTCTATCAATTTCAGAGCCAAAGGAGGAAACAATGACATGTGGCAAGTCGTACAAGTTCGCTCTACTGAACCAGTCAAAAATTGGGTCATTGTGGGAGATTCGACATAACTTTGCCTTGAAGAATCCAAATCAGATTAGTCCTGTGGAATTTGAAAGAAGCTTCATAGGGCTACTACAGGGCTAAATTTCAGATATTGAGGATCCGCAATAATAGAGATAATTCAATTTCAATATCGAGCTCCTCAAAAGAAAGTAAAAGGTGTGTATTTTTTTTTTCCGAATTGCATAAGTCTTGTTTGAAGAATCAAGTTGAATTGATTCTAAAGGCATACTGTAGAATAGATATCAGTATTAGATTCTAAAATGGCCCCTAAAAAGAATTCAACACCCATTAAGCCTTTAGAAAGCTCTACTATGACTCATGAAGATGAAGAATGGAAACATGACATATCAAAATTACAAGAGCAAGTGCAACAAATTTCACTCTCGCAAAGAGCAACAAAAAATGACATGGAAGTTTTGAAGAAAGGCGTGGAAATTAAGATGGATGGTTTGAAGAAAGGCGTGGAATCTAAGATGGATGGTTTTAAGAATGGCATGGAATCTAAGATAGATGGCATGGAAGCTGGCATGGAATCTAAAATGGAAAACATGAAGAATGATCTAAAAGAAGACATGGAAGGTTTGACAAAGAGTATACAAGAAATGTTTCATAATGGTGAAAATATAGTAGAGGAAACACATGATGAGAATAAAATAAATTTTAATCATGATTTCATAAATTCTAATGTTGGCGGCAAGAACCAACATATTCCAAAAATGGATATGAGGAAGTTTGATGGAAAGGATCCTGTAACATGGATACCACAGATGGAGCAATATTTTGATCTCCATAATGTGCAAAACACACAAAAGGTATGCATTGCAACTTTACATTTAGAACAAAATACATTTGTATGGTATCGATGGTTTTTCTCCCGTAAAAAAATTGTCACTTGGTCAATTTTTACGGAGGAAATGATAGCACATTATGAGGATACAAAGAGCAACACCTTCTTTAGCCAATTGATAAATCTCAAACAAAAGGGTTTAATGGGGAAGCACATTGAGGACTTCCAAAAATTGAATATAAGGGTAACTGATATTCCAGAGGAACACAGGATTGATCTCTTCATAGGTACTTTAAAGGATAACATCCAACATGAAGTTTGCGTTTTGGAACCTGATTCATTGGAGAAGGCATTCAGGTTGGCAAGAAAAATTGAATGTAAAATTATGGTGACAAGGAAACCTACCACTCACTTCTATAAAGAGGGAAGTGTTGCTACTCCTAGATTTCCACAACCTACAAGGTTGACACCAAAACAATTGGAAGAAAAAAGAGCAAAAGGGATTTGCTACAGTTTTGATAGCAAATACACTAAAGGTCATAAGTGAGCTGAGAAGAAATTATTTTACATAGATTGTGAAGAGGAAGAAGAAAATGAACAATAAGAGGATATACACCAGGAACCAACCCAAGAAGAGGAAGAAATGAGTCCGACCATATCATGTAATGCATTGGAAGGAATTACCACTCCTCAAACTCTCAAGATAGAAGGACATATCAAGAAGAAAAAAGTAATAGTGTTGATTGATTCAGGGAGTACCCATAATTTTATTCATTGTAAGGTAGCCAAGGAATTGAATTGTTTCCTATACCCAGCACCAGAATGTCAAGTGATGGTTGCAAATGGAGGAACTATAAATTGCTCTGGAAAATGCCATAATATCAAGCTAACCATGGGGGAATATGTATTGAATAGTCCAATGCTTTCCATTCCTAAGGGAGGTACTGATGTTGTACTAGGAGTACAATGGTTACAATCTTTGGGGACGGTAGCTTTTAATTTTCAAGAACTTTTCTTGAATTTTTTTTCAGAAGAAAAGGAAGTCGAATTACGGGGTATTGCAGGGAAGCTGGGAAAGATAATAAGCTCTAATGTCATGACAAAGATTCTAAAGAAAGAACAACGAGGCATAATTGCACAATTATGCTCACTAGAAGTTCCAACATCAAAATCATCTATTTCTGCAGATCTCCAAAAAGTCTTGGACAATCATTCCAAGGTTTTTGAAACTCCAAAAGGACTCCCACCTATTCGTGATCATGATCATGATATTAATTTGATTCCAGGAAGTGTTCCTCCAAACATCAGGCCTTATAGATTTCCTTATGTCCAAAAGAGCGAAATTGAACGTATGATTGCAGAAATGTTAGAGGCGGGAATAATTCAACCTAGTCAAAGTTCTTTCTTTGCTCTTGTAGTATTGGTACACAAGAAGGATGGATCATGGCGCATGTGTCTGGATTATAGGGAGCTCAATAAGCTCACCATTAAAGATGAATTTCCCATTCATGTGATTGATGAATTATTGGATGAATTACATGGAGCAATTTATTTTACCAAATTGGATCTTCGTTCAGGGTATCATCAAATTAGAATGAAGACTGAAGATATTCCGAAAATAGTATTTCGAACTCATGAGGGTCATTATGAATTTTTGGTCATGCCTTTTGGCCTTACCAATGCACCTTCTACATTTCAAGGGTTGATGAATTCCATTTTCAAACCCTTCCTTATAAAATTTGTGCTAGTATTTTTTGATGATATAGTAATCTACAACAGGTCTTGGAAGGATCATGTTCAACATGTTGACAGGGTGCTCAAACTATTGCAGGAGAAAAAATTATATGAAAAAACATCCAAATGTTTCTTTGGAGTACAAGAGGTGGAATATCTCGGTCATATTGTTTCTCATGAGGGTGTTAAGGTAGACCCTAACAAAATTAAAGCCATTAAGGAATGGAAAGTCCCCACAACCATTAAGCGGTTGTGAGGATTTCTCAAGTTAATAGGGTATTATCGAAGGTTTGTTAAGAATTATGGGAGAATAGCAACACCTCTAACAACATTATTGAAGAAAGATGCATTTTCATGGAATCCTAAAGAAACTAAGGCCTTTGAACATCTTAAAGAGGCAATGTGCCTAGCACTAGTCTTATCTACGCCAGACTTCACAAAAACCTTTGTTGTGGAATGTGATGCCTCAGGAAATGGAATTGGTGCTATTTTAATGCAAGAAGGAAGACCCATTGCTTTTGAAAGTCCTCCAATCAAAGGAAAGTATTTACAGAAACCTATTTATGAGAAGGAAATGTTAGCAATACTGCATGCACTAAAGAAATGGAGAACTTACTTAATGGGAAGACACTTCAAGGTAAAAATTGATCATGATAGTCTTAAACACTTTTTGGAACAAAGACTATCTTCAGAAGAGCAGCAAAAATGGGTCACAAAGATGTTGGGTTATGAATTTGAAATAATATACAAAAAAGGAAAGCTTAATGTTGTTGCAGATGCACTCTCAAGAAAGAATGAAGAGGTGGAAGCATTGCTTTGTGCCATTTCTATTATCCAACCAGATTGGATAACCGAAGCAAGAGATGAATGGAAGAAGGACGAAGAAGTGTGGACACTCATTCAAAATTTGCAGCAAGATCCTAATACATATGATACATTTAGTTGGAAAAATGATTCCTTATGATACAAATATCGCTTATATCTTTGTAAGAATTCCCAACTAAAACAAAATATTCTTTTGGAATTGCACACTTCTCCTTTAGGAGGACACTCTGGATTTTTAAAAACTTACCACAGGGTGAAGAAAGAATTTTTTTGGGATGGCCTTAAATCGGATATTCAAGAGTTTGTGGCAGAATGTTTGGCTTGCCAACAAAATAAAGTTGAGACAATTAAGACCCTGGGTCTTCTACAACCTTTATCCATTCCAAGTCAACGTTGGGAAGAGATTTCAAGGGATTTTATAACTGGTTTACCTAAGTCCGAAGGAAAGAGTGTCATCATGGTGGTAGTTGATAGACTTACCAAGTATGCAAACTTTTGTGCATTATCTCATCCATTTAAAGCAAGTACAATTGCTACAACATTTATGGACACAATTCAAATACTACATGGAAACCCAAGGGTTATTGTGAGCGACAGAGATCCCATTTTTACTGGAAATTTTTGGACGAAGTTATTTTCTTGTTTGGGTGCTCAATTAGCTCATAGCTCATCTTATCATCCTCAATCCAATGGTCAAACTAAGATAATAAATAAATTTCTGGAAGGATATCTTCGTTGTTTTGTATCTAATAAACAAACACAATGGGTCAAGTGGTTACCTCTAGTTGAATGGTGGTATACCACTTCCTTCCATACTGCAGTAAAAATGACCCCATTTATGGCACTTTATGAATATCATCGACCATCCATCACATCATCTTTAAGAGAAAATTCGAAGGTTCAAGCAGTGGAATATCACATCGAGCATCAATAAGAAGTTCTCCATCTCTTAAAGGACAACCTGAATTTGGCACAAAATCGAATGAAACAACAGGCAGATCAACATCGCAGTGAGAGAAGTTTTGATGTAGGAGACTGGGTATTTTTACGGCTACAACCATACAAACAAATATCCCTGAAGCAAGCTAAGAAGGATAATAAATTATCGCCAAAGTACTATGGTCCTTACAAGGTGTTGCAAAATATTGGTACTATGGCATACAAATTGGAGCTTCCTGCTTCTTCACGAGTGCATCCAATTTTCCGTGTTTCATGCTTAAAGAAGGTTATAGGTGAAAATCTTGCAGTTCAAACAATATTTCCAGAACTTGATGAGGAAGGAAAAATCATATTGGAACATGAAGCGGTCACGGAAACAAGAACTCGACAGCTACGAAATCGATCAATTTCAGAGTATCTCATCAAGTAGAAGAACTTACCCACTGAAGATTCTACATGGGAGGATGATAATTTTATACAGAAGCACCCAGAGCTACTCAAGGGTTGAGGACAACACTTTTTTGAAGGAGAGGGGCATGTTAGGTCCCTATATTACTAGTATAGTCCCTTATTGTTGTTAGTGTAACCTCCTTATTGTTATTATTGTACGCTTGTAACCCCCATATTGTTATTATTGTGCCCTTAAATTATTATTGTTAGGTTGGCTAGGATTACATTGTGGCCCCATGGACTCCTATATATAGAAAGGAGGTTTTGTAATTTGAATCATTCAAGAATTGTTCATTCATGTAATGTATTGGAGGTTGCCCTCGCGAAGTGGCTTATTTCTAAGGCGTTGATATCTATTTTCTTCTATTTTGAAGCTGGTTTCACAACAGGAAATTGATGCAAAAACTTCGTGTTCACCTCTTGGTCTAGATTTGAAACCAGAGACTATGAAAATGTGAGAATTTATATATTGTTGGAAATATTTCTTTCAATGGAAACAACTTACACAATTTTTATTTGCAGAGAACTAAGCTCTTTTGTCTATTTTGGCAGGCTCCAGCCTCCAAAGATCGAAAGTACTTTTGAGGAGCAGTTGAAGATTGATCTCATGGTAGAACAAATTATGCTTTATTTCATGAGAGGGTTTAAGTTGTTGTTTGACAATGCTATCTTTTATCTCAAAATAGTTCCAAACTGATTCCCTTTGATTTCATATTATCTAGATGTTTTGGATTCATTTACATACTTGGAACCTATTTGATAGTCCTTTCTCCAATTTTTGGGTGAAGTGGGATATATTTTATTGTTGATCTTGACTAGTTTTTGTGGAATATTTCCACATCAGAGTGTGTTTTTAGGTTATTACATCTCATTTTTCCTTCCTTTTGGTTAAGTGGGATATATTTACATGCTAAAATTGGCCAGTTTTGTGGCACCTGTCCACATCATAGTTTGTTTTAAGATTCTACCATTTCATTTTCCCTTCATTTTTATTTATTCTATTCCCTTCTTTCACAAAATATCAGTGTACAATTTTTTTCTTATTCTAATACATTAATTCTAAAATGCTTCTTTCTTGTTGTCATTGTTGATAAAAATAAGGATGATATGGAAAAATGGAAGATGATGCAAAAAGATGTTGTGCATCTACAAGTTTAAACTAAGTCATGGCTTAATAAATAGAAACAATTTTAGCATCATAGTGGAAAGTTGGATCTTATTTATATATCAAAATGTTGCCATTTTATTGATTTCAATTTGTAAATTTTGTATGTTGAACTATAGATTAGGAGGAGATTAATTTATTGAGGAAGATTAAAGATATTCTAGTTTTTTTATGTGTGTAAGTGTGTGTTGAAGCTGCTAGTTATGGATGTAACTCCTATTGTTGGTCCAACCATTTCCTTAATGAGAAGACTGTTGGATAAAAAATGTAGTTTATATCATGATTCTATTTCTAGGCACACAACCTCCTACTAGAGAGGGTTTGACACACGTGTGAAAAGCTCCTCCAACAATACCATGATATAAGCTATAGCTCTTTCTTGGATTCCACAATTTCATTGCTTGTATCCTTTTGTGGCTTTTGGGCTTGAATATCATTCCCGAGCTCAAAGCCACAACTATTCATTATAGGCTATTTCTCCAACTTATTTGTATTTCATTTTCTAGAGGGTTCATTATTTATGTGTCGATAATTTGAATAGACTTTTTATGAAGAGGTGAAAGAATAAATTCATCAGGAATTTGATATGATACCACAATCAACTTGGAATATGATTGGCATCCAAAAACACACTTTGTGAACAAAGGCTCTGAAAATGAGATTCATTTCGTAAGACTAATAAAATGAAAATAGGAAGGGATGTATCATTTCACGTTAATCAATATTCTCCTTTATTCCATATGCAACTTCCCTCTTCGTATTGATTCACCATTACAGATCCTTTGAGAGAGGTGAGATAAGAGTCTTTATGGCTACCTCCATCCACTTATAGATTAAAGTCTTCCAAAGTATCATCTTCGCATTGAATGCCTCTTCTTTATCATTATCCAGTTCCACTTAAGCATTCATGTAGTTCTCATGTTTGGTATCACTGCTTATTTCCAATTGAAAGCTTGTTTTATAAATCAAGAACAAAGAGTGCAATTTCTGCCTTCCAAATCTTTGTTGATATAAATATTTACTTTGTTTGGAGTATTTATTAATTTGTTTTTGTTTTTTTTAATTTTGGAACATCAATGGTATTGAATCCACTACGTGCATTGTTCAATTTTAGGACTTAAGTGAGGCAATTTCTTTTGCATCCATTTGCAGATGCGGAGGGTGCTAACCAACAAGCTATGCTTGAACTTATAAAAGAACATGGTGCATAATATCTGGTAATATTGTTGATGTAGTGTAATTTTTTTTAAGTACATATTTATTGTTGACAACTTGACCCTTGATATGTGTTATGATTCTCAGTTAAGATCTTCCATCCTCTCTCTTTCGCTATGTTGTTTATCATAGACATCAATTTATTCTATTTGACATCTGAAGGAAAACTTGCCCAAGATTAGTTTGAAATTTTGAAAGGAGTGTAACATTAGAGGACTAATCCTATATTGATAAATACAACCAACATGATTTTTTTGGGGGGGCTTTGAACCTTTCCTAAAAATAAATATTTGGAATTGATCAAGTGTCAAACTATGAAATAAATTATGCTGGGACACCTTTGTAAAAATTAAAAATAGATCTGTTGAATATTGGATATATGTGCTTTATCCATTGCATTATTATTTTATCTTGTTATGAAATTAAACATTGATTCGTGAGAAATTAATATTGTAAACATCTAAGGTGTATTTCATTCCAATTTTTAAAATTCACTTGTTGCCTTGCAATGTAATTTATTGCCTTTTTTTCACATTGTCTCATCCCAATGGGATGATATTTATATAAAAACTATGTTTCAATGAAATGAGTGCTCAAAAATATTTATTGATTGGAAAAGGGCTTTTATTTTTCTAAAATAATAATGAGTTATTCATTTAATAATTATGTAGATCTTTGTTTCAAATTTTTAGGTTTGTGATAAAAAAGGCATAGTGAAACTTTTCATATTACCATATTTATCAGATTTGTAAAAAACTAATTTATTAACCTCACAATGTTTTTAATGTATCATCATTATCAAACACAATTTTATATCCTTGGTTCTTGTGTTGTTTTCTAAATATTTGATTAATATGACGTGTAAGGTAAATCATGGTAGTTGTTTGGAGGCCAAGATGCAACTAATCAATCATTATGTTATTAGGAGGTTTACTTACTTTGGACCCTAAGGATCATGGAATATTGGGGTAGGTTACCCACCCACATGTATGGGTAACCATAGGATAATATGTATGGTGCAATTTTCCAATCAACTGTCATACATTATTTATTATATATTATCTTTTTCTTTCCATTTGTTTTCACAAGTTATTTACAACTTGAACTTTTTGGCATGTAACTTAGTTACCATGATTGTGCCAAAGATTTTACTAAAGGTTGAATACTAAGTCCTAAAGTGGTTTTTTTTATGGTGACGTTTTATTTTATTTTTTTTATACAGGTCATCTCACCACATAATGGCCACTATCGCCCAGCTGAAGAAAAATTGTTTGTGTTTCTTGATTTTCTGGGGAAAAATGACATTGACATTACTCATGTTGAGGTATATATCATATAAATTCTTTATAGCCTACTTTAGTTTATATTCCAACATCCATCGTCTTTCATGCCTTATACTCTGCATTGTATCTTCTTTCATTTTCGAAATAGGAACTCAATGTTGATGGTAAGAAGCAGGAATTGAAGAAAGATGAGAACAATAACACTAGAGTCACAAATGCATAAAGAAAGAGATAATAAAACCTGTCTAGTGATACCCTCAAAGCTAATATCCCGCATGAGACACACATATACATACTGATGGTCAAGTATTTAAATTTGGTGAATTCACCTACATTTTTTTGGCAACAAAATGATATTGTTTTGAAGTGATGGAACAAAATTTCATGTGTAAATTGCAGTCCAACCAATATTAAGTTGGAAAATCATATTGTAATACTTGACATTTTATATAATAAAATTTATGGGGTTGAAATTATTTATAGGTGCACTCGATATTATTTAGTATTGTAATTAACATATGTAACTTTGCGTTTTCATATTAGATGAACATGTACATTGTATGGCATTTTTTATAATTTAGTCACAAAATCATACTAATTAATTTATGTTTATTAATAACGAACACATAACATCAATTTAAAGCTACTAAATTAGTAGTTTATATTACTTAATGATGAACACAAATAAAATGAATATACGACTAAATTAGTTTTTTATAATGATTATTAATGAAATTAAATTAAATGAATATAAAATACTAAATCATTCAGTTATAAATGAATATGAAAATACCAAAAAAAATAAATGAATACTACAAATAATAAGTTTGTGATTACAAATGACGACTAAATTTTGCATATATATAACTATTAGTAGCTAATTTACAGTATCTTATAACACGATCGAAATTTAGTTATATTTCTTTGGTCATTAATTGGATTCAAATGATGGCTAAAATTTGCATATATATGATCATTAGTAGCTAATTTACAGTATATTATAACATGCCCAACATTTTGGTCATATTTCTTTGGTTATTAATTAGTTTTCTCGGGTGATCAAATAGTAATATATTTTGTTGTATATTTGGTCATTAATGGTGGCAATTAATGACTACATCAATGACTAAATATACTATTAAACAAAAAAAACAAGACAACCAATTAATGACTAAGCTAAAAACGACTAAAAGTTGGTAACGTTATAAAAAACTGTAAATTAGCTACTATTGGTCATCAACTGAAAAATAGTCATTTATATGCAAAATTTATTCATTTTTTAGTAACTAATTGCCATTTTCTACTAGTGCATAAAATAATCATGAATAATCATCTTGTTTTCGCTTCAACATACACCCTCCAAAATTTTTTCCACGCTTGAGTTTTAGATCATCCTTGTGATCCTATGATTTGTCGTTCCAAATTGATCATAGTCTTTTCATGATTGGTTCATGTTTTCAAAGTGTTTAAGTCTTCTTCTCGTGAGCTCAACTTTCGAAACTACTTGCCCACACATGCCTCACTTTCGAAGAATTCAAAAGCACACCTCTTCCTAGAAAGCTAAGTAATAAATGTTTATCCTTGAAGACAAACATTGCGCAATCCTTAGAAACAATGCACAATCTCTAGAAACAATGTCTACACAATCTTTGAAGATAGTGCTTGCGCAGTACCTAATGATAGTGCTTGTGCAGTACATAGAGAAAGTACACTACGCAATCCTAATAGACAATTAGTGAATAGATTAAGTTGATAGTATCTCTCACTTTGAGTTGCAATGGTACCATCGTTCGAGTGAGTTTTCTCAACTGTTGCTTTTACGCGCCTTAGTTCTCACAAGTATCACTTTTAGTTTCGCGACTGTCATTTTTGCGTGCTTTCACTTTAACAAGTGCCACTTTTTCTTTATTTTCTCTTGGAATGTGTCATTTTCACCTTCTTAATATTTTGCAAGTGTTTTTTTCACGTTTTCTTATTGGTGTAAGCCTCACTTTTGACTATTGCATGTGTTGCTTTTGGAATATCACTAGAGGTAACTCTAGCACACTCTTCTGAATTAGTTGATCTTATATATCACAATAATATGCGCTAAACACTCTCTCGCAACTTGGCAAAATTTCTAGTTGTAGTCGACACTCGTGTCACAACTTATATTCTAAGTGTCGCAATGCTACATTTTAACTGTCACACTTAGAAATAAGTGTCGCTTTGCTGTCGTTTCAAGGTATGCATGATGATTTCAAAGTATTATGCATCATATTGGATTCTATTTGATGGAGTTCATGTGTGTGATCCTATTTTGGAACTTTTTTTATATGTCCTATCCTCTCCTCTCTTGTTCCATTGAAAACACACTTAGCCATTTTTGGGCCTTCTCCTGTCCTCACCTATTGCACACCTAGACTCCCAGCTATTAGATGAGTGCATTGTGCATTCTTAGTCAGTCGTGGTGCATATTTTGTCTCTTGAAATTGCATACTATGCCATCCTGAGGACCTCCTCCTTCACAAGTCCATTGCGCAATCTTGAATTATAGCCTCTTAGTCTCTCCGTGCTTATCCTTGAAAACTGTGCCCAAGCCTAAGCCCTACTTTCCTCAGCGCATGTCACAGTTTTAGTGGAAATTGAAACCTCTCCTGGATCAGTGCTGAAGATACCTATGCAATACATTAAGTCTTCCCTTCCTTCACTGTGTATTGCGCAGTTTTAGTCAGCAAGCCATCAAACCTTGTACAGTAGACTTTCCCATTGCATAGATCACGTGCTCAGTCTCCCTCTCTACTGCACAATGCACACTTATAGTCACGAATGAGACACCCCTGGACCAATGCAACTAAAAACTGAGCTATTATATCCCTCCTATCTTGGGTAACTGTAATCCCTAGGCCCCTAGTCACTGCCTCGAAAATTGCATACACATGCTAAATGAATCTTTATCTTTCCCTACCATAGTGTGCATTTCTAATGCACATTGTACTTTTCCAAGCACCAACTTGGACTTCATGAGGCTCCAAACTCTAGGGCTCCAACCCTATCTTCCAAGGCTCCAACCTTGTCACTTTGAGGCTCCAACCTCTAGGGCTCCAACTCTATCTTTAGTATAGGAACCAACCTGGTATTCTTAAGGAATCCTATCCTATTGGGTTCCAACCCACAACTTCAATTCGTCAAGATAAGTTTATTGATTCTTCACGGCTCCTAATATCTTCTTTAATGAGCCCTGTCAATCTCTTCACCTTCAACATTACCCTCAAATGATATCCAAGGAACTTAGCTCATCAATGACAACTTTTTCTTCACATGAAGGTGTCTCCACAACTCGTCATGTTACCCAAACAAAATGTCCAAGGTCGCCTCATGATGACATCAACAATGCATCATGGTATCTAACGGGTGCCTTCAAAATGTCTTCAAGAAATCTTCAAAGTGCCTTTAATATGACACCCCAAGAATTCTCCAAGTGTTCCAAATACTTCACTCTTCAAGTCTCCTAATATTCCTCTGTCTAAAACTTCACTTCTTCAAGGCTCGTAATATTCCTCTATCTAAAACTTCACTACTCTTTACAGGTCCAAGCACCAATTTTTAGCAATGTTCCTCAATAATCTTCTCTTCAAGATGTATATAGCCCAACCTATCTTCAAAGACTGCTACATGTACTACTAAAAAATATTCTTCAATAATGTTCCAAGGAGACTTTAGGAGTGTTGTTAAAAATTAAAAGAGATAGAATCCAATGATGTCTTCACAAAGGTTCTTCAAGTCAACCTAAGTCTTCACTGTTCAACCTCAAGTCCAAGTCCTCCAAAATGCACTTCAAATCTCCACAGTCATAGGTTTATCACAGGTCAATAAACTATGACCCAAGCTTCAATATTCCCATGAGCAGTGATGCTTCACAAAGGTCTGATTCACTGCATCTTCACACAAGGTGAATTCACCACTGGTAACTTCCAAGCTTTTATGCCATCACAGGTTTGAGGCAGTACAAATTTTCACAACATTGTAGGTTTGAGCCCTCTCCAGACAATACAATAATATGGTGATTGGCTTAAGGTTATACCAAGTTTTTTCTTACCACATGTCACTTTAAAATCCTCCATAAGGTGTCCGAGCTCCAGTTTTATTACAAGTGTCACAATTCCAAGCTATATAACCATATCTGAGGTATATATGTGTAGGAGAGACATATCTGAGGTAATATATCTGAGTTGTGTAACAGAAATCCTTAATATATCCAAGTTGTATAACACAGATCCTTGGTAATGTATCTGAGTTGTAAGGTACCATAGGTCCTAGTACGAGCCTCCAAACTGGTATGATCCCTCTATCCTATTCGAAATGAATGTTCACTGGACTATGTTTTGAGATAGAGAACTGAGGTAAGATTTCCAACATGACTCTACCTTCACAAATTCCAAGCACCGAGCTCCAATATGAGATTGTTTTCTATGGTCATTAATGATCTCGAGCTCCCATAACAGAGGTATGAGAAAACACAGGTATGAGGCACTAAAGTGTAGTCCTAACTTCCACAAATACAGGTTCGAGGTCTAAAATATAACCAATCTCAGGTTTTGACCCAAACACTTAAGCTCTTAAGTTCTCCTCGACCTCCTTAGTTCTTTCCGTCTTCTTGTGATGTTTCTTCACCAAAATTTTATGGGCTGAATGAAGGATTCAACCTTATAATTATACAAGATTTGATATTTGATGAAGGGACATGTCAATTGGCCATGAGGCTGACTTACATATGTTGGCCTAGGTAAGCTAGCATAGAAATTATATTTTTCCAAACTTGTAAATTCATTTTCTCTCAAACCAAGAGGAGTTAAATGGTGTGTAATAGATCGTTGGAAATATATTGACCTCCTATACAATATTATGTCAATTCCACCCTTATATTAGGTCAATTTATCATCAATAAAATAATATTTGTGAAAATGTCATCATTATTTTGTTCATAGCAGCGATTTTTTCCTTTATGTTTTAGATAATGTTTAGGGCTTCTTCACTTGTGTTCTTCATTAGGAGTAGGGAATCTTCATGACCTTCAACAATAATAATTATCATGATTCAAGGAATTTAGGCTTTGGAGCTTCTTCATCAAGAACAAGGATATCATATAGATAGGGTTTCATTAAAGAATATGGTTAATGCCATGGCATACAAGGTAAATGATCTTTTACATGGGCTCTTTATTTGTGAGGGCTATGGAATTTTCACGTAGGATAGAATATCATATAGCAAGAATTATTTCTAGGGCTTTCAACAAGAATTTAGGACTAGAGAATTATGATAAATAATCAAGAGCTATCTAGAGCTAGGGTTTCATGGGCATCTAGGGCAACATCACACATCACAAGAATATTTTCCATCTCCAACAATGCCATATTGACATCAATGACCGTCTTGACCAACAATCTCCCCCTTTTTCATTGATGGAAATATTATCACCCTTTCAACATCCTCTAACCCTTTGAAATCAATGGAATGTGGGGTGCCCAAGAATTCCCCATATGAAGTTGCTTCTTGACATGTTTCTCCATCATATTTTATTCATCAATGATAGTTCTCCATGATATATTTGTTGCTCCCCCTATCATGGTGCTCTTATTTAATGAACTTTATCCCCCTAAGCCTTTGCATGCCTTCATGGAAATGAATGAGGTATATGATCAACCAACTCCCCATGCCTGCATAAATTTTTCTAGCTCTTCTTTTTGCTAAAGGAAAGAAATATTTGTTGCCTTGTGATCAAGTGGATGACATCTTCACAATTTCATGATTTTATTCAATGGAGTTACTCCCGAGATATTATCTATCAAGATTTTTCCATGTGTGACTCATCAAGGTTTTCTTCGCGGATAACCTTTACAAGAATGGTCAAGAATCACAAGCTCCCCATAACAATATGCATGGTCTCATTTTTGGCAGAATCAAAACTTGGAATATTATCTCTGCCAATGATGCATTCATCAAATCAAGAACATGCATTGTTGGCTTGAGAGTTCAAGAAACTTTCAGATCCAATTTTCTTCCTTCTCCATACTTGTGTAACTTTATTTTCTGGCTTGGTAGTCATTGTTTTAGCTTGTTTAGGAACCCAATTCAAGTTACAATCACAAGCCATATTTCCATTTTTATGTCAATTGAAGCATTCCATCTTTTTCATGAATGAGGAATCATGACTTATTCTTGCAAAGTTTCTTCTAGGGAGCTGATGTGGACCATTATATTTTTCTTTGTGGTATTCCCTAGAATCATTTTCCATGAGCCCAAAATTTGTACAAGAATAACAATAACCAAAAATATACTTTGGTACCTAGAGGATGGATATTTCCTTGATGTACTTCCAAAGTTATTCTGTCTTGGGATCCTTTGATCAAATTTTTTGCCTCTTATATTCTTGACACCATCTGGATATCTTCTTGTAGTAGGGTTTCTTCCAATGTCATATTGGCCCCATTAGGAGAATTTTGAGGTCTAAAATGGGCCTACTAAGGAAATAATAAAATAATAGTGGAAATAATAAAATAATATTTGATTACTTTATCAAATTTTAGAGGGAAAAAACGAAAAAAATACTTTTTCAACTCGTACTTTCAACTTATCTCCCAAAGTTTTTACTCAAATTTCGAGTAGGAGTATTCGTTGGATGCAAAATTTAATTCCTCATCCAATGAGTACCCATGTTTGTAGGAATTTCTAGGGTAAGTTCCTTAGATCACACACCAAAGGTCACTGCTCACAAACATATCACAAATCAGTACACCAGTATATCACGTGGTTAAAACCCTTGAAGAGGGAAATAGTCCACAGCCTGAGCCAACGTGGCCACTTTAGGCAATTTATTAATATAAAAATAAAGTTTACATATGTTTCTCTCATAAACGGTTACCGGAAAAATGACCGTCCATGCTCTTTAAAGAGAGATCATGGACCAGTCGGGATTTAAGCCACAGATCAAGTGTTGTTAATACCGAGGAGAGAGTGAACCGTCAGATCGCTGCAAATCGTGACTGTCGGATTAAAGTTACAGATATACATAGTAAAGAAACACACTTTACCTAACTCTACACTAGACCAAGTTATACTTAACTATTTCCTATGTGTCGGAATATCCTAAAAACCCCCCTTAAGAACAACTTGGGATAAGATTGAAGGATTTACAAAGGTGGCATAAAAGGAGCCTATTTCCTATGTGTCGAAATATCCTAACATCCCCCCTTAAGAACAACTTGGGATAGGATTGAAGGATTTACAAATGTGACACAATAGGAGAAGGAAGGAGGCATTAGAGCCTGTCCCCCCTTAATGATAACTTTCTTGAACTTCAAGCATGGATCGAAGTTTGGTAAACTTCGCTTCTGTGAGAGCCTTTATAAAGATATCGACAACTTGATCATTGGTTGAACAATATTGTACTTCAAGAACACAATCATGAATGAGCTTTCTGATGAATTGTATATGAAGCTCAATGTGTTTCATACGCTGATGCTGAACTGGATCTTTTCATAGTTGAATGGTACTCTGATTATCACACCAAACTGTAGTTGGATGCTCCTGATGAAGACCAAATTCAGATAGGATCTGACGAAGCCACATGGCTTCCTTGCTGGCTTCAACGACACCACGATACTTTGATTCTACTGAAGAAAGAGAGATGGAAATTTTTTTCTTACAAGACCAAGTAATAGGTCCTGAACCAAGAGTGAATACATATCCTGCAGTAGAATTTCGATCATCAGAGTCACCAGCCCAATCAGAATCAATGAAACCAATCAACAATGGAGATGCTCCTGCACTGTAATGAATCTTGAACTCGAATATATCGAAGTATTCTTTTAGCTGCTTTCCAGTGACTTTCATGAAGTTGGTGCATAAACCGAGCAACAAGACCGACGACAAAGGAAAGGTCAGGATGGGTATGGGTTAGATACAGAAGTTTACCAACAAGTTGACGATATATGGTAGCATCAACTTCAGGGGTATTACAAGTGACTGAAATATTGACTTCAGACTAAAAGGGAGAAAGGGATAGCTTACAATATTCCATGTGAAAGTGGCGTAGAAGATCACAGGCATACTTGGACTGAGAAAGGGTAATACCTTCTTTAGATTGCAAGACTTGAAGACTAAGGAAATAATGTAAGTGTCCTAAGTCTGTCATTTCAAACTTATTTTTGAGGCTAGACTTCACATGGTTTATATGGTTGGGATCACTACCAGTAAGGATAAGATCATCAACATAAAGAACAAGGACGGTGAAAGACTTACCCACTTTCTTGGTGTAGACAGTGTTGTCAGAATGACACCTAGAAAAGCCATTATCTAATAGAAATCTACCCATTTTGGCATACCAAGCCCAAGGAGCTTGTTTGAGACCATAGAGAGAATTCCTAAGGTGAAAAATAAGGCTAGAGTCATTTTGGATAAAGCCAGGGGGTTGTTCAATGTAGATTTATTCATTCAAATCTCCATGTAATAAGGCGGATTTAACATCCATATGATGGAATTCCCATTTAAAGGAGGTAGCAAGGGAAATAACAAGGTGGATAGAATTCATTTTGGCAACAAGGGAGAAGGTTTAAGTATAGTCAATTCCTTCAACTTGTGAAAATCCTTTATCAACAAGATGAGCTTTATGTCTATCCACTTTTCCATCTGGTCCAAACTTTATTTTGTAAACCCATCTGCATATGACAAGTTTTCTTCCTTTTAGAAGAGGAACAAGATCCCAAGTATCATTTTCCAATAAGGAACGTTATTCTTCATTCATAGCTTCATCCCAATCTGGATGACTATAAGCTTCTTCAAAGGTGTTTGGATCAGGATTTTCTAGAACTTGAGACAATAAGGAAGAGGCTCTTTCAAATTGAGAACGTGTATGTCGTCGATTTGTAGGGTCACCTGCAAGAGAGCCTGCTGCATCACAAATAGAGCAAACCCATCTTGGAAGTTGTGGAGCTGAAGGAATATCTTCAAAAGGTGGAGGAGGATTGTCATCCTCGCTGTCATCATCTGAACTAGAAGTAATGCTATCAAAAAGAGAAGAGATAGAGAGAGGTGGCACATATGTCGAATCAGGCTCGCAGGCAAAATCTGGCGCGCCCGTCGAACTAGGCTCGCAGGCTGATATATTTTCATCAAATTTTACATCTCTTCTAACGAAAATATATTTTTGGATTTTGGTTGAAGAAGTCTACATCCTTTGACATCTTCAGAATATCCAACAAAAATGCATTTTTCACTTTTAGGTTCTAAGGCTTTATGTTTCACATATGGAATATGGGCCCGAGCATCACTTCCAAAAACATGAAAGTGACATAGATCTGGTTTGATTGAGCTCCAGGATTTTTCTGGAGTTATATTCCTTAATACCTTAGTAGGAGTGTGATTTACTATGTAATTTTCACAGTTAATTGTTGCTGCCCAAAAATTTAGACTAAGTCCTTTAGATTGAATCATACAATTAGCCATTTCTTTTAAGGTGTGATTCTTCCTTTCAGCTACACCATTTTGTTGTGGAGTATATGGAGAAATATGTTGCAATTGAATGCCATGCTTAGTGAAAAAGTTGATAAATTTATTGTTAACATATTCTCCTCCATTGTATGATCTTAACTTAAGAATTTGATGTCCAGATTATTTCTCAACAAAGGCCCTAAAGGCCAAGAATATGTTAAAAAATTCGCTCTTGAGTTTTAAGAAGTATACCCAAGTGCATATGGAAAAATCATCAATGAAAGTTAAGAAGTAATTGCAACCAGAGAAAGAAACAACAGGAAGTGGACCACATAAATCACTGTGCACAAGCTGCAAAGGGGCTGAAGCGTGCTAAGAGGCACATTTGTCAAACTATCTCGATGATGTTTTCTAAGTACACATCCGGAGCGAACACCATCTCAGCAATATACCATAGGAAGACCTGTCACCATATTTTCTTTACATTGAGTTTGAAGAGAGCGATAGTTTAAGTGACCAAATCGCTCATGCCAAAGTTTACTCACTTCATCATTATGAGAAACAAAAATGGAGGGAAGACATGATGACCCAAAGTTTTCAAACTTACAACCTTGTGGAATTATCAACAATACCAGTAGCTAAAATATGTGTAGGATCTTTGAGGTCCTTGATTACAACATCATGAGGTGAGAATTCTACTGTTTTCCCTTCACCTGAATGAGTTATCTGGTAAACAGATAGAAGGTTACATGACAAGGTAGGAACACATAGTAAATCATTAAACTGGCCATTATCTAGATGAATGGTTCTAGATCCTACAACACTAAGAGATCTATCATCACCAACATAAATATGTTTGGTTTACAATCATTTAAAGAAGAAAACATGGCTTTATTTTTTGCCATGTGGTAAGAAGCTCCAGAATCAATAAGCCACTCATGAGAATGAGAAGAATAAGATACATTTAATGCATAACCATATGCTTGACAAACACAAGCAGAAAGTGTCATTCTTGAAGATGAAGTTGAAGAGGTCTCTTTTTGGTCAATTTAGTGTGTCCTAAATTGCTGCATTTAATTTGTCAATCCGGGAATCGTAAGCTGATGAAGTGCGGCGCACTATATGTGCAAGATAACCTATTTCTTAACTTTTTGTCGTTTTTGGTTTTCTAAGGTGAAATGGAAATTCTAAGATGAAAACAAGTTTGGTTATGTTTGTTCAAGGAAGTGATATCCCCTATAATGATTTACCAACTTGAAACTTTAAAAATAAATTTGAAATTTACAATGACAAGACTTGAAAGGAAATGAAAATGTGATGCTGAAATGAAAAGGTGATGCTAGTCTAATAAATCAAAACAGTGAACTGTTGAGCATGAAAACCAAACTATTCTTGCTGCTGACTAAACACAAAAGAAACTATGCTTAAGGAAATTCAAAATTGCAACAAAATAAATCTAAATCAGATTACATCAATTTATCTTCTGATCCTTCATCATTAGTCCAGCTATGATTTTCGGAAGTAATCATAAACAAATTGAGTAACTGATATCTAACTTGCAGAAAGTAAACTAATATCAAACCATACATTCATGATTCAATCCCTCACCATCAGTCCAGCTGTGGCTTTCGGAGGCAACTGAAGATGTTATGAGAAGCTTAATATATCTAAATTTGCAGAAAAGAAACTAATACTAAACTACACATTTCATAATACAATCCCTCACCATCAGTCCAGCTGTGGCTTTCGGAGGCAACTGAAGATGCTATGAGCAGCTTAATATATCTAAATTTGCAGAAAAGAAACTACTACTAAACTACACATTTCATAATACAATCCCTCACCATCAGTCCAGCTGTGGCTTTCGGAGGCAACTGAAGATGCTATGAGCAGCTTAATATATCTAAATTTAACTACTGAAGCAAATAAGCAAAACTAAAATGAACAAAGCAATACTGAAATTAAACAGAAACTATGAAAAGCAATTTAGCAGCAAAACAATGTTAGTTCCATGTCATTAGTCAAAAAGCTATGAAAATGCCCGGGCTGCCTATCTATAACCTGAAACAAGAACACTGATCAGTGATTAACAACATAAAACATGAAAGACAGAAGTGAAATGGAAATTATGGAAGTTTATAAATAGAAATGAAGAAAATGCAATGTATGAACATATGAATGGATTATGGCACAATGAACTTTAAAGAAACGAAATGAGAACTATACACTAATGCACAAAACCTTAGCTGAGCAGGGGCCCTCTACACCAGCCTTGGCAACGATCTTCAAATACGAATTTCGGTTGAAAACAGAGTCTTCTTATATTAAAAAGCAGTCATTACAGAAAGGTGATGTTACGGCACAAGTGCAGCGTAATCACATTACAGAGCAGACTAATAAAAGATAATAGAGACTAACATCGACTAACTCTATATGCGTATGCAAACACATTATATATAACAAAAGAAATATAACTGTCTCCTAAAGTTCATGCTGGTGGGGAACACGTAGACCATTACGTCCACGGATCTAGGATCATGGCCGTGTTGGAAAGTAAATCTACGAGGAGTGGATGCTTGAATTCGACTAAGGAGCCATGTACAGATGTTGATTTATCCTCCGCAGCTTAGAAACGGCCGTATGAATCTTCATGTGACACGAAACAGAGTCCTGCCAACATGAGACTCTATGGTTGACTTCCATGTGGACGCCTTTGACCGCGGCTTCTTTAGATGAGTTTGCTCGAACCAATAGGACACGAACCATGTCCACATCATTCTTGACCTGCCCATGTGGCTCGTTTTCCTTGTAGACACCTGTAGCATAGAGTTTCACAAAATAGCTGCGGAAAGTTGCAACAGCTGCGGAAAGTGGCAAGATTCCGCAGCTGAATGAACAAAATCTAAATCAAATAGCAAACATAAAAATATAATTAAAAACCATGTTAGATGCTCTTTTGCACATGATATTGACAACTTGGGAGGTTCAGGTGAGTGAAAAAGGTATAGAAAAGTGTATGGAAAAGATGCAGATTTGAGACTCAACATACCCCCACTGTGAAGGTGTTGCATGTCCTCATGCAACCAAAATTTTGATAATATTTCTTCAGTTCATGTGCCTTGACACTTCAGCCAGCACATCCAATCCTCTCCTATTCTTCCTTGGTACTGCCAACATTCTGGGTTTCTTCATTAAGCACCTAAATTTGATATTAACGAGTGCTCTGCTCAACTTCTGGCATTTCCTTTTCAATTTCTTATTCTTCTTCTACCATATTCCCAAATGTAGCATGGTATTATCATGGATGATTTTGTCCAGTTTGCCTTGTTCTTTCAATGTCTCATTTTCATTTTTGATGTGCCTATTTAAAAGCTCTAGCTCAAAAATTTCCTGTTTTAGTGATTGGACTAAATCATCCTGTAATGTATGAGGCTGAATGGACGAGGTACTTGGACCTGTAGCTGTCTTTTCCAAAGATTCTATATAGTCATATACTTCCTGCTGCTTGGGGTCTATTTCAGGTGTCATTTTTATTGGGCTGTCCCCAAAATGCCGTGAAGGAGAGTTATCTTCAAAATCTGGCTCAGAAGGGCTCACATCAATATCTTGCTGAGAATGGGATGGAGTATGTTCAATGTCTGATTGGGAATGAAATGAACCAGGTTCACTAACTGACTGAGATGGACTATGGTCAACTGGGGACTGTTCAGATGTCTCCTCACCCAAATCAATGAAATGAGGACCCTTAATTTGTGTTTTCCTCAATTTCCCCTTAAGTCTACTGCTTCTTCTCACACGCTGTGGTACACTATCCTTTTGTTTTTGTTTTCCTTTCTCTATCTTCTTGGGCATAGATGACTGTTTTTGAAGATAAACTAATCTTTCAGATAACACTTGATGATCTTCTTCAGAAGAAGAAGGAGTTTGATGTATGGCCTCAATAGTTTTTCTCTCTTTTGGTGTTATTGGCTTCTTACCCTTGATTTCCTTCTTCTTCCTTTTTGACAGTCTCTCTTCCCTATCAGTTCTTTCAATAGTAGTAGTAGGAGTATTTTGGATTTCATCAATTGTTATTTTTCTCCTACTTCTTCTTGCTGTGCTACCTGCAGGAATTTCCTGAGTAGGAGTAATTTGGGTTTCAACATTTATTCTTTTTCTTCTACTCCTTCTTGTTGTACTACCTTCAGGAATTTCCTGAGGTTCCTCAAAGAAATTTCTAACCAGAAATTGTTCCCATGTGTCTTTCTTTTCCTTTAACTCATTTTCAATCAAGATTTTTACAAGGCCGTGGTGATATAGATGTGGTTCTACATCTCCTAAGTGTTTCTAAACAGTCACAGCCATTTTCTTCAAGCTATTTAACAGAAAATATGGAAGATTGAGAGCTTGATTATCTAGAAAATTCATTAGTAACCTGGTATGGTACATGTACATGGACCCAAAACGACCTTCACATGTAATGAATTTCTAAACAACTAGCAGCAAAGTAGCCCATTCCTCTTTCAATGCATGCACAAGAATTCCTCTTTTAAAAACAATTATGTCCATACCTTGGTTTCGTAAGATTGTTTTCCATGCTTTATCACTGATGCTTTTATTTTTAAACCAACGCTCACCCTCTTGAAGAAGTTCCGTGGCTGTTGCTATAGATGCTTCATTGACCGCAAACTTAAGGTCTCCAATCTCTGCTTCCAAGCCATTAAACGACCTTGCAAATGCTTTCGTAACTTCTTTGTGATAACTTCTGAATTTCTGGATAAAACGCAACCATTTTGCTTTCTTCAATATCTCCCTTATTTGCGGATATCCCTCCATAAACTTCGATCCTTCCGGTTCTGCTCTTAGCAATTTACCCATTTCTCTTCTCTGCTCTTCACAAATTTGCCTGCGTGAGGGTTCAAATGGAAATAGAACGGTTGAATGCACAGGAACGAGCACAATGACTGTGGGAATGTATCATAAAATGGGAATGAACACCATAAATGAAATGGAGTGAGACTGTGGGTAGATATTCGAGAGTGAGAATGAGCACAATGAACGGAATGGAGTGAGACAGAACAGAAAGGGGTTTCGTGAGCATAACAAAGATACGACTGAGAGATTGACAGAATATAACACACTCGGCCGCATTTTGAAATTTGGTGGCTGCGAAATAAATGTGAACACGTTTCAATCAACGGTTATGAATTTATGCGGCTGTAAGAGTCCTTGGTCAAATCAAATACGTCTCATTGTCACCGGTGGGATATTGGATCATGAGTGAAAATCGGGGGTTTAATGATGAAACTTTTTGAGAATGAATGCGAGAGGGTAATATGGAGATCGTGAAAGGTTATGGAATTGTCAATATAATCATTGCACATAATGGATAGAGCTCATGGTTCAGAACTATATAAAAATGTGTTTTTCAATGCTATTTGAAATAAATTTTATTCATACCTTTGGAATCTTTGCCTTTTCCCTTGGTCTTCAACTATTTGTTCTTCATTGGTGTCTTGAGTGCTCCATATCTTCATTTTTGATCCTCTCACCTGCATTTTATTTCATAATTATGGAAATAACATCTGACTGTACATTCTTTTTGAAAACAGAGTAGTAGCTGCGGAATCTGCTTCTGGCTGCGGAAACTAGAGTCAGCTGCGGAAACAGATGTCAGCTGCGGAAACTGACACAGCTATTACTTGGATGAATGGAAATGAAAAGATGACAAATGACCAGATGGAAATGGTCATGAAAAAGATTTTTATTGATGGAATGGAATGAAATGGATAAAATGAAGTGGAATGGAGTGAAATGAAATGAAATGAAATGGAGTGGGTGGTGACAAAACTTGTGAAATGAAAGAGAGATTTTTTTTTTGGAAAATATAGAGTGTCAGGTGTTCCTAATTTTCACCCTATATTTTCTGTATAAGACTGCCAATCAATGATTGGTTTTCAGGCTTATACCATTTTTTATTTTTTATTTTTTTTAACTGAAAAGAACAAAAGCTAGGCTGGTGGAGAAGAAGAATTCTTCTGTACCAGCCTGATTGTAGAACTTTCTTGAAACAATTTGACAAAATCCTCTTTTGAGAGTGGCTTATGATAAATTTTCAATCTATGGCCATTCACAATAAGAGGATTTTGAAACTCATCAATGGTCTTGATTCTTACCGCTCCATTGCTAAAGATCTTGTCAATTTCATATGGCCCAAGCCAATGAGTCTGAAATTTTCCTTGAAAATCTTTAAACTTGGAATAAAATAACAATGCCCAATCTCCTTCTTGAAACTTCTTCTATTTGATATACTTATCATGCCATTTAGCTCTTTGATATTGAACTAGATCAGTTCTTAAAATTGCTTCTTGTCTGATCTCATCTAGCTCATTCAACTGCTCCATTCTATGCTTTTGGGCTTCTGATAAGTCCATCCCCAACTGAACTGCTATCTTGAAGGTCTTGACTTGGAATTCAATGGGGAGCAAGACTTCTTTCCCATAGACAAGTTCATAGGGAGAATGTCCTGTTGTATTTCTCCATGTAGTTCTGTAGGCCCACAAGGCTTCAGGAAGCCTTTCTTCCCAATCTCTTCTATGTAGATGAACAGTTTTGGTGATGATACTTTAAAGAACTTTATTTGTGGACTCCACTTGACCATTTGCTTGCGGATGGTAAGGAGTAGATCTTCTGTGCTTGATTTTTTATTCTTCCATCAACTTCTCCACCAAATTGGATGTGAATTGGCTCCCCTGATCTGTCACAATTTCTCTTGGAACACCAAAGTGAGTAAAAATATCCTCATAAAGAAAATGAACAACTGAATTTTCAGTAGCAGATACTAATGCTTTAGCTTCCACCCATTTAGTAACATAATCAGTACAAACCAATATATACTTTTTTTGCTTAGATGGTGGATTAATAGGTCCAATGAAATCTAAAGCCCATTTTTCAAAGGGTTCAATGAGTACCTGTGTTTGCAATGGCATTTCATTTGAAAGGGTAGGTTTCCTTACTCTTTGGCAGCTGTCACACCTTTTGACATATTGTTTTGCATCTTTGAAGAGGGAAGGCCAATAATATCCTAAAGAGAGGATTTTATAGGCCATCCTTTTGTCTACAAAGTGTCCACCGCATGGTTCATCATGACATGCCTTAAGAATATCAGGCATTTCATCTTCCCTGACACATCTTCTGATCACAAGATCTGGCCCTGTTTTAAACAATTCGTTAGAAATCCATGAATATTTTGAACTCTCCCGAATAATTTTTCGTTTTTCACTTGGAAATAAATGTGAAGGTAGTTTCCCTGTAACCAAATAGTTAGCAATATCTGCATACCAAGGAGTCTTAATAGTTACCGCAAACAAGTATTCATCAGGAAACTTATCCTCTACAGGAGAATCTTCTTTAGTATTCTGAATCCTAGACAAGAAATCAGCTACTGTATTCTGTTTTCCTGGTCTATCCAACACAGTAATATTGAATTCTTGCAAAAGTAAAAGCCATCTTGTCACTATGCCATTAGTAACAGGTTTGTTCATCAAATATCTAATTGCAGAATGGTCAGTATGAATAAAAGTTTCATAGCCTGTTATGTAATGTCTAAACTTATTAATTGCATGAACAACAGCTAAAAACTCTTTTTCAGTCACAGTATAGTTCAACTCTGTGGGAGTCAAATTTTTACTGGTGTAATAAATGGCATAAGGAATTAAATTTTTTTGACCCAACACAGCTCCAAGAGCTGTATCTGAAGCATCTGTAGAAATATGGAAAGGAAGTTTCCAATTTGGTCCTCTCAAGATAGGTGCTTCAGATATTCTTGTTTTCAAAGATTCAAAAGCTGATTGACAATCAGGATCCCATTTAAATTCACAGTCTTTTGTAAGCAACTTGAAGAGTGGAGATACTATTTTAGTGAAGTTTTCTATAAATCTTCTATAGTAACCAGTAAATCCTAGAAAACTTCTAACATCTCTTTGACAATTTGGAATAGGAAACTTGGAGATGACTTCAAATTTTGATCTATCAACCTTAATCCCATCTCCTGAAATATGATGTCCTAAAACAATCCCTTCAGAAAACATCATAAAGCATTTTTCATGGCTTAATGAAAGGTTTGTTTCTTTACATCTTATAAGAACTTTTTCCAAATTTTCTAATGCCTCTTCAAATGAATTACCATAAACCGTAAAATCATCCATATAAACCTCTACACAATCATGGATTAGATCAGAAAAAATTCCTAGTACTGCTCTTTGGAATGTTGCTGGTGCATTACATAACCCAAAAGGAAGCACTCGGTAGGCAAAAGTTCCTCATGGACAAGTAAATGTGGTCTTATCTTGATCTTCAAGTGCTACTTGAATTTGATTATAGCCACTAAAACCATCCAAAAATGAAAAGTACTTTTTACCTGCTAATGTATCTAATACCTGATCAATAAAAGGCAAAGGAAAGTGATCCTTCAAAGTTGCTTTGTTCAACTCCCTGTAATCAATGCATACTCTCCATTTACCATTCTTTTAGGTACTATAACCAAAGGAGAAACCCATCGGCTATCTGAAATTGGATAAATGAAGTTTACATTGAGAAGTTTTTGGAGCTCTTCTTTCACTATCTCTCTAAGATTTGGATTCATCCTTCTTTGAGGTTGTCTGATTGGTCTACTGTTTTCCTCAATATAGATATGATGGATGCAAGTCTTAGGATCAATACCCTTCATGTCAGTATACTCCCATGCAAATGCAGTAGAATGTTTTTGCAAGATTCTCGTTAGTTCTTCTTGTTGTGACTTCTCCAGATGTTTGTTGATATTCAATGTCTTTTCTGGAAAAATCTCAATAGCAGAATTACCAAACTCTTCCATAGAGTAAAGAGACATTTATCTTGATGATAAATATTCTATGTCAGATTCCAACTGAAATTGTGTGGGGTCATATTCTGAAGTTATCTCAAAATTTTCTAATGTGTTCAGAATTTGACTATCCTCACTAATTTCAGAAATGGTAAAGACAGGTTGTATAGTGTTCTCATCATCGACCCATTCATTGTCTCCTATTTCTGTGATTGCTCTTGTTGGAGGATACAAATTGAATTTCTTTGTCGAATTACCATTTGAAATGTACATGTCTCCAGATCTACAACTAATAAAAGCATCAGCTGTGGCTAGCCAAGGTCTTCCTAAGATAAGTGGATGTCCTCCTAGATTACTTTTGGGAGTCAAAATCATAAAGTCTAATGGATATTCCCAAGAATCTAAGGAGACTGAAATATCTTCTAATACACCATCTGGTTTAATAACCGATCGATCTGCAAGTTGCAATAAAGTAGGTGTAAAAAGAAGGTTAGGAAGTTTTAACTGTTCCATAGTCTGTCTACTCATAATGTTAATAGCAGCCCCTAAGTCAATCAATGTTTTTGGAATTTCTATCCCATTTATATGTGTCTTGACAATTGGACTTCCTGGATCTACATACTTTTGCATGGTAATTTTTCCCATCATAATATCTGCAATCTTTCCTACCAGGTGGATTCTTCTTGTGTCTTTTAGTTTCCTTCCCGGTCTTTTGAAACTCAACTCCTTTATGGTTTTTGCTAGAATAGGAATCTCTCGAATGGCTTGTAGCAAGGGAATCTTGATACAAACATTTTTCAATTCATCTAGAAAGTCATAGTTAGGCAACAAGATTTGTTTTTCCACCCCCTTGTCAATTTGTAGTCTTTCAGGAAAAGGAGGTGTAGATGAAGATGCGGGTTGCTCAACTATAGGAGTTGTGGATGTTAACTTTTTTTTTTCTTTTTGAATATTTGAATTTTGAAGAGATTCTTCCTCAGAACCCTTATTGACTTGAAGAGAATCCTCCTTAGAGGTATCTTGCTCTTGGATATCTATAGAAGGTTTTTCTAAAACTCTACCAGATCTGAGTTGTACATCGTTGAGAGGAACAATCATATAGGTAGGAAATTGTTGTCCTTCTACCATATAAGTATTATGAGGATTTTTATTATTAGGATTTGGCAATGGCTGAGCTGGAAGTTGATTTGTCTTCTGTTGGTATGGGAGCATGAGTTGAGGATTTGTATTTTGTTGAGAAGGTTGTTGTTGTGGAAATGGCAATGAAAGTTTTGGATTTGGGTTTGGAAGTTGTGGAGCTTGTTGATTTTGAAAAGATGGAGGATATTGATAAAATTGAGCAAATCTCCCATAAGGATTTTGCATCCCTTGTACCCATGGCTGATATGGATTTTGATGTTGGGGCCAAGGTTGTTGCCAAGGATTCCAATTTGGTGGGTTTTGAAGATTCATAGGGTTGTTAAACCCTTGAGTTTGTTGTCCCTGCCAAGGTCTTCTTGCAACAAAACAGAGAGATTCTACTGAATTTGGGTCTTCTTGAAATACAGCTTTGAGTCCAGGAATTGAAGGACAATCCTTGATCTCATGATTCTCTGAGCAAATCATACATGTTTCTACAACTTTTGCATCCATGGGACATTCCCTTAAAGCATGTTTCTTCCTACATTTCGGACAAAAGATGGCTAAAGCATCTGTTTCTGCTTTCTGCTTGTTTTGGATTTTAAGGGTGTCTAGTTGTTCACTAAGGTTCCCTAAGATATCAGTTTTGAACTCATCAAGCATATTACTAATCTCTGCCCTACTTACTGATCCAGTTGCAGATTTGTTAGCCCTAATAAGAGAAGGATCCCTAGGCCCTTTTCCAGTTTTAGATTTTCCTCTTGAGAGATGGACACATAATTCTGTTATGTCACGAAGTGGAAGTTGAGAAATGTCTCCTTTCCCCATAATGTTTAAAATATCTATCCATTCATCTCTATTGGCTTTTAATATGAGGGCTTTCAAGGTTTCATCATCTAAGTTGCTCATCTTTGCTCTTTTCAAGTTGTATTGAAATCTTTCAAGTAAGTCTTCCAAATTTTCATCTTCTTTTTGCATCATTTTGAATACCTAATCCTTGTGATTGGTGGGCATACAATAGTCCAAGTATCTATCCAAAAATGTTTGTTTCATATCATTCCAAGTCCTAATAGATTGAGTGGCTAATCCCATGAACCATTTCAAAGCAACTCCCTTCAATGTTGAAGGAAACAGTTTGAGTTTTTGAGAGTCTTCCATATAGTCATAAGTTCGGCACACGACTTCAAACTCAAACAGAAATGTTTCAGGATCCTCACTTCGCAATCCATAAAAATTAGGGAGAACAGATGGTGAGATATTTTTCATTGTTGCATGAGTTTCCTCATCAACTATAGGGAATCCAAACAAATTGTCTCCTTCCCTATTTCTACCATTGTTTCCTTCACCATTGTTGTCTCCATTGTTTCCTCCTCTTCTACCTCTACCTCTACCTCCATCTATTACTTCCTCTTCCATGATAGTTTCTTTAGAGTCCTTAAAGTCCTCTAGTTCTTCTATCAAGGAAGGATGAGAGAGAATCTCTTTGTTTTCTAAATGGGATTTAGTAGATGGTATAGGAGAATCCTCTAATTCAGCTGCTCCTTGAGTTCCAAAAATCTTAAGGCTAGGGGTAGATGTTGGTGAATCTGGTCTATGCCTTGAAGAAGATGGAGTTGTGAAAATCGAACTCTTGGCTTTAGCTATAAACCTTCCCCTAGAATCTCTTGCTCTATGCATTTCATTTTTTATTTTTATTTAAAAAAAAAAAAAAAGTTGGGCTAATAATTCTCTTTCTGATCTTCCAGGTCACACTAGGTGCAAGAAGAGAGCATACTTAAGAAATTACTAAACCAATAACCCTCTTTTCTGATCCTCCAGATCACACTAGGTGCAAGAGGAGAGCATACTTCAAGAAGTTATCAAGTTTTCCCTTCTTTTAGAATTTTTGTGTGTTTTTTTTTAAGAAATTGGCTACCTAGTTACACTTCCTCGGCAACGGCACCAAAATGTTTGGTCAATTTAATGTGTCCTAAATTGCTGCATTTAATTTGTCAATCCGGGAATCGTAAGCTGATGAAGTGCGGCGCACTATATGTGCAAGATAACCTATTTCTTAACTTTTTGTCGCTTTTGGTTTTTCTAAGGTGAAATGGAAATTCTAAAATGAAAACAAGTTTGGTTATATTTTTTCAAGGAAGTGATATCCCCTATAATGATTTACCAACTTGAAACTTTAAAAGCAATTTGAAATTTACAATGATAAGACTTTGAAAGAAAATGAAAATGTACCGATGAAATGAAAAGATGCTGCTAATCTAATAAATCAAAACAGTAAACTAGTGAACATGAAAATCAAACTATTCTTGCTGCTGACTAAACACAAAAGAAACTATGTTTAAGGAAATTCAAAATTGCAATAAAATAAATCTAAATCAGATTACATCAATTTATCTTTTGACCCTTCATCATTAGTCCAACTATGATTTTCGGAAGTAATCATAAACAACTTGTGTAACTGATATTTAATTTGCAGAAAATAAACTAATACTAAACCATACACTCATGATTCAATCCCTCACCATCAGTCCAGCTGTGGCTTTCGGAGGTAACCGAAGATGTCATGCATGATTTAATATATCTAAATTTGCAGAAAAGAAACTAATACTAAACTACACATTTCATAATGCAGTCCCTCACCATCAGTCCAGCTGTGGCTTTCGGAGGCAACTGAAGATGCTATGAGCAGCTTAATATATCTAAATTTGCAGAAAAGAAACTAATACTAAACTACACATTTCATAATACAATCCCTCACCATCAGTCCAGCAGTGGCTTTCGGAGGCAACTGAAGATGCTATGAGCAGCTTAGTATATCTAAATTTAACTACTGAAGCAGATAAGCAAAACTGAAAATGAACAAAGCAATACTGAAATTAAACAAAAGATATGAAAAGCAAACTAGCAGCAGAATAATGTTAGTTCCATGTCATTAGTCAAAAAGCTATGAAAATGCCCGGGCTGCCTATCTATAACCTGAAACAAGAACACTGATCAGTGATTAACAACATAAAACATGAAAGACAGAAGTGAAATGGAAATTATGGAAGTTTATAAACATAAATAAAGCAAATGCAATGTATAAACATATGAATGGATTATGGCACAATGAGCTTTAAAGAAACGAAATGAGAACTATACACTAATGCACAAAACCTTAGCTGAGCAGGGGCCCTCTACACCAGCCTTGGCAACGATCTTCAAATACGAATTTCGGTTGAAAATAGAGTCTTCTTATATTAAAAAGTAGTCATTACAGAAAGGTGATGTTACGGCACAAGTGCAGCGTAATCACATTACAGAGCAGACTAATAAAAGATAACAGAGACTAACATCAACTAACTCTATATGCGTATGCAAACACATTATATATAACAAAAGAAATATAACTGTCTCCTAAAGTTTATGCTGGTGGAGAACACGTAGACCATTACGTCCACGGATCTAGGATCATGGCCGTGTTGGAAAGTAAATCTATGAGGAGTGGATGCTTGAATTCGGCTATGGAGCCATGTACAGATGTCGACTTGTCCTCTGCAAGCTCAGAAACGGCCATATGAACCTTTACGTGACACGGAACAGAGTCCTGTCACCGTAAGACTCTATGGTTGACTTCCATGTGGACGCCTTTGACCGCGGCTTCTTTAGATGAGTTTGATCGAACCAATAGGACACGAACCATGTCCACATCATTCCTGACTTGCCCATGTGGCTCGTTTTCCCTGTAGTGGCTCGTTTTCCTTGTACACACCTGTAGCATAGAGTTTCACAAAATAGCTGCGGAAAGTGGCAAGATTCCGCAGCTGAATGAACAAAATCTAAATCAAATAGCAAACAAAAAAATATAATTAAAAACCATGTTAGATGCTCTTTTGCACATGATATTGACAACTTGGGAGGTTCAGGTGAGTGAAAAAGGTATAGAAAAGTGTATGGAAAAGATGCAGATTTGAGACTCAATAGTCTCCAAATTGATGTGTTGCTTCTTCCTTGTTGCTTCCAAGGCTTCCATATTTTTAAAACATTTGGACTCTACATGGCCATCATGATTACAAAAGTTACAATGTCTATCTGTTTTCTTCCCTTTGTTTTTATTTGCCTTATTAGTTTGGTGAGTTGCATTTACAGTTCGCGGCTGAAATTGCTTAAGACCCTTGTTTGGTTTAGGACCATACTTTTTAGGATACTGCTTCTTAAGATTCTTTTGATATGGTTATTGTTGGGCTGCTAAGGCTTTCTTAGAAGTGTTTCCAGTATTGATAAGACCAAGGTGTAAGAGTTTTTCTTGTTCTCTTATCAAAGAATCGCAAAAGGCATCAAAAGAGGGGTTTTTGTAGGTTTTTCCTTGAGAAATGAAGGATTATCTAGTGGAATGGAAGGTGGAAACAAATACGGAGTATGCAGGGCTAAGCTTAGCAAGAATGGAATAGATAAGGCTACCATCTTCCTTTTTGACCTTACAACCTTCTAAAAGAAGTCTAAGGACCTTGAATTTAGAACAAAAAATCTTCAATAGAGGAGAAATTATTGGGGTCCAAAGTAAGCAACTCATTTTTAGTTTGGTTGGCCCTGATTTCATTTTTAATGCCAAAAACATTATTTAGCTTTTTCACGGCTGCATCAGGGGTGTCAATTTCTAGGATATGAAATCGAAGGTCTTGAGCAATGGACATTCCTATCAACCCTTGTGCTTGATCTTGTTTATTTTCCCATTTAGTGACTTTATCTCCATCGGTAATTTTATTTTCTTGTCCTATGGCTATTCTATAAAGCCCTTTACTTCTAAGTAAATATACCATGTGGAGTAGACATTGGAAATAATTGGCGCTGTTAAGAATAACCGAGCATGCACTTTCCATTTTTGTTTTTTAAAACTGAAGCTGAAGAGGCTAAAAATAACTACTCCAATGGAAAAATCCCAAAAAATTAGGTTGAGTAAAAAAAGTGGCTCGAAAAATGACTTCTAGATGAAGAATTTATTCCTTTTTGAAACAATTGTGTTGTAGATGCCGAATAGTTACGAGAACGATTGAAATTTGATGATGAAGGTCAAATTTTAAACCCTTACCCCCCCCTTTTCAAACTTAATACAATAAGCTCAGTTTAAAAAAACTTTATGTGACTCACTTTTATAAATAAGTGAGAGTCACTTTTACAATGTTACTTTTACATGTGCTTTTGAAATAAAACCCTCTTTTTTAGAACCGACAACTTGCCAAAGGGCTTTATAAGAAAAAGTAACTTAACAATTTTTTTTTAACAAAAAAGAAGCTTAAGAGAGAGACTTGAACCCAAGACCTCTATTCTCATAAACTAACTTTACACCAACTGAGCTAATAAAAATGTTTTGTAATTGTTTGAAAGGAGGAAGGTATTTTTTTTGCTTCTTTGTTTTTTGTTTAATCTTCGATGTGTGTGTTTTTTCCTGCAAAAAACATGCAATCTGAGCACAAAAAAACGAAATGCAAGCCTTACAGCAGAACGCTATATTTTCAGTTAGCCTTACTGGCAACTATCCTTTTTTTTTTTTTTCGCTATTTCTAATTTCTCGAGATCGCACGAAAACGCGGGAAAGAGCATACGTAGAAAAAAAAATCCCGTCTCCCTGTTTCTAATTTGCCGAGATCGCACACAGCGTAGAGTAAAGAGCATACACAGAGAAGAGGATATAGATCCAGAAAATAAATAAATAAATATAAACCGAAATAGACAGAGGGAACTGAAATAAGCAGAACGATTAATCAATATAACTGCAAAAAAGATACTTTATACCTCCAGATCAAAAATGACATAACTCGAGCAACCATAAAACTTTTCGCATGAAACTAAAGGGGTTCCTCACTATAACAGATGCTCCGGACACAACATAGCAATTCTCCCGACCCGAAAGTGGTCATAAATAGTAGATCTGGAAAACTATAGTCGCATGCAGTAAAACCGGCTTCGGATTTGGATCAACAATGGATGCAGCCCTCAAAATGGCTCTGATACCATGTAGGAATTTATAAGGTGAGATCCTTAGATCAAACACCAAAGGTCACCACTCACAAACAGATCACAAATTAGTACACCAATATATCACGTGGTTAAAACCCTCGAAGAGGGAAATAGTCCACAGCCTAAGCCAACGTGGCCACTTTAGGCAATTTATTAATATAAAAAGAAAGTTTACATATGTTTCTCTCATAAACGATTACCGGAAAAATGACCCTCCATGCTCTTTAAACAGATATCATGGACCAATCAAGTGTTAAGCCATGGATCAAGTGTCGTTAATACCGAGGAGAGAGTGAACCGTCGGATCACGACAAATCGTGACCTTTGGATTATAAGTTACAAATGTACATAGTGAATAAACACACTTTACCTAACTCTACACTAGACCAAGTTATACTTAAATATTTACTATGTGTCAGAATATCCTAACAATGTTGCATACTTTTGATGGATCCTGCTACATGAAAATGAGAAATACATGAAAAATGTGATTCCAATCACAATTTTTTATGCATTTCTTATTTTTCGTATAATAGAGTCCACCCAAAGTATGAAACATGGGTACTCCTTGGATGAGGAATTAAATTTTTCATTCAATGAGTGCTCCTGCTTGAAGTTTGGGTAAAAACCTTGGGAGATAAGTTGAAAATATGAGTTGAAAAAGTAGTTTATTATTTTATTATTTTTTAATATTTTTACCTTTTTACTAAAAAAAATAGTGAATCATCCCCTATGGTTGAAATCATCATCTTGAATCCTATTGGTTCTTATAAAGTTTATTTTGGTTGTACATTTTTCTTAGGAGGCCCATTTTAGACCTCAAAATTCCATTTGAAAATACGATCTCCTTGCTTTTGCTGGAACTGGGGGAATCAATATTTCTTCCAAGATTCTCCACATCCTTGTTTTTTGAAGCATTATGGTTTGCATCATTTTTGTTTTAGGGTTCACCTGCATATCCAAGACCTGAATTATCGAGGAGAGATATTTGATGACTTAGGATGTCATCTAGGGTTTGAGAGCTCTTTAGACTCTTGTTCAAATGATTGAATTATTTTCTTAGGAGATCAATTTATTCTTTCACCATATTGTATTATTCATCCTTATTTTCTATATGGTTCTCCATTTATTCCTTCATTCTTATTGCTTCACATGTTTGGCCCTTGAGTGAGGTGATATCTGATTTTAATTTGAAGCTCTTTTCTTCTTTTTCTTCAAGTTGGCATACCATGGAATTTATTTCCTTTTCTGCTCCATCGAATTTTGATCTAGGTGGATATTGGTGGCCACCCACCTATTCCACTTGGGGCCCCACCATTATTTCTTTTAGTTTCCGTAATTGTAGCAAAATTTACAATTTTTAGCAGTTTTTCAGGTCCTGAACTTCTGGAGCCATTTTGAGGCCCTAAATGACGTTTTTTGAGAAAACAGGGAGCAACATGAAAGTTCCTTGGATGTTTCTCACATAAAAAGTTTTAGTCCTTAGATAGATATTTCTAACTAGGTATTGTGCGCGTAAAACGAAGATCATATGCCAAAGTTACGTCCCCGGGAAGTTGATGTACCAATTTACCCAAACGGGGCCCATAGTTTTGACGCTTCATCTCCTAGTGTTATATTTTTAGATGTTTAGGGTTTTCCATTGTTTATAAATCATAAATAGGCCTTCGAGCTTCATTGTAACACAGTTTATAGGCCTGTAGCCACCACATCTCTTATTAGAGATAAGCTACCAACGCCCTAGCTAGTATATTTCCATTCTGACTATAAACAAATTTCAGTTCTTTGACATTAAGGAAATGAAATTTTATTTCTGCTACATCTTTGTATTTATGGTATATGTGTATTATTTTGCGTTCTTGCATAAATTTGGATTAGTGGTATCAGAGCGGTCTGTTCTTTCTCAATCCTTCTTTTCATGTCCCCAACAAGGTTGGGGTATAAGGAGTTAGGGTTCAGTCTGGTTAAAACTTTGCAAGCTCAGCCTCGCAAACCCCGATGACCTCCCATGGGGGATGAAAAGAAATATGAGGGAGTAGGAGATCATATCAAAATATTTCTCGAGGAGGCACTCGAAAAACAAAGGAACATGATGATGGATAACTTTTCCCAGATCCTTCAACGACTGCCCACCGACGGTGCATCTCCATCAAACAACCACTCTGGAGGCACAACTCCTTTTTAAGGTACAAGTAAACTTTTACATTCCCATATTTTAGGGAAAAATAGATGCAGATGTAGTAAATAGATGGTTGAATCTATTAGAAGGATATTTCTCGGTTCATGACTTTTCCGACCGGGAGAAGATTATTTTTTCACTCCTCAAATCTGCCCCCCATGTCAAGGACTGGTCGGAAACCTACTGTGAGAAAAAGGATGAGGGGGAACCCTATCTATTCTCAACGGTACCCACTTGGAATTATTTTCGAGACACCATAAAGGAACAATATTATCTCGTGGGGAACTATGAGTACAAGTACATAAAATGGACTACGCTACGGCAACAAAGGGATCAAGATGTGCATGTGTTGACGAATATGTTCCATACCCCATGCACAAAGTTTGGTATCAAATATTTAGAGAAACACTTGGTGCTGAAGTACTACAGTTCTCTGTACAGATAAATTTATGAGTAAATGGATTTCCTTGACATCTCCTTGCTTGGTATGACATACCGGTATGCTGGCAAGTTTGAGAAGAAATTCAAACAGAAGAAGTGAGACTTTGGATATACAAATCAAAAGAGAGAGAAAGGTGCCCCAAAAATTACAGAACAAAGGAAAAATCCAAGGCATGGCGGCCCAAGAAAACCTGCCAAATCCACAAGAAAATAACAACTCTGCGAAGCTGAAGAAGGACCCGTGAAAGTGGCGTGAGTTCCATAAGAGCTCCACTCACAACACAAGTGAGTGTCAGGCCAAGCAGTCACTAGTGGCCGAGAGAAAGCTTTTGAATCAGATGCATGCTCCGACTCTGAATCAGAACCTGAAAAGGGGAATGAAAAATGGAAGCAGATTATCGATGCAGAGCCCAACGCCACCGTTTCCACCATGAACATCTAGAGGAGGAGGAGCGTCTCTTCTACTCCCAGATGTGGGTAAAGGGTTCCCCGCTACAGTTCATTTTCGACCTTGGGAGCCAAAACAACTTCATTTCAGCAGAGGTTGTGAAGCAATTGGGCTTGCCGACCACAACACACCCACAGTCGTACACCATCATGTGTCTTCACCAAAGATGGGATCTCTGTGTCAAGCAATAGTGTCGCCTTCCCTACAACATCAAACCCTTCACGGATGAGGTATTATGTGACATTGCTTCTCTTGATGTTTATGATGTATTATTAGACCAACCATACCTGTGGAAGTGACATGCTATGTATGAGTCTCGACCTCATGCTATTATTGTTACTTTTAGCAATAAGTTGTACAGGATACCAGAGGTACCACCACCTGTCGTTATCTCTTTGGTTGCAACAAAACAATGCAGTAAGCTCATATCCAAAACTGAGAAATTTATTTTCCTGATGATCCGCCCTCAGGGAAAGAAAAAGTTTGTGGCCACGACCTCCAGATAGGGCTCCTCCACACGACAACAACAAATGGACAAGGTTGTGGAGGAGTACGGGGACATCTTGTTAATTTTGGGCAACTAGGTCCAAACTCCATGTTGTACTGCTTAGATGATGATTCCAATATTTTTATTGGATTCTTCTTTCAGAGAAGTGCAAGATTTATCTAAAGATAATCTTGATCGGATGAGAAGAAAATTTATTTTGAATTTATTCCACTTATGTGCAAGGTTGGCTAGATTTGTAATGTAGGTTTGAGAGACCAACAAATGTGTTACAAACCCTCACAAATGGATATAAATTGGTGAGGCTTGGAGGTCATTTCATCATCAACTCATCACACACTTCTCTCTTGTGTTTGCTTGGTTCGATCACTTTTGGAGGCATTTTCTTCTCACACGTGTGGAGAAACAACTAGGGTTTTTGGTGTAGATTTGTCTAGGGTTTCAGTGTAGGTTTGACCAGCATTGAATTTGGTCAACGCTTGGTCCTTTAACCTCCAAAATTCACCAAAAGCCTGATTTGTGAAGGCTTTATTGATTGGCACACATATGGAGGCTAAAAGTTGACTTTGCCCTACTACATTGACTGGACAACATTGGCATTCGTTGAATTTGGGTTGACTTTATAGAGCTGTCTTGAGGGTTGTGTGACACATTTGGTTGGATTACCTTAAGAAGACTTTTTTGGTTGAAGCATCTTGTTGACCACCGTAACGCCACCATTCTTCATGCCTGTTTGACAAAAGTTAAGTATATTATTGGCATGTCTTCCGTCGATCTATTGGTATGCTCTATCAGCGTTTTACTTTCATGTTTATGTGATTGCTATTTGGTATCAGGCCCTAGAAGTTTGAAGTAAATTTACATAAAGCATAGAACACTTTCAAAAATTTACATGGTATCAGAGCTAAGGTGAAGACAAAGCTCAAGCTTGTGTTAAGAGCAATCACCGAAGAATTAGCATTTGTCAAGGACCCATGGGTACCTCAAATTATAATGGATTCAAAGTTGATGATAAGTTGACTGAAAAATCTCATTATCATGCTTGGAAGATGTCTTTGGACTTGGTCTTGGAAGATCAAGATGTCATGGAATATGTGCAAGGAAAAATCCAAGAGCCTCCATCATTTGCACCCGTTGCCACGAAGACGAAGTATAGAAAAGGAGAAATCAAAGCTAAGTTGATTATCCAAGATTCCATCCATAAAAGTCTAGTTGCTTACATCTCTGAGCTGGGCACATCTAAAGAGATGTATGATAAGTTGGTAAACATGTTCAGGGCTAACAATGCAAATCAAATTCTTTTCTTTAAGAACCAATTGAAGAATCTCAAGAAAGGAAAGGATGAATCCATTCAATTCTATTTTCTGAAGTTGACCGAAAGGAGGAATAACCTTATCGCTATTGGGGAAACAATAGCTGATCAAGAAATAGTTCTCATTGCGCTTGGAGGTCTCTGTTGAACCCTTATTTAAACTGGGGGGGGGGGTGAATCAATTTAATGCATTCATGGTCCTTTAAACTTTATTTTACACTTATTTAAACCTTCATTTCATGATCAAATTAATGTATAATGGAACATCAATCTAAATAAGTGAGCAGAAGCTATAAAGAAGATTAAATACAAAATGTCAACACATAATAATCATGCACATAGACAACAGATATAAGTGGAAACCCATAAGGGAGAAAACCACATCTTATTATTGTTGTGATGCAAAGGCAAGCTCCAATTCCCTCTCACCACTGATTTTCTATAGGCTCCAACCTACAGAAGGTTACTACCTCAAATTATGCAAGCTACAACTTGCAATAAAGCTCCAACTCCCATCTGTTTTCTGCAGGCTACAACCCACAGGAGGCTCCTACCTCAACCAACTACAATTGGACATCTATCAAGCTGCAAATTGAGATGAAAGCACCAACTTCCTCACTCTACAATAAAATCAAATGCTGATTTACATGGATATCAGCTCTATTTTATTCCTTCTTCACTGCTATCCTTCCAGCCTTCAAATCTGCTTTCTATTAGCTCTTGATCTTCACATCTTCTCTATCTTCTCCTTCTTATTCTTCCAATCTCTAACCTCTCTTTGCATATGAAAATAACATCATTTATAAAGATCACCTCATAGTTGTTTGCATTCCATATGGGAATATGAAATGAAAGATATGACTCTTTTCCTTCCACCTTCTCATTTCCTCGCTCAGCACATTCAGGATGTTACAACACTATGTACTTATTTCAATATTACATTGGAGTTTTTCTTTTTCTACAGAGACTTGCCTTTGCATCACAAACAATATAAAATAAATAATACATTTACAGTTACAATCAATTATTTTACTCAACCCTTTCAGTTTCTTAGCTTTACTGAGCGTTTGTCCTCTTCTGCTTGTTGTCTTTTTTTCTTTTCTGTTTCTGCAGTTATATTCCAACTTTTCTGCATAACTACCCCTTTTAGCCCGACTCTTCTTCCGCGTTCAGCCTTTTCGTTTGCTTTACTACCACAACACTGTTCTGCCCGAGCTCCTGGTCCTTTGATTTTTGTTCAGATCATTTCTTTGTAACTTGTGGGGTATGGCCCACATAAAAATCCCTTTTAACATAGCAGAGTATTACAAATCCGAGTTTTATCAACATACATACGTTTATCGATCAAACAACGCATATATAGCATACATACGTTTAGCAATCAAAACAACATATTAACATAACATAACACACATAACAGACGCAGAACATGGCTATCGGGTCCCATAGTGCTTGAACAATCATATCTCATCGCAAATACTTGTCCGTAGGTTTCCCACTCTACCAATAGTGATAAACAATAAACCATGCGATCTGTGATCTGTGCTCGTGTGCGGTGCTACCACGTGGACTCCCTTCATCGCATCCTTACTGTATCGCAACCAAAACAACATACCTTGCGATGTCTTGAAGTTAAAACCTATTTCTTGCGAGGTGCGATGTTGCGCAAGGTCAACACGTGTCCCTCCATTTCGAATCGCAAAAATTTAACTTAACTTGCGGTGGCCTTACTGTTATCCCTTAAGTGTTGCGATGTGCTATATGTGGGCGAGCTCCATGTCATCATGCCACGTCACCCTACCATGTCACTGCCACGTCACCTTTCCACGTCATCATAAATTCCTATGATCTGTGGGGTCGGGGCCACGTCAGCTTGCCACTTCACTGCCACATCATCGCCACGTCACTGCCACATCATCGCCACGTCATTGCCACATCATCTTCCATACTTCGCAGTTCGCAACTTATAACAATTTAACTTAGTGGTTAACCTCTATTTCGTGCAATCTGCAATCTTGCATCGTGCCAACATGTGTCCCTTCTCCTCTTCGCATCGAACATAGAATAACTTACTTTGCGACGGCCTTAGTACTTAGCCGCTAAAATTTTCGATTTTCACTTTCGATCTCCACCGATGTGATCGTCACCGTTGATCTGCTCAGATCTATGGTCCTCTTTGTTGATTGAAAATATGATTGCTTTATGCCCCGCTTATCTTGCGATGAATCTTATCCGTTCATTTCTTGCATTCCCTTCTATGATCTAATCCTGACCGTCCGCTTCCTTCTTAAGAATTCTTATAAATTTTTGGTATTTTTATTCGATTGTTTGTTTATACTGTCGTGTTCTATAACTCCAGTTCATACTGATTAAAGCCAGAATTCAGAATTCTTTGTAGAGTCTTCTCTTCCTGCAAAGCCCTCTCTGTCTCTCAGCTCTTGTCTCTCTCTCTTGGCTTAATCATATTTGTTTAATTGGCCTCTTCCACTCGACTCTTGCCTCTTCCTACTTCTGCTATGTGTAAGGTCTCTGGTCCTCGCCATGTCTTGCAAATATGATTGCCTTCTGTTGTGCATTTAAGAAATTCGCTGCCTCTCTGCTATCTCTGCTTCATTTGCTGCCTCTGTTGTCTTTTCTTCTCTGATGCCTCTACTTCTTTGATACCTCTGGTGCTACTCAAAGTGTTCTGGTGCTGCTCCTTTGTGCTCCTTTTCCATTAGTGACAATTTTTCCAACAGCCTCCCCCTTTGGCATTGATGGCAATACTCCAATACTTCCTCTAGGACTTCCTCCCCCTTTCATTCTGAGAAGTGTCTTTTCATCCTCTGCTTTCTTTTCCTCCCCCTTTGACATCAATGGCAAAGGGTTGCACATTTCCCAGTGTAGGTTCTATATTTTCATTTCCTCTCTCTGAGTTGTGTTTAGACCTTCTTCTTCTAACTTTGTAGCATGCTTCTCTAGACAGGTGTACAATAGTTGTTGGGAGAGCACTTTGAGAAACTTGTATGTAAGGTTTTTTCACCATAGAATTTTCTGTACTTATGTCCCTTACTGCTTGATAGAGGTGATATGTGCTAGAATTTTGGTGTGATTCTGGCATAATACTTTGGTCTTGAGGACCTGTACCATACACTGCTCCATTGCTCTAGCTCTTTTGTGACAAATTTTATGGACTGCTCTCCCCCTGGAATGATGCTTTCTTGTCTGATACTGATTATTACATGTCTACTACATAATTTTTTTTCCTTGTATTGCAACCTTTGTTGGTGTATTTCCAACATCATATATATATATATATATATATATATATATATATATATATATATATTATCATATCAGAGAGTATCATCTACAGTCACTACCCCTATTTTGTCTCTTATATATTCGAATAGTTCTTTAGCAAGAGGTTTTGTCAATATGTATGTTGTTTGTTCCTTTGTTGGTACATGCTCCGTCTTTACTATTTTATGTGTTACTTGTTCTTCGAGGAAGTGGTACTTTATTGGGATGTGCTTTGTTTTCAAATTAAGTATTGGATTTTTTGATATACTTATTGCACTTGTATTATCACATTTGATAGAAATGGGTTCATTGATGCTTACCTTCATGTCTTGGAGAATTTTTTTCATCCACATTACTTGTGTGCAACAAGCTGCTTTTGTTATGTATTCCGCTTCTACTGTAGATAGAGAGACAAAAGTTTGCTTCTTACTTAACCATGCCACCAGACTTTCTCCCAAATAAAATGCACCTCCACTTGTGCTTTTCCTGTCATCCACATAGCTGGCCCAATCTGCATCTATATATATTGTCAATGTGAATTCTTTTCCTTTTGGATACCATAGGCCATAATGTACAGTTCCTTTCAGATATCTAAATATCCTTTTTATTGCTAGCAAGTGATTTTGTTTTGGTGTTGCTTGATATCTTGCCACAAGTCCTACTACTAACATAATGTCCGGTCTCGAGGCAATTAGTATAGCAGACTTCCTATCATAGATCTGTAAAGTCTTTGATCTACATCTGCGGATCCATCATCAGCACATAACTTGCATCCAATGATCATGGGAGTTGACACAGGTTTGTAGTCTTCCATTTGGAACCTTTTCAACATGTCTCTTAAGTATTTTTCTTGTGAAATGAATATTCTGTGTTCTTTTTTAGAATTTGAAGTCCTAAGTAGAAGGTAAGCTCTCCAATCATAGTCATCTCAAATTCTGACTTTATCTCTTCTGCAAATCCTTTAGCTACCTCATCTTTGTTGCTACCAAACATGATGTAATATACATATAATAGTACGATTAAGACTTCACGTTCATCAACCTTAATGTATAGATTGTTGTCTACTCCTCCTTTCTTGAAACATTTTTTTTGTAAGTATTTGTCTAGCCTAGAATACCATGCACGTCACTACAAGAAAAAAGCACATTGGTGAGGGGCGAAAATGGTCACCATAAGCTCATTGGTGAGGGTCAAAAGAGCCTTTGTCACCAAAAAATAAACGTCACCAAAGGTGGCGTCGCCGAAAGTATAGGTGTTGTGGTGACATTCAAGGTCCGTCACCAATAATAATTTATAGTGACGGATAGTGACCGTCACCATTTCATATGAGAAATGGTGACGGAAAATAGCCTCCGTCACCAAAAAATTGAACGTCACCAAAGGTGGCGTCGCCGAAAGCATAGGTGTTGTGGTGACATTCACGGTCCGTCACCAATAATGATTTATAGTGACGGATAGCGACCGTCACCATTTCATATGAGCAATGGTGACGGAAAATAGCCTCCGTCACCAAAAAACTGAACGTCACCAAAGGTGGCGTCGCCGAAAGTATGTGTTGTGGTGACATTCAAGGTCCATCACGAATATTAATTACAATGACGGATAGTGACCGTCACCATTTCATATGAACAACAACGATTTTTTGTGATGGACCTTTCATGGCCGTCACTATTGGTGCATATATATGGTGACGTTCATTGACCGTCACCATAAACGCATTGGTGACATCAAAGTCCGTCACGAATAATGACTATAATGACAAACAGTGACCCTCACCATTTCATATAAATAACAACGATTTATGGTGATGGACCTTTAATGGTCGTCACTATTGATGCATATATATGGTGGCGTTTGTTGACCGTCACCATTTCATATTTTGGTGAGGGTCGAAAAGTCTCACCATAAACTCATTGGTGATGGTCAAAAGAGCATCCGTCACCAAAAACTGATCTTCGTCATTCCCTATATATGAATATCAAGGCACGATGGAATCGAACCACCAACCTCCTGCTTGTAAAGCAGGTGCTCTTCCATTGAGCTAGCACCCTTTAAAGAATTAGACTTTAAACTAGCAATTGCCCCTAAAGTTGCAAAGATACACCAAAGGAATAAGAACTAGGAAAACCAAAAGAACTCAGTGTCCTTGCTCCTATTTTTATTCTACGACACTCTACAAAGTACGATCTTGATCTATGACGTATTTGTGCCGAGTGGTTCTAATTTAATAGTAAATTTTATATTAGATAAAACAAATGAATAACTGAGAGGCCTTACGAGCTAATTTTTAATCCTTACACCAAAATCTCTTAATATTCAAGTCTATGGAACAACTCGTTCAAAGTTCAAACTGAAGCAGATTTTAAATGGAAAGCCTAAAACCAGCTAAGTAGTTTACAAGTTAACATTTTGGATATAAATTCTGTTCAATTTATATGACAAGTTATGCCATAACCTTGAAACTAGTTTCTTAGCTAAAAGACTTTCTTAAGTTAACAATGAAAAAGAAACTTAGTCATAGCAAGCAAAATTCTCTTGTTTTTTCGAATGAGGGTGCATGTAACTTGATAAAGGTTGTATGAGAGTATCAAACCATAAACAGTTTCACTAAAACATGGAAATGACAGTCTTGTTAAGCAAGAAAGGTTTAGTTAAATATATGGAAAGCATCGAGCTAAATGATATAATTAAACTAAAAGTAACTGTAAAAAAATGAAATTGCCATCATATACATCGCACCAGCATATGAATTTGCATCAATGTACTGAATTAATATGACTTCAAATTTTGAAATTTTCCTGCAAGATAACATTTATCATTAAAAAAATATGATCAAACATGAAGTAATCTCATGAATCTTTCAGATTTATATTGCAATATCCATCTTAGATCAATAGATCCAGAATCTTAAATATTTTTATAACTAGCAATTGCACCAAGAGGTGCAAAGGAACGTCGGAACATGGATAAGAAAAGTGGGGAGATTGTATAAAGAAATAATCAAGAGAAATATACTAAAAATGAAATACAACCCATGTGAGGCTAATTTAAATTCAATTGTTGTGAATTTTCAAGTGAAAGAAAGTTTTTAACTGGTGTCCGGCAAGCAGGACTCACAAAAATTGTTATAGAGAAAAACTTGGAAGGGAAATTGAGGTTTGAGGTTTGATGATGTTTATGAAGCACATATTCTACTTAGTGAAAGTGGCCACTGCAAGGATTATTGGGGTTCAGGCTTCTATAGGCAGGATAATACTTTTGAGCTTGAAAAAACTTTGCACAATATAGCTTTCAGTTCAAATGGGTGCAAATACATATAAATCAAGCAATTTGAGACCTTTAAATGTATGGTCAGAAGCAACAACTCCAGAATCTGTGCAAATGCTTCTAAACTCTATTTAAAAAGAGGAAATTAATTTGATCCTTGAAGGAAACTTGTTTGGACCAGACATTGGTGAGTTGATAAGCAGCTCAAACAATTGGGCAAAGATTATTATGTGGTGTATTTTCAAAGGGCTCAAAGAGTCATTACCTTCTAGATGGCTATATATTTTGGGAGATGGGCTTGAAAATAAAGGTAAGAAGAATCAGCCAGCGTCTGAACAGTCGGGTGAATTTAGAAAAAACACCAAAGATCTGCCAATTTTGTTGAATGCCTCTGAGCAATGTGGTTTATTGTTTGCTATCAATTCGTCCTCAGTCATGGATTGCAGGCCTGCACAAAATAAAAATATTCTTATGATTGGTCTTTGTTCTGAAGTGAATAATTTAAAACAATATACTCATAACCTAGCACAAAATACAGATTCAACAGAAGTAAATACGGAAAACAAGAATAGTAGAAATGATGATTTTGGATTTCAAACTAAAGGAGCATATAAGGGCGAGGATGAAGTGCTTTTCAAATTTCAGTGGGCAGAGGAGACAGAAAGGATGGGCTATAGCAAGTTTTTGGAGTCTCGGGATAGAAGAGAAGGGAAAAGAAGCAAACTTCAAGTTCAAAGCACAGAGTAATGACCCCTGGAAGGAGAGATTTTGATTCTCTTGTTCAATCTCAGCAGGAAGTAAGCAATGCCTTTGGTCAAGTCGACATTCAATTGTCGGATTCTATATGGGACGTAGGTGATGGCATTAGCCAAGAGAAGTAGCTGGACAGGGTTTCACATGAATATATCCTTTCTTCATGAATGCAATGATTATCGGAATTATGTTCAAATAAAAGAGATGTGTGTGCAAGAGGCTTTATAATGTTTGATATGCAAAGAATAGAATATTCAAAATAGTACATCATATGAGGAGGAGACCTTTAAATCAAGAAATTTGAGACCTTTAAATGGGTGCAAATACATATAAATCAAGAAATTTGAGACCTTTAAATGGATGCAAATACATATAAATCAAGCAATTTGAGACCTTTAAATGTATGGTCAGAAGCAACAACTCCAGAATCTATTCAAATGATTCTAAACTCTATTTGAAAAGAGGAAATTAATTTGATCCTTGAAGGAAACTTGTTTGGACCAGACATTGGTGAGTTGATAAGCAGCTCAAACAATTAGGCAGAGATTATTATGTGGTGTATTTTTAAAGGGCTCAAAGAGTCATTACCTTCTAGATGGCTATATATTTTGGGAGATGCGTTTGAACATACAGGTAAGAAGAATCAGCCAATGTCTGAATAGTCGGGTGAATTTGAGAAAAAACACCAAAGATCTTCCAATTTTGTTGAATGCCTCTGAGCAATGTGGTTTATTGTTTGTTGTCAATTCCTCCTCAGTCATGGATTGCAGGCCTGCACAAAATAAGAATATTCTTATGATTGGTCTCTATTCTGAAGTGAATAATTTAAAACAATATGATCTGAAGTGAATAATTTAGGTGCTACCTCCTCCTCAGCAGATCTGTAATCTGCTAGGTAGTAAATTGCCAGGTTGCTGGGTTCAAGGAAATTTGAACATGAGTTTTCTCCAATTGACAGTCTATGCAGAATTTGTAGCCATGTTATTTCCCATTAAATAATTCCATGCAGAAATTGTAGCTCAGAGAACCTCCCTAGAAAGCATCATTCTCATAGATAAAAAGGCATCCATTCAAGACACCCTAATTGAAAGGACCACGTCAATTGAAGACATTATTATTAAGGAGAATGAGATGGTGAATGTACAAGACATCATTATTGCAACTGATAAAACAACCATACAAGGTGTCATAAGTGCAACAATTAATATTTGTCAAAGCCATCATAATTTTAACAAGAGAACATCTGTACAGGAAGTCTCATTTATAGGCTACACCAATGCCAAGAAGGGCATCAATACAGGAGGGCACTTATACTGAAGAACATCACCTAAGACATTAACTGTGACATCATTCTCAGCTACATAACCAGTGCATTTCATGTCGACGACAGCATCTCCGACATTATCCATTGTCACATAGAAGTTAGAACATCCATTTTTCTACCAATATAATTTAATTTCACAAGTTGCCCATTCCATGAAACTAGCCTCATCTAAATCAACTTCTTCTGCAGTGTACATATGTATTACAGTGACCTGTAATATGCATGAGTTTTTCTCCTAATGGAATTTGCGAATTTGTGATAGCACCGAAGAAGGATACCTCAGTGAAGTTTCTCATCGATGTGACCAGTCACCAAACTAGGTATTAACTATTAAATAATTTATTTGAGGTACCAAAACTCTCCCAAAGGTTGTAGATCCAATCAATAAAACTAAAAGAAAACCACAATCAGGACCCAGAAGATGAGGCAGTTGACTGGGATTAAACGGTACAATGCAGAAAGTATGAGACACTCGTGGAGAACCTTAGGAACTCATGGCGAACTGTGGAAATTCCTATCATCTGTGACATCATCTAACACTATCTGCTATTAAACAAATAACCTAGCAGGAAATATTAACAGAAATTGACAAACAATAGTTGGGACCTAGAAAATCAGAACTGCAAATGGTTGAATGGATGGCATTCATTAAAGCACGTAGACAATGGCAACCTAAAAGGAAATTTCTAGAAAAAATGCAAATCCCTTGCATCAGCAAAAAACATAAATTTAGGCAGCAAAGTACAAGAATACTTCAAAGTCAAGACTTCATACTTCTGTATATGAATCCTTAGCAAAAAAACCAGACCGGGTGTTTGGAAAGATACCTATTTCCTAATCTCTTATTCCTTTTTAAACAGACATGTGCTGACATAGGTAGGGCTGCTGAGGGGTGGAACTGAAAGTGAATTTTGAAAACCGACGAATAGGAAACATTTTCATGACTTAAATTTAAATTTGGTAGATAGAAATGGCCAATGTATGAATCAAGAAAAGGGGTTTACGATTGTGAAAATTAGACAATGACCATACTGACAACCATCCCATTCTTAGATGCTTCACCTACAACCATCTAAGAAAGTGATATACAGTGTTTCTCATAAAAAATTCCAGGTCTAGCAAGCACCCTAAATAGGACAAACTACAGGACCTTTAACCTTTTGATTTATACAACAGTCCTACTAGATTCCCTTCTGAAATCACCAATGCAAGAACTCATGAAGTTTCACTCTATAAACCCTTGTTACAAGTCCCATAGGCTGGACAGACTACCTGACAGTAATAAAGTTCAAATTATTCCATTTCCCATCTAATCTCAAATGTGCTAATCCTTCAATTTTTATTTTATTTATTCTTTTTAATGCAGATTTATTGTGATATTTCAGATAGGAACTAATCCTATCCTCTTGATTTTCCATAGATCTCAAGTTTCAACATCCAAGACAAATTTCTTCTTTGGAGCAATGTGAACAAAATAATACATGGCTCATGTTCTCACCTAGTTTCATGTTTTTCTTGCGTCAAAAGCCACCTATGCTCAGAAACTTAAAGATATTATTGGGAATGAAAAGGGATTTTAACTTTAATCATTGAAAATAATGACGATGTTCTGTTCTAGAATATAGCTAGAATATATTATGGTCTACAACCCTACACAATCAAATTCCCAAGAACAATCTCCAAGTGATAGTTATTAAGCATCAACCATGCAATTTTTTTGGTCTCTAGAAACACACGCAGCCTTCAAATAAATTGCATACTTTGTTCTCATTATAAATCACAATGCCAATTCTTGAAGTCTATGGTCTGTTCAAGCAACCAAACACAAACAAAAGAGGAAGCTTTACATGGAATGAAAGGTCTTTGCAACTATGGAATTACCTCAACAACAAAGCGATCCCAGATCTTGTCACTGTGAGCTTCCATGACTCCCTTTAAAATCATAAACCCCAAGCCTCAAATGATGTCATCCATTTCAAGGAAGAGCCCCCTCTTCTCACATAGCATCTACAAAATTGGTAAAAACCAACAGAAGATAGCATGACGACTTTAAACCATGTCTCAAAATAACAAAATTAAATTATTGAGTGCATATAAAAACCATGTTAATCTAACAATTTAACTGACCTCTATAAGCGATTCTTGGGGCTGACTCATGTTCTCCACTATGATAGGGCACCCCATAGTTTGACGACCCAATTCCACTGACCAGCTTGCACCACTTTCCAGGTTACCTTTTTAAATAAATTCACCATCCTTATCAAGCACCTACATAGTTTCCAAGGAAATAAACAATTATACTTGAATGGAAAGTTTACGGTCATATTTATTTTTTAACTGTTGGAAGAAGCAATTTATCAATTGGAGAAAAAAAATCACTGCACGGATGGACAATACATAAAGAAGCACAAGAAGATCTGAATTACAATTATAAATCCCCAGTAGATTAGAATTTCAATGTAATATTTTAAAGCACCAGTAAACACCAAGAGTGGAGATGGAATACCAGTTAGTATTATCTCAAGGACTAGGAGGAAAATGTAGAATTATTAGCTTATACAGTCTCTTAAAGCTAGAACCTTTAGGAAATAAAACAAGAAATATTAAGATTAAAGGTAGATATTATCCTACAACACTGTTGGCAAAGAAATTGAGATGTGAGAATGGCACTTACGTTTTTGTAAATGTTCATCCTGGTTTTTTCTAACCTGCATGGAGGAAAATGCAGAATGATTAGCTTAATTGTGCTTAAGCTAAGGAATCCTCCAATTGACCATCCAGTAATATGCTCAGATTCTTTATGCTCCCTTTTCTCCATAGTTTGTTTTGCAACCCACAACTGAATAGTTCGTTTTGAAACCAACAGTCGCTGAAGAAGGCTAAAAAATGGCATGTGCCCAATAAATTTGTATTTTCTGGGTTCTTTTAAATGAGTAATTTCTAGGGCTATGATCTAATAATAATATAGAAAATTCTCATTTCAATCTTAAAAATTATAAAAATTGCGAAAACTTCACACATATCAAATTTTTATGTGTTCAATTTTTTGTATGGACAAGATTAATGGTGCAATCCGAAAACAATAGTCACTGTCATTGGCAGGGACTAAAAATATATCTACTAAATGGGCCTAAAATTTTTTATAGATAAGAAACAAAGGAATCTCTCTTCATAACCAAATATCAATTTTGGAGTTCTTGAAACAAAATAGAAAAATCAATATGTTTTATTTCTTAAGGTTCAACCATATTCCTTCACAATCTGAACGGACATAATCCACGTTCACGTCAACATTGACATCGACATCAACTATATCTTCTTCAATTACACATTTTGTGTCTTGAAAGTCCACAACATGTGACAAATCTGCATACTCGGGTTCATATGATGCATTATTTCTCAATCCTTTTGGAGGACATGTTAACACTACATACCAGTCAATCTCAACTGGATCTTGTACATAGAATACTTGTTTAGCTTGCGATGCTAGAATAAATGGATCATCTTGCCAATGATTTTGGCTTAAAAATTTCTTCATATTCACCATTGTAAAACCCAAATCATCAGTTTTGATCCCTCTCTTATTGTATACATCAATCCAATTACATTTGAACAATGTGTACTCCATAAAAAAATATTCCAATGTAATTATTTCTTCTACCACTCCATAAAATGTTGTGGTTTGAAGTATAGGGTTTGCATCTTTGGAACTTGACCTCATCATTGTTTGAGCTTCCATACACACGCCACTATTTTGGGTGGTTCTCTCATTCTCCATGCTTTTTTTATGGAATCTATAACCATTGGTTAGGTATCCCTTGTACTTATTCACGAATTTCCTGGGACCACACACTAGCCATTTAAGTGTATCAGACACATTTCCATCTCCCTCCACCTGTATAGTTTTAGATTTTTAAATGTAGTTAGAATTCATACATTCAACCTCTAAAAAAAATATTTAATTTCCTGCATGATAATATTCCAATGTAATGATTTTTAAGTACACTTATAATATAAATAATGTACTTACTTGTTGTTTTAACCAGCTAGTAAATTTATGGCTGTGGAGTTTCTGCAATAGAGCTTCATCTTTTTTCGTTTGGGTAATTGAGTTGGCAATCTCCATTTTGTGCATCCTAATTCAACAATTATGGACAATAGATATGGTGGTTAATGTGTTTTGATTAAATATGAATAAAAAAATTAAAGGTCAAATATCCTTAAACAACCTTAAACAAACAAACAAAAAAATTACAGGCCAAATATGTAACTTACTCTATCCATGGATCAACTTCGTTTGTGTGAAATAGAACCCACCTATGGGCTTGTTCCCAACTAATGCCATCCAATTCTGAAGGAATTGGAGAAAATAATGGCTTTCCATCAAGGATAACTTCTTCAACTTCCTCATCCCACACTTCATTTCGACCATGTGTGGATCCAATAGTTTCCATACCTTTCAAGTATCCTCCACAAAACTTTATTGATTCCTCCACAGTATAGCTTTCAGCAATGCATCCTTCAGGCCTATTTTTGTTCTTAACATAACTCTTATATACTTTCATGTTCCTACAAAATTAACAAACAAAAAAATTAAGTAATGTCAAAATCTTTAAAAAAAATATTTGTTGTCTTGATAAAAAGTAAAGTTTCACGTACCTCTCAAAGGGGTACATCCATCTATATGCAACTGGCCCACAATATCGAAGCTCACGTACCAAATGTACATTCAAATGCAACATTATATCAAAGAATGAAGGAGTGAAGTACTTTTCAAGAAAGCACAATGTCTCCACAATATCATTTTCCAGCTTATCAAGACTCTCTACTGAAACTGATTTTGCACAGATTTGCCTATAAAAGTAATAAAGCTTGCAAAGCGTCTTTCGGAAAACAATTGGTAACACATGATGCAAAGCCACTGGGAGGAGTTGTTGCATTAGAACATGGCAATCATGTGCTTTCATACCATGGAACTTAAGCTCTTCCATAGATATATGATTTCTTGGATTAGAGCTGTAACCGTCTGGCACCTTTAACATGAAAAGAACATGACATAGGGTCTGTTTCTCTTTCTTTGAAAGAGTATGTGGTGCAGGTGGAAGGAATATTTTTTGTCCTTTAACTTCTGGCCATAGTGATTTCCTCAAGCCCATTTTTTGCAAGTCATCACGTGATTTTTTCCCATCTTTGGACTTCCCTTTTATATCCAGAAGGGTTCCAAAAATGCTTTCACACACATTCTTCTCCACATGCATTACATATAAATTGTGGCATATTAGGAGTTTCTGCATTCCAACACATCAAGAATATCAGAACAATATTTAATATGGACAAAAAGATAAACAGTCAATTCAACCAAGACATCTAATCACAATGAGGTCAACTAAGCAAGTTGTGTCCAATAATTAGGCATGGTTGATCATGGGTCTACATACCTCTCAATATGGTAGATTGAATAGAATTGATTGTTTCTTCCACACCACAACATCAGTTTTTTCACCTGTTTTACTGTTTCTTTTTCTTTTATTTGATTCAATCTTCCCCCATATTGCTTCCTTTCCCTTTGTTTCCTTAAAAATATCTCACACTTTCACAATTGGAGGGGCATAACGATGCTCCTCCTTCCCATTAAACGGTGCCTTTTGTGAGCGAAAATTATGACGTTGAGGAAGAAATCTCCTATGTCCCATGTACACACATTTCCTACTACAACTGAGGTACTCTGATTCTGTGTTCCTCCCACATATGGGACATGCATTATAGCCTTTTGTTGTGCAACCAGCCATATTCCCATAAGCAGGAAAATCATGGATCACCCACATAAGAATTTCCTTCATGTTAAATGATGTCTTACTATAAGCATCATATTTCCATACCCCTTGGTCCCATAATTCCTTTAGTTCATCTACCAAGGGTTCCAAATACACATCAATGTCATTTCCTGGTTGCTTGGGACCAGGTATTAACAATGTTAGCATACAAAAATTCCTTTTTGTGCACAACCATGGTGGAAGGTTGTATGTAACTAAAACTACAGGCCAAACACTGTATGTGCTGCTCAAGTCTCCAAAAGGATTAAATCCATCTACTGCCATTGCAAGTCGTACATTGCGAGGTTCACTAGAAAAACTAGGCCATTTGTCATCAATAGTTTTCCATGCTGGGCTATCAACAGGATGGCGCATTTGACCATCATTGCTTGCATTCTCAAGATGCCACCTCATTTTTTGTGACATATCTGTAGAGCTATAATGAAGAAAAAAAAAAAATCATTTATATAAAGTATTATCATATAATAACACTATGACAAATGGTAAAGATAATACAAGAAGGGGAAAACTTGAATAAAATTATAGTGTTCAAGATCATACCTATACATTCTTTTTACCCTTGGTGCTATGGGAAAATATCTTAACACCTTGGCTGGAACACCTTTCCGCACCTTTTGAGATTGAGCATCCACCTTCCATCGAGATTTTCCACATGTTGGGCATTGATCTTTACTTTCGTATCTTCCTCGATATAAAATGAAATCATTTGGACATGCGTGTATCATATCATAGTTTAACCCCAATGATTTTATCAGCTTTTTTGCAGCATATGCAGAATCTGGAAATGTGTTATCTTTAGGAAGCACCTTTTTTTGCAATTTTAACATTTGGTCAAAACTTGTATCAGACCATCCACTCTTCACTTTCAGATTGTAGAATTCTACAGTGGCTGACAGTTTTGTGAAGTCAACACAACCTGGGTACAATGGCCTCTTGGTATCTTCGATAAGCTTCTTATATTCATTAACTTCATTTAGTACGTTTGTTGATGCCAACCCCTCATTATCACAACTCTCATTGATGTTTTGATTAAGACATCGATTGGCATCATTCACTATTTCAAGCATTTGATCACCGACAATGGTTGCATCATCATCATCATCATCAATTAGAGGTTCACTATCGTTCCTAAACAATGTTTCATGCTCATCACCTTGATTATCATAATCACGTTCCACAACATGTTCATAACCCTATTAATAAGAAAATCAAAATTTATGTTAATAATTTTATGGTTTTTATGAAAATTAGAATCAATAGCATTTGGTCAACCTAGTCAAATAGGACCCTTGACTAATATGAAATGGCTTACCAGTTGAGATGAAATATGCTCGAGAACTTCATGTGGCTCATTTTCATAATGTTGCCTGTCCTTGCCAATAATAGATGGAATCTAAAGGAGACAAAGAAAAAAAATTGAAGTTTGCACATATAAAAATAAGTGATATCTTTATTGTAAAACATATAAGAGTAAAACTAGTTCAATTCAAAAAAAATTCAAGATACTTGAATGGGAATGCTCTCTCCATGGAAATACCAAATGTTATATTGTTCGATTATACCATCACAAATCAAGTGCTCTCGTACTTTATCAAATGTTTGTACTTTCACTATGCCACATTTATTACATGGACATTTTGTGGACATCTTATTCCTTGATTGCTCCTCGGAAAAATTTAAGAATTCCTCAACCCCATCTCTATATTCTTTTAGTGTTCTACACATAACCAATTTACAAGTCATATAAATTTAATTGAGAAAAAGTTACCACTTATACATTTTTCACATATCACGATGAATAATCAAATATACAAACTACACTTATTTTTCAATTTCATCCAATTTCTTTTGTCCATTTGATAATATGTTCCAAGGTCCTTTGAAATTGCGTCTGCAAAGAGCTATATAAGTTAGTTGATACTAAATATAGATAAAAAGTGAATTGAAGATAGATTAGTTAACTAATTGTCAAGAAATTCAGTTACAAGTGAAAAATAATTCTGTCTCTATACATTTGACTGAGTAATTTGATAATTGACTTGATGAAAGATTAAAGAAGAATATACATAAACAAGATCACAATAAATTAGCATGAAGAGAATTTTATTAGACTACAGCCCTACAAGATTCTCAACATGGTATCAGAGCTAAGGTGGTAGTCAAAGAAGGGCATATTAAGTGGCACTTAAGGATTAGATCACAGTCAACAACAACTCAAATATCTTTCGGATAGAGAAAAGTGATGGGCTCGATCTCTATTACAATCATCAAAGAAGAAGGGACTCGGTGAAGGAACAATGAAGTATAAATGTAATATTCTATTTTGGTCAATTTTGCCTTATGTAGTTAGATTATAAATAAAAGTGAGTAGAGGGGGACATAACTCACTCAAAAAATAAAAAGTGCGCTCCCTAGTAGACACACGTTGTAACTTAAGTGAGCCAAGGGGGCCAAGAGACCACGTAGAGAGGGGGCCCACGTAGACCAAGATGGAGCACGTGGCAAAGGGAGGCTACGTTGGAGGAGGTGAGCCTTAGGGTTTGAGAGAGGCTAACGCTATATAGAGGGAGAGCCTCCTCATTTTGGTCATTCGATGTTTATGATATTGAGCTAGTCATTTCGACTTCTTGAGCATGCTGGTTGTTTAGCTAGTCTGCAGCACTGTTTAATGCACCGAGTGTCTCCGTTCGAAGATCTCATCCTCAGCCCCAGGGGACTTTGAGTGCTTGCTCGGGTGAGGTTGTCCCATCGGTATTTTGCAGGAGGGTTGGAGTTTGGCTTTTGCAAAGGAGCAGTGCATCCATAGACTGCGCAGTCCTGAGAGGGAGGACGTAGTCCATTTATGGGGAGCTCCGGATTGGGTTTCTTTCGGAGGTTTTGAGCTTGGAGATTGAGCAAGGGGCCAACCCTTTCCTGTGGGAGGATTTTGGCAGAGTTTGTGGCCGTGTTTTGGTGGTTTCCATTCAGCCTCAGCGCAGAGCCTTGGAGGATAGCGTAGATCCTCAAGGGGGTGATTTTCGAGGGTCAGTCATTCTAGAAATGCTCTCTGAGTTTTTCTGGGTTTGGTGAGTAGAGGCTGATTCCAAAGTTTCAGCTTATTCCGAGTAGGGGAGAAGCCCCAAATACTCATCTTGTTCCAGCAGTAGCAGCTACAAGGCAGTTTTCTAGCATCTAGGACGCAGATCACAGAGCAGCCATTCCATCAACATTCTGAGCATATTTCTTTGCTTTCCTTGAGCAAGTCTAGGTGCCATCACTCTGATCACCTATTGTACTCACTTATATTTCTCAGCATAATAAAATGGCTCAGCATTCTCTTTGCATTTCTTGAGTATATGTTCGTGTTCTATATATATATGCTATTGTATGCTTGCACTACAATTATTTTTCTCCTTGAGCTTTCCAGTACTATACCACTTGGTGTGTTTTCCCCATACTCTTAGACAGAGTCTGGAAAGGGCCAGATAGCCTCCAGATCTCACCCTCTTTTCAGAGGTGAAATATCTGGTAAATGCCCTCCCAGTCCATCTCTGGTTGGAATTTGCTTGTGTTTTAGAGATATCTCTGAAATGGGATATTACAGTGGTATCAGAGCATAGATCTAGCTCAGCCTGTGGAGCTAGTTGTCTATGACACCGGGGCATAAACCCTACATCTGCTACAGAGGTAGGAACTACAAAGATATTGAGCATAGGTTGGAGAACACCTACAGAGAGGGTGACTGTGCTAAGGTGGTGGATGCAGAACAAAAAAAGCCAATGGTAGATGATAGTGAGGCAAAACAGTTTGGGGAGGCACTCCTCAAATCAGTGCAGGATCTGGCGAGACAGATTGAGGTGATGGGTCAGATATTCACTGTTGTGGAGGCTAGACAGCGTGAAACCCCAAGGGGTTTCCATGTTGGCGAGGGGTCAGGCACATCCCATCCACTCCACACCAGGCATCACATGCACCCACACGTTCCACTATGCCCACCTTTCTGGGTGCAGAAACAGGGGCAGGAGTATAGCATGAGCCAGAGCCTGGTCACATGGGTGACTATTTTGCTGAGTACCAGGCATATGGGTAGGAGTTCAGGGATGCCCTTTCATTTAGACATTTTGTTCAGCTCCAGCGGGACAGCAGACCCGGTGATCATCACAGAGAGCACCGGCATTATCATGATGGGGACACACAACATACAGCGAGCCGATTCCATTTGCCAACGTTTGATGGCTCATCAAACAGTTCGACAAAGTCTTGGGTGGAGAAGCTGGATATATATTTCCAGCTTAACCAGATGGCAGAGTCGGAGGCCATCAAGGTGGCTATGCTACATTTGGATGATGAGGCCCAGGACTGGTGGTTCCATGGGATGGTGACACTCGGGCATTCGACAGTGACCACATATGTCGAGTTCACCCGGAGACTGATAGAGAGATTTGACCGGAGGGATCTGGAGGAGCATTTTGTTGAGTTGACGAGGCTCAAATAGACTGGGAGCCCGGAGATGTATATTGCAGATTTCCTGAGGGTTTCAGTGATGGTGCCAGATCTATCTGCAGCACAGATGATCTACATGTTTGTTGAGGGGTTAGCAGAGCCACTTTGGGGTCTAGTCAGATCCACTAGACCAGCCACACTCCAGGATGCCATTGGCAGGACCCAGGATTTGCAGGATGCCTTACCCAGGACTAGGACACCTTACCCCCAGAGACAGGCTTTCCAACCAAAGGGAAAGGATGTGAGGCTTCTGCCTCCAAAGGGGAATCAGGGTAGGGTACAGCTAGATGATGATGCCAGGAGGGAGTTGAAGAAGAAGAGGTTGTGCTTTACCTGTCAGGAGTCGTGGGCACCAGGACACAGATGTGCTGCGGGCCAACTATGTTTCCTCAATGGGACCTCCACGATCACGCCCAACTATGACAAAATTTGTGAAAAAACTAGATGGAATACCAGAAAACACTCTGCCTCCAACACTCCCACACAGAAAAGCCCTCTAATGGGAGCTTGCTCCTTTTCATTTACAACTCCTTATGTGAGAGAACACTACAAGCTCCATCTCAACATGATGAAGTCTAGATATTGTGAGTAATTCAAAACGAGGCTTTGCGAATTATTCAATTGTCTACATTTGGTATACATGATAATAATGGCATTACCCACAAACACATATCCTCGTAACCAGTACCTAGTTCTCTAAGAAACAATTAATGTTTCTAATATGCTCAGTTAGAGATGAAGGATTCTCCTGGGAGGTCAATTTGCTAGTTTGGGGTGTTGTACTTTTAGTAGTTAAGGGGTTAGTAGTTAAGGTGTTTAGGGGTGAAGGGTTAGGGGTTAATGGTCACAGGTTAAGAGGATAAGGATTTATGGCTTAGGAGGTTCATGGATTAATATAGGTTAGGGTTAATGTCATAAGATTTAATGAATGAAGGGGTATATGGGTTATGCTTTATGAGTGCAGGGGTTAAGGGAATATGGATTGGGGGTTAAGGGGGTAGGGAATTTAGTGGTTATGGGTTAAGGGCTTATGTTTTGTGATAATTGGACTCCTAATCCCCTTATCACCATTATTTTGGGTTCCCTTATCAATTTCTCTCGTTGCCTTCCCTCTAGGTCCCCTAGGCCCTATGAAATTAGGTCCTAAGCTCCCTTCTCATTCTCTAATGCTAGGATTATAGATCTTAGTAAACCATGCTTGCACCTCTGACTTCTACACATACATGCTACCCTTGTGTCCCCTTGGCCTGTTCAAGACACCATAAGATACCCCCCCCCCCCATAAAATTTTTTGTTATGTCATTCCACTTTTCCTAATGTTATGACCCCCCAAATTTGGTCTCAATGCCCCTACAAGTACACCCTTGGGCCCCCTTGGCTAAGGGCGTAAACGTATTAGGGGTTATGGGTTGTGATAAGGGAGCCCATAATCCACTTATCACAACTATAAATAGGCTTATGAACACCATCAATATCTATTGTAGGTGTTGTGATGAAAGCAATAATGAATACAAAATTTGTGGTCAATAGGACAGGGAAAAAGTATGCCAGAAACATAGTAGGAAATTTTGGAAAAAAGGTTTTAAGTAACCGGGACTACGCTCCCGCTCTTATCTCCTTAACCCTGCTCTTCTTTAAACTCTTTAAACCCTCCCTGTAATGGGATCTTGCTCCTTTTCATTTACAACTCCTTATGTGAGAGAACACTACAAGCTCCATCTCAACGTGATGAAGTGTAGATATTGTGAGTAATTCAAATCGAGGCTTTGAAAATTATCCAATTGTCTACATTTGGTATACATGATAATAATGGCATTACCCACAAACACATATCCTCGTAACTAGTACCTAGTTCTCTAAGAATCAAGTAATGTTTCTAATATGCTCAATTAGAGACGAAGGATTCTCCTGGGAGGTCAATTTGCTGGTTTGGGGTGTTGTTTTCAACTTTGGATACTTAGTGGTTAAGGGCTTCAAGGGTCAAGCGTCAAAGGCCAAAGGGATTTAGGGTCAGAGGATTTAGCGGTTAAGGACTCAATATTTAGGAGATTTAGCTATTAGTGGTTAAGGGGTTAGTAGTTAAGGTGTTTAGGGGTTAAGGGTCACAGGTTAAGAGGATAAGGATTTATGGCTTAGGAGGTTCATGGATTAATATAGGTTAGGGGTTAATGTCATAAGATTTAATGAATGAAGGGGTTTATGGGTTATGATTTATGAGTGTAGGGGTTAAAGAAATATGGATTGGGTATTAAGGGAGTAAACATATTAGGGGTTATGGGTTGTGATAAGGGAGCCCCTAATCCACTTATCACAACTAGAAATAGGTTTATGAACACCATCAATATCTATTGTAGGTGTTGTGATGAAAGCAATAATGAATACAAAATATGTGGTCAATAGGACAGGGAAAAATTATGCCAGAAACATAGTAGGAAATTTTGGAAAAAAGGTTTTAAGTAACCGGGACTGCACTCCCGCTCTTATCTCCTTAACCCTGCTCTTCTTTAAATTCTTTAAACCCTTTCTACAGAGCAATTCGATTTTTTGGATGGAAGGCAAATCCATGAATCAGTGGGGGTAGCTCAAGAAACCCTCCACAGCCTCAAAAAGAGTGGGAAAAAAGGAGATATAGTAAAAATTGACCTCTCTAAGGGCGCCTATGATAGGATCAATTGGATGTTTTTAAGACTCTTGCAGTTGACACATCTTGGCTTCAGAGGGGAGCTCAAAGGTATTGAAGTAGCGGTCAATCTCTAGGTAACCCATCTCCTCTATGTAGATGACATCTTGCTGTTTAGTAGCGGGAGTATAGAAGACTGTCGGTGTTTAAAGAAGATCTTAGACATTTTTCTAAAAGCGACTGGACTAAGTATAAATGGCCAAAAATATTCCCTGACCACTGTAGGGCTCTCAAGGGTGGAAGTGGACAGAATAAAAGACTACCTTCACTTTCAAGTTAAAACTCTATAGGACTCCTTTAAGTATCTGGGCTTCTTTCTTAAGCCGGATAATTATCGGATTCAGGATTGGAAATGGCTCTTAGCTAAAATTGAGAACAAGATGAATCACCGGAGTTTCAAATGGCTGTCCAGAGTAGGGAGGTTGGTTCTAATCAAATCTGTGGTGATGGAAATTCTGGTTTACTGGGCTAGCCTCATTTGGATGCCAAAAATTATTCTGATGAAGATCAAAAAAATCTGTAGCAGATTCCTATGGGCAGGCTCCAAGTCGGAACACTTAACCCCTTGGGTTGCATGGGAAAAATTAGTCAGACCAAAATGTTAGGATGGTTGGGGAATAAAGGACCTCTTTCCATTCTCAAGGTCTCTAGCGGCGAAACTAGCTTGGAGACTAATCACTACGGAGAACCTCTGGACTTCGGTAAGAAGGAGGAAATACATATACCCTATGCCAACTCTGGTCTGGCTCAGACTGCCTCAAAAATCATTCAAGAATTCGTCGATGGTGTGGAAGGCTTTGGTGGCAGCTGTAAAAATTATCGAACAAGGTTTGGCCTAGAATGTTGGGGATGGGAGATTGGTCAGACTGGGTCGAGATTCTTAGGTGGGCTGTATGGGTTCTTTTGTTCTCTCGAGAGACGTGATTGAGCACCTTAATATCATTAAGGTGCTCACAGACTTGTATGTATACCCCTAAGTTGGGTTATGCTTGTTTGATGTCTCAGTTGCGGTGGGTGCACTCTCAGACTTGTATGTATACCCCTAAGCTGGGTTATGCTTGGTTGATGTCTCAGAATGGGTGGGAGGATCCTGTCTAGTGGTCAAAACCATTATGGAAGCTAAAAGGGCCGGCTAAGACAAGATTGTTTTTCTGGCATATTCTTCAGAAGAAAGTCCCCACCTGGGATTTCCTTCAAAAAAAAAGGGAAAATTGGTCCAGGGTGGTGCTCTCTGTTCAAAGACAGTGAAAAATCAGTGCAACACATTTTTCTTTCTTGCCCCTTTACCATCAGCCTTTGGAATGAAACGCTAAGGATGACAAATATTCCTCAGAGATAGGAAGGCTAGCTACTCTCAGAAGCATGGCAAAGATGGTGGCAGGAATCTCCTAATGACAAAGTTAGAACTATGCCCCTCTTGATTGCCTGGGGAATGTTGATTGCAAGAAATTAGTTCATCTTCAAAGATACTCTTTTCCCTATCGGTAAACTGGAAACAGAAGGGGCAGCCATCTTTGAAAACATCCCTAACCCTTGCGACTCTCAGAAATTCAGAGTTGTTCAGAGGGAAGTGGTTAGGGAACTATACCCTTATCACCATTTTTTTTTTTCTAAGTGAGACTAATTCTATTAAGTGTAAAGAGTACTAGTACAAGACTGCCTCAGCGTCTGCTGTGAAAGCCAGACAGCTGGGCTTGATAAGCATGCTGTTCATAAAAAGTCTGGATTGCCCATAATGGGAAACCAATCCTGTTAACATCATAGTCTGGACCGCCCATGGTAGGGAAACCGGCCTTGAATTTATACAAACCATAGAGACATAAATATATAAACTGAAAACGTCTATCAGCCATTCCAGCTGTGCTCTAAAACTAAAAAGCAAAAAATCTCCAACAGTGATTGAGCAAAGAAACCTGGAGAAAATGAAGTCTGCGCACATCGGCTCACCCTTCATGCTCTGGAGACATCGGCTCCTCAACGATCCTGCAACCATATTCGTAGTCATTACTGCTGTCAGCCATGTCAGCTTGGCTGCCATCCTTCAGGTCCGGGTCCTTAGCATCATTATTCAACACAGCTTGAGATGGGAGAGTAGAGGAATCCGAGAGACTCTCTCTGCCAGTGGAGTGAGGGGCGCGAGGAGATGAGGGAGATGCAGGACGGGCAGGGGCCTGATGAGGAATTTCGTCACGGAGGGAGACGATAATGAAGGCAGTGATAATGGAATGAACAGAGGTACAGTGAAAACGAAGCTCTGCATGCTGAGAGGTTTGCCTTATGGTGGACCCCGAATGCACTCTGCCAGGAGGGTTAGAATTTGAAAAAGGAGCAGAAGGGCCAACGTGGCTGGAATCTTGAATGCACCCTCGACCTCTGACTCTGCCTCTGCGCGAAGCAGGAGGAAGAACAGGCTCTTCACTAGCAGATGAGGAACCCGAATCATAGGAGGGCGAGGGTGGATTAAAGGAGGCTTGACCCCGGCTGATTCCACGCCGACGGCGCATCCGCGGTCAGAGACGAGGCATGGAGAAGGGAGTAGGGCAAAGGTGGCGCGAGAATGGTGAGACGTTAGAAGTAACAGAGGCCCTGAGAGCAGAGGGACGACGACCAACGGGAGCCAATTGAACACCAGCAGGAATGTCTGAGCCTTCTATGAGCTCTACAGAGACGCCAGGAGGAAAAGTAACACTGCAGAAGGGGCTATTGGAGAAGTGAATTCCAGTGAGAATCTCCAAGCAGGCCAGAAGACTGCATCGACGCCCTGTTTGAGTTTTAATGCTGGAGTCGGCAAAGCCAGGAGGGCATTCAACGCGGAGGGGAGTCAGAGCTCTCCCACAGCTGCTACTATCGTGCTCACGTTCCATAATGAGAACAGAGATCAGAAGAACCGCCATATACAGAGGCATCGGAGAGCAGTTAAGCGGCGGATTGACAGCCGAGGAGGCATATTAATAACGTCATTAAGGCTGATGCAGGAGGCCATGTGGGCATCCCATGCGAGCTCCTTTGGGCGCTGCGCAGAGGCCAAAGTCCCATCAGACTGCCACCACATCCGCATCCAGAGTATACCCTTATCACCATTATTTTGGGTTCCCCTATCAATTTATCTCGCTGCCTTCCCTCTAGGTCCCCTAGGCCCTATGAAATTAGGTCCTAAGCCCCCTTCTCATTCTCTAATGCTAGGATTATAGATCCTAGTAAACCATGCTTGCACCTCTGACTTCTACACATATATGCTACCCTTGTGTCCCCTTGGCCCGTTCAAGACACCATAAGATTTCCCCCTCCCCCCCAAAAAAGGAACTTTTTGGTTATGCCATTCCACTTTTCCTAATGTTATGATCCCCCAAATTTGGTTTCAATGCCCCTACAAGTACACCCTTGGGCCCCCTTGGGTAAGGGAGTAAACGTATTAGGGGTCATGGGTTGTGATAAGGAAGCCCCTAATCCACTTATCACAACTATGAATATGCTTATGAACACCATCAATATCTATTGTAGGTGTTGTGATGAAAGCAATAATGAATACAAAATTTGTGGTCAATAGGACAGGAATCATCAAGATTTTGAACCATACAATGTAAAGATGGTTTTCAATGCTAGCTAGTGATCTAGTCACATAAAAGAGTCCCTCATAAATTTGTGCTTTAGGACACCCCTAGGATTCAATAATTAATCTAAAGTGAGAGGATTCGTTGCTAAGGTGACAATGGAAACGACCTTGGGTTGAAACAAAATGACACTTAGTGATCCTTACAAAACTAGGGTGTCGGTGTCATCATCAAGAAGAGGCACAATTGACAAGTGGAAACATCTCACATTTAAAGGCACCAAGCAACAAATATTTATGCATGTTTTTCCACCGAGGGTACCTTAATTCACATTTCCTAAGGCACAAATCACATATTTGGATTAATTTTGGATAACTTGTCATATTCCACTAGCTTCGTGCATGAAGAGGAGCTTCCATGCTTTAAAAATATTTTGGAGGATTTCATGGCATAGTCAAGGGTCTCATGTATAAAAGAAGAACGTCATAGCTAGTTGGTTTACCTTTTCTTTCACACATTGAGAGACAAGATTCATGTATTTTAAGGTGTGTTTTATTGTTGAGTTCACATATTTGGAAGCACAATTGCACAAGTGGAAACATCTCAAGAATGTCATAAGAGTAAAAAAGATTTAGAATTCCTACCATATTTATTAGGATTTAGATTTCACACTAATGTTTTCTGCAGTTTCCTACCTTTTTTTTAATAATTTGGTTTAAATTGAGAATAAAACTCATTACTATTCAATGAAATTATGAATTAGATTTCCCACCAATATTTTTAAGAGTTTCTAATTTCCATTTTGTTTAAATTGAGAATATAACTCATTCTTATCCAATGAAATCACTATTTATATTTCTTGCTATTTTTAGATTTCCCACCATTTTTATTAAGATTTAGATTTCCCACCAATATTTTTAGGGTTTTTTACTATTTAAATTGAGAATAGAACTCATTCCTATTCATTTGAGTGTGCTTTAGATACCATTGGAGTCACTATTGAAGTCAGCGCGCCATGACTACAAGAAGAAGAAATGAAAAAGGGTAAATTTATGTTTTATAATAATGAATTATTTTAAGTTATTTTTTTGTGATTTTGGACGTTTTAGCTGTTTTTTTTTTCTTCGCCTGAAGCAAGTGTGCATGTATATTTAGGTAGATAAATATATTTTTTTGAATAAGTTTTTTTTGGGTTCGTCAACCTTTTTATTGTGCTGGTGACATCGGTCCCGAATCACATTGGTGACATCTATCCTCAATGCATGTTTGGCTAGGCTACATGTGCTTTAATTCTTGATGGCCTTCATCGTTTTTATGAGGCAAAACCACGTGATCTACATTTAATTCTGGATTGCCTCCACAGTTTTAGATGTTTTCATGCTAATCCCTTCCATCAAAACCACAGTTAGCAGTTCCTCAGCAAACACAGCAAATTGCCAGTGTTGCATGCTAATCCCTTCCATCAAAACCACAGTTAGCAGTTCCTCAGCAAACACAGCAAATTTCCAGTGTACAGCAATCACAGACATCATCTGCATTGTGCAATATCCAGACACAAGTAGTAAACCAAATTAAGTAGCAGCAGAAACCTTCCCAGGTTGTTGCTCACTGTCATGAAGATTATCAGAGTTAGGATGGCTGTTTGCTGCTGTTTGTTGTGCTTTTGTGAAAATGTGTCGAGGCCACTAAGTATGTTAAATACAAGGACTCATACAGATGAATACGTTCGTTTGCATAATCTCAATGAAAAGTCATCCAGACTGATGAATAAAGAAAATGACAATTTTTTCAATGGCTCTGACTGGAGTAGGACCGGCTGGTAATGTAAAGGCTATAGGAATTGTCTATGATCGGTGGCTATTCCCGCATTATCGCCTGCCTCCACCTCTGCTTGCTCTGATGCAGGCACAGGATCTTGCTACGTGTTTCTGGTGCTGGATAAATATAACGAAGGTCTGGATCTAGCTAACGATCATCAGTTTATTAAAGTTTTGCATAAGGGTTGGGCTTAGGCAAATTCTGTGGCCCTTCATTGTGACCAGTCAAATATATGACATCTGATCGAAAGGATTTGAGGCATATTGCAGTGACAATTTTAGGCGTCTTTTTTATAAGGTTTCCTCATGTGAGAGTTTGTAATGGTTTTTGGTATGCCCAGAAGATAATCACATCACTTAATTTATGTTTTCTGCCAAGATATCATTCCATCGTTTGATTACATTCTCACAATAATGCAGAATCAAATTACCTGTGTTTCTTAATCAAAAATTCAAAAAAAATTGAGACTTGCAAGCAAATGTTATGCTGGTTGTCTCTGCTAGAAATGTTAGCGTTGAACCATAACACTGCTCTGCAATTTGCGACTTCTATATCGGTGACAACAGATTTCATTCAACCTGCCAAAACGTTGTTTACGAAGTTTTATTTCGAAAGAAAATTCAATATAGTGTCTTTTAATGTGAGAATACCAATATTTTCAGTCACAAGATTTCCGAATCAGCATGCATATTATTCCTTCACCTTGCAGATGTTCAATATTTTCATAGAAGTATGTTTTAATGATCAATACAGATTTCCCAATATAAGTTTTTTTCGGGTTTTGTTCGGTTATAATACTGCGTTTTCAATTTTTGATGAATATTATGTTGGTTTACTATTACGTTTTTATGTTAGCACTTTTATTATGACATTATCTTCATTAGTTTCAGAATTTATTTGGCATAGAAAGTAACTAGAAGAATTGCAAATCGCTGTAGATTATTGTCAACAGATGGACTTGCGTTAATTTATATAATTCTTTAAGTCCCTAAATTATATATCTGCCATACTGATCAACTGAAACTTCAAGATGAACCATATATAATTTGTCCCAATTTCAACCAACATTTTGGGGTGAAAATCATATCATTTATGATGTCAATTATGAAGTTGTGTCATATAACCAGTCCTATATGGTGTCTGCCTTTCTGGAGGAGGTTCCGATATAGCAAATAGACCTTTTATAAGCCAGAAATGATTCATCTTCATCACACTTATTTTGTCTAATTTAAACTTGCAAGCAATGGCAGATTATGTCATATAAATTGTCCGCCTCTTTATGTTTCAGCTCATAATTATATATAGGAGAATCACTCAAGATTCATAGTATAATATCTGCATCTGTCGACCCGTAAAACAATGTTTTTCACAGTATAATGCTCTACACTTCTTTAACATTTGAATAAATCCTTGTTTTTTTTTTTGACATAATCGGTTGCTGTTTGTATTCAAAAAGAAAAATTTGGGAGTCTAGGCTCCATTGTTACAGGGAAATATGTTTGAAAAAAGAGATAGAGAGGGACATCAGTAAGGCCAGCTTCCCCTACACTCCGATTATGCTTGGCTATTGTAAGAGTTGATCTAGTGTAGATTCGGACAAACTGTGATAATAAAAAAATACATTTGTAAAACATGTTAAAGAGAGGCTATCTTTAGAGCATGTAAATCCTGCAATAATATGCCTTCAAGGCTTGTAGATCCTGCATTTGCTGTGCTGAAACTGGGCTCAATGTTTCCAAAAAAATTCCTAGTTGCCATCGAACTCTTGGGCGTGAAAACAACAAATGCCTCTACAGGCAATCTAAGAGAATTTGTCCTGTTCATGGAAGAAAATAGAAAGACTCAAAAGCATTGCATTTGAGGCTGCTGAGAGGTTTGGAACAAGCCCTGTTTGCTTGTGCATCGGCCTCCTTATTGAGGGAGCGAAGGACATGAATAAATCGAGTTTCTTGCATTAGCTGGGTGAGCACATGGCATAGATTTATTATTTGTTGGAGAGCTAAATTGGAGGCTGTCCGATTGTGGACCATTAAGCTAATGATGATTGCTGAATCTCCGATCACTGTTGCTATGCGAATTCCGAGAACTTGGAGCTGAAGGAGGCCTTGGTATAGAGCGAGGGCTTTGGCTCTGTTATTGGAAATGGGGCCTAATCCCCATTCGTAAGCAAGGATGATGTCTTTGTTGGCATTACAAATAATTCTGCCTGCCCCAGCCTTGCCAGGATTAGACTTGGAGGCTCCATCAAAGAATAGATAGTGCGTGTTACAGCTTCTTATCCAGCCTGCAAAATCCTTATCCTTCATTCTAATTTTCCAACTGCTGTTAGAGATTTGGTTACTGTTGGTGTCGTTTCTGTTTTGGCCATAATATTGGCCCCTGTTTCTTTGATCGAGTAGACATCCTATATAATTCCATTCTTCAACGAAGAGACCAGCAGTGTCAATGCTCCTTTGACACTTGACAGCTATAGTTTCCAAAGCGAGTCCTCTTGCCTTGTTATATAGCTTCCTAATTTTGATTTTTTTATCTCTGAAGATTGTTTGATTGCGTGCTAGCCATATGCGCCATAGAATAGTATAAGGGAGAGTGCTCCAGACTCGTCTTGCCACATTGTTCTTCTTGCGCTGCCAGGGGTAATTCTTCTTCCATAAGTGTAAGAGTTCGGCAATGGTGTTGTGGGAATCCCAGGGGAGCTAGTCCTTTAGGAAGGCTTCTTTCCAACAAGCAGCGGCGAAGGGGCAATTCATGAAAAGGTGCTGAATAGTTTCCTCAGCTGCTTGACAGTTTGGGCAATGGGAGGGACCAATAATACCACGCTTTTTCAGATTATCATAGGTTAGCACTTTCCCTTTTAGAAGAACCCATATGAAGAATTTAATTTTTGGAAGAGTCTCTAATTTCCAAGTAGTTTTCCATTGAGTCCATATGGGCGTGGGGCGATCACTGTTACAGATTTGTCGGTGGGCAGTTTTGACAGTATAGTTGGTGCCTGAAGGGTCCCAATAGAAGCAATCATCTTCGTTTTGTTTGGTGGGGGCAATACCATGGAGTTGAGTCTGCAGATTATCCAGGCTTGAACGTAGCTCGTCAAGTATAACAAGGAAATGCCAACCTGTCCAGAGATGAGTGTGAATATCCCATTTGGATATCTGGCTCAAGCTGTGAATCCCCTTGTTGTCAAGGAAGGTGAGGATATGATGGGTTCCAGGCTTACTGCTGATAGGTAGCTGGCCCATTTTTTTATCAGCCCCTATTCTAGTGTTGTTGCCTCCCTTGGGGACCTTAGAAATGTTAGAAGCAAGGATGGGAATTGATTTTTTACACAACCCCCAGATTTTGGTGCAGGCTCTGAGAGGAATATCGTGGTCTAATAGAAGCTGCCTTGGAGAATTTAAATATTTGGTTTCCAGCACATTCTTCCACCAACCAGATTCTCCATTGATGAGTCTCCAGATTATCTTGCCACCAAAGACCAGGTTTAGTAGCTGTGGTGATCTGATTTGCAGCCCTCTAGAGTAACTTTAATCCAGAATTGGTTGATTGTATCATTTTGGTGCTTCCAGGCAGTGTGGTTCCAAAGGGTGGCGATTCCCCCTGAAGCTCCCCTAGATTCAAAGATGCTTCCATCATATTGCCTGAGGCGATCAATAATCCCTCTCATTTCTTGGTATCCTTGCTTTGTTTCTTGTAACAGTAATATTCTTGGTTTTTCCTGAGTTATCAAATCATTCAGAGCTGTGATTTTAGAGGGGTGCCTTAATCCCCTGCTATTCCAGGATAGGACTTTCATCATTCGGTGAGAGGGGTATGGAGAGTTGCTCGCCCTCCCTGATCTTTGTATGTGCCTTCCTTACTGTTTTTCCCCAAAATGTAATTTTCTATAGGGTTTTGAGTGCCCATCTCCTGCCTGGTCCTTCTCTGTGTTGTTTGGTCGATCTCCTGCCTGGTCCTTGTTTCCTGTGAGTGTCCAGATTGGCCCCATGTTCTTTAGTAGAGCTTCTGGTTGATCTTGATGAAGGAGGGTCATGGGAGAATGAAGGAGAAGGGTTTGCAGGGGAAGTGGGAACAGGATTGCCATCCTAAGATGGAGGTAGAGTGATGGGGGGTCATCATCAAGGGAAATGGAGGAGAAGGGATTAGAGGACTATAAATATTTCTTGGGAGGGGAGGGTGGAGGAGTCGACGAGGAGGAAGGATTAGGTTTGAAGGGAGCAAATTTGGGAGGAGCTTCAGCTAGTTGGGCAGCAGTAGTCTTTTTCCTCTTGACAATTTCCCATTGTTTCTCGGGCTGAACATTTTCATCATTAACAATTTTAGAGCATCGATTGGCAAAATGACCGTACTCGTGACATACCTTGCATTTAAATGGGATTTGTTTTAATCGCTATAGATTATTGTCAACAGATGGACCTGCGTTAATTTATATAGTTCTCCAAGTCCCAAAATTATAAACAAAGGCACAACAACATCAAGAATCTAGACTGCTTTGAATCTCTTCTATAATTGGGCTGCTTACGATAACCCATTGAATTTCATAATTTTGTATATGGCAGACTTTTCCTTTGCCTTTTTCAACTAGAAGCCCAGTATGTTAGCGTGCAGTTGTCTCTTCTACTGCTGTTCAACTACCCGTGCAATTTTCTCTTCTACTGTTGTTCAACTTACCAATTCCATCTTGTTTTATCTGTGTCTAGCCCTCTTTCCTAAACTATTTCACTTAGAATTAAAATTGTAATCCTTATTTAATAATGCTCGATGACACAACAGGTCTCTTTACAATAATGTATGCTACAAATTTTATGTAGAAGCCTAAAAGGTAGTCACATGAAGATGAATATAGACAGATTCCAGAGAAACTGGGGTTTATTCCTGAAAAGTATGAGCCTCTATTGGTTAGTTGCCTTTTTTGGAGTCCATAGAATGATAACCGCAATGGCTTTGAGAGTTTTATTGACATGCACATGGCATCCATTGCTACAATATATCATTCAAGTGTTTCACTCAACATGATTACTATTAGATTCTTTTCTCTCTTTATTTTTTTATATTGGACTTTTGTAATGGTTCTTTCAGCCTAGTTGTTCACATAGAATTTTTTTTAAACTTTTTTTAGCCTAGTTGTTTACACGGAAATAGTTTATTGTTTATCTTTAGGCAAAATAACTCCTCAATTATTGTTATATGTGAACCCATTCACACCACCCTACAATTTCTTCCCTGGAAATGGTAATGTCATTGTGGCTTTACACTATAAAATTTTACAACTCATACTTCTCTTTAAGAACAAAAATGAAATTGAACTCTTATGATCTGAATTGAACTCTTATGAAATGACAAGGATTTGCTAATAAAAATGTTTTTTTTGTTATGCAGTCTATCCGCGGATATCCATACCGAGGTAAGAAATTATTTTTCGTTCTGGACGTCAATGATTTTTTAACAATTATTGTGTTTTCTTTTCTACTTTAAGTGATCTCTTACTAACTTTTATTAAGTGTCGCAATCTATATGTGTAGGTATCCAATAGGAATGAAAGACATCGCAAGAGATCACTTTTAACAGTGAGTAAAACCACAAAGTCAAGCCACATTACCAAAAAAATGACAACATTCGATGTGGCATCATCAAAAAACATTCACAAAATAGAGCACCAGGATCTGTTTCCCCATTACAACATGAATCTAGTTGCTTTAGTGTCAACACCAATTCTAATGCACATATTCTTGAGAAAAATGTGGATGAACCATTGGAAGGTATGATCATTTTTCAACTTTATATTTCTTGTATAAATACTTCAAGATTTTATGTTAAGAGATTCATATTGATATTGTCTCAAAAGGTGTGATTTGTTTTCCAAAAAATTCTCAGCACGTACCATCACAACAACTTTATGGTTTGGAGCAAGAACCATCACAACTAGATCATGATATGGAGCAAGAACAACCACAGCAAGAGCATGGATTGGAAGGAGAAGATCCAAGTATTGAAGCTCATAGTACAACAAATGTGAAAAGGAAGGGTAGGGGACCAACAAAATGCCTCTTTGGAAACACTACAGAGGCCTCTGCATTGCCTGAAATTCAATTTAATGAGAGGGGACAACCTGTTGGTCCACAATCAGAGAAATTATCCTCCTTTTTAGGTGTCCTTTCAAGAGAGATTGTAGGCATCAAACATATGGAATGGAAACAAGTGCCTGAAGCACTTAAAAAAGACATATGGAGTGCAATCAATGTGAGTATCAACCTAATTATTATTGGATTTTTTTCTAAATTTCATTGGTGTATGTGAACGTGTGCATGATAAGTTTAATTTCAAATAAGTATTTTTATCTAATAATTCGTTGTTTATCTATTGTAGTGTACCTACCAAATAGACTTGTCAGCGGAGCAATGGTGTTATAAAGCAATATCTCAGTGCTTGAGAACTTACAGATATAATTTGTATAAAAAGTATTATTTGAAATACAACACAGATGAGGAGAGGATGACAAATGTTCCTATTGGAGTAAATGAAACCGATTGGATTGAATTTGTTAGAATACGATCAGACCCTAAATTCAAGGTAAAAATGAATGACAAATCTACTTGTTATCGTTAAATGAGATTTGAATTTGAATCCTTGCATATAATCAATTTCAATCTAAGCATCGATTTTTTATTGAGTTGCAGGAGAAAGCAAAAGTCAATCAAGAAAATAGGACATTAGAACCAGAGACCCACACTTCTGGCCGTAGAGGTTACTTTAGAGTTGAACATGACCTTGTAAGTTGTAATCAAATTTATTTTTTGTTCACAATCACCAATTGCAAATATACTTATCTACACCCTTGTAATTTTTGTGACTAGAATCAAACTTGCAATCAAAATGATGCGCCTATAACTAGGGCTGATGTGTGGATGAAATGTCATACAAAGAAGGATGGCACTCCAATGTCATCATTTAGTGCAGAGAGAATAGTAAGTTCCCGAACTATTTTGTATCTATTTAATTTTTTTCTTTTTTAAATATTAATGATGTTTCTTACATGTATTTATTGAAATGTTGTCTTTGTTAGAAACAAATTGAATCGATACAAAATGATTCAGTGTCTCCTGCATATGCAACAAAGGAAGATGCCATTGCAATAGTTTTGGGGCCTGAGAGGAGGGGTCGTGTACGTGGGGTTGGCTATGGAGTCACTCCAACTGATTTGTTTGGAAAAGACCGTGCTTACAAGAGGCAATTACATAATACAGAAGAAAAATTGAAAGAAAAAGACAAGGAACTTGGAATATTGAAGGCAACTGTTGAAGAATTAATGCAATGGAAAGCTGCCACGGAGGCGGGAAAAGAAAATGGTCGAGTTAATCTAGAACCAACCAACAATGTAAGAATTACGTGTAGGATATTTAATTGTTGATGTATGCCATCTTTGAAGATTGAAATTTTAAAAGCACATGCCAATATGAACATGATTGTATTGTTGTAGATATGTAATTAATGAAATATTATTTCTATAGCTTAACCGTTCATCTTCTGATTTCATGGTATCACATTCAAACTATTTATTTTTTAGCAGAGTTCCTTAAGTCTTAGTCAGGCTTCACTAGAACAAACTCCATTGACTTTAGGACAACCTGTTCATGACCCAATTGGTGACTTAATAACACGGGTAAGTTTTATACTTGTTTATTTTCTTTTTTAATATTATCTTTTTATTCTATGGAATCTTACAAGAATTTGTTTATTTGCAGGGTCAACCGCAATTACTACCTTCAAATACAGGATTGAACGGGAAAAAATGTTCACTTACATATTTTAATGGTCAAGTGAAGGTTGCAAAGGGTTACATAAAAAACACTGAACCAAATTTTGTCATGCCCAATGGAGAAGTATTAGGAGAAGAATATTATTTTTGTGCCCACAATCAATCTTGGTTGATTCGGATTGTGAAATTAAGCTTAAACGTAGAAGTAGTCAATGCGAGTATTTAGCAGATGCACTTAACACTTTTATATGTTGGAAGAGTAGTGACATTGAATTGATCAATGATTGAGAGAGAACAATGAATTGGTAAATTACTATCCCAAACATTTGAGGATTTTGGACGCAGATTGTGATAGCTTACTTGTGATTAATATCATGGTTAAGATGTTGGATACATGATTACTATTATACTTCTCTAAGCTATATGTTTTTTACATCAAATGTACTGCAATGTTCTTGCTATTGTTTGGTTATTGTTTGTAAGCTGGATATATAAACCTTATCACGCTGGATATATACTGTCTTATCATGCTTTGTAAATGTTGTGTAAGGGTTGCAAGATTTCTGTGATTTTTGATGATAGCCAGAATCCCTTTCAATTAAGGCTTAAAAAACTATGAAACCATTTAAATTATCCATCCCGCACTTGCTAATGATAGATATTTGCCAACTTCTTTCTTCATTTTGATATTTTTCTTATTCCTTTGTTTTTGATGCTCAAGGAAGCACACATTTGGCTTATCAGGGACATATGCACTCTCTCTTACACTTTGGAATCTAAATTGATAAGCTGGAACAAGTCCTTAAGGAGCTTGCATATGCTAATGAGAGCTTACTGTCTATGTAATATTACTTTAGGAAGGTTAACTGACCTTTGCTTTATGAATAGCCCTTTAGCCTTTATCTATAGAGAAGTATTTAATACATTTTATTGAATAATAAAAAAAATATAATGAGACAACAAAAATTGTCACAAAAAGAAAGACAGAGTAAAATGCAACAGAGAAGACAGCATGATAATCAGGAAACTTGCATACGTAAATTGTAGTCACAGTCCGGAAGTGTTGGGTAATTCCAGATTATGTAAGGTTGACTCGTGCATTTTATTTCCAAAGTACTACAATTCTCTATCATATATTTTACTCGCCAATATTTGCCCGCTGTGAATACATCATTATTTCTGCTAAAATTAAAATATTTCAGTGGATGGTATGTCTTTTATTTGCGGTACATTCATGCCTTAATCTATAAATCTGATTCCAATTGCTGAGCACTCTAGTGTTGCAAACACAAGCTCAATATCTCTCTTAGAGCACTGAAATTTTTTCCAATATTATTTTAATTTGAAGGTTGGTTACCTAATTGGAAAAGACAAAGGAATACACAAAAAACACCCATGCAAATTAGAAGGCTCCAAGTACACCAGAGCCATGGCTGTAGCTAGTGTGACTTTCTTCTTTGTCTAAAATGGATCTGGTTGAAAATTTTCACAGCATGGGTTTTCATCTGGAAGCTGCAAATGGGAGTTCCGTTATTGAACAAGATCATTTAACATTCTGGAAGAAGATGAAGTCAAACATACCATAGGAACTGCAAGAATCAAAAAATGGGAAACTAATAATCACATGGATCTTACTTGTAGCATTTTGAGCATTAATGATCAAACGACTCACACCAGCAGTGCCAAAACATCAACAGAAGAATGGGGCACATGTGTGTGAAAATAAAGTTGTAACTGTGAGATTTGTCTGAGGGAATTTCACCAAATAAAGAGGAGATTACTAATATGTAACAAGCACAATAATCACTTGGAATTCAAGATATTTAACATTTATGAATATCCAGCTGCCATCCTAAGATATATCTGAGGAAATTTTCCCAAATAAAGATGGCAACATAAGATGTGATCAATGAGGCAAGCAACAGTTGAGGCACCAATGTACATTCAGTCATCACCTTGATTGCTTTACTAGTATAATCTTATGACAGACTGGTCACTTCACTTGACAGAGGGCCCAGATTAACCTTGCATAATCTCCATACTACTGCAAGAGAAGACATGAAAGAAATATCCAAAGTTGATAACAAAAAAACAGAGTTTTCTTTCAGCAGGTGGGAACAAAAAGTTCAAGAAAAATTTTGCTGATCTGATACAAAAATGAGATTCACTTGCAATTAGACTTTTTGTTGCTAAAATAACAAGATATAGATGCATTTAATGCAGAAAGCAAGGGCACCACCACAGGAACATTGGAAAAGGATTTCAGTTGAAAAAGAGGATAAAGAAAATCTGGCAATTTCATTTGTTTCCACTATTTTAGATTCTTCTAGAGGTTCCTAGGCTCTAGGGCTGCTACTTAACAAACGTCCCTATGAACAAAGAAATTCGTTTCATTCACCAAAGTTCCAAAGAGTTTTTATCTTGAGTAACAATAGGAATCATAAGTAGTTAGTTAAGTATGGAATGACAAAACTAGATTGCCCACCAATTCCCTACATCAAAAGACACTACATTTAGTATGGAATGACAACAAATGATCTCTTAAGCATCTTAGAATGTTCACACAGGTGTGGCTACATACCAGTAAAAGAGGGCATGCACTTGATGACAAAGTTGTCCAACGTATCATGATTGGTTACAACTTAGAATTTGAAGGGATATAATATCTTATAATCAGATCAAACTTGAATTGATTGTTAAGGGGGGTGTGACTTTCGATGGATATTCACAGGTGAATAAATCAATGGAAGTTGAAGACATTGTATGGAATGGCAATAAATGATCTCTTGAGGATCTTCAAATGTTCGCATAGATGTGGCTATATACCAGTAAATGAGGCACACACTTGATGACAAAGTTGTCAAACGTATCATGATTGGTTACAAACTTTTATGAATTGCACAATAATCACTTGGAATTCAAGATATTTAACATTTATGAATATCCAGCTGCCATCCTAAGATATATCTGAGGAAATTTTCCCAAATAAAGATGACAACATAAGATGTGATCAATGAGGCAGGCAACAGTTGAGGCACCAATGTACATGCAGTCATCACCTTGATTGCTTTACTAGTCTAATCTTATGACAGTCTGGTCACTTCACTTGACAGAGGGCCCAGATTAACCTTACATAATCTCCATACTACTGCAAGAGAAGACATGAAAGAAATATTCAAAGTTGATAACAAAAAAACAGAGTTTTCTTTCAGCAGGTGGGAACAAAAAGTTCAAGAAAAAGTTTGCTGATCTGATACAAAAATGAGATTCACTTGCAATTATACTTTTTGTTGCTAAAATAACAAGGTATAGATGCATTTAATGCAGAAAGCAAGGGCACCACCACAGGAACATTGGAAAAGGATTTCAGTTGAAAAAGAGGATAAAGAAAATCTGGAAATTTCATTTGTTTCCACTATTTCAGATTCTTCTAGAGGTTCCTAGGCTCCAGGGCTGCTACTTAACAAACGTCCCTGTGAACAAAGCAATTCATTTCATTCACCAAAGTTCCAAAGAGTTTTTATCTTGAGTAACAATAGGAATCGTAAGTAGTCAGTTAAGTATGGAATAACAAAACTAGATTGCCCACCAATTCCCTACATCAAAAGACACTACATTTAGTATGGAATGACAACAAATGATCTCTTAAGCATCTTAGAATGTTCACACAGGTGTGGCTACATACCAGTAAAAGAGGGCATGCACTTGATGACAAAGTTGTCCAACGTATCATGACTAGTTACAACTTAGAATTTGAAGGGATATAATATCTTATAACCATATCAAACTTGAATTGATTGTCAAGGGGGGTGTGACTTTCGATGGATATTCATAGGTGAATAAATCAATGGAAGTTGAAGACATCGTATGGAATGGCAACAAATGATCTCTTGAGGATCTTCAAATGTTCGCATAGATGTGTCTATATACCAGTAAATGAGGCACACACTTGATGACAAAGTTGTCAAACATATCATGATTGGTTACAAACTTACAACTTAGAATTTGAATGGAAATAATGCCTTATAAGCAGATCAAACTTGAATTGATTGTCAATGGGATGTCACTTTGACAGGTAAATGAGTCAATGGAAGTTGGAAGACATGAGACACATGAAATGAAAATCCAAGTCTACTAAATGTGGCTTAAAGCGCTCGGAGACAATAACAATAACACTATGGGATGAACAAGTTGTAGATAACCCAAAAGTGGTTGACCATTCTCCACTTTGAAGGTAAAGTAAAGCACGTAAAGCTATCCAAAAGTAAAGAATTCTTATGTTATGAGACGATTCCAAGAAATGGAGGCTCTAAAATACCATCAAGCATAAACAACGCCAAGTTGATTCCAAGAAATGGAGGCTCTAAAATGACATTGAGGATGAAAATTTAATCAGGTAAATAAGTCCATAGGAGTTGAAAACATGAAATCAAGGAAAATCAAAATGAATGATGGTCCAGGTTTAGTAAATGAGCCCTGAAAGATCAAATACCAAGCAACAAGAAGCCATGTATTACAATGTAAAAATCAACAGGATCAACAAAATAGTATATCAACCAATAGTGACCGATCACAATCAATTTGAAGTTCTACTTGAATGTGTAAACCTCTAGCCAGAAAGACTTGAAATATTATGGGCATGCATTCTACATATCACAACCCTTAGTCATGGATACAAGCCCTTAAAAACCATCATGCAGTTGAATGAAGTATAACTAATTGATGCCAAAAGGTATGTGGCCCTTAACCACACTTCCATATGGCAGGAAAGCTAGATGGAAACACTGTTTAAATTGAAATTCAAAACAGATGGTACCAAGCCTGTTTAGTAACAAAAGAGTTACACCCAAGATAACATCTGAGCATGCACCCAGAATGCATGATGGCCATTATGGTTTTTCTTAGGAGTCCGAGAGACTTTAGTTCAACTTCTACATCTGAGCATGCACCCAAAATGGCCAGCAAAACCAACAAGAATGCAGTCCACACACATACCCTTTGTATAATCAGCAGAGTACTTGTAGTTATTTAATGTGAATGCACACTTATTTGCATAAATCTGTACTGTTCTTAATAAAAATACTACATAAATACTTCAAGTGTAGATCAGACCAAGGCCCCTAATTGATATATGGAACTTGAATGTACGTGAAGCTGTAAAAGCCTTTCCAACAACCTCCTAGTAATTTAGAACAAATTTATTTTTCTAAGATATATCTCAAGTCCTTTAGTGGAGTTTATCTCTAATGCCAAAACTTCCTCAAGTTTGCTACCTTTTTTGTTAGAATCATTTTCAAAAGACCAGTTAAAGCATACTGCAATGATTCTCAGAATAATTTCTCTTGTATTTCCAAGAGATATCAAAGAGTCCTTAAGTACAGTTTATCTATAATGCCAAAAGCTCCTAAAGTGTTTCACTATTTTTTTACAATCATTTTCAAAAGGTCATTTCTTAAAGCATACTACAATGCTTAGAATCATTTTTAAAAGCTAATTGGGTCATAGTATGGAATGTGCACGTCCAATGGGCTATTTAAGCATACTGCAATGCTTTTAGTCATTTTCAAAAGGTAATTGGGTCAATATAGTATGGAATGTGAACTTACAATGGGCTATTTATGAATATCTGTGTGCATAACTGCCCTTGTAGACAGGTTGGATATCTCTTGAGGACATTTTAACCAATGTCCATCATGGATTTTGGGGCTTTAAAGGGTATTTTAGTGTTCAGATTTCTTAATAAGCAGGGTTCAAGGTTTAAAGCCTTCACATTTTGGTATAATGCATTTAAAGTTTTAGGGTCTAAGATTTAAGATGTAGGATGAACTAGCTCAAGGACATTGGATACTGCTACTAACCTGAGGTCAACATATCAATGCCCAAAACACTTGTGAAGTCTAAATGCCAAAGGTCTATCTTACATTGTGGTCTATGTGTAATTTAAATGTCAATGGAGGTTGAATGTGTCAATGTTAAGACCAATACATCGTGGCAATATGTCAATGTATCAAACTTTGTCAAATATGATATCTCAGTCAAGTATACTCAAATTTCAAGGTCATATCAGTGTAGGGTAGATAGGTTCACTGTCTATATGTACTAATGTCCACAAATTTGATGCACAAATCAATATTTCAGGGTCACATAAGGTAAGTGTTATGGCACTATGTTTTGGTTCATAATTGCAATGAGAGGTTTTGGTTCATTGCTTCTCACATGTTATAGCATTTCCAGAACCTAACATGGCACACAATCAAATTTCTGTCTCTCTTTTATGCTGCTTACTATGCTGCTAACATTAATATAAAATGTGATTAGCACAAATAATATCTAATCAGCATAAATCTCTATTGTGAATAATGTGAATGCACACTTACTTGCATAAATCTCTATTGTTCTTAATAAAAAAACTACAAAAATACATCGTACATCATAAGGATGTTAGCACATGACTTAGTGAGGAGACTATTTCCAAGTGTATAGAGAAAAGCTTGTACTCCTCAAAAACAGAGTATGCTTCTCAGAGTATGGATATTGAAGTCAAATGCAGCATTTTCCAGGTATTTATAATATCTGCGGGGAGGACTTTTCTTTGAATGCAGTAACTAATATATGTCCACTTCTTGTCCATAAGTCTTGAAATGTTGCCCGCTGGAATTATCAATTTACAATTTCACACCAAGTTACCTTATATTTTTCAAGGCATAATGCAAACATCACTGAAAAAGAGAGTAATCAGTAAGATTATCAAAGAATGAAGCAGGCTTGGACTTTAAAATCTGTTTGTAGATTTATAGGTTTAGTTGGTAGTTTTAAAGTGTAAAATTTTCTCCCTCTTCAGATTCAAAAACATATGGAAACCCTTGCTAATGATGGTAAATCAGAGTATGAAAATGATGGTATGAATTTTTTGTACAAGAAGAGTATTTAGAAAGATATGAGCTGGGCAGTTTAAAGTGCAGTCACAGTTATCACGAGGCCTGCATCAAGCAGTGGTTGCTTTAGAAAAACAAGTGTCTAGTCTGCAATATTTCCGTCATTTCATAGCAGGAAAATTCTGGTTTGCTGCATTTTTTTTCTGTTTCTGTTAGGCAAATCTTAGGATCAGTGCTTTGATGAAGCAGCAAGCCCTTCCCTTGATTTTATTTCCTTGGGCTGGTGTTTAAACTTCTAGAAAATCCTGTACATGTAGATATCCTCTGTGCAACCTGCATTCTCATGACTATTCCTTTGATAATGTTCTTTTGTTTTTCTAGTAAATTATGCTTATAATATTCCTTCTATAGATATGACTAGCGTTAACCATGTGCAACTTCCCCTTTGTTAGGAGCTTTGTCAAACTATTAACCATATGCAACTTTGTCAGAATGTGGTCCAACACTACCAACTCCCTAATGAACTTGGAATCTTAGGTAATTGTATTGAATATCAATGTGTTTGAAATGGTTATGACACATTGGATTTTCATAGAGCTTGATGTAACTTTGATTCTCACAAGAGACAATATTGGGCTTCAACAAGTGATTGGTTGAATCTACAATCAAGTTTCAAATCTAGATAGCTTCATAATAAGAATATGAAACTGCCATATACTTTGCTTCAGTGGAACTGAATGCAATTGTTGCTTGCTTCTTGTTGATTTGATAAAAATGATTTATAAAATGATAATAATGATGTTTCAAATGAGCCTTATGATGGTATACTTATACACATTGATTGTTCACGAGGTGTTAGGGGTATGTTTATAACATCATTGCCCTTGAAAGCTTTGTCTTGAAAGCACAATAATTAGAATTTTCTTTAGTTAAGCACATTTTGTGGTGGAATGAAGTTTATCAGATATCTATTTATACTTTGTAGAGGTTTGAATTTGTTTGTCCTTTGAGTTTTGGTGAGGTTTCTTTGTATTTTTTGCATCATAGTCTAAAGTCTTTTGACGTGATTGTTTAACATGAAAGCTTTATGCTTATTGGAAATATATTTGAAATACCTGCATGATCAAGAAACTGTTATGGTTAATTAAATTACTAATTAGGTACTACAGAAAGAGGATGATGCTGAGAGGGCTTGCTTGGGTGACTCTGGGAGCAACCCGGAGGTGGTCAGACAAAGCTCTTCTAAGTCAAAAATCTGAAGAGAAAAAACTGGTGATGTATATGTGGTTGCTCAACCTGGGCTGTATGGAAAATCTTGGCAGAGAGTGTTTACCTTTCCGTGTCTTCTCGAAAGTAGGTTGTCTGCTCACAGAATAAGATCACTACATGTAGGTGATGGTTCTATAGTAAGTTCTCAGCCTTATATTTAGAATGGCTAACATAGAGGATCAGGTTTGAATACAGGATATAATTTGATGAATTTGGAGATTTAGAGTTAAAGAAAATTTTCACATTCCCTAGGTCTAACCCCATTAGGTCACCTAGGGCAACAATTTCCTAAGAATCTTATCTAGAGGAAAACTTCTATCTCCTAGAGGCAGCTGCGTTGTTGGGTACCCTCACTCTCCTCAAAACTTGGGCCAATTCCGACGGTGGAATATTCAGATACCTCAAGCCCTAGCTCTAGGATCAAGTTTTGCCTAGGTGGTCCCAAGGATAGAACCTAGGTGGATCAATTTGACCTATCGAAGTAAAACTCTTGTCTGATCCTTTCCCCTAACCTTTCCAGTATAGGAACATCATTGGTTGATAAATTCCATCCCTGAACCTGGGCTGGGTCCAATTGGCCCCGTGTGGTCCCATTTGGTGTCAAAGGCCTTTCATCAAGGACCATTTAGGAATCCAAGTTCCCAAAGGATTTTAGGGATTGAGAACTTCCTTCATAAGTCTTTTTCTTCTCCCTCAACCCTTCAACCCCCCTCTTCTCTCCCTAGAAGATAAATTCACTTTCTTAGAAGGAAAGCAAGTCCCACTCTTTATTTTATCTTAGAGAAAGGGTTTCGAGGGTCACTTCCCACCTATTCATTGACCAATACTCTACAAGTGACTTCCTAAACTACCGAGACTCCACCCATCGGTGAAATTCTGTGAAGAGCACGGAGCCTTAGTTGTGGTGACAATGGGCTAAGCCTCCATCGTTTCCCTTGTCCTAGCAATTTCCCTCTTAGGAACACCTTTTAGGTCCACTACTAGTTTGAGCGGTAACAAGTTGTTCACAATTCCATTTGTGAACAACTCTTTCGTATGCCCACTTTTGCCATATTACAGCTCCAAGATGAGAAGTCCAAGGCTATGGAGGCTGCCCTTCTTCTCTCTTAATCAATCCTCTACAATATAGTGAACTAGGGCTAGTTGGTTTGCCCACTTGACTATTACTTTAGTCCTTGAAAGTATGCACATCCTTAGGCCCTATACACCTATGCTTCTACCAATTTTGTTGTCCTTCACCAGAACAAGAGTCAGGGCTCTTCTTTGACAGTAATCTAACAACCCTCCAACTGTACTTGGACTACCATCAATCTGCCCAACCACAATCAATTCATTTTACTGATCTAGGGCCCCACAATATTGTCTTCATCTAGGGCTCTTCAAATCTGCCACCTAACAAGGGTTTGAGTCCTCTCAAGATCACTGTTCTTGTGTATCGACAATTTTATCTTTGTTGTCCAATCTACGAACAGATATGAATTACTCCTCTTATCATACTTCTAACAATCTGTAGATGACTGAACTGGGGTCACAAATCAGCCACTAACAGTCCATTTAGTAATTTTTTATAGGTTTCTTCAGATATTTGTCTAAAACTCTATGGAAAGTCCACCAAAATCAACTCCTCTGCATGTCAATCCATTCTCCATATGGCACATTTATTCTGCATGCTCAATCTTCTGCTCAGGTTCCACCCTCCTTTGGATCTATTGTCTCCACACATACTGAATCTGCAAACCATCTTCCATATCTGTGGTCTTTATTGCAGAAATAAACCTCGCTGTAAGGGTCACAACCTGTCTTCTTCTACGCAAATTTGTCACAGTCTTAAGGGCATACCTTATGAACTAAACATGCTAGGAAACTATCCTAACTAGGGCATTATACTTATGTACTTCTAATTGTTGTAGAACAAACCCTATCCACACATAGAAAAAACACGACTCTTGCCTCCATAAGAGACTTGACCTAGCTCATATGGATCCATAGATTCTGGGCATTTCTTTGACTGAATCTTGACATGAACTTCAGATCTCAATGTCGACCCTCAAACTAGGGTTAAATCAGTCAATATTACACCTGTGTCGACTTCTGTTATGGCTCTAAATTACAGTGCGAGCCCTCCTCCATTTATGTTGGTCTTTATCACAGACCTTGCGGCCTACTAACCACCACAAGGCTAGATGATATCAACCCTCTCTTCTATTTCATGTAGAAAATATAACCAATGGGATTCAATCTAATCTTGTAATGTACTAAAACAAGATATTGAATCCTTCCTACAATTTGTGGAAACAACACACGATCGCACAATCACATATAAGTAAGAGAAACAAGTTATCAATCGCACAACACAAGATGTATCTGGGAAAGCAACTGCTCAAAACCCTCTATCTCTATTTTTTATTAAGTCAAGGAATCGTGAAACAATACAATGCTTAATCTCTCTTGAGATTCTCAAACACTATGCCAATTGTCTCCTGCTGACCTAGGAAAAATCGGTCTAATACTTAGCCAATTCTCAGCCTGCCTTGCTCACGCAATTCCTATGGAATTATCTCCATATTAATTAGGAAAATCAACCTTCCTTGATTGCACAATCCATCATGGCATCCCAATGACTTTATAATTGCACATGGGAAATTTTCTATAAATACAGCTGATAGTTATGTTCCTCTGAACTGTGTTACAATAAGGATGAAGGGTCTTTTTTATTATTTAAAAATAAGATAAAATCCTAAACAATCAAAACCCTAACCCGAGGAGATGTAACACCAAGAGTTTATGGGCCCCGTTGGGGTTAGTTGGGCAGCCAACTTTCCGGGGTCGTAACTTGGTCATATGATCTTCGTTTGACGCACATGATACCTTGTTAGAAAGATCTCTTCGAGGACTACAACTGCTAATGCGATATCTATGAAATTGCTAAACATTTCTTGCCCAAAAAACGTCGTTTTGGGGCCTCAAAATGGCTCCAGAAGTTCAGGACCTGAAAAACTGACAAAAAAAGTAAACTGTGCTATAATTAAGGAAAATGAAAAATTGAAAGAGACAATGGCGAGGGCCCAAGTGGAATAGGCGGGTGGCTACCAATATCCACCTCGATCACCTTAAATCGAATTTCTTGAGCTAACTCAATCATCATGACTTAGTTAACTGCCACAAGTTGTTATGAGATGAAATTACAATTTATTTAAGGGAAAAATAAATTAGACGCCTCACATTCCTCACTCCTGGTACATCAAAATTCCTCACTAGTGTGGGTGCATTTTTTTTGTCCTTTCTAGTTTCCAATTTCACTATTTCTTGTTGCAAATTTCAATACTCCCTCTCAACAAGAAAGGAATTCAATCTATCTCCATTTGGTACTTTTGGAATGTTCTGCATGCTACACTTCTCTAGTGTTGTTTGCACCTGCAAGTCCTAAAACTGAATAGCCTCCGAACAACTTACTCAGTATAATGCATCTATCATCAGAATCTTCTGACTGCTGCTAGCTACTGCATCTGTCTAGTACTGGATTCTCTGCGCTGCTGCTGACATCTGCATCTGTGCCCTTTGAACTATTTCTAACTCTAATTTGTGATCCAGTATTTGACATCTGACTCTGATTTCTGTCTTGCTGACATCTGACTACATCAATTTAACTGATCCTTCCTACTACTATTGTACTGTGGCTCCTCGTAGCCAGGTTCGATCCATGAGATCACATGCCATCTCAATGGACCTTGCCCAAATTTCTTATCTTGGGATTATGTCTATACATCACCCCACCAGCTTACACCTCCAGGTATGGCTACTCCCTCTTCTCATCTGGCTCAAAATTTCCCCCTCATGGAGGTCTCTGCTTGAGTGGATGCTTCCACTCAGTCTCCTCTCTGCTTCTCCAATTGTGGCAACTACTCCACAACCTTCTGAGACCGCTTCTCATGAAGATTCATGTTAAGAGGTATTTATGCTCCCTTTAAACGACCAAGTCTCTAACTTTTGCCTTTCTCCTCAAAGCTTTGCATGCATCTGGTACTTCAATTACATATAGGTTCTTGACTCGCGCACAGTGTAATTGTCCCGACGTTACAAAAGGTTTCTAAAAAAGAGTTGATTTTAAATCGATGATATCTCCCTCATCCGAGCTCCGATTCGACCGATTTTTTTTTTCTATTTCGGTACATTTTCGCAAGGAATCCAAATAGCCTATTTGTTTTTGAAAATTTTACACCAAAATATTCAAATATTCTATGCAAACTCGCCGCCCAAAAAATTTCTGCTCTAATACCATGTAGAAAATCTAACCAACAAGATTCAATAGATAATCTTGTAATATACTAAAACAAGATATTGAATCCTTCCTACAATTTGAGGAAACAAAACATGATCGCACAATCACATATAAGTAAGAGAAATAAATTATCAATCGCACAACAACATGATGTATTTGGGGAAAGAAACTGCTCAAAGGCCCTCTATCTCTATTGTGTATTAAGTCAAGGAATCATGAAACAAAACATTAATGCTTAATCTCTCATGAGATTCTCCAACACTCTGTCAATTGTCTCCCGTTGATCTAGGAAAACTCGGTCTAGTACTTAGCCAATTCTGATCCTTACTTCAGCCTGCCTTGCTCATACAATCCTAGCTAGGGAATTAACTGCTTATTAATTAGGAAAATCAATCTTCCTTGATTGCACAATCCATTATGGAATCCAAATGACTCTATAATTTCACATGGGAAATTTTCTCTGAATACAACTAATAGTTATGTTCCCTTTAACCTCTGTCTCAACTGGGTATTCCTCGAAACTGACATGCATACAACTATTAATAGCAAATTATTAGTTATATGATTGATCACTCATTGTGAATTAAATCTAATTTAATTCACTGGACCTCTCGCTAGCTCATAACTTAGTTAGAACCAGTTAAACTGATTTTAACGCATTTAATTGAGTTAATCACACTTGCACCCCACTAATGCATCAATTTCAACTGGACCCAAAAAATATTAGAATCCCTCTAGATGCCTCATCTTATACCCTCAAGTACTTGAATTTCTTGAGCTAACTCGGTCATCATGACTTAATTAACTAACACAAGTTGTTATGAGATGAAATTACAATTTATTGTCCAATTTATTTAAGGGAAAAATAAATTAGACGCCCCACATTCCTCACTCCTGGTGCATCAAAATTCCTCACCGGTGTGGGTGCATTTTTTTTTGTCCTTTCTGGTTTCCAATCTCACTGTTTCTTGTTGCAAATTTCAACATTTCAGAATTTGATGCGGCCTTCACACAAAGACACCATTGAAATCACATGCCTAGATTCTCATGAGAAACCTCTCTTAAGCTCGATCTGCCAGAAGAGAACCAACAATATGCCATCCTACTTCTTAGCGCAAACCGACCCTTAAGGTATGTAACATTCTTCTGAACACTCACATGATGATCTTGCTCTTGGAGGATGATCATGACCTCCCTTTAGCAACCCTTACTCGCCCTCGTACTCGACCTACTTTAGGACTACATCTCTCTTCACCCCTTTGATGTGCCAGATAGTGGGAATACATGTCAAACATGCTAATATGTGCTAAGTGATAAGGCATGCCAAGATGTGCAAGGGTGTGTCAATGCATGTCAGGGAATGTCAAGACAACAAAAGGGAGAAAAAAGTTAAACTACAAGGAAATGAACACATAAGAGGGTTAATAATTCATCAATTTACCTTTTCCAGGAGGGGCATGCTAGCCACACCAACACTGGGCAACAATAGGTGCCAAGTGCAAAGTCTTAGTGCATTCTAAGTGCCAAGTATTCCTTTGTTGCTTCTCATCTACTTTCCAACAACTGATAATCACAACTAAATTTAATATTAAACCATGCCAAATCATACCAAGGCATCTCAACGTATTCCACACATGCTAAGACTTTCCAAGCACCAACACGTGCCAAGCACCAATATGTGTCAAGAACTAGTGTTATGCATGTTATGAAGTGGAAGGGAATGTTGAAGAGTGCTAAAGTGTGCTAGAGAGTGATAATGCATGTTCATGAGTGTTAAGAATTACTAGGAAAAAACATTAAGGGAGCACTAAGTAAAAATTCATGAAATTTAATGAATATGAGAAACGTGCGCCAGAGACTAGTGTTAATGAGTGTTAGTTGTCATGCCAAGGAGGGACTGACAAGGTATGCTAAGCATTGGTAAGGCATGCTAGGGAATATCAAGGCATGTCAAGAATTCCCAAAGTGTGCTTGGGAGTTCCAGGGTGTGCTAATTATATCATGTGCCAGTTAATAGTGCCAAGATATGCCAATACATGTTGGGTGCTAAGGATGTGGTGCAAGGGACTAGGGTATGTCAATATGTGTCAAGGCAACAAAAGGAAGAACCAATAATAGGGTTAATAAGTCAGGACTTTATCTTTTTGAAAAGGGGCATGCTAGGCACACTAATAATAGGTCCCAATACATGCCAAGTGGCATTGTGTGCCAAGTGCTAATGTATGTCAATGCATTCAACCAAGGTGTTCCGGGGCATGCTAGGGACTATATGCAGCATGCCAACACATGTTAGCAGAGTTCGATGTTGTGCTAGCGCATGTCACCATGTGCTTGGGCGTAAGTGTCATCACAAGATGTTCTAGGTACAAAGATGTTCCAATACATGTGGGGTGCTAAGAAATGTTAGTGCGTGCCAAAGCATTAATTAATTAAGGCGTGCCCAGATTGGTGAGGATCGTTAGGTCTTTCTCATTAATAGAATTGTCAAAGCTTGATTATGTATTAAATAATATATTTCCTACACACAATAGTGGAACTTTATCTAAAGGGAAATTTCTAGATAATAAACTTAATATATATGAATCATCTATTGACTCATAGGAAATCTCTATTTGACTAGTTATTACTTGAGGGAAATGATACACGCTAATTACTTCTAAAAAATTCACTGACCCTAACCACTATGGCTTTGGACATATTATAAAAAATACTCCACAATAATGGTATTAAATCGTTAACTTTTGACAAAAAAATATATTAACAGGTACATAGCATCATCAAAAACTCATTGGAATGATCAATGATGACGACCATTTTTTGACCGTCACCAAAAGTAACAAAACGAGCATTGGTGAGGGTCATTAAAACTTCGTCACTAGAAGTGTCACCAAAGAGAGAATTAGTGATGGGCCTTTAACGACCCTCACCAAAAGTGTCATTCAAAATGTCTTTGGTGACAGACCATAAAGGACCATCACTATATACACTTACACTGACGGTTTTTTAATGATCAATGATGAAAGACATTTTTTGACCGTCACTAAAAGTAACAAAAAGAGCATTGGTGAGGGTCATTAAAAGTTCGTCACTAGAAGTGTCACCAAAGAGAGAATTAGTGACGGGCCTTTAACAACCCTCACCAAAAGTGTCAGTGAAAATGTCTTTGGTGACGGACCATAAAGGACCATCACTATATACACTTACAGTGACGGTTTTTTAAAGGCCGTCACCATATGTGACATTGGTGACGGACCTTAAAGTTCCGTCACAAGCATGACCCTCACCAATGTGCTTTTTTCTTGTAGTGCGTGGAGCTTGTTTGAGACCATATAAGGCTTTCTTTAATTTGCACACATATTCGTTTTTATCTATTAAGGATAATCCTTCAGGTTGTTCCATGTAGACTTATTCCTCTAGATCTCCATTCAAGAATGCAGACTTCACATCCATTTGATAGACCTTGAAATCATGATAATACGCAAAAGCCAAAAACATTCTAATTGCTTCCATTCTTGCTACAAGGTAAAATATTCCATCATAATCCAGTCCTTTGATTTGAGAGTATCCCTTGCATACAATTCTGGCTTTATTTTTTATTACCTAACCTTGTTCATTCATCTTATTCTTGAATATCCATTTTGTGCCAATGACATTTTTCCTAGTGGGTCTTGGCATTAACTCCCAGGTCTTGTTCTTCTCAATTTGGTCTAGTTCTTCATTCATAGAATTTATCCAATTTTTTTCCTTGTTGGCTTCATCGAAATTCTTTGGTTCTATCTATGACAACATGGTTAGGTACACTTCCTTGGTCTATTTAGCTAGTTGTCTTCTAGTCTAGACTCTTGCACTCTTATCTCCAATGATTTTATCTTCTAGATGGTTCTTCTAAGTGTGTCTCGAGGGACCTTTTGAGTTTAATTCAATATCTTATGTTGTTTTACTTTGTTCTTCATTTTCTTGATTCTCGTCTTCATGATCATCTGGAGGATTGACGCAGCTTGTGCTTCTGGTTCTGTTTGGTAGACCTTCATTGAATCTCACATCAATGCTTTCCACAATTTTATGTAGTATTTTTTTGTAGCACCTATATCCCTTACTCTTGGATGCATATTCCAAGAATATTCCTTCATCAGCTCTTGCATCATACTTCCCCAATTTTTCATCATTATTTTTTATGAAACATTTGCTCCCAAAGACTCTAAAGTGCTTGATTGATGCTAGTTTCCTATGCCATAATTCATATGGAGTCTTGTCACAATCTGGTCTAAGATGAGCTTTGTCAAGAATATGAACAACTATGTAACTGCTTCTACCCAATAGGTTTGGGGAATGTTACTTTCTTGCATTTTTTCTCTAGAAATATGTTGTACTGGCCAATTTTTCCTCTCTGCCACTCCATTCTGCTGAGGTGTACCTGCAATTGTAAATTGTTGCTTTATCCCACATTCATTTCACAGGTCTGCAAAATCATCGTCTGTGAATTCACCTCCTCTGTTTGATCTAATGCATTTTAGCTTACATCCAGTTTGATTTTCTACCAGTGCCTTGAATATCTTGAATTTCTCAAATGCTTCGGATTTATATTTGAGAAATTCCATCCACGTCAATCTGGAAAAATCATCTATTATCAGCATGAAATATGATTCTCCACCTAGTGCATTAGTTCTTGAAGGTCCGCACAGGTCCATGTGTACAAGCTGAAGTGGCTTGCTTGTAGATAGTTGGTCTTTAGCCTTGAATGATATGCGAGTTTTCTTTCCCAGTTGGTAGGACTTAAAAATGGTATTTGGAGGCTTATTTATTGTAGGAAACTCTCTGACCGCTTTCTTCTTGCTTAGATTGATGACGCGGTCAAAGTTTAGATGTCCCAATATTCTATGCCATAACCATGATTCATCAAGTTTGCTAATGTGTCATGCTTCATTCTCTTCTTCTACTATATGGACATTTCTCTCTGTTCAAACACCTTTGATCAAGGTCTTTTCTATGGTGATAGAACTTAATTCACAATCTTAGGCTTTGAAAAGAACCTCACAACCTTTATCACACATTTTACTGACACTTAGCATATTGGATTTCAGATAATCCACAAATAGTACATCCTAAGCCTCTCCTCTTCCATTGTTGAGGTTGACTGAGCCTTTTTCCTTGATTTTCCCTGCTTTATCATTGCCAAATGTTACATTTCCAAATTTATTTTCATCAAAGGTTATAAACTTGCTTCGATATCCAGTAATATGTTTTGAGCACCCACTGTACACATACCATTGGATTTCCTGATCTTGAGCTATTAGAAACAAATCACACTTATTCACCTTCTTTCTCCATTTCATGCAACTGTTAGTTTGGTAACTTTCTTGGGGAGATGGACTACAATATTTAAGAGGACATTCATGAGACTTGTGCCCAATTTTATGGCAGCAAAAAAATTTGATTGTATTTCTGAAAGGATTATGTATACGAGAGACTCCACCATTGTTCATAATTCCTCTTGAGTTTCCATACAATAGTCTCTGTATATACGTTATGCACTCCATGGATTTATGACTGAACCATTTATAGTAAAAACAATATACATGGAAGTAGTATATGTCTCTGGTAGAGAGAGTTGATTGAGGTAATCTTTTCGTTTGTTGCATATTTTGCTGGTTGGATTGGAGTTGCTTTATCTTACAGTATGCCACAATATGTCTAGGTTTGTGGCAGGCGAAGCAAGTGATAATTCTCACAGGATGAAGGAACCTCCTTTGACATCTTCTGAATTTGTTCAATTCATCCTTAGGAGTGCACGAGTCTTTTTCAGTTGATTGTTTATTCGTTTCTTTATTTGTCACTTGAGATTGCTGCTTTTTTTTATTGTTTCATTATATATCATGGTCTTGCTGGTTTTTAATTCCGTGGATTCCCTTTTTTCTACTTCATTTTCCTTTACATATTTTACAAAAATGATATTCTTGTTATCTTCTACCTTGGATTTTCTGGTTTCTCCTTCATATCCTATCGCAGTATTTATATTAGGAGATCTTTGAGCATTAAGAATTTTGTCCAAATGACCAGAGATTTTCATTTGTGAAATATTCATAGTTAATTCAATTTGGACCTTTTCTAATTTCTTCCTCAAGCTTACCACTTCCTCTTCCAAATTTTCTTACTCCCGATTTTTATCCTTTATTTCTCTTTTCAGAATATCCTCTATTTTCCTTGATTCTTCTAGTTCAATCCTCAATTTAATAATATATTTTGAGTCTAGTTCTGTATTTGCATATTTTATAAGAATCTCTTTCTGTTTCTTACTCTTAAGTTTAAGTCTGCTTATTTCCTCCAGGGCACTAATTAGCTCCCCCTCAAGATCTACCTCACCTTCATCTTCAAATTCCAGGAGATCTTCCTCGAGATCTTCCTTGGCCATCAAAATGAATTCTGATGTTCCTTCTTCATTGGGGGATTCATCTGAGCTCTCAGTTGCACTTCTGCCTTGTTGAACACAGAATGATCTTCGATTAAATCTATTCCCTTAGGGTTAAACCTGGATGGTAAATATCTCAATATCTTTTGTACAATTACACATTCCTTAACGGTTTCTCCTAGAGCTTTCATGTTATTCACAATTTCAGCAACCTTTAAGAAGAAACTGGCTATATATTCATCTTCATTCTTTTTACATTTTTCAAAATGAGCTCTATAGGCTTGCAATTTGGACATATTCACCTTTTTATCTCCCTCATGGATATGTTCTAACGTATCACATATTTCTTTGGTTGTCTTACTATGCATTACTTTGATAAATTCTAACTCACACAGAACACTGAATAGTGCATTCATTTCTTTTGCATTAGCTATGAAATCTTGTTTGGCTTCTTTCTCCGTGTCAGTATCCTTTGGAGCATATCCTAATTCCAGAACAGCCCAAACTTCTATACCTAGAGACATTATGTGCATCCTCATTCTTATTCCAGAAGGCATAGTTTGTGCCAATAAACAGAGGGGATTTATTTGTTGAGAATCCTTCTAGGCTAGCCATCTTGGGGACCTAAGATCTCCTTACAGTTGTTAGCGATGAAGAGCTGACTCTGGTCTTATTTGTTGAACCACTTAGTTAATTGTATGGAGCGCGAGAGGAGGTGAATCAGTTTAATGCATTCATGGTATTTTAAACATTCTTTTACACTTATTTACACCTTCATTTCATGATCAAATTAATGTATAATAGAACAACAATATAAATAAGTGAGCAACATGTATTAAGCAGATTAAATACATAATATCAACACATAATCATCATGCACATAGACAACAGATATAAGTGAAAACCAATAAGGGAGAAAACCTCATCTTATTATTGTTGTGATGAAAAGGAAAGCTCCAAATCCCTCTCACCATTGATTTTCTGTAGGCTCCAACCTACAGGAGGCTACTACCTCAAATTATGCAAGCTACAACTTGCAAGGAAGCTCCAACTCCCATCTGTCTTCTGCAGGCTACAACCCACAAGAGGCTCCTAACTCAACCAGCTACAACTAGACATCAATCATGCTACAACTTGATATGGAAGCACCAAATTCCTCACTCTACAATAAAATCATTTTCTGCTTTACTTGGATATCAACTCTGTTTTATTGCTTCTTTAATGTTGTCCTTGCAGCTTTCAAATCTTATTTCTATTAGCTCTTGATCTTCACAACTTCTCTATCTGCTCCTTCTTATTCTTCCACTCTCTAACCTCTTTGTGCATATGACAATAACATCATTTATAGAGATCACCTCATAGCTGTTTGCATTCCATATGGGAATATGAAATGAACAGGTATGACTCTTTGCCTTCCACCTTCTCATTTCCTCGCTCAACACAGTTAGGATGTTACAACACTATGTAATCATTTGAATATTACATTGGAGTTTTGCTTTGCCTATGGAGACTTGCCTTTGCATCACAAAGAATATAAAATAAATAATACATTTACAGTTACAATCAATTATTTTACTCAGCCCTTTCAGTTTCTTAGCTTTGCTGAGCATTTGTCCTCTTCTGATTGTTGTCTTTTTGTCTTTTCTATTTCTGCAGTTATATTCCAACTTTGCTGCATAACTTCCCCGTTTAGCCCAACTCTTCTTCTGCGTTCAAAATTTTCATTTGCTATAGTGCCGCAACATTTTTCTTCCTGAGCTACTGGTCCTTTGATTTGCATTCAGATCATTTCTTTGTAACCTATGGGGTATGGCCCACATAAAACTCCCTTTTAACACAAAAAAGTATTACAAATCCAAGTTTTATCAACATACATACGTTTATTGATCAAACATCGCATATATAACATACATACCTTTAGCAACCAAAACAATGTATTAACATAACATAACACACATAACATACGCAGAACATGGCTATTGGGTCCCACAGTGCTTGACTAATCATATCTCATCACAAATACTTGCCCGCAGGTTTCCCACTCTACAAATAGCGATTAAACATAAACCATGCAATCTGCGATCTGCGCTCATGTGCGATGCTGCCACATGGAATCCCTTCATCGCATCACGTCGCTTGATCCTTATCTCATCGCAACCAAAATAACATACCTTGCGATGTCTTTGAAGTTAAACCCTATTTCTTGCGAGATGCGATGTTTCGTAAGGTCAACATGTGTCCCTACATTTCACATCACAAAACTTTAACTTAACTTGCAATCGCCTTAATTCTATCCCTTAAACGCTGCAATATGTGGTATGCGAACGAGTTCCACGTTATCATGCCACATCACCCTGACATGTCACTACCACGTCACCTTGCCATGTCATCATAAATTCTTGCGATCTGTGGGGTTGGGGCCACATCATCTCCCACATCAGCTTGCCATGTCACTACCACGTCATCACCACATCACTGCCACGTCACTGCCATGTCATCTTCCATACTTCACAGTTCACAACTTATAACAATTTAACTTATTGGTTAACCTCTATTTTGTGCGATCTGCAATCTTGCGCTGTGCCAACACTTGTCCCTTCTCCTCTTCGCATCACACACAGAATAAATTACCTTGCAACAAACTTAATACTTAGCTGATAAAATTTGTGATTTACGCTTTCTATCTCTATCAATGTTATCGTCATCGTTGATCTACCTAGATCTACAGTCCTCGTTGCTGCTTGCAAATCTGATTGTTTTCTGCCCCGCTTATCTTGTGATGAATCTTATCCATTCATTTCTTGCCTTCCCTTCTGCGATCCAATCCTGACCGTCCGCTTCCTTCTTAATAATTTTTGTAAGTGTTATGTCTTTTTATTCGATTTCTGTTTGTTCATACTGTCCCACTCTATAACTCCAATTCATACTGATTAAAGCCAGAATTCAGAATTCTTTACAGAGCCTTCTCTTCATGCAGATCCCTCTCTGTCTCTCGGCTCTTGTCTCTCTCTCTTGGCTTAATCATCTTTGTTTAATTGTCATCTTCCTCTCGGCTCTCGCCTCTTCCTACTTCTTCTATGTGTAAGGTCTTTGGTCCTCGCAATGTCTTGCAAATCTGATTGCCTTCTGCTGTACGCTGAATCAATTCACCGCCTCTGCTACATTCGCTGCCTCTCTACTTTCTCTGTTTCATTTGATGCCTCTGTTGTCTCTACTTCTCTGTTGCCTCTGCTTATTTACTGCCTCTGGTGCTGCTCAAAGTGTTCTGGTGCTGATTCTTTGTGCTCCTTTGCTATCAATGACAATTTTTCCAATAGTCTCCCCTTTGAATGGGATGTATTCAATACTATGATAATGTGATTCCTGATTTTGATGAAGCATTGTCGAGATGCACTCAAGAGGAGACAAGAATGATGGAATATGAAAATGAAGGTAATGTTTCCTTCACCTCTCATGCTAAGAAGAAGAACAATGGTGGTCTAAGGAACCATGGAAGAGCAGGGGCCAAGGGACAGAAAGGAAGATGTTACACATGTAACAAGTTTGGCCACTATGCTAGAGAATGTCGTAATAGAAGGGATTTTCCAAGGGATTATGAAAATAACAACAGGGGGAATGGAAATCAAAGGAACAAAAGGTTCAAAGGAAAGAGGAGGGCTCCCTCTAGTCATAATGGAAATGGGAAATCTTTCAAAAGGTCAAGAAATTCTAGCCATGGAAGACAAAGGTTTCAAGGTGGCATTCATTGATGGAAAGGTACGCATCTGGAAGAAGAGCTTCAAGGAAGCTCTCACTATTGGTTTTAGAGTTGATACACTCTACCAGGTTGGAGGAAGTCCATTGGGGGCTATGTCATGTGATACAATTCATCAAACTGAATTATGGCATCGGAGGTTTGGACACCTTCATTACAAAGCCCTTCTCGAAGCAAGGAAGGTGGTGATAGGGATGCCCAAATTCAAAAATGATCATGAAGGTGTATGTCAAGGTTGTGTCGAAGGAAATCATACAAGGGGACCTTCCCCTAAAGTGTCACAAAGACATCTGATGTCTTACAATTGATACATTCTAACTTATCTGGTATGCTACCCGTGACATCCTTGGGAGGATGTTCTTATTGCATGACATTTATTGATGACTTCTCTCACAAGACCTAGATATATTTATTGAAGAAGAAGGACGAAGCATTCAAATGGTTTTGTACCTTCAAGGCCTTGGTGGAAAATCAAATATGAAAGAAGATCAAGATTTTGAGGACTGATAATGGCGCCGAATATGATTCAATCGAGTTCAATGAATTTTGTAGAGAAGCTAGCATTAAGAGGGAGACTGCAACTGTGTATACTCCTGAGAAAAATGGTGTTGCTGAAAGAAAGAATAGGACCATTGTGGAAGCTGCCCATGCCATGCTATGTGACCAAGGTCTTTCGAAATTTCTATGGGGAGAAGCTGTGAACACTACTGTGTACGTACAAAATTGATGCTCGCATTCCACTCTGGAATCCAAAACTCTCGGAGAAGTCTTCTTTGGTAAGAAACCTGATGTTTCTCATTTTAGAGTTTTTGGTTGTCCTGTTTACTTTCATGTGTCGAAAGAGAAGAGAAGAAAGATGGATGCTTTTGGAAAGAAGGAAATGTTTATGGGCTACAGTGAAAATTCGAAGGCATATATAATCTATGTGCTTGGTCTAAGAGAAGTGGAGATATGCCACAATGTCACCTTCGATGAAGATTCTTCCCTCAGGAAAGTGATAAATATTCCTAGCTCCAAGGAAGACAATGTTGAAAGAAAAAGGAAGCAGGAAGAGCTGAAGGCTGAGATGATGCTCGATGTTGAACGACCGATGGACCCTATTGATCCACCTCCTTCAATGAAGAGAAGACCCCCATGGTTCAGAGATACTCTCGAGGATGCCAAGAGAAATATGGCCCCAAGGGGGACATTCCGTGAAAGCAAGAAGCTGAATATATACCAAGGGTATCTAATAGCCATGGGTACAATCATAAAATTTGAGCCTGGATCATTTGACAAAGCAATAAAGTATCAAGTTTGGAAGGATGCTATGCACGAAGAGTACGAGTCTATTATGAAGAATGATGTTTGGGATGTGGTCTCGAGACTAGAGGACAAAGCTGTTGTCACCACGAAATGGCTCTATAAGATCAAGCATGGATCTTATGGTAGTGCTAAAAAGTACAAGGCAAGATTTGTTTCTCGAGGATTATCTCAAAAGGAAGGCATAGATTATGATGATATATTTGCACCTGTGGCCCGTTATACCACCATCCGATCTATTATTTCCCTTGTTGCCACGCAAGGATGGAGTCTCCATCAGATGGATGTGAAGACCACTTTTCTGCATGGTTCGATAAAGGAAGAGGTGTATGTGGAGCAACCTCTGGGGTTCGAAGTCCGGGATAGATACTCTCATGTATGCAGGTTGAATAAATCTCTCTATGGGTTGAAGCAAGCCCCCATGGCTTGGTACGAGAGGATAGATAGCTACTTGATGAAGTTGGGCTTCACTCGAAGTAATGATGATCTGAACCTTTACTTCAATGTTGATAAAGAAAAGACTCTCATTCTGATTCTCTATGTGGACGATATCTTCCTGACAGGTGCTGACCCTCTCATTCATCAGTGTAAGAGGGCCCTCGCTTCTGATTTCGAGATGAAATACCTAGGACTAATGCATTACTTCCTAGGCTTGGAGGTCTAGCAGAGACATGGCAAGATTTTCCTCTCTCAAGGAAAATATATTGTGAAGCTGCTGGAGATATTTGGTATGGTGGACTGTAAGTTCGTGTCGACATCGATGGAACTCAACTTCAAGAATTTGTGTGGAAATTTTGTTGGGCCCGCATTGGGAAATCCTACTGAGTATCGTCAACTTGTAGGAGCATTGATGTTCTTAGTGAACTCTCGTCTGGACATATGTTTTGCAGTGAACATTTTGAGTCAACACATGATTGATCCTCATCACATTCACTGGGTTGGTGCCAAGAATCTCTTGAGATATATTTGGGGTATGATAAACCATGGTTTGAGATACACTACTAAGAGTTTGAGACTCCATGGATATACTATTTCCGATTGGGCTGGCGGTGTGGTGGATCGCAAGAGCACATTTGTATGCTCCTTCACACTTGGTTCTGCTTTGATATCTTGGATGAACAGGAAGAAGAAGTTGGTGGCTTTGAGCACCGTTGAGGCCAAATACATTTTAGTGAGTATGGCCTATTGTGAATCTATTTGTTTGAACAAGATCTTCAGTGAGATGTTCGGGAATGTGATAGATACCACTGATATCCTTTGTGATAACCAAAGTGGGATTCATTTGTCAGAGAATCATGTGTTCCACGATCGATCCAAGAATATTGATATCAGGTACCATTTTATCTAGGATATGGTACAACGAGGTGCCTTAAGGCTCGATCATATAGGAACTGATGAGAAGGTTGCATATATTCTCACTAAGCCCTTGGGGAAGGTCAAGTTCCTAACCTTCCGTGAGAATCTTGGAATCATGGAACAACCCTATTCTAAGGGTCATGTTGGATGATGAGCTCTGGGAGCTCCAGGGGGCTTTGGGGATATCTTCTTGGAGCTATAAGCAATCACAGGGCTAGGCTTGCTGAACCTTGTTAGTGTGCTTCCGCCCCACCGTGATGATATTGAGTTGGTTCACCTCTCTTTGATTTGTGCCTCATATGCATCCTACCCATGGAGTTTCGAACTCATGGGAAGTACCTCTCATCTTAGCCAATGAGGTGGGAAATGTGGATAGAGACCGATAACAAGACCAATGGACGCATCAAATATTTTTGTACTCTCTATGTCTAGGATGGAACATGTCCAACCACTTGATCTGGGATTAATTCTAGTGAGGTTTCAGACCTCCAACTGACTTCGGGTCAGTTAAAATAACTTCAGGTTAGTATATGACTCTTTTGAGTCCAAGTGAGGTTTTGGACCTCCAACTGACTCTGGAGTCAGTTAAACTAACTTTGGGTTAGTATGATACTCCTTTGAGTCCTATAGAGGTTTCAGACCTCTGATCTGACTTCAGGTCAGCCGGGAGTGATGTATTTGTGACTCACCGTTTGAAATAAAGAAGCCAGTAAAGAAAGTTATGGTTGGATGACGCACGATGTTTGGTAGGAACTGGTGGATGGAGTTCTCCCTAGCTGAGAGGGAGTGTTAATTTTGGGCAACTAGGTACAAAATCCATGTTGTACTGCTCAGATGATGATGCCATTATTTTTATTGGATTCATCTTTCAGAGAGGTGCAAGATTTATCTAAAGATCATCTTGATTGTATGAGCAGAACATTTATTTTGAATTTATTCCACTTATGTGCAAGGTCAGCCATATTTGTAATGTAGGCTTGAGAGCCCAATAGATGTGTCACGCACCCTCACATATGGATATAAATTGGAGAGACTTGGAGGTAATTTCATCATCAACTCATTACACACTTCTCTCTTGTGTTTGATTGGTTCTATCACTTTTGGAGGCATTTTATTCTCACACATGTGGAGCAGCAGCTAGGGTTTTTGGTGTAGATTTGTCTACGGTTTCAGTGTAGGTTTGACTAGCATTGACTTTGGCCAACAGTTGGTCATTTGACCTCCAAAATTCACCAAAAGTCTGATTTCTGAAGGCCTCATTGATTGGCACACATACCAAGGATGAACATTTACTTTGACCCTACTGCGTTGAATTTTTGATGTTGCTATTTTGCATTGACTGTGTTGACTTACAACATTGAATTTCGTTGACTTTGGGTTGACTTTATGGAGCTTTCCTGAGGCTTATGTGAAACATTTGGTTGGCTGACCTTAAGAAGAATTTTCTGGTTGAAGCATCCCGTTGACCGCCGTAATGCCACCATTCTTCATCTCTGTTTGACAAAATTTAAGTATATTATTGGCTTGTCTTCCATCGACCTATTGTTATGTTCTATCAACATTTTACTTTCATGATTATGTGATTGCTATTTGGTATCGGGCCCTAGAAGTTTGATGTAAATTTTCATCAAGCATAGAACACTTTCAAAAATTTACACATCTTCACCTCACCCACAGGGGTGCCTCTGCACTGTCAGGTCAAGCACCCCATCGATCTAACCCCTGGTGTGCTACTTCCCAATAGAATGATCTATCAACGATATTTTTTGGAGAACGATGAAATTGAGAGGTAGATTCAGGAGTTGTTGCAGAAATTTCACATCCGACCGAGTTCATCGCCCTGTGGGAGCCCGACCGTGTTGGTGTAGAAGAAGGATGGGGCTTGGAGACTCTGTATTGATTATCGGGCACTGAACAAGATTACTGTCTAGAATAGGTAGCCAATCCCATAGATCGATGACCTTCTGGAACAAATCAAAGGGGAGAAATATTTCAGCAAGATCGACTTGAAGTCTGGGTATCACCAGGTACCGATTGAACCCTCCGATGTGTGGAAGAATTCCTTCAAACCCAAGGAGGGCCTTTTCGAATGACTAGTCATGCCTTTCGGGTTGATGAATGCTCCCACAATCTTCATGAGATTGATGGATGACATCTTGCGACCATTCACCAACTCATTTTTAATAGTTTACTTGGATGACATCCTGATCTTCAACCATTCTTGGGAAGAGCACATCCACCACATCCAATAGGTCCTCCAAACACCGTGACAACACAAGTTGTTTGTCAATTTGGAGAAGTGTACTTTTGGCATGACCCAGGTTTAGTATATGGGATACATTATTGATGAGCAGGGGGTGCATGTGGATCCAACGAAGATCCAATTCATTCAGGATTGGCTAGCCCCAATCACTCTAACAGAGCTTCGTAGCTTTCTAGGTCTTGCTAATTTCTATCACAGGCTCATGTTGGGATTGTCTCATATCACTTTTCCCTTGAGTCAAGTAACCAAGGGAGGAGAGAAAGAAAAATTATTTTGATCATAATCTCAACATAAGGCATTCGTATAATTTAAACATCGCCTCTGCTCAGCCCCAGTGCTCACATTACTAGACTTGGAACAACCATCTGAGATCGAGATAGATGCCTCTGACTATGCTATTGGGGAAGTTCTTACTCAACAGGGGCATCCAGTGGCATATCACATTGAGACACTGTCTGAAACAATCCGAAAGTATCCCACTTATGATAAAGAAAAGTATTCCAATGTGGAGGCTTTTCGACAATGGAAGCATTACATTTTGGGGAAGGAAATGGTCATCCACACAGAGCTCTGACCCTTGCAGTTCATACAGACACAAGGGAAGTTGCAGAACAATCGCCATCAAAAGTGGTCCACATATCTGCAAGAGTTTCATTTGTACATCAAGTACACGAAGGGAAACACCAATAATGTTGTACATTGCTCAACCGACCACCAATCATGGCGCTAACTACCATTCTCAACTCTTGTGGGCACAAAATTTCTAATTGGCTGCTTCTCTACAAGAGCGATTCAGAATTTAGCCACACATACAAGACACTCTTGGAGGGTACACAAGTTCCAAATTTTCACCTCCAGGATGCATTGCTATGTCACCTGGCACACCTTTGTGTTCCTTCAAGTGATCATTCCAAGATGATTTGGGAAGCACACTACAGTTAGATTCATTGGGCATTTCGGGGTTGAGAAAATAGTGGCAGTATTGTAGAAGTATTTCTATTGGCTGAACCTTCGACAGGATGTTGGGAGGTACATCAGATCCTGCACTTCTTGCACCATTGCCAAAACAACCATCAAGAAGCAAAGCCTCTATACCCCGCTATCTACCCCTAGTTGACCTTGGGAATCCATCTCCATGGATTACATGTCATGCCTTACTTCTACTAAGCATGGAAACGACCGTGTTTTTGTGGTCGTCGACAGATTCTCGAAGATGGCCATTATGGTTGTCTGCAAGAAGAATATCACAGTAGAAGCCACTGCTAAACTCTTCTTTGAACGAGTGTGGGTGCACTTTGGGATCCCACAGTCTATCATCTCAGATTAGGAAAACAGGTTCCTCAACAAATTTTGGTCCAGCCTCCGATCAATGCTAGAAACCAATCTCACCAAGTCCACAACTTTCCATCCTCAAACTGATGGTCAGAAAGAGGTCGTCAACATGATGATCGTACACATTCTGCGCGTGTAAAATTCAAAGAATACACACACATGGGATGAGAGCCTTCCCTATGTACAACACAGTTATAACCAGTCTCTCCACAGCTCAATCGGCCACAAACCCTTTCAAGTGGGCTTGGGATTCTAACCACTATGCCCCATTGACGTAGCCATGCCATTTGTGGCTACTCAAGCCGATTCGGCTCATGTAAAGTTTGAAGCTGACAAAGAGAACAAATTCATTGAGTGCATTCAACACATCTGCCAATAGGTTCATGACATATTGGATAGAGCTAATGATAAGTACAAGCAATGACATGATCAACATCAGGTGCCACACAACTTACAGTTGGGTGACAAAGTGTGCCTACATTTGCAGAAGGAGTGCCTTGCTTGACCCCACCACAAGCTTCGCCCGCTTCGATACGGGTCATGCACCATCACCAAGGTTGTAGGGGAAAATGCCTTTGATCTTAGTATTCCATCATTCCCTAGTCTGCACGCAGTGTTCAATGTGGACCACCTTCGACCCTACTTCCCACCTCTACTGGACACCTCCTACATTGCAAAACAACTCACACTAATAGAGTTAAACCCAGAATGCATGGAACATGCCACCATGGATCATATCATGGACATGAAAATAAATAACACTCACCAAAATAATATCCAAATGTATCGGTTGTCAAAGCTGGCCAACTCCTGCACCAAGGCAAGTGGTTCACCAGGGACCAAGTTCAGCAAAAGTTTCCTCATCTTATGGAGGAACTCAACGCAATGGGGACCATTTCTTCCTAAGGGGGGAGGAATGATCCGGGTGGATATTGGTGGCCACCCGCCTATTCCACTTGGGGCCCTACCATTGTTTCTTTTAGTTTTTCAATTTCCTTGATTGTAGCACAATTTACTATTTTTAGCAGATTTTCAGGTCCTGAACTTCTGGAGACGTTTTGAGGCCCTAAACAATGTTTTTTGGAAAAATGGGAGAAACATGGGAGTTCCTTTGATGTTTCTCATATCAAAATTTTTAGTCCTCAGATAGGTATTTCTAATGAGGTATTGTGCACGTTAAACAAAGATCGTATGCCAAAGTTACGTCCTCGAGAAGTTGATGTACCAATTTACCCAAATGGGGCCCATAGTTTTGGTGCTTTATCTCCTAGGGTTAGGTTTTTTGATGTTTAGGGTTTTAAATTGTTTCTCAATAATAAATAGGCCCTCGAGCCTCATTGTAAAAAATTTCAGAGGCATGTAGCCACCACATCTCTTCTCAGAGATAAGCTACCAACGCCCTAGCTAGTTTATTTCCATTCTGTCTGTAAAAAATTTATGTTCTTTAATATTAATGAAATTAAGTGTTATTTCCACTGCATATTTGTATTTATGGTTATAAGTGTATTTTTTTGTGTTCCCGCATAAATTCGGATCAACTTTTCCTTCCAGGAGAGTCAAAACTTCCATCACATTTTCATCTCCTTGTGCTTGTTTCTTTGCTTCTTCTAGTTGAGATTTAAGGGAGGAGATTTATTCCTTTTATTGACCAATTTTCACTTCAAATTTTTTCAAGTCCTTGTGTCTTTGTTCAAGATGGTTCAAAAAAAGTATCTTCCATTTTCTTGGCTTTATCCAATTGATTTTTCATGGATATGACTTCTTCATGATGCCTTTTCTTGTTTTGATGAAATTCCTTCTTAAGCTTTGTGAGCTCCTTATCTTTTTCTTGTACTTGAAGATTGAATAGGTCAACTTATTTCCTTTTCTTTTCAAGGTCATGGTCACTATCTTGTGCTTTCTTTGTGAGCTCCTTATTTTCCTTTTTCAACCTGATAATCTCTTCTAGGGCAACTGCAAGATTTGCCCTAAGATCTTCTTCAATTTATTCATCTTCTAGGTTTTCCTTGGTCTTAATTATTCACTCTTGTTTTCAACTTCCTTAATGGGTTTTGGATTTCCTTATTTATTTCCATCATCTTCTTTATTAGAAATCATGGTCAATTCTCCTTTTGAGTGAAGATCTTGAAGTTTGTCCCACATATATTTTGCCGATGAACATTCCTCCACTTTTTCCTTTATAGGATCTGGTATCCCACTCAAGATTTCCTTCATCGCTCTTGCATTATATTCCTTGGATTCTTCTTCCATCGTGCTTTCAGTAATCACTGTTTCCCAAACTTCAAAACCTTGAGCCATCAAAAATAATTACATTCTACCCTTCCATACATCAAAATTTGTTCCATTCAACATAGGAGCTTTGTCAGCCTGATTTTCATCTTAATTCTTTCTTGACTGAGGAAGAGACATCTTAAGAAGGATTGGAGGCTTTCTTCCTTGGATTTCCCATTTATGTTCTAAGGATCAACCTTCAAGCTGTTAGGCTTTGAGTGAAGGTACTGGCTCTGAAACCAATTGTTGGAAATATTGAGGGGGGGGGGGTGAATCAATATTTATTTTCAATTGTTATTTTTACCAATTAGATCACTTATAATTAGAACACAAAATGAACAATAAGAATAAATAATTTTATTATTCAGATATAACGAGGACTTCAATCCTCTTCTTTACAATAAATACAATACAATAATGTGTAGGCTCCAACCTGTTGTAGCCACAATACACCCATATTTTATGGGGACCCTTCTCTTATCTTTATCTCATTCTGTTGTAGCCGCTACAACACCCTTCGAAATATTTCCCCATTTAAAATTTCTGAGCCCCTGATCTTTCCGTAAAGATGGAGTCTGATCTAGATCTAGTTTTTTAAACTTCCAATCATAGAGTCGCAAATCTCATTAAATATAAAAGTTGCGACCGTGCGACCTTGCAACCCAAGGTCGTGAGGTCGGAAGGTCACATATTGATCTAAAACCTAAGAATTGCGACTGTGCGACCGTGCGACCTTGCGATCTCTAGGTCGCGAGGTCGCACGACCCTTAACCAACCTTAATTTGCGACCTTGCGACCCTCATTAATTGAACGCATGTGCGAACCCTTTATAAATAAAAGGGTCGCGTAGGTCGCATTCGACCTGCGCGACGGAGCAAGTAATGCCTCTAACAAGCCAGCTAGAGCGCATGTTTCTCGGGTAAGTTTCCTAATCCTCCTATTGTTTCCTTTCTGGTTGATTTTTTCCTTTCCTACCTTTTCCCATTGTATCCTAGTCCTCATCTTAGCTTCATTTAAACCTCTCAAGAGCTCTGTGTAAAGCCTGCACCTTCCCTATGGTTTTATTTCTCTATCTCATCCTCTGAAAATCTCTCCTACATCGGTCTGACTCAATATCCCTTCCTAGCCCACCTGGAGGATGCGCTCTTTCCCTTGATGTGTTTCATGATTTCACCATTCATATCCCCACGGGACTTAATTGCCGCAAACCCATCGATAGATCCCTAGCGCAACCCCGCGACTCTGCGACCTAGAAAACTCGTGACCCAGCGACTCGGTCGATAAGTCACAAGGTCGCCTAGTCGCTCATTACCAACCTTTGGCCACTCGGGTGACCTAGCGACCCAGAAACCTCGCGACCTAGTCACAAGTCGCCAAGTAGCCAGGTCACGTTTCCCATAATTTTTACCCAATCACGACCTTGCAGCCTTGCAACCGAGTCGCCAAGTCGCAAAGTCGCCTTTCTTTGAAACTGCGAACCGGCTTGTCCTAGCGACCCAGCGACCTAATCGTAAGGTCGCCAAGTTGCAGGCCTATCTATTTCCTTGGATAATAGTTAGCAAAGGTAGTAGAAACCTAAATATTTATAATTATGCCATCCGTCTTATCATGGGACTGTCTCATGAATATGACAGGGAACATCGAAGCCGATCTCGAGTGTGCGTCCATCTCTTCAGCCTCAAGTGATATGGAGCCCCCGATAGTTAGAAAGAGAAACAAGAGTCCTGAAATAAAAATCTTAGAAGAAGAGATGCCTCCTTCCCTTCCCCCTATCTATGGAGACACCACTTGTGTGTTCGGGAAAGGGGATAGCATGAGTTGGTATCAGGTATACTAGGAGTTCACGAAGCCCAAATTTCTAGAAGACCTCCCGGATCGGCAGATGTATATTCAGGTCAAGAGGTCCAAGCTCTACTACGACGATGCCCATCTACCCATATTTACATGTGCAGAGATTATCGAATGGATCTTGCAAAATGTCGACTCCAAAATCTGGGTCATTCGAGATCATTCGGGGAAATCATTTGCTAATATGAGGGGATAGGATGCGGAGGTCTACTATGCACTCCCCACCCGAGAACAAACTTTCAACGCCGAATGAGCTACTACTCATGCAGTTCTCATACCTGAGACTTTAAGGGGATGGTGGGAGGATCCAAAAAATTTCAAGTTCAGGAAGGATTAGGAATATAAAACGGAGGGCCTCAGGAGAGTCTACAAGTTGGTATTGGCGATGCTATGCAGGATGTATGGACGACAAGATGCCACCACTTTCAATGGTACTTGGGTTTCTCTCATGTACACTATCACTACATAGGCCACCCACTTCAACTGGTCACACCTAATAGTAGCAGCTCTCAGGTCGAACATATCATCGGCGCAAGCACCTGATGAAGGGTGTTCATCTGAATTTTATATGGCTTCCTAGCTGTTGGACGCAGTATGCACAAGATGTCAATTTACTGGATGGCCTCATAAACTGGGATGCAAAGCATGGCAGGCTGATCCATAAAGAGTTAAAGGTGTTCTGGGCCTCCAAGTAAAAACAAGATATGGAGTCGATCTTGCACAATTTCATTCTTGAGCTTTACAAGAAGCTGTTCAACATAGATGTCCCGTGCATGTCTAGGCGAGCAATGCAAACAATAACTCAAGTGGCCAGCAGGTTTCCCATCACACATAATAATTTCATTAGGGTTTTTGGGTCATTCAAGGCACCTCACGTGCTGCCCGAGTTTGTCACCAATAAACTACTCTTGCAAGAAGTCTGCTACTAGATGAAGAGTGGTTTTTCTAAGGTCCTCACCAAGGGCAAGAAAAAGCCATGGCCTACTCTCCCACTTACTATCGGTGCCTATATGTTTAGGGATTTCAAGGAAGTAGAAGCAGAGGCTGAAGAAATCAAGGGCTTTCATTTTCCACCCTTGACACAGATCATATGATCCAGAAAGGATCATTCCAACACATTGAAAACGAGCCAAATTAAAATGGAATTACCAGCACACGGAATGCCCCGTTGAAGAACAAACTAGGAATTGGTACAACAAGGATAGGGAGGCTGCGCCAGAAGAGTCAACTGATAAATAAGGGAAAGGTGATCAAACCATGAAAAAAAGGGGTGACACACCAGGAGGAGCCTCATCTTCCAAAGCCAAAAATCCAAGGACTGATACAGGGAGTAGCCTCTCCAAATAGTAGCAGGAAAAAAGGGACATAGAGGTTAAGGCACAACAAGAGGCTGAGAAGAAGGAAAAATAAGAAGCAAAGAGGGTCCAAGACACCCTATCACATCAGCAAGAAGAAGACAAACAAAAGAAGCAAGCTAAGAAGTAGGAAAAAAAAGCTCGAAGGAAAAAAGAGGAAGAGGAACACAACAAGAAAGAAAAGGAAGAGCGGAAAGAGGCTGAGCACAAACTAAAAGAAGAGAAGGACAAGGCAGAGGTTGATTGCAAGCTAAAAGAAGAGTAGGACAAGTTAGAGGTTGAGTGCTAGCTAAAAGAAGAGAGGACAAGGCAGAGGCTGGAAAGAGAAAGAAGGAAGAAGAGAGTCAGAAGTCACAGGAAGATTCTTCCAAGGAAGTAGGGGGAAGCAAAACACCACCCCCAGAGACAGGGAAATAGACAGAGCTGCCACACATTGATGTACCTCAGACAAAACCTATGACGAGTGTGCATTTTCCTCTCTCAGACCTTGGCACCTCGAAGGAGCAGGAAGATGAGGTCTTGGATCTAACAAGGCTGATCTGCGACCAGTTCATGCACAAGATCAAGCAAGATAAAAGGAAATTACTCGCACGGAACCCGACCGCACCTCTCATAGTCACAATAGAAAAGGACATAGTCTTGGACACCAGGACTAATCCTATTATGATCGCATCAGCAGGGACCACCTTTGTGGCAGCCACAGAAGAAAATGTTAGCAGAATGAGTAGAGAGATTCTATCTCTGCAGAATAGGCTATAGGTCTCTGAGCAGAAGGAACCTCAGTCAGAACAAGATAAGAAGGTGCTAGAGGAAGAGATCCAAAAGTTGCATCTCACAACCACCCAAACCAACAAAGTGCCACTTACCATTCAGAGGGAGCTGGTTACTCTGGAAGCCACCCAGAAGCAAGTGTACGAGGAGATGTTTACAATAAAGCAGACAGTCGTGCCACTGCTAAAAGCACAAGCAGAAAGCAAGAGGAGAACTACACAGCTGAAGGAAGCCTCCACTGATTTGGACAACATGCTATAATGGACAAACATGTATCCGTAGGCCCCTGACACCCTGCCTAGGAAGGATTGGATTTGCACCCAGAACGACAAAGTTCAAATCCGAATGATGGTACAATCCAAAGATAAAATGGTCAAGGATATAGAGAGAATGATGTCCACATATGAACATCTGATTAGTGGCATTGATTCAATGGCTGAAGTACAAAACATTCCTTATCCGGTGCATTAGACCAAGAAAAAATAGGGGAACAGGTTGCCGAGGACATTCAAGCATTCCTACAACCCATGAAGCAAGCAGTTGCTTCCCAAGACTTCCGATGTCACGGGAAAATCTTGTTCAGTTCGTCATTACACCAGTTCAGATCTATACCAAGCTGGCTTCTCTATCCAATCAGATCAGGGTAAAGAGACGTACCTTGGTCCCAGATGCTATTGAATGCCTTCATAGATTAAAAGAAGATACTCCCCAGGTCACTCCAGTTGCTGCAGATTATCAAGCATGGAAATATTACCTCAAATAACAGCAGTAGATAGATGTTTCTGATCTTAGAATCACTCAATAGCTTCCTTGACCAAGGAAATGTCACAGGTCGCAGGTCACAACAGGTAGGAAGTCGCAGGTCACAACAGACAAGGGGTCGCAGGTCACATCCGAAGCTGGGTCGCAAGTCGCAAATGCCTCTCAGGTCGCGGAGCATGTCAATAGATAGAAATGTGAAGAGTCAGGGACACCGAAGGGTCAATTTTGTTCTATAAGTACTCCTTTCGGGGAATTGTAAAATACCATTTTTTTGGACTCCATAAGGAGCAGAGAGAATTGTATAATATTGAATGCATATTTCTGAGAATGAATACAAACAAGTGTTTTTTATTACACTATTGGATCTGATGAGGACTCGTGTGTTAACATTATGAATATTTTGTCTCATGTACTGGCTATCTTTTTTGATTAATTAATATGTGTTTTCTGCTTATGTCATTTATATGTTGAAACTCACTTGATGTGTTGATGGTATGGGGATATTTAATTGAGAGATGTTGAAAACTTTGTTATTAACATTATCTTATATTTCAAAAAATGCTTAAGGAATCGAAGGGTGTTTTGACCATAAAAAACTATTTCTTTTATGGTTCGAACAACTTTTACAGTCATGACCCTAATGATGTGTTGCTAACAGCATTTCCTTTGGCTGCATGTTTTAAATCACTTTTATATTTGTAATGTTTTATGATCATTGAGACTCGTCAACCATTTGTCTTGTATTGTTCGAGTAACTATGTGTTCATAGGTTTGCAGAGCTTGCTCTCTGTCTGAGAAAAGGAATCTTCAACGATAGATGGACCCACACCCCAGACGGGATCCCTATCACAAATGGTTTAGAGTCTAATTTGGACTTTATACCGGGGAGATCCCCTACTATTGGTTGGACATTTATTCCCGTCAACAGATTTGGCGCTAGAAGAAGGGCCTGATGGCAGGCTCCTAGCACACAAGTAACATCTCGTTGCAAACCCCGCAAGGGGATATCATGTATGAAAATACTGGTCCTCTGCCCCTTGAAAATTCCCTAGAGGATGAACCCCCTTATTATGAGATCACCTCAGACCAGTTGAGGGCCTTGTGCCCAACCACCCATGATCTCATCACAGGCTTGCAAAACTTCTCGGGCACCGATTCCCTGCCCAACCCTCGGACTCCCATAGCTAATCAAACTCGCCAGGGAGTCCTAGTCAATTCCATACCTCAGCTGATAGGTCTTATGATTGAAGATTATGCAGATGCAGTTGAGCGTAATTCAATAGAGCCCCCCGACATTCCTCGAGAGATTGAAGGAGGCGGCCCTAAAATTACTGAAACCCAACCTGATGTCGGCCCGCAACTCAACCAACCTTTGAATGATAACACTCAAGAAAATAACTAGCCTAGAGGAGCAACTGGGAGGGGCCGAGGAAACAAGGGTCGGGGAGACAAAGGCCGTGGAAAAGGTCAAAATGTTGGCCACCACCACCACAACCAAAACCAAAACAGATTCCCCTTCCTTTATAATTGGAGAAATATTAGGAATGTAGGAAACCTCAAAGGAAATCAAGACATGCACTCTCACCATGAGGGCGAAGCCTCCGAGTCTGGCATGCGAAGTGATTTCGAGAATGAAATGGGACATATCTACATACCACACCACCTGCAGGCTAGGCGTGTGTAGTCGCTGGCTTGGATGGAATAATCTCCCCTAGGCCTCCACGGTCCCCTCCATGACATGCCTTGACACCTTGAGAAGCACCTCCCTAAGTTTGACCCTGAGAAGGGTTCGCTGGCCGAAGATCACATAAGCAACTTCTACCTGGCCTTACAAATGATGAGAGTGCAGTCTGATGATATAGCATGCTGACTCTTTCCTCATATCTTAGAAAATGAGGCTGCTACATGGTACCGTTCCCTCCATGTTGCTTCCATTTCTTCCTAGGAGCAATTTTTCCATACCTTCCTCCAAAAGTTTTCAAAAAAAAAGACTCCTTCCATGCTCCTTATGGAGCTTAGTACTTCGAAATTCTAGAAGAAGGATAAAGTCAAAGACTTTAATCAACGCTTCGCTACTATATTGAACAAATTCCCTTCTAACATGGCCTTGGATGATTCCATCACCATTGATTACTACACAAGGGCTCTCCCTCGGGATATTGCCGTGTTCATAAAACGCAAAGCCAGAGCTACCCTAGCAGCAAATTACACCACTGCCCTTGCCATCGAAAAGGACATGCTGTCCATAGGAGGCATTGATCATGATGGCTGAGATGACCCAAAGTCGGTTATGAAAAGAACCCAATCCTCAAATCATAAGTCTGAAGACAAATACAAAGACCACTGAGATTTCGAAAGTATCACAATGTCTCTCAAGCTATTAACAAACGAAGTCTCCGATGTCAAGAGAAAAAAAAATGACTCCATATCAGGTACCAAGATTCAGAAACCTTTCTTTAGGAAGAATAACCCCGCTGTCAGCCAGCCTCTGTAAAACCCAAATGCTGGCCTCAACGTGGAAGAAACCGGAAAAGATAATTTCTACTCTTTCTATCAAGCCTCCCACTCAGAGAAAACTTGTCCCCAGTGGATCCACAGCATGACCGCTGTGGTAAAAAAAATATTATAAGATCAGACCATGGGGGATTTAGAAGAGGAGGCTATTTCTGATAATGAGGAAACCTCTCCCCCAGATGAGGATATGGGATCTGCTATCCTCGCCATTGAGGTAGTCTGCGGGGAAAGACCCCCTCCTACAACTACAGTAAACTTGGCCGACGACCCTCAATCCAAACCCCCTCGGAATTATAGCTTGAGGAGAAAAGGCCCGGTCCCGAAGTAGTCCTTCGAGGAAAAGATAAAAGCTTTCTTAAGGAAACTCCTACCACCAAACAAAGAAAACCAAACCAAAACTCCCGAAAAATCTAGCCCAACCACTGCCCGAGTAAACCCAAAGGCTAGATCATCGTTAGGTTCCCCGAAGGCCTCTGTTGAACCTATCTCACACCTAGATTCTGGGTTTAATATCATCAAAGATATGAAGAAAACGCAGGCCAACATTTCCCTCTACGAACTCGCTTGCATTGCTAATCAGCGAGATCTTATTCTCAAAGCGTTTTCCAACCCACCAACGTCCAAACCCATGAGTACCACGTCTGCCCAAGCCACTGCAAGTCTCCAGTCTATCGTGAATGTTGTTAATGAAAACTCCAGTGGATCCACACCCCCTTTCCTCCTATCTTTTGAGATATTCAACTTGAATGTTCATAACTGCCTTGTTGATTTTGGTGCATCCAAAAATGTTATGCCCTTGTCTGTATGCAAAAAGATAAACTTCTGCCCCAAAAAAACTAACGCCTGGATCATTCAGCTCGATAGATCCCAAGTTCCCACCATGGGTGAGTTGAATAATGTCATCATCTTCCTATCTTCTGACTCTAGGGTGCATCAGTGGATAAACATAGTGATCATGGATATCCCCGAAGCCTATTGTATTTTCTTGGGCCAAGATTTTTCTAGCAAGCTGTAAGGATACTTTACCACTGACTGGTCCCACCTATGGCTCCCATACAAGGGTAGGAACAATCAAATCCGGGTCGAAAACGAACCTTACATGAAACACATGGTGACCGAACTGCATGCAACCAATGAACCAGTCAGTTTTGTGCAAGAATAACTCGGCATGTGTTTCTTATAATCCATTTTTAGGTGCTATCAAACCCCTCAATCTCTGGTCACCCAAGACGTCCAGTCAAAACTTTTGTTGGCCATTGACGACCACTCTACCTCAATGAAATAACCGCTATAAGCTGCTGCCCCGAGTACGTCTCTTACATGCTCAGGTAGCCTTGAGAAACCAAAAGATGAGATTTTGACCTTGTACTACGACGGTTCCAAAACCCATGATGGGGCCGATGCAGGCTGTATTTTGTTAGACCCCCGGAAGAACAAGTTTCTAATCTCTTGTTGGCTAGAGTTCCAGTGCACCAATAATACAACCGAGTATGAAGCATTGATCCTCGGGCTCAAGAAAACCATAGATCTCAAAGTCAGTTGTTTAAAGGTAATTGGAGACTCCGAGATTATCACCCATCAGGTACGTAACACCGACCACTACTTATCTCCGCATTTGAAAGGTTACCAGCAAGAGGTATGGCGTTTGATTTCTACTTTTGATGCTTTTGGTATTCAATCCATACTTATAATGCACAATGCAGCGGCTGATACACTTGCCAATGATAGTGCTAGATTTACCCCACTAATAGATGGATTTTCTATTGAAATTGTTTACAAGCCATTCATGCCAGACAATGTCACTAATCTACGCGTTTTTAATGATGATCAGCAGGTATTGGATTTCATGCTCAATACGGACGTATTCAAGGACATAGTTATCGAAGAAGAGGATCATTATCGGGCCTTGCAAAAATAACAAGGGGATATTAAGGGAAATCCCATACCCAAAGGGATCGTGTCGCTTGAAAAGCTGTTTGATTTACATAACCATTTTCGTGGACCGCCCAACACGAAGGTGTAGAGTTCCACTTTAGCGCACCAACAAATAAACCTCGGGACGGAGAAGGAACCCAAATTCGTCAACCTTGGTACTGAATTCACCCCTTAGGAAAGGCAATCCTTCACTGAGTTATTCAAGAAATACCGAGATGTTTTCGCCTGGACATATGATGAGTTGCGAACCTATGACACACGAATCATCCAACACGTGATATCCATGAAAGAAGGAGTGAAACTGTTCCATCAAAAGCTAATAAAGGTACACCCTACTTTGGAGCCGATGATCCAAAATGAACTAAAGAAACTCTTAGATGCCCGTATAATCTTCAAAGTATGACATTCAACCTGGGTGTCAAATTTGGTGCCGATTCGTAAAAAATCTGGCGAAATTCATTTATGCGTGGATTTTTGAAATTTGAACAGAGCTTCGGACAAAGACAACTACCCAGTGCCCCCTATGGAGCAGACCCTTCAAGCAGTATCAGGGTCAGAAATGTTCTCGTTATTGGATGGTTTTTCAAGTTACAACCAAGTACTAGTCGCTGAACCCGACCAGTTGAAAACCACATTCAGAACTAAATGGGGGACGTTCACATTCAGACGCATGCCCTTTGGCTTGATCAATGCTGGGGCAACCTTATAGAGAGCCATGGACATGGCTTTCAGGGGCCTAATGGGGCAAAGCGTGGTAGTATACCTTGATGACGTCACCGTATTTTCAAAGCGTAGGTGTGACCATTTACACCACCTTAAGAAATTTTTTGAAAGGTACCGAAAATATGGGATCTCACTCAATCTAAAGAAAAGCATTTTCACCATCTCCAAAGGAAATCTGTTGGGACATATCATAACCCGGGACAATATAGTGGTTGATCCAGAACGCGCAAAATTCATCGCCCAGATTCCTCCCCCAAGCGGCAAGAAGACCATGCAGTCTTTCCTCTGAAAAATCAACTTCGTGTGAAAATTTTTATCAGACTTCACCCAAATAGTGAAACCTCTGCAAGGTATGATCAAGAAGAATGCAAGCTTCAAATGAAATTCTCCCGAGAAAGAAGTGTTCAACAACATCAAGCGGGCCATCGCAGAAGCACCTACCCTTCATAGTCCGGATTTCAACAAAGGATTTATCTTGTACACCTTCGCTTCAGACTCATCTCTCCCAGCCATCCTCACTCAGAAAAATGTCAGCAATGATGAGCGACCCATATCATTTATGAGCCTATTTTTTCAAGGTGCCGAGCTGAATTATCCAGAGATTGATAAGTAGGCCTACACAGTGTACAAGGTAGTCAAACATTTCAGGCCATATATTTTGAAAAATCATGTCACAGTGTTCGTACCTCACCCAGCAGTTAGCTCACTTTTCGTGCAGCAGGAGCTAGGTGAGAGATGAGGAAACTGGATGACGCGCCTTCAAGAGTATGACCTGGAATTCAAGCCTTCACACACTGTCAAGGGCCAAGGGTTATGCCGGATGGATGTGGAAGCCATAGACCTGTGAGGTAGTGAAGAGGAGTGTTGGGACCACGAAATCGACATGTATCAAACTGATAGTACACCTCAGCAGAATACCTCCCCATGGTACGTTGATCTTCAGCAATATCTGAGCCATGGTATCATGAACCCCACTTTAACCACCCAGCAGAAACGCGCAATAAGACTAAAAGCTGCATCCTACCAGCTGGTGCAGGGTAAGTTGTTCCGCAAGCACCACCGTGGAGTTCTTCTACACTGTTTGGAACATGATGAGGCATAGAAAGTCTTGACAGAACTTCATGATGGTCCAGCCAGTGGGCACTATGCAGGGGACACCACCGCTCACAAGATCATGCGTGCTAGTTTCTATTGGCCCACTCTGTTCAAATATGCACACGCTTATGTTCGGAAATGCCTACAATGTCAAAAATTTTCCAACAGGGAAACACAACCATCCGCCCCGTTGCAGTCCGTCGTGGTGGAAGAACCTTTTCAACAATGGGGACTCAACATGATCAGGGAAATTTTTCCACATTCTTCCAAGCAACATAGATACATCCTCACAACTACAAACTACTTCACAAGGTGGGTTGAAGCAATACCATTGCGTCAAATCAATGATCAATAGGTAATGGCTTTCATCACTTAGAACATCATGACCAGGTTTGGCGTTCCAACCTCCCTTTTTTTTGATAACGCAACTTATTTTTCGTCGCTCAAATTATATGAATTTTCTCTAGAAAATGGTATAGTGCTCAAACACTCCACCAACTATTACCCCCAAGGAAATGGGCTAGTTGAGTCAACCAATAAGAATCTCATCCATATCATCAAAAAGACTCTGTTGTCCCAACAACGAAACTGGCATAATGCACTCCATAATGCCCTGTGGGCCGACCGGGTCACACCCAAACTATCCTTAGGCACCTCCCCATTTTTTATTGTGTACGAAAAAGAAGCAATCCTTCCTCCAAACTTGTCTCTCTAATCCCTTCAATTATCACAAGAATCTCATGGCACCCCTTGCCCTACCTTACAGGCTCGAATAGACACATTGTTGAAACTGGAGGAGGAAAGACTAAAATCCCGGGAAATTTTTTCCATCCACCAGAGTCGGATAAAACTATGGTTCGATAAGAAATCCACTGGGAACAAGGTTTTTGAAGTGGGCGACCTTGTTCTCAAATGGGACAAAGCTCACGAAGAGAAAGGGAAACACTCCAAATTCCAAGCCATATGGATAGGTCCCTTCCAAATCAACGAAAGGGTCAGCCCCCACACTTACAAGCTATAGATCCTTGAAGGGACGATTGAGGTCCTCCCGGTAAACGGGCACGACCTTAAACATTACTTCACCTGACAGCCCCAAGGGGCAGTCACCTTACCCTGTATCGTAGTTTTGATTTTCTTTTCTCTTGTTTTTCGTTGTTTTATGTTTTTCAATAAATGGCTTGCTTCAAGCAGTCTCTCAGAAATCCATTCCCTTTAGCACCTCAAATTGAAGGATGGACAAAATAGTTACTCAATTGGCATGCTGTATCGAAATATCTACTGGTGAAGAATCACCCCTGGAATGAAAAAGTGGCACGAGCTTGCCTATGATAGGCACCTAGTGGGGAAAACATGACCAAGTCCCAGAAGCCAAGCATGGGTAGTTCACCTAGTATGTTGGCTCAAGCGACTGTTGTAAAAGAGAAAGCTTCGGTGAAGTCGGTCGCTAGAAGAAAAGGGAACAGGGCAAACCTCAGATGAGGAACGGATATCTGAGAAAAACTCAAAGGTACTTGTATAGACTAGGAGCAACCTCTCTTGTAAGAAAAATAAGTCAGGATCCCTCATCCGCCTAGGCAATACTTGCCACATTCAAATAAGTGCCTTGAGCACAGTAAAAATAAGTGCCTTGAACACATTAAAGTAAGTGCTATTAGCACATAAAATCAAGGGTAAAGGATTGAGAAAGGCTTCCTGTGTAGAGAGGCAATGCGATGACTCCACCGGGGTATTAAGGCTCACTGGCAGTAGAGAAATGTCTGTGACTCCTAGGTGTTGGACATTGGATTCAACGCTCCCCGTGTGTTTCGCGACATGGACTAATCACCTCTCATGGATCCTAACTCTGGCGATTGTAGCGGAGACTAACGCCTGTGGGTTTTGGTTTAACTACAATAGTGATTCCAACAATTGGTATTAGATCGATAGGTCTCGAGTTCGAAACTGACCCGGCTCGCGTTGGGGGGGAGATTGTTGGACATTGGATTCAACACTCTTCGAGTGTTTCGTGACATGAACTAACCGCCTCTCGTGGATCCTACCTCTAGTGATTGTAGCGGAGAATAATTCCTGCGGGTTTTGGTTTAACAAAAATCGTGATTCCAACACTAGGTAGTGACTCCATCAGGACCACTAGGTTAGCTGGTAGCGGAGCAACACAATAAGGACCAAACAACTATATCTAATCCTAGAAATATTTGAAGTTTCTCCAACCTTTTCCGTCTGGTCTCTAGAAATGAAAACATGGTGAACCAACACCCTGAGCCATGCAAAAAGGTGAAGCAAATGCGCAAGGTTTGAGGATGAAAGTAGTCGGACCCATGGGATGAAAGGAACAACCTACTAAGCCCCCCCTCCCCCCTCAAGATGAAGCACCGACAGAGATCCTGGGTCCTACTAGTGAATCGCCATTTTTTATAGCCGCTACAACACCCTCCAAAATTTTTCCCCATTTAAAATTTCCGAGCCCCTGATCTTTCAGTAAAGATGGAGTCTGATCCAAATCTAGTTTTTTTAACTACCAATCACAGAGTTGCAAATCTCATTAAATCCAAAAGTTGCGACCGTGCGACCTTGCGACCCCAAGTCACGAGGTCGTAAGGTCTCATATTGATCTAAAACCTAAGAATTGCGACTATGCGGCCGTGCAACCTCCAGGTCGCGAAGTCACAAGGTCGCATGACCCTTAACCAACCTTAATTTGTGACTTTGCGCCCCTCATTAATTGACCGCACGTGCGACCCATTTATAAATAAAAGGGTCGCGTAGGTCGCATTCGACCTGTGTGACGGAGCAAATAACGCCTCTGACAAGCCAGCTGGAGCATGTTTTTTCTCAGGTAAGTTGCCTAATCCTCCTGCTGTTTCCTTTCTGGTTGATTGTTTCCTTTCCTACCTTTTTCCATTGTCTATTAGTCCTCATCTTAGCTTCATTTAAACCTCTCAAGAGCTCTGTGTAAAGCCTGCACCTTCCCTATGGTTTTATTTCTCTGTTTCATCCTTTGAAAAGCTCTCCTGCCCCAATCTGCCTCAATCTCCCTTCCTAGCCCACCTGGAGGAAAATCCTCAAGGCCCAGATGCGCTCTTTCCCTTGATGTGTTGCATGATTTCACCATTCATATCCCCACGGGCCTTAATCATTGTGAAACCCATCGGCAGAGCCCTAGTGCGACCCCGCGACTTCGCGACCTAGTGACCTCGCGACTCGGTCGCCTAGTCGCTCATTACCAACCTTTGGCCACCCGCGCAAGCTAGTGACCTAGCGACCTCGCGACCTAGTCGCAAGTCGCCAAGTCACTAGGTCACATTTCCCATAATTTCGACCCAAGCGCGACCTTGCGACCTGGTTGTCATGTCGCAAAGTCGCCTTTCCTTGAAACTGTGAACTGGCGCAACCTAGCGACCCAACAACTTGGTCGCAAGGTCGCCAAGTCACAGGTCTATCCATTTCCTTGGATAATAGTTAGCAAAGGTAGCAGAAACCTAAATATTTATAATTATTTCATCCATCTTATCGTGGTACTGTTTCATGAATATGTGAGGAAACATCGAAGCCGAGCTCGAGTGTGTGTCCATCTCTTCGACCTCAAGCGATATGGGGCCCTCGGAAGTTCGAAAGAGAAACAAGAGTCCTGAAATAGAAATCTCAGAAGAAGAGATGCCTCCTTCCCCTCCCCCTATCTATGGATACGCCGCTCGTGTGTTCGGGAAAGGGGATAACATGAATTGGTATCAGGTATACCAGGAGTTCACGAAGCCCGAATTTCCAAAAGACCTCCCAGACCAGCAGGTGTATATTTAGGTCAAGAGGTCCAAGCTCCACTATGCCGGCGCCCATCCACCCATATTTCCATGTGCAAAGATTATCGAATGGATCTTGAAAAAGGTCGACTCCAGAATATGGGTCATTCGAGATCATTCGGGGAAATAATTTTCTAGTCTGAGGGGGTAGGTTGCGGAGGTCTACTATGCACTCCCCACCCAAGAAAAATCTTTCAACGCCGAATGGGCTACCACTCATGCAGTTCCCATACTCGAGACCTTAAGGGGATGGTTGGAGGACATAGAAAAGTTCAAGTTTAGGAAGGATCGGGAATATAAAACGGAGGGCCTCAAGAGAGTCTACAATTTGGTAGCGGCGATGCTATGCAGGATGTATGGCCGACAAGATGCCACCACTTTCAATGGTACTTGGGTTTCTCTCATGTACGCTGTCAATACATATGGTACCCGCTTCAACTAGGCCCACCTAATAGTAGCAGCTCTCAGGTCAAACATATCATCGGCGCAAGCACCTGATGAAGGGTGTTCATCCGAATTTTATATGGCTTCCTACCTGTTGGACGCAGTATGTGCAAGATGTAAATTTACCGGATGGCCTCATAACTGGGATGAAGAGCATGGTGGGTAGATCCATAAAGAGTTAAAGGTGTTCTGGGCCTCCAAGTACAAACAAGATATGGAGTCGATCTCGCACAATTTCATTCCTGAGCTTTACAAGAAGTTTTTCGGCATAGATGTCCCGTGCATGTCCAGGCAAGCCATGCAAACAATAACCCGAGTGGCCAGTTGGTTTCCCATCACACACAGTACTTTCATCAGGGTTTTTGGGTCATTCAAGGCACTTCACGCGCTTCCCGAGTTTGTCACCGATAAACTACTCTTGCAAGAAGTGTGCTACCAGATGACGGGCGAGTTTTCTAAGGTCCTCACTAGGGGCAAGAAAAAGCCATGGCCTACTCTCCCGCTTACTATCGGTGCCTATAAGGTTAGGGATTCCAAGGAAGTAGAAGCAGAAGTTGAAGAAACCGAGGGCTTTCATTTTCCGCCCTTGACACATAGATCATATGATCCAGAAAGGATTGTTCCAGCACATTCCAAACTGGCCAAATTCAATTGGAATTACCAACACATTGAATGCCCTGTTGAAGAAAAAACTAGAAATTGGTACAACAAGGATAGGGAGGCTACGCCAGAAGAGTCAACTAATAAATAAGGGTAAGGTGATCAAACTGCAGAAAAAATGGGTGACACGCCAGGAGGAGCCTCATCTTCCAAATCCGAAAAGCCAAGGACTGATACGAGTAGTAGCCTCTCCAAACAACAGCAGGAAAAAAGGGACATAGAGGCTAAGGCACAGAAAGAGGCCGAAAAGAAGGCAAAATAAGAAGAAGCCAAGAGGGTCCAAGACACCCTAGCACATCAGTAAGAAGAAGACAAAAAAAGAAGCAAGCTAAGAAGCAGGCAGAAGAAGCCCGAAGGAAAAAAGAGGAAGAGGAATGCAACAGGAAAGAAAAGGAAGAGCGGAAAGAGGCTGAGCGTAAGCTAAAAGAAGAGCAGGACAAGGCAGAGGTTGAGCGCAAGCTAAAAGAAGAGTAAGACAAGGCATAGGCTGAAAAGAGAAGGAAGGAAGAAGAGAGTCAGAAGTCACGGGAATATTCTTCCAAGGAAGCAGGGGGAAGCAAAACACCACCCCCAGAGACAGGGAAACAGATAGAGCTGCCATACATTGATGTACCTCAAACAACCCCTATGATGAGTGTGCATTTTCCTCTCTCAGACCTTGGCACCTTGGATAAGCAGGAAGATGAGGTCTTGGATCTGACAAGGCTGACCTACGATCAGTTCACACACAAGATCAGGCAAGAGAAAAGGAAATTCCTCGTGTGGAACCCAGCCGCACCTCTCGCAGTCACAAAAAAATGGACATAATCTTGGACACAAGGACTAATCCTATTATGATTGCATCAACAGGGACCGCCTTTATGGCAGCCACATAAGAAAATGTTAGCAGAATGAGTAGACAGATTCTGTCTTTGTAGAATAGGCTACAGGTCTCTGAGCAGAAGGTAGCTTAGTCAGAACAAGATAAGAAGGTGCTAGAGGAAGAGATCCAAAATTTGCATCTCATAACCTCCCAAACCAAAGAAGTGCCACTTACCATTAAGAGGGAGCTAGTTACTCTGGAAGCCACCGTGAAGCAAGTGTACGAGGAGATGTTTACAATAAAGCAGACAGTCGCGTCACTACTAAAAGCACAAGCATAAACCAAGATGAGAACTGCACAGTTGAAGGAAGCCTCCACTGCTTTGGACAACATGCTAGAATGGTCAAACATGTATCCGCAGGCCCCTGACACCCTGCCTAGGAAGGATTGGATTTTCACCCAGAACGACAAAGTTCAGATCCGAATGAAGGTACAATCCAAGCATAAACTGGTCAAGGATCTAGACAGAGTGATGTCCGCATATGAACATCTGAATAGCGACATTGATTCAATGGCCAAAAAACATTCAATCAATGGAAGAGGTTGCCTAAGACATTCAAGCATTCCTACAACCCATGAAGCAAGCATTTGCTTCCCAAGATATTCCTGCGTCATAGGAAAATCTTGTTTAGTTCATCGTTACACCAGTCCAGATCTATACCAAGCTGGCTTCTCTATCCAATCAGATCACGGTAAAGAGACATACCTTGTTCCCAGATGCTCTTGAGTGCCTTCACAGATTAAACGAAGATACTCCCCAAGTCACTCCAATTGCTGCAGATTATCAAGCATGGCAAAAGTACCTCAAAGAACAACAACAGAAAGACGTTCAGGATCTCACAATTACCCAATTTCTTCCTTGACCAAAGAAATGGCACAGGTTACAGGTCGCAACAGGCAGGAAGTCGTAGTCACAACAGACATGGGGTCGCAGGTCGCATCCGGAGCTGGGTGGTAAGTCACAAATGCCTCTCAGGTCGCAGAGCATGTCAACAGTCGGGAATGTGAAGAGTGAGGGACACCCAAGGGTCAATTCTGTTCTATAATTACTCCCTTCAGGGAATTGTAAAAGACCTTTTTTTTTTGGACTCCATAAGGAGCAAAGAGAATTGTATAACATTGAATGCATATTTATGAGAATGAATACAAACAAGTGTTTTTGATTCCACTATTGGATCTGATGAGGACTCGTGTGTTAACATTATGAATATTTTGTCTCATGTACTGGCTATCTTTTATGATTAATTGATCTGCGTTTTCTGCTTATGTCATTTATACGTTTAAACTCACTTGATGTGTTAATGGTATGGGGATATTTAATTGAGTGATGTTGACAACTTCGTTATTAACATTATCTTATCATTCAGAAAATGCTTAAGGAATCGAAGGGTGTTTTGACTGTAGAGAACTATTTCTTTTATGGTTCGAATAGCTTTTACAAGCATGACTCTAATGATGTGTTGCTAACAGCATTTCCTTCGGCTGCATGCTTTAACTCGCTTTGCTATTTGTAATTTTTTTATGATCATTGAGACTCGTTAACCATCTGTCTTGTATTGTTCGAGTAACTGTGTTTTCATAGGTCTATAGGGCTCGCTCTTCGTCCGAGAAAAGGAATCTTCAGCAGTAGTCAGACCCACACCTCAGACGGGATCCCTATCACAAATGGTTTAGAGTCTAATTGGGACTTTATACCGCGGAGATCCCCTACGGTTGGCCAGACATTTCTTCCCGTTAACACATTCCAAGTTTGTTTTTAGTTTTATTTTTGTTTGCATTTAAGTGTCGTTCTTTGACACCCTTCTCATATGACGACACTTGTGACACTTCGCTTTGTCACTCCTTTCTATAAGAAAACGCTTCATCAAAAATCTCATTTTTCCATTTCCCTTTACTTATGTACTTATGGGTATATTCCTCATATCATCTCGCATTACACATTGAGTTCTCATGATCACTTGATACAATAACTGCATCACAAAAAGTAGACCATTATTCATTGGTAATAATTTATAAATTTCACATTATGCAGATATTAAGAACCAAAAAAAATGTATATAAAAACTGAAAATTACATATATTGTAATTAAAACACATTGTTTTTACAAATAAAAGATTTTATATAACTCATTGTAATCACTTATGTACATAATTAAAAAAGAACCATTAAAAAAAAATCAAACTATACCATTTATAGGGTGCATATATGTTAATATAATAAAATCCACTTACCAATAAACAATGAATAAAATATACATGGCATAAAGTCACATTGTCAATAAAATATTCATTATAAATATCTATATTGAACTTTACAATAGTCGCATAATAAATGTATATAAAACAAGAAGTTTTTTATTGTAAATAAAATATAAAAAAACACGTTATTGTATCACTTCAATCCAAACGTTATTTTTCATGATGATGCATTACATTACACACTGATCCAAGGAAATGAAGATTCGATCAATACGGTGGTCAATTATTTTGGCCAAGACAATTAAACAAGGACATTATGGTGGCAAATATTGGCAGCATACTCCAGGGAGAATTAAAAAAAAAACATGTTTCTTTGCATCAGCAGTTCTGGTAAATAAACTCGATGGCATGTTCAGCAGAACCGAAACAAAAAAACGAGATGCTCGCACAATTCAAACTGAATGACTCTCTTTTTCCATAAATGAATGGCGTGACTTCTGCAATCGGTTTAATTTCAGTTTCATTGTAATTATGAAGAATTTTGTGACAGTTGGTAAAGTACATAAATGTATGCTTCTGCAGGAGACTCGAGGAGGACTCAGCTGGAGGAGGAACGCTCTGGCGGTGGCAGCGTGTGGAGCAGCACGCATGTGTCGTTGGGCAGGGTTATCCAGTGCATATCCTCAGTGGGGCAGCGTGTTCTTCAGGGCATATCCTCTTAATGGTGTTATATTGTATATTTGTAAGAATTTGTTGAAATGCATTAAGGGCTATGTTAAATAATATATGATATAAAATTATTATATTTCAATATATAATATTATATCCTATATTATATTTTAGATTTTGTATTCTTGTATATAATATCTTTGGTTTTGCATACAAATAAAATTGCCCTTTGTTTATAATATTTTTCTTACTAAGATATTGGTAGATTTAAATTTCCGAAGTGTCTCATTGTATTCCTCATTTTCCTCATTATATATATAATATCAGGTTGTTGAAACACATTTGTAAGATATTTGAAAATTTGTTAAATTAAGTCAATTGGATTTGTGTTAGAAATGAGTTGAATAGGATTTATTTGTTAAGATTGATAACTATTTATTTGTCTTTACAAATTCTTTTTAATGTTGCTTTTGTACTAAGTGGATACAATGTTTATCTCTCTTGTATTCAATTTATAGTCAACTCATTATACAATTGATTGCCAATATGCAAGTAACGTAATCTTGATGGTTTGATATCACGGTTATTGGTTTACGTTTGTGGTAAAGACTTTAGTAGATCTACACGTTGATTTTGGATTTGCTAATGAAGCTTCCATTTTAAAATCAAATAAAGTCCTTTATCCTTCCTATTAGAAACATTTTAGCTCTTGACTATGAATAAGGTTATCTTGTGCTTAGTCAAGATAGATTTCATTTTTTTTTGTGCTCGCTTGCATGATAAAACTTGTTGCATTTATTTTTCAAGACTCCTTGTGAAGGAGCAAACCTCATAGCGTCTTGATTGAGCCCTGGTTTCAGTCACGTTTAAGAGGTCATTTTTTCTAAAAGCTATATCATACGGATGATTTTCTAATCTTCAGTTTGTTAATCATAAACATCATCACTCTAAAAAAAACTAAATATCATTCTTGTGCATATTGTATATATTCGTATAGGTAGCTTAGACTAGGTTAACATAGGCTAGTTCTAGGGCATGGGTAACTGGAAACCAATTCAAACTAATCAAGATTGTCATTACAATGGAAAAGAGTCTAATTGGGACTTTGAGGGGAAATTTTATCACACATTGAGCTAGGAAATTTCCAAGCATCAACACAACCCTAGATGAAGACACCAATCTTCAATCCTACTAGGCACCAACCTGTACTTTTCCAAGCACCGACTTGGATTTCACGAGGCTTCAAGCTCTAGGGCCTCCAACCCTATCTTCCAAAGCTCCAACCTTGTCACTTTGAGGCTCCAAATTCTACGGCTCGAACACTACCTTTGGTGCAGGCACCAACCTGGTCTTCTTGAGGACTCCTACCCTCTAGGGCTCCAACCCACAACTTCAATTCATCAAGATAAGTTTAGTGATTCTTCACATCTCCCAATATATTCTTCAACGAGCCCTGTCAATCTCTTCACCTTCAACACTTCCCTCAAATTATCTCCAAGGCACTTAGCTCATCAATAACAAATTTGTCTTCACATTAAGGTTTCTCCAAAACTCTTCATATCACCTAAACAAAATCTCCAAGGTCACCTCATGATGACATCAATAATGCATCATGGTCTCCAAGGGGTGCCGTCAAAATGTTTTCAAGAAATATTGAAAGTGCCTTTAATATGCTGCCCCAATAATTATCCAAGAGTTCCAAATACTTCACTGCTTCAAGGATCCTATTATTCCTCTATCAAAAACTTCACTGCCCTTTATATGTCCAAGCACCAATGCTTAGCATTATTCCTTGATATGCTGCTCTTCAAGATGTATATAGCCCAACGTGTCTTCAGATACTACTACAAGCACTCCTCAAAAATATTTTTCAATAATGTTCCAAGGATACTTCAGGAGTGTTGTTCAAAAGTCCAAGAGATAGACTCTAAGGATGTATTCGTAAAGGTTCTTCAATTCAACCCAAGTATTTACTGTTCAACCTCAGGTTCAATTCCTCCAAAATTTACTTCAAATCTCCACAGTCACAGGTTTATAAAATCAGCCCCAAGCTTCAATCTTCCCATGAGTAGTGATACTTCACACAAGTATGAGTCACTGCACTTCACACAAGATGAATTCACCACAGGTTTCTGTCCAAGATTTTATGCCATCACAGGTTTGAGGCACTGCAATTTTTCACAAGACTGTAGGTCCGAGTCCTCTTCAGACAATACAATAATATGGTGACTGGCCTGAGGTTATACCAAGTTTTTTTTTACCACAAGTCACTGTAAAATCCTCCACAAGGTGTCCAAGCTTTATTTGTATTACAAGTATCACAAGTCCGAGCTATATAACCAGACCCGAGGTATATATGTGCAGGAGACACATATCCGAGATAATATATCCAAGTTGTGCAACACAAATCCTTAATATGTCCGAGTTGTATAACATAGATCCTTGGTAATGTATACGAGTTGTAAGGTATCAAAAGTCCTAGTCCGAGCCTCCAAACAAGTCTAGGCTCTCTGTCCTATCTAAAATTATTGTTCACTGGAATATGTTTCGAGATAAAGGACTGATGTAAGATGTCCAACAGGAATGTACCTTCACAAATTCCAGCACCAAGCTCCAATATGAGATGGTTTTCTATGGTCCTTTAATGATCTCAGATTCCCATAACACAGGTCCGAACAAACTCATTTCTAAGGCTCTGAAGTGTAGTCCAAACTTCCACAAATACAGGTATGAGGTCTAAAAGATAACCAATCTCAGGTTTTGACCCAAACACTTAAGCTGTTAAGTTCTCCCTGGACTCCTTATTTCTTTCTGTCTTCCTGTGATGTTTCTTCACCAAAATTTTATGAGCTAAATGAAGGATTCGACCTTATATTTATACAGGATTTTTCATTTGACAAAAGGACACGTCAATGGGCCATGAAGTTGACATACATATGTTAGCTTAAGTTGGCTAGAATAGAAATTGTATTTTTCCAAACTTATAAATTCATTTTCTCTCAAACCAAGAGGAGTTGAAGGGCATGTAATAGCTCATTGGAAATCTCTCGACCTCCTATATAATCCTATGTCAATTACACCCTTAGATAAGGTCATTTTATCATCAATAAAATAATATTTGCAAGATTGTCATCATTATTTTGTTCATGGAAGCCATTTTTGCCATTATGTTTTAGACAATGTTTAGAGCTTCTTCACTTGTGTTCTTCATTAATATTAGGGAATCTTTATGACCTTCAATAATCATCATTATCATGAGTCAAGGAGTTTAGGCTTTGGGGCTTCTTCTTCAAGAAAAAGAATATCATATAACTAGGGTTTCATTAATGAATATTGTTAATGCTATGGCATACAAGGTAAAGGCTCTTTTACATGGGTTCTTTATTTGTGAGGGCCATAGAATTTTCACCAAGGCTTCAACATCATATAGAAAGCATTAGTTCAATGGATTGCAACAAGAATTTAGAACTAGGGCATTATGATCAATAATCAATAGATATCCAGAGCTAGGGTTGCATGGGAATCTAGGGCAACATCACACATCACAAGAATATTTTCCATCTCCAAAAATTCCATATTGACATCCATGAAAATATTGACCAACAGTGTCACTCCCTCCTTAGCTCGTGCAATTATGCATTTCACCTAGGAAAGCCTCTCCCTCTTAGTCTCTGCACAGGCCCATCACAATCAACCTCTTCCATAAGCAAAGTAGAGGTGGAATAATTTTTTTTTGGATTGATCTTGCCTTGTCATGAGTGAGCTTCATTTGTAGGTGTACCATATCAACATGGCAATGTGATGCTCAAGGAATATGCCGAGAGGTTATAAGGAAGCAATTACAGAGAATAATATCAAGGAATAACCATCATGAAGACCTGAAGAGACCTTGGACCATGACAGAGTGATGGCATCTCACGTTTCCTTTGAAGGTTTTAGATCTGATCTAGACCCTTTGGAGGGTGAAGATGAATTAAAAATCAGTTTTATTATGTAGAATGCATGACATAGCAACAAAGAGAGGAACTTGGCATGAATACATCACAATGGAGTCTTATGTCATAGTTGTCAAATGATGGCCTCTCAAGGTGTCATCACAAATTCCATGGTGCCCATGTAGTTAGCCACATGATGTGGAATGTAATTATGTATTTTCAGGAAAAATGATACAATGTAAATATGTGAAAGTCCAAGAGTCACATGTGGACAAAGAGTCATTTGGAAAAATCCAAGAGTATTCTACAAGTTCAAGGGTCACTTGGAAGTCTAGGAGTCACGATGGAAGCTCAAGAGTCATGGGCATATGAAAGTTCATTATTATTTTTATAAATACACCCTCATAACTCAAACAAAGGAATTTTTTACACTTCGACTTTTGAGAGCTAGCCTTGGCTCTTCTAGTTTGGCATAGGAGAGAAGATCATTCCTTGGAGGAGCAAGTAGTGACTTAGTGTTCCAGTATTGGAGCTAGTGCCTCACCATTGTAATTGTATACTTGAAACTTTCACCTAATTATTAGAAGCTTTTTGAGATTGCGCACTTTCATGCATGTATCATAAATGTTATAAGACTATTCTTTATTTTTTTGCGGTATATGTTGTCTTCATATGTACTAAAGAAAATGAACTATTTCATTTTCTTTGGTATTCATATTGTTGAATGTGTGTTGTATCTGGTTTCATGAATCATTATTATCTTGTGAAATAATTTGCAGGTTAATTAATGAATATTTCCTTTCTCTTATGTCTCTCTCTTAGGATAATACTATTACTTTCATTCCAGAGTCTCACTCTCTCTTTCCCTCTCGAGGAAGTCTCCTTTTATGCAATGCAAATGCGTGATTCACAATGTCAACTTACATGTTTGTTTCAAAGTTTATGCGTATAATCTCTTATGTTTCCCATTGAAGCCAAGAAATTTTTTTGAGTTATTGTGGTCAATCCAATACTCCGAATGGGGCTCCTAATCCAAACAATGTGAGATCTAGTTGGGATTTCATATCGGGGAGACACCTTGTGTTAGCGGACTTCCAACACCCTCAAAATTTGGCACTAGAAAGAGGGCCAAATGATAAGTTGTGCACATTGAGTCTGTTTTGAATCTCTCATCTTGAATGGCTCATCCCAAAATCATAATCCTAGGATGATTTTCTAATAGATAAAGTTTTAAATTCCCCGTTGAATTAATTGATGACTTGTATCAATTAAAGTTTTATGGTGAGGGTGAAACATTCATAGCCAAACATATATCTTTGTTTCTCGATTTTTTTCAATTTCATGAAATCAATTATGAATATGTTGCTTATAAATTGTTCATCCTTGCTCTTGAAGGTTGAGTTAAGAAATGATGTTAGACTTTACCAATTGCTTCCATTCATTCATTTGAACAACTCTCTATGGAGCTTCATCAAGCCTTTTACATGTATGATTATTAGAATGTTTGTAAAATGATTGATTTGCTTAGAATAAAATATAGTGAATATTTAGATGATTTTGTTTATCAACTTCTTCACCTTTTCTACGAATTTCACAAGGGAGTGGTTGAATCATATTTTATCATTGAAAAAATTTAGAGTTTGATCTACTCACCTTGAAATATTTTGAATCCAAACCCCTGGATTATTCTTCCCTTCCAACTTATGTTGATCATTAGACACCCCAAATCTCTAAGGAGGAACCTACTATTCCTTTTGTCCCTTATCCTCCTCATTTATCAATGCTAATTTGGGTTCCCCCTTGTGATGATGTTGAAGTTCGGAAATATGAAAATCAAGTTGATGATATTTCTTTTCAACATTCATTTAATTCCCATGATCTAGATCCTATTTAGGATAACTTGGAATGGTTTAGTAATTACATGGAGCCTAAAGTGAAAGTTGATCCCTTGCTTTTTCAAGATCACACCAATGTACATAATCCTAACCTTGAATTTGATCAAATTGAAAACATGATTATGTCCATGGACACCCTAAAAAATTTAGCATATATGTCTCATGATTCCTTGTTTCATGATCTGATTAATCAACCTACATCAAACTCTCTGGATTTTCAACCTATTATTTCAAGAAGTAATAAAGAACAAGGTAGTTGCATTTCACATGTAGAGGAGAAAAGTGCTGAATATATGTCATATATTTCTTCTCTCTTTCAAGATGACAATCTCACATTTATGGATGATCACCGATATTGTAATCTTGATAACCTGTCAATTGATTCTAAACCCTTCATTCAAGTTGAGACTTTGGAGAACCATTGCCTTGACATCCATGTTTCCACTAACACATGTGGTTATGAGTGTCCAAGTAAATGGGATGATATGTTTTTTTCTTTAGAGGACTTATATTTTCAAGGTATTGATATGGAATCTATTTCTCATAATTTAAAATCTCCATTTATGGGTTGGGATACTCTTTCAATTTAGAATGATCTCAAAATTCCTTGGATCCATACATTTTCAGATGATAAACCCAAAGAGGTAAGTTGTCAAGTTTTTGAATCTTTGGTACACTCTATTGAATAAAAGCAAGGTCAATTTGAATGTCACATTATTATGACTTTATTTGACTATTGTGTTGATGCAAATCATGTTGATTCAAGAAATTTTTTAGTTTTCTCATGATATTCTCATACATTAGCCTCCCTACCACGACCAAGGTATTATCTTGGGTGACAATGTATGTTCAAATGATCTTATAGAGCGTAACGTGCATATTCATTTTTTGTTATTACAAGATCCATCTTATTTAGTTACAAATGGTGTTTCTCCTTCCCAGTCTTTTCATGTTTCCTCACCTCTAGAACACTATTCATTGCACCCAAATATGTTTGATAAGTTTTTTTTATACCAGTAGTTCCTCTAAATCCTTTAGATTTTTTTCCCGTTGGTCATGATTGCAATCAGGTACAGGATGGTGTAGTCCTACAATTAGAGGATGAAAATCTTGAATATATTATTCATGATCCATTCAACTGTAAATATTTCATTAGTAAGGAGGAAGATGTTGAAACTTTAAATGATTAAGGGAGTTTTATGATTGATGCATCTAAATGATCTATCCATCAAGAGTATGATATGTTTAATCTAAATATGATCAAACCATTGGAACTAACAATGTTTCATTGAAAAATTTGATGATAGTGGTGCATATCTACATGTTGATATTTCTAAGCCACCAAAATTCGATGATCCACCATCAAAAAGTTCAGAGACCTATTAGGAAGTCGAGGCACTTCAAATCCTATTGATGGTTATATCAGGTTTTTGCAATCCTGATGAGATCTCTGAACTAAGTTGGATCCAAATTTTCATGCATAATTATTTCCTTAAAATTATTCCACTAGATGAGAGATCAATCTTGAAGGACTTTCAACATTTTCAAGTTAATTCTCTTAACCCTCAAAATAGAGTTTATGATCGGATGGAAGATTTTTGTTTGGTTAATTCTTCATCATGTGAATCCATTGCATCACACTTGGGGTTGGAGTGCATATCATATATGGATGTACACATTTTCAAAGCTCTTCATTATGATTATCAAGAAAAATTTCATCTTTGGTTGGAATATTTCTCCCTTTCAAATTGTTCCAAGATTGATTAATTTCTCATGTCTCTTGTAAATGTCATGAAGTTAATCATATTTCTGTTACAATCAATCATTTTGAGTATCATCCCATGCTTGAATCATTCAATGTATCAAAACCCTCATATTTGTATAGATAATGGATTTGATTTGACATATGCTTCTAATATCTTTTCCGTCTCATATCCTAATTGGTTTCCCAGATTTATAATGTTATAAATTATCTTTAATACCTTAAGATTTCATATTGTTGGCATGGTTTCTAATCAGATACAAAGGGAACCAATGGAGAATCAAGGATATTATAGTCACTAATATGATCATAACATTGGCCCTAACAACTGTCATTCAATTAATAATTTTCTCACTGGTTCATGTGATGATAGTTGTTTTACAACGTTGGAGCTCATCGATTCTTACACTTCATTATTTCACTATTTAGATACTTGTTGGATAGCTAAGACACTTCAACTTGTTTTGATGGTTATGGCACGTTGTCACCATCTTAACAAAGTTACTAAACGAGATTAGCTTGAATTCCCCTCACAATTTTCTCTTTATAATCTAATATTCTCTCAAATTCTCTCAAGAAATTCAGGGGTTTCAAATTTGTTGTTATGAATATCTTGATCCAATCGATGAATGGCTATATAAATATTGCTTGAAAAGTTCCATTTTTATTAATAAGTTTTGATATTTCTTGATGCTTGTAATAACTGAAAACATGGATGGATGCACATTCACAATAATATTTCCAATTTTGTATTAATTTTGTTCTAAATAAAAAGGTAAAGTTATGATTTGGTTAAAGCTAGTTGTTATGGAATGTGTTTCTGGCATTAGCTAGGACTTTCATTTTCTTTTGCAAGGTGTTCAAGTTGTTATATTTACTTTTTCACATTACTTTATATTTTTTTTAATCACTCCTATCTTTGATTATGTAGGTCGGGATCAGTTATGGTGGTTACATTGGAATTTCCATTACATTTAGCCATGAGTAGGTCTAGGTGCATTTTAGCTCTCTAGTTGCATTGCATGACCCTACATTTTACCCTTATCTAGTCCTTGATTTTGGTTTGTTTTCTTTGTTTACCTCCAATGTTGCTTTTCAGTTAAGGTTTACTTATGGTTTGTTTTTTTTTTTTTCCTCTTATGCCTTGTCTTTTCTTTCTTGATTTCATTTAACAAGATTGCATGAAAATTCTCTTGCTTGGCTCAAATACAATGTGGTTAAAATTGAAAAGGGAAATTGTGACAAAATAAAAACGCTTGGCTAATCTATAATCCCTTTTTATGTCTTGGTTTACATTTCTTTAAAGTAAATGATCTCTGAAATAAGAATATGATTTTTTCCGGACAAAAAAACTTTGGGCAAACCACGAAGCCCATATCTTTAATAGAACCTTCATTCCCGACTTAGCCTTGTTTTGAATGGTGTTTTGACTTTTCGACTCAATTTATTAGAGAAGGGAAAGGAGAAAATTTTAAATGAGCATATCGATTTAGGATATATTTCAAATCCCTTAAACAAGCAACAACCTCTCTTTCTCATAAAATAAGTCGGGATCCCTCTTCCAACCCTGTATCATAAATGTTTAATAAATGATTCAAGAATATCTTTTGAAAATAAAATAAAAATTTGAAGAGAAAGGATTCCTATGAATAAAGGTGAAGAAATCAACTTCATTGGGGTATTTAACGAGCCTACTATTAGCAAAGTGCTTGTGATTCCCTGAGGTGACTGTCGGGGTACTAAACAAGCTCACTGGCAGTGGAGAAACACAATGGAATGTGCTTAACTCATAATATAAAAATCTTGGTATACTTATTATCCTTCTCCCTTATCAAAATAGTTGAGGTGTGACTAATATTATGTTAATGTGTTTGAAGTTGAGCAAGGAATAGAAGGGACAATATTTTTATCCAGGACAAGTGGCAAATTCGGGGTAATCTACATGGCGAATCAATACTTATTGAAATAATGAGACCTTACACTTAAAGATAATACCTAAACAGAGAAGCTATATTTATACTAGTGTGTCTCCAAGTGTTTTTTCTACGACAAATACCCTCCAAAATGTTTCCTGCGCTTGAATTTTGGAGCCTCCTTTGATCCTATGATTTTTCATTCCAATTTTATCAGAGTCACTTCATGGTTGGTTCATGGTTTCAAAGTGTTTAAGTCTTATTCATGTGAGAAAAAATTTAGAAACCACTTGCTTACACATGCATAGATTTTGAATCATTCCCAATCGCATCTCTTCCCAACAAGCTCAATAATCAATGTCTATCATTGAAGATAGGCATTGCATATTCCTTAGAAACAATGCTTGCACAATCTCTAGAAATAATGTTTGTGCAGTATTTGAAGATAGTGATTTCATAGTCCTTGATCATAGTGTATGTGCAGTCCATAGAGACAATTCACTTCACAATCCTAATAGACAGCCAGTGCATAGATTTAGTTGATAGTCTCTCCCACTCTAAGTTGCAATGGTACCATCATTCAGGTGAGTTTTCTCAACTTTCACTTTTGCGTGCTTTGGCTCTCACAAATATCACTTTCACTTTCATGATTTTCATTTTTTATTGCTTTCATTTTAACAAGTGACAATTTTTATTTATTTTCTCTTTAGCATGTGTCACTAACACCTTATACAACTTTTGCAAGTGTGGTTTTCACATTTTCTTACTATTGCAAGTGTCTCTTTTGACTGTTTCATGTGTCACACAATGGCGTATCACTAGAGGAATCTATAGTGAACTATTATGCATTATTTGATCTTATATATCATAATAATATGCACTATACACTCTCTCGTAGCTTAACACACTTTCTAGCTGCAGTTGACACTCATGTCGCAACTTGTATTCTAAGTGTTGCAATGCTACTTTTTAATTTTCACACTTAGAAATAAGTGTTGCTTTGTTGTCATTTCAAGATATGCGTGATGATTTCAAAGTAATGTGCATAATATTGGATTGTGTTTGATTGAATTCATGTGTGTCATCCTATTTTGGAACTTGTTTGTATGTCCTCTCCTCTCTCTTTCCACTGACCCCACACTTAGACATTTTTGGTCCTTCTCCTGTCCTCACCTTTTTCACACCTGAACTCCCAACTACTGACTAAGCACATTGCACTTTCTTACTAAAAAATGGTGCATCATTTATCTCTTAAAAATTTTCACTGCGCCATCCTGAGGACCTCCTCCTTCACAAGTCCATTGTGTAATCTTGAATTACAACCTCTCAGAATTGCCTTGCTTATCCTTGAAAATTGCACCCAAGCCTGAGCCTTGCTTGCCTCGCTAGCACATGTTTCAATTTTGGTGGACAATGCGACTTATATTGAATCACCACTGACAAGAAATTCATGGTACACTAATCCTTCCCTTCCTTTATTATGTATTACACAATTTTATTCAGTAATCCATCAACCCTTTTCCACTATACTTACCCACTGCGCAGAGCACCTGCTCAAACTCCCTCTCTACTATGCAATGTGCACTTCTAGTAAGTAGTGAGACACCCCTTGACCACTGTAACTAAAAACTACGCTATGCTCTCCCTCCTCTCTTGGGAAGCTACAATCCCTAGGCCCTTAGTAACTTCCACCAACACTGCATACACATGCTTCAATCTTTCTCTTTTCCTAACACCACGAGGGCTTCACTCAATGCACCTCTGACATATAACGTGCATTCATAACATACTAAACTGTTGTTTTTCCATGATCTTGGTTTATGGGATATATCTTAAATCTCGTATGCTACCAAACCAATAATCACAATGATACTACTTTTCACAACAGAATATAAACAACAGTAAATCTACTAGTGCACAAAATATAGACAAATTTTTACAAATTTCAACCCAACTTCATTATATTAATCAACATATAATACAATTGTCTAGGGCTCTAGTACCAAGGATAACGGCACTCATACATCCAATGATACTAGATACAAAGCTGGGGCTTGGTGTTAGTCCATCGATAAACCAATCTACCCTCTAAAATATACTCTAATCATCTGGCTGTAGCATGCTCTCTCAGCGCCTCTCAGTCATACCTTGTACCTTCCTGGTCCTTTGGATCCTGATCTGCAGCTAATACCTCTTTCAATTCTTCAAGTCCATTTGGACACTAAACCTCGACTATCAATCTTCTATCTATTTGTGCCTTAGTCTATCAAGGGCACAACACATTGATTCTCCTGTCGAGTGGTTCACAACTCCACTTGCAAACAACTCTCAAATACCCATTGTTTCTCCTTAGATACTTAGGAAATTTATCCCACTATGGTCTTCCTGCACCTCTCTAATGAAGACCAACATAGTGCACAAAGGGTTGTCACCTACCACTGGAAAGTTTCCATTTCCCACAATAAACACGGGCTAGGAGGTCTAACACCCTCTCATTAGGGGAATTTTGAGGTCTAAAATGGGCCTCCTAAGGAAATAATAAAATAATAGCTAAACCAATAAAATAATATTTATGAATTTTCAATTCATTTAAGGCACCACAATCCATGTAACCATAGTTAAATTCAACTCAAAAAATGTACCAAAATAAAATTAATAAAAAAAATTGTATTGATGTGACTATAAATAAGAATGAATTTTTCAAGAAAAAGTCATTATCATTGAACAACTAATGCATTTTTCCTTTGTACTTAAATAACTTAAAATAAAATATAACTATAAATTTATAAATTCTTAATTATATTATATGCTATTAATTAAAATTTATATTATTTAAATTGAATAATAACATGTAATTAATATACTATATAAAAATAAAATAAAATAAAATAAAATAATATAATATAATATAATATAATATAATATAATATAATAAATGTATAGGGATATGCATTGTTTCTTTCAAGAAATATGAAATGAAAATAATACATTTTATTCAAAAAGTGTGAAAAGACATTTATTATGAGTACTTTACTTTGACTTTAAAAGTAATTAGAGCACAACCATGGTTAACCATGATATTTTATCCACCATTGAGAATGTGACAAGTAAGTACCTTTAACTCAAGCAATGAAACCTCAACCATTATGGATGATATCATCCCCTAAAATGTGATTGGTTCTCATAAAGTGAATTTTGATTGTGCATTTTCCTTAGGAGGCTCATTTTAGACCAAATCACCAAATCTCCAAATCACCAAGTATCCACACTCTCCAAGAGTTCTCCAAGAAAATTTTAAGTATCCAAGAGTATGGGAGAGAGAGAGAGAACATTTTGAAATCCAAAACTGAACTAACCCAACCTTTCCCACTGATCCTCAAAAGCATTTTTATTGATGAGGCCTCTAATTTCTTCATTTTCTATTATTTTCCTTCAATTTCCTCCTCACCTGAAACCTGCGACCTTTCACCTTCCTTTTCTCCTAATTTCCATTATTTTCATAAATAAAAATGACAATTAACGCCTCATGCCTTTCCAAAGCCTTTTCATTTTCCTTTTCCAATTGCCTTAGCCATAATAACTGAAATTAACACCCACTAGGATGTTTTTCCCACCATTAAACTTGTATTATATATATATATATATATATATTTTACATGTATTTTTACTAGGGTTGTTACAAAACCATCCCCCTTGGGGGAGCACCGCCCTCGATGTTCTATGACACCTACAAACCAAAAAACCACTGAAAACAAAAGATACTGCCTATGGAGCTTTATAACACAACTCATTGCATTATTTACAATGAATAACTTGCTAAAACATGATAATCATATTGTTTACTAGAGCTTTATAACATAGCTCATTACGGTATTTACAATCACAACCACATATACTTACGCACATTTTATTCAACCAACAAATAACCATACTATTTTTGGAGCTTTATAAACCAAATCGATACAATATTTACGATAGAATATATATATATATATATATATATATATATATATATATATACACACATACAAATTTTTTCAACCAACAAATAGAATGATACGATGCCTGTATCAACAACAATGGAATCTAGAGGCTTTCACCTCCACCCTCAAAGTAGTACCAGGGTTCACCTCCTTCCCAGGAAGTTTAGAATCCATTGTCAAAGTCAAATATGAATCAAATGTCCAACTCTACAATCCTACGCCACTTGTCCACTCAGTGAAAAATTACCAACTCGTTGTTCCAAGTCACACTTCCAATGTGCCTTTGATTCCATCTAACAATGCTAATGACAAAAAAAATCCATCCCGACCTTCCCTTCTCTGCTACACAGTCCCTCGAGAAATCCAATCACCCCTTGTGCATTCACTCACCTTCCAAGTTCTGTTGGCACCCCAATCCTGGGCAGTGCATCCCTTGGCAAGGCTTCCTCACATCAGAAGTTCGAACAAACATGGTATATACCTGCCTCAAAACCATCATACCAGTCATAGCATGCTCATGGAAATTAATGGACACTATTGGGCACCAGTATCCCACAATGGCCCTGCTCTTGAAGTGATTTAACAACAGTATCCACTGCCTGTTTCAATTCCTTTTGCTGACGCTATTAGTTTTTGCAGTAGGTTTCAACCACCCAACTGAAAATTTCCATACTTCCTGTACCAAGCACATAGCTTCCATTAGATTAAAAAAAAATTGAAATAAATTCACATCATACCTCATTGGTATCTCATCAATAAGGTACACTTGCAATTCTGTTCACTTCCTGTCACACAAGTCAAATCAGCTATTTGATCAAATCATCATGTATAAACATATCATATATGTTAGCTCAAAATGCAATCATCATAGATCAAAATCATAAATCACATGCAATCATCATAAACCATAATCATAAATCACATGTAACCATCATAAGTTAAAATCACATGTCACATGCATAATAAAATATCGATACTTATCCTTCATCGGTCCTTACTTCTGCCTTTGTTATTTTTGTACACATACCGGATTGGTTTCCACACCCAGAAAGCACCCATAAACATTTTTCAACATGTACATCCACACAAGGCATGCAACATCGCATGATACATACACCCACACCCAATGTACAATACAACACAATGAATACATATGTCATGATACCACGACTACACCATGTGCATACATAGTAATGCATGTCCACAACACAACATGTACGGCATGTATACAATACCACATGTATACTAGTACCATATGCACAACATGTACACAATAACACCCATACACACACTACCTTCACAATGTGTGCACAACATCACATGTACATGACACCACCTGCACAACATGTACACAACGCCAAATGTACAGTGCACCAGTTGTACAAAGTGTACACAATACCACATGTACACAAAAACACATTCACGACATGCGTACGAAACCATATGTACATAGAACCACATGCACGACATGTACAAGGAACCGCCTGCACACAGAACCACATGTACAACCTATACATAACACCACATGCACACAACACCATGTATAAAATCACACACACAACACCAAATGTGCATAACACCACATGTACATCACACACACAAGACCATATGTACATAGCATTACATATTCAACATGTACATAGCACCATATGTACACAATGTTTCATATCAAACATGTGCATAGCACCATCTATACCTGGCACTGCATATGCAACATCATATATACAACAAGCATACAACATCATATGTACACAATACTACATATGCAACATTACACATCACCATAGATACAATCAATGAATATAAAACATGCACAACATATAAAAAAAAATAGCACTGCACATCCATAGACCTCACACTGACCCCACAAGCAACCTAGGCTTCTAGTGTCTTTCCACTATCCATGCTCACCCTAGCATGTCGAAAATCACACTACTTTCACTTCGTTGATGTACCCCTCAACACTACTTTTACATAGCATAAACATAGGCATGGTGCAAGAATTTAATATAAATTCATGTCCACATGAGATTGACCTCATGGATTTTTCAGAGTTACTCTTCCCACTTGATTCCTCATAAGACCAAGAACCTCTTCATGCCATTCACCTGCATAAGAAATAATTACTCCACAAGAATGATCCTTGAAAACCTTGTCATACAATGACATATATATATATAATCATTGGCATAAAAAAATCATGATCTCGTCAAACAATGCCATACATACTCACATACATGTATACACATATAAACATCAACATAAATAAATCATTATCTCATCATATAGATACATACATACATGCATATATACACATATAAACATCATCATAATTATGATCACAACATGATTACAAAATATAATAAGGTCTAGGTTAAGAGAAATTACTTTATACATGCACAATATGAATAAATATTGAGAGAAACAATTCTTAACATAGCCAAGACATCTAAAACCTCATTCATTTTACCTTTTATGTTTCCTTTCTCATGTCTGTACTGCCACCATCCATTTACCAAAATGGATCCAACCAATCTAATCGACTGTCATACTGGTACCTTTTGTTGTGCTTACTCATGCATCGAGCTTCATCCAAGTCCTTCATTACCTATTGGGTATCACAAAGATCTCCCAGAGCTACATCAATTTTACTCTTTCCCAAATGATCCCCAAGACTCTCAAACAAAAGGAAATAACAAGAAACAAACAAGAAAAAATACATGAAAACCAAAAGTAATACGACACCCTAACAAAGTGGCAAGCCCTTGCACCGGACATAAGCAAAACCATAAATCAAGCACAAGAAAATCACAAAAGACCAAAAGCACAAGGCTAGCAATGAACACCATGACTCAATCCCCATGTTTCCCAAGGAAAGCTCAACCTGAGCCTTCTTCAAGATTTCATAATAGTCTCTCTTGCTATGTAATCCCTGCATCATCCTTCCATAAACACATAACTATCAGTGCATAAATAAACATACAACATGATATTTACCTTACCTTGTTGTGCCAAGCATGCTGACTTGTAACTGAACACACATGTCAGTCATATATACCAAACATCAAGAAACCATATCTATCAATTCGAAATCAACTTTTACCCAGACTAAAAACCATGTCATAACCAATAATCAGCTCACATTCATTGGTCATAATACATAATTCTACAACTATCACCTACTTACACTCAAGTATGTACCGAATATTTCAACACATATGTATTAGCACAACCATCTTAAAGAAATATCATTAATTCATGAAATCTTATAGATACAAATTGATATCATGCAATTAATCAAACATTCAAACAACTTGCAAACATACCATGCTAAATAGATCAACTAGATGACATAATCAAACACTTAAAATAATCAAGCACCAAGTATACGACATAAGCAAACTCATACCTCAATGTATCTCAGGGGAGGCTATCTTGTCTGCACAATCAATATATATTAGCACAATAAAACTTCACAACACCTCAACTCAACATAAATAAGATCAATATATCAATAAAATTAACCAACTAACATGTTTACATCATAAACTCATAATCAATTTTCATTCATACATAACAATCACATATGCACAATCAACCTAAATTAGTACAATACAATATCACAATTATATCGATTCATACATGAATGTAATAACCCTGACCATCTACATAAGCCAATCCAAGGCAATATGATGCAATATATAACATCAAGATCTTAATGAAATAACCCTAATCATCAAGTTACTAGCATATACCCACAACAAGCTATATATCACGCTTATCAACAACATGTAACCTAATCATCAAGTAAATAGCATACCACAACAAGCTATATATCACGCTTATCAACAACATGTAACCTAATCATCAAATAAATAGCATACCACAACAATAAATTAACATATAACATGTTCATCAACAACGTATAACATAGTCATTGAGCTAACTACAAGATAACATATTCATCAATGACATATAACATAATCATCAAGTTAATACCATGCTTGACTAACTGACACATGTGCATATGATCACACTAATTAACTAGAATATATCATGTATATAACCATAACATCAATAGAATGACATGCATACACATAACCATAGTAATAATAGAATGACAAACATATAAGTAACCCTAATTCTTACAAGAACCATGAATAACATAGCTACACGCCAAGCATACAACTTGTATGACGATCTGCTCTTGCCTCGAGGTCCAATGTTGTAGCTTCACTTTCATGATGTGTATCTCCTAATCTATCTCATCCAACCCATTAGCATCATAACATACTAATATAATCATGATGGCCTAATTGCGTACAATGACCTTATGCATAACAAACTGAACCAAACCAATGCAAACTTGACCATATGCACCCACTTGACATGTATAACCAATCATGAAGGATTAATGAATGTTCAATATATAAATTCACACAAGCAAGCATACATGGATAACATGTAAGAATTACCAATATGTGACTTAGCATAAACAAGAAATGCATGTACAATATGTAGAAACATGTAAGCAATCATGCACAGACAATACATAATCAAGAACAACGCAAAATTAGTCATACATTGATGACAACATATTGAAGAAAACACCATAAGCACTTCCATGGTGACACCACTGCCACCATGGTCAACAAAACATGGATGCATCAACCACATACAACATTAATATGATAACGATATGAATGAGATATATATGTTAATGTGTTTGAGGTCGTATAAATTTTAAGTGTTTAAATTGAGTTTTTATGTTAAATTTTTACACACATAAGCATGAATTTAAAATTTGAAATAAAAGAAAAATAATAGATAAATACACCATAACTGTAACCACAAAAAAAAACGTGATGAAGGATTTCACCCCTCCTAGGTTACATCTCCTGGTACAGCTTCAAATGGCTTGAGCCTATATCATTATGCTTAAAAATGGTGATTAAATTAGTTTATAATGCTCTAGTAGCTTCAAAACATGTTCCATTAGCTTCAGAATTATCCAAAACCCATGTCTAGCATTTTTCTCCTCCCAAAAAGGTCAAAAATTGAAGAAGTTATGAGCTTCCCTAGTTAATAGTGCTAGTCGCTCCACAATTTCCCCAAAATATGGCACCGGTCCTACATTTGCACCACAAATTCCGCTAATAGAGTGACAGTTTGGCAGAAATCTGGCAGAATTTGTGGGGCCGTTAATTTCTCCATTAATTCCTTAAAACTGATTTTTTAATTATATAATGGTGGTCGATTTTTTTTGAATAAAAAAATCGGGTAGTGACACACCCTTCTCTGCCTCCACACCCACGGTTCCATGCCAAAGTCATATGGGTTGGTATGTTGGCCCCTTACCCCTTTAACTCTGTCGTCAAAAACTTAAATATGGTTTGGTTTGTTGGTTTAAAAAGGACCAACTATTAGCCCATCTGGTTAAGGCACTGCGCTGTTTTCTAAGAGGCTGGATTTTCGACTCCCATAGAGTCTATTTGGACTTCTAACCAATTTTGGTGGACCCCATGCTGCCACGTGGCAGCCTCCAGTTGGGCCACATGGAAACTTGTGGCTGGATACCCAAACAACCAATAAAACGAAACCAGATTAGCACTAGTAATATTTAGACAAGTGGTGAAATATGATTGAACCAACGGAGCCCAATAAACCATGCCCAATCAGCAGGCCTAGTCCGATCTATGGACTAATGACTGGGCAGCCTGCACAATTTTTGCCAAAATTTGGCCTGTTTGGAAAAACAAATAGAACTCATTTCTGGGAGCATATGGTGTCAGTTTTCCACGAAATGAGTTGCATCGGATTTAGAATGACACGATCTGTGTAAACGCATAGGTTTCAAGCCATTTTGAAAACTTTCATTTTTGAGCATATTTTTGAGCACCAGATCACTCCTCCCCACTGGAAGCTTTTGGACATGTTGTATGGTACAACAACTCTCCCCATTTCAAAATTTTAGAATAATTTTTTAGAAATAGGTCCCCTTTCTTTTTAGATAAAATAAAAGACTTTGAGGAAATCCGATTATTTTATATTAAACAATAAAAAGATTCATGGTTTAAAAAGTCATATATCGCATATCACATATATCAGATACAAGTAAACAAATGTGACATTTAATTTTTCCGATCCGATGAACTATCAAGTCTTATATCGCATCAACACAAAGCATAGGAGTATTCATGTTAAAAATCCCGATGCGATAAAGTAAATCGCAATCGCAAATCGGTAGGGTCTTAAAAGTTTCACTTTTCTTTTGCAAAACTCTGATGCGATGTAACCTAATCGCAATCGAATTTCAAAAAGTTATCCTTCATTCAACCTATTTCATAAACGCCGATGCGATGCGATTCATCGCTGATCTGAAATTGTGAGAACAAAGTATTTCTAATACAGAGATTGACAGTAGGGGGCTTTTACTGGTTATTTCACCTTTACTAGAAAGGATGAAACCAAAAGCTCCTGGCCCACAAACTGGCTCTGCCTAAAGAAATAAAATACAATCACTGAAATAGATCCGATCAATGAAAATATTTGTTTATGTGCAAAGTATTCATTAATCCAAATTATATGTGTGAATAAGCAAGTTTACGTATTCTGCAAATGAGATAATGTGGTTTAAAGTTGAACTAATGAGTTTTTTTCACTGTTTAAACCTGATTGAGAAAAAGTGTACTTATGAAAAGTTGTTGTTTAAAGTAGCAGAATCTGAAATAATGCAGCAAAAATACACAGTATGACAGTGAGCGATTGTTTAAGCAGTTCACCCCTCTCTTGGGCTACCTCTGCTGGGTCCAAAAGCCTCTAATTAGGCTTTTCCCTCTTTCATTAAATGCTCAAAATGTGAAATACACTATATAGAAAGCCTCAAAAGGAAAAATAAGCTGCAAATATAGATACATAAGGTTGAAATCAGTATAAAACAACTATTCATTCACCTCCGTTGGATGAGAATAGTCCAAAACAACAGATCTTTCAATAGGCCCTAGTGGCTCCACGACCAAAAACGCTGGTAAATTCACTGATAAAGTGCCCTGATGGCTCTGCAAACACTCCCAACAGCTCTAGAATGATTCAATACCCCAAAATAAAATAAAAAATCGTCCCAAAAGGACTTCCCTAGCCAAAGTTATGGCTAACTGAAGTTTGCCTAGATTCACTCCAGCTAAGTCTGACTAACTGCCAGATAGCGCCAAAAAATCTGCGCTGGTTGCTAAATTTAGGAAACCACCGAAACTGCCGCCGTATTGGAGAGCTGGACGTGCAGCTCCACGTGACCGCACTGAACGCAATACATTGAATAACCTTGAGTTTTAATCGACATCTGTTAAGATTTAAAAATCATGTATTAAACGAACTCCACACCAAGCGCCGGAACTGTGTGACCAAGACCCACGGTGTTATCCACCCAAACCTTTGACCACGTGCGTTAATCCCACATAACATACGCTGCCACATATTAAAACTTGAACCATACGTTATTCCTTTCAACCTTTGTTACGTGGGTTGTAATGGTTAATAATACATTGCCCACGTGACTTCAAATATATCTCCAAAACTTTAGTCTTGTGGGTTTAACACTTTTTTCATATTTAAAATTTTGTTTAATATATATGGGTTTAATATTTAGTTTTTAATAAGGTTTAATTAAATTTTTTTTAATAATTAATTAAAACATATAATTAATAATATAATATATGATTTAATAAAAAACCATATAAAATATTAAAACTATATAATTTAATTAATTTATTAAACCTTAATAAAAAATAAAATTATCCCAACATATAATATTAAAAAAATTTCTTTCAAAATTGAAAGTTATTGGGCGATTTCAAAATGCAATATCTCCTCCATATGGTAACGGATTTGAGTTCTGTTTGCGGTGTTGGGATCGTATTGACGAGCTCTTTCCAATCGATCTGGTTCGGACCAATTCTGAGGAACTTCATTTTTGAGCATTTTTCTACAAGAGACTTGATCTCCTGATCACACCTCCCAAATGGGAAGCTTTTGGACCCCAAAAGCTTTCTGATTACTGAAACTGATGATGTGGAGACTGATTCTCCGCTCTTCCACCCTTGAATAACTGAAATCTACTCGATTTCATCAAATGAAGCTTTTGAGAAAATGATAATCTGTCTCTGGAATCAACTGATCAACCATTGCTAAGATTGACGGAGTCATGATGCAAATGATTAAAATTTGCAGAACAACAATTGTAATTTGTAGAAAACAAACTTTTTCTACACTGATCAAACTTCCCAGAAGACTTAAAATAACTTTCACCTTGCAAACTGTTCCCATGGTGAATTCTACCATTCTGAAACCAACTTTTTCCCATGCTGAATGGTGTGTCCTTCTTGCTTGCACTGCTTTGCTTTGACACTTCATTCACTGCATTGGCTGACCCAAAAGGTAATTTGTGCAACATAACATCATCTTTTTTCAAAGACAAACTGTTATCAAACTGAGAAATATTATTAGCAACATCATAAAAAGGTGAATGCTCAAAATATGGTCGTTTCAACATTAACAACGTTAGATTTTGACTTGCATTAACCAGTATTTTCAATTGACTTGCATGGAGTAAAGAAGATTCCAGCTTCTTCTTGTGAGCTCTCACAATGTACTCTTTACCATATTTGAACAAGTGATACTTGTTTTCATGGCGATGAAAGATGGCCTTCCTGTCAAATAAGTAAGGACTTCCCAAAACAATACCTGAGATATCAAGCGGCACCACATCAAGTTCCACCGTGTCAATAAAGTGTGCAGTTATTGCAAAGCGCAATATGCACTTCCTTGAGACTTGCAAATTGGCATCCTTACATATCCATCCAAGTGGATAAGGCTTCGGATGTGGAATGGTCTCAAGTTTAAGCTACTTGACCAAGTCTTCAGATATAAGATTCGCTTGTGACCCACTGTCAAATAGTGTGTCAATTTTGGTATGTTTTGAAATTACCCTCACATGGAAGAGCTCTATCCTCCTCTTTTCCTCATGAGTATCTTTGTGACAATTCAAAGAGCTAGAACTGGGAGTTGTGTCTTGCACCACTTCTTTCCCCTTAATGTTCCTTAAAACCATGGCTATGCTTTTTATCTCATCTCCAGAGTCTGACCCTAAGTCTTGCTCAACTGTTGCTACAATTTTCTCCTTTTCTTTGGTCTTGTTTTTGTTCTTGTATTTTTCTGGTTTCAGTTCAGGATGAAGCTTCCAACAATGATCTTCATCATGACTTGTCTTCGAACAGTTCTTGCAAAAGAACTTTCCTTTTTCCTTTCTTGAATTAGCAACTCTCTTCTTTCCTTTGTTTTTGAAATTACTATCCTCATCAAAAATATTCTTTCCTCTAGCTTCTAAATGTGTAGCCTACACACAGACTTCATCTAAGCTGGTAGGATTGAACATTAGAATAGTATGTTGTAGGTAATTGTGCAAACCTCCTATGTATTTCAACAAGGTGTCTTGACTTTGTAAGTCTACTCCAAGTAGAAGTGCTCTCCTTCTAAACTCTTGGGTATAATCTTGCACATTTTGACCTTTAAGTTGCTTAAAATTTTGCCAATTCATAATTGCTTTCTGAATATGAGCAAGAGGATAAAACTATTTCTTAATAGCTGTAATAAACTCATTCCATGTTAGAGTTATCTTACCATGCTTTTTAATTTCCTCCTTGGTCTTGGCTTCCCACCAAACCAAAGCTGCTCCATCCATTCTCAAAGAGGCTAATTGGATTTTTGTTTCATCATCATGCAAATTCTGAATCCTTAGATAGACTTCTAGCTGTCTAATCCAGTTATCCAATTTTTCTGCATTCACATCACCATTAAACATCAGCAACTCAAACTTCACATCAAGCTTTAACAAAGGATTTTTAAGAGATGTTTTTGTTTTGTGTGACTGATTAACAGAAGTAGAAGAGGATGATGTGGAGGATGAGGATGACGATGGAGATGGTGGATCACCATTTCCTCCATTCCTTTTCTTAGACTCATCTTTGTCTTTCTTCCCTCCTGAAGAATCTCCTTCTTCTCTTTGGTTTCTAGACCCTTCTCCAGCAATCCTTTCATTTCTCTCCTGGTATAGGATCCTAACCATCTCAGTCAAGTCCAAGAAAGCTTTTCTAAAGATTCTTTCTTCTTCCTTGGGATCCATTTCCTCATGTACTTCTTCTTCTCTGGAAGACATGTTTGTGGCTGATTCTAAGGCTAATGAGGATGAAATGGAAGGTGGATATAATGGCACTCTAGCCCTTCTTGGTTGACGATTAACTTGTTATCTAACCAATTGACCTTCCCCTCTTTTCAATTTCAGCCTAGTAAGCATCAAATTTTGCAGAATAACATAATATTCTTGCACAAATTTCACAAACTCTTAAGCAAAACCTAGAGCTCTGATACCAACCTGATCTGAAATTGTGAGAACAAAGTATTTCTAATACAGAGATTGACAGTAGGGGGCTTTTACTGGTTATTTCACCTTTACTATAAAGGATGAAACCAGAAGCTCCTGGCCCACAAACTGGCTCAGCCTAAAGAAATAAAATGTAATCACTGAAATAGATCCGATCAATGAAAATATTTGTTTATGTGCAAAGTATTCATTAATCCAAATTATATGTGTGAATAAGCAAGTTTATGTATTCTGCAAATGAGATAATGTGGTTTAAAGTTGAACTAATGAGTTTTGTTCACTGTTTAAACCTGATTGAGAAAAAGTGTACTTATGAAAAGTTGTTGTTTAAAGTAGCAGAATCTGAAATAATGCAGCAAAAATACACAGTATGACAGTGAGCAATTGTTTAAGCAGTTCACCCCTCTCTTGGGCTACCTCTGCTGGGTCCAAAAGCCTCTAATTAGGCTTTTCCCTCTTTCATTAAATGCTCAAAATGTGAAATACACTGTATAGAAAGCCTCAAAAGGAAAAATAAGCTGCAAATATAGATACAGAAGGCTGAAATCAGTATAAATCAACTATTCATTCACCTCCATTGGATAATAATAGTCCAAAACAACAGATCTTTCAATAGTCCCTAGTGGCTCCACGACCAAAAACGCTGGTAAATTCACTGATAAAGTGCCCTGATGGCTCTGTAAACACTCCCAACAGCTCCAGAATGATTCAATACCCCAAAATAAAAATAAAAATTCGTCCCAAAAGGACTTCCCTAGCCAAAGTTATGGCTAACTGAAGTTTGCCTAGATTCACTCCAGCTAAGTCTGACTAACTGCCAGATAGCACCGACAAATCTGGGCCGGTTGCTAAATTTAGGAAACCGCTGAAACTTCCGCCGTATTGGAGAGCTGGACGTGCAGCTCCACGTGACCGCACTGAACGCAATACATTGAATAACCTTGAGTTTTAATCGACATTTGTTAAGATTTAAAAATCATGTATTAAACGAAATCCGCACCAAGCGCCGGAACCCGTGTTACCAAGACCCACGGTGTTATCTGCCCAAACCTTTGACCACGTGCGTTAATCCCACATAACATACGCTGCCACGTATTAAAACTGGAACCATACGTTATTCCTTTTAACCTTTGTTACATGGGTTGTAATGGTTAATAATACATTGCCCACGTGACTTCAAATATATCCCCAAAACTTTAGACTTGTGGGTTTAACACTTTTTTCATATTTAAAATTTTGTTTAATATATATGGGTTTAAAATTTAGTTTTTAATAAGGTTTAATTAATTTTTTTTTAATAATTAATTAAAACATATAATTAATAATATAATATATGATTTAATAAAAAACCATATAAAAAATTAAAACTATATAATTTAATTAATTTATTAAACCTTAATAAAAAATAAAATTATCCCAACATATAATATTAAAAAAATTTCTTTCAAAATTGAAAGTTATTGGGCAATTTCAAAATGCAATATCTCCTCCATACGGTAACGGATTTGAGTTCTGTTTGCGGCGTTGGGATCGTATTGACGAGCTCTTTCTAGTCGATCCAGTTCGGACCAATTCTGAGCAACTTCATTTTTGAGCATTTTTCTACAAGAGACTTGATCTCCTGATCAATCGCAATCACATTTTTGAGGAACATCATCATGTTTACTTATTCTACAAAAAATCCGATGCGATGGACCCCACCATCATCGCAATCACAAATCGGCGGAATCGTATACAACTTAATTCCTTTGGGAATGTCCGATGCGATATACTATCATCGCAATTGCAAATCAGTGGAACATATGAAATGATAATTGATTCCCTTTCGAAATATCCAATGCGATGGATAGTTAAGTCTTGGTTTATTGCTATTTTCTCCACGCATATATTATTTATCAATCGCAATTAGAAAATCCAAAAGGAAAGTTTTACGTTAACCTTTCAAATCACCAATATCCGATTGTACCATCATTATTAATTAGAAAATCAAACAATTTATGATGATCGATCCTATATGAATGCGTGAATGTGACTCTTATAGAGGGCATTTAAGTTTTAAGATGAAGTTAATCAATTGGGGTCATTAATAAAATCTTATCACACAGTTGTTCTTCTAACTTCTTTCCTTCTCGTTCTGAAAGGTTTTTTCTCATTTTCAGATCCATAGACCATCCAACCCTCTTGTTCGCCTAGCCAGTGAAATGATACCAGATGGGAAAATGTCTAAGAAATTTAAGAAAGCAAGAACTGCTACCACCTCAAAGGCTGTTATCACTCCCACAGTACCAAAAGAAAAACCAGCTAAAATCAAGCTAGTTATAGATACGGCATGCCAGGGTCTCGGGAAGCTTTCCTGGGAAGAAGTATATAATTTGATTGAAGTCGAAAAACCCACTGTAACAAAGGTAAAAGCAACAGTACCAGATGAAGAAGACTCAGATTCAGATTCTGAGACTCCTCTCAAAACACTTGCAAATTCTTTCTTTCACAGAATAGCGGCTCGGGCGAATATGTTCCCCTATTATGATGTAGTGCGATGGGTGACATACAATATCACCATCACAAACAGAAATTTTGTCTCAGATGCGGGAACGAGTTTTGGATCTTTTAGAGAAGAAGATATCAAAGAAATGCACCATCTCCCAAATTTGCAAAAGGTCTACAACAAAGCTTTCATATCAGATTTCACCGCAAGCAATGAAGTTCAATCAGACCCTATTAAGGAGTGGAGACGAGCTCTAGAGAAACATAAAAATGAAGCATCAGGTATGTACTCCGTGGAGTCTCTTGCACCCCCATATTTCTATGCTGTTGCAATGATGTGTAGACTCTTTGGGAATGACAATTCTGCGAGGTTTTCAATTCAGATGGTACCTCTTATTCATGCTGCTATAAATTCTGAAATTATGGATTGGTCAATTATCCTTTCTAACAAGATAGCTAATAGAATTCTAGAATATAGAAAGGATAAAGACACTAGAAATACAACTCCTTTTCATTTCTGTGCCTATATCATAGATGCCCTGTGTTTCAATTCATAATTTCCTATTCTAGTTTGGAGATGGACTCCACAAGAACTTGTTCCGATCCATATTTACCATAAACTCTTATGGAAATTCCATTTTAAAAAAATCATGTATATAGGATTTGTCACGGTTATTTGTTGCCTGTCTATCAAGCCATTTTTAACCAGTTTCCTCCGCGGCTCTCTAAAAAATCAAAGAATGATATATCCCTTATTGGAAATTGGTTTGGAGAAGAAAGGTTTACCCATATCAGAGTTTTTGGAAGCATAGTAGAACCCCATATCCTACCTCTATATGTTCCTGACAAACTGTTAGCCCAAGAAATTTCTTGCTAGTTGACAGAAAGAGGAATGTCAAGATGTTTAAAGAATTCCAAAAAATTGATGTGGCCTACCTTCCCCTTTCATTATGGAAATTATACTCTGAATGATTTCAAACATGCTGAGAAGGAAGTCATTAAAATAAGAGATCTTAAGCTTGCAACTGTCCTAGGGAGACAATATGATCCAAATAAAGTAGCTTTCAATTTCACAAATTTGGTTCAAATTTCTAGGTTTGAGCATGAACCCGATGAATTTGATGATTTATTTGTCTCTATAGAGAAATTTTCCCAATTTTATGACTTGGCTAAATCCAAGTTTCAAGTGGAGGATATGAACAAATTTTTGCAGTTTAGAAGTCAGAGATTGCTGAAAGCTCCCCTTGACCAGCTAAGGATTCCTTTGCAATAAGATGGAAGTATAGAAACAGAACAAAAGAAAAAGGAAGACATAGCTAGCAAGATAGAAAAAAAAGTGTCTACCAGCAAAGCTGATATACATACTGAGAAGGAAAATACAGCTGGAAAACTTGATGTTTATACTAAGAAGGAAAATATAGGTACCAAGACCGATATGCAGTCTGAGGAAAGAAATACAAGTGATAAACCCAATGATCAACTTGAAAAAGAAACAAACACATAAATAGTGGTAAATTCTACTGAAATTATTGTTACTCCCCAATTGCTAAGAAAATATGAGCAATTTGAACAGAAAATTGGAGGACAAAATAATCCTTAAGTTGATAATTTGAATAATCAAGATATGGAGATTATCCCTGAACATCCATCAAAAGAAATTGTGTTAAAAGTTGAGGAAATCCCTCCCTTGGATATCTTTTATAATCCTAAGAATAGGGCTGTTATCAGGAAACAAAAGAAAAGAAGGAGGACAGATCAAGAATCACTTTCATCCCCACAAGTTGAATTCATGAATATTGTATGGAAGAATACTGAGGTAGATGCTTCAGAGGATCTTACCAAACTGTCACAATATGCAGGTGCTTACAGTGAAACCACTATAGATAAAGCTGCTGAAGTAAATCAAATGATCAAACAAAAGGACTCACAGATAGAAATGCCAGAAGAAAAGACATCTAATGATGAGCAAAAGATAATGCAATTGGAGCAGCAGTTATCAGAAGAAAAACTCAGAGCCAAACATCTGGAAGAAAAACTGAGTATAGAAAAGAAAAAGCTTGATCAACAAGCTTTGAATAAGCAACAACAGTTGTCCCAAGAAGTGTCTAAGTTAAAAACCCTGCTGCAAAATGAGAAAAATTCCAAAGCAGAGCAAGGAAAAATATTTCAAGCAAAATTGGATAAATTTAAGGATTATCCTAAAATTGACCAATTTAAAACTGAAGCTCTGGAAACAAATAAGCTATTGTCTCAGCAGTTAGATGATATTTGTCAAAATATTTCACAAGCAGAACCTTTATGTGAAATAACATCTTCCCTTATTGATGGATCAGTTAGCCTCAGACTTCAATTTGAAAATGCGGATGACAAGATATCAGAATTTCTTTCATGGAAAAACTCAGAAGAAGGAAAGAATGCAAATCTTCCCAGGATTGAAGAAAGACATAAAGAAATTTTATTTGCTGAATGGGAAAAACAGTTGATTAAAGAAGAACAAGCTACATCAAGGGCCAAAGCTATGATGAGCAATCCGACACAATTAGTTAATGATAGCTTATATTCTATTAATTTAATTTCAGATTTTATTCCAAGTAAATTGTAATGTTCCCAATTTTAGCCTCAAGCTAAAATGGAACATTATAGTTGCACATTTTTATTTTGTTGAATAAAAATGGGTAAAGTGACCCATTTATGTAATAAATAGGAATAAAATCCCTTACAATGTGAAAGGGGATCATCATGGAACTGGATTTCACACCCTCATGTGTGAAATAAGTTAAATTGCAAATGGACAAGGCCTAATTGACCAAGTCAAACTGCGTTGGCATGAGTTGGCAAGCACTAGGTGGGACAACACAGTTTTAGTGGAGGAATATTCCATGAGGGAGGAAACTTCTAGAGGAAGAAATATGGAGGCTTTATTGTGTTTAAAATAGAGGCAAGGCAACCCATTGAGATAATCTTAGATCATTTGATTATTTGTCTTGAGAGACAAATTGATGCCTCTTGCTATTCAACAGAGCTGCAGTGCCCTCGGGCATGAGGGAGTTCTGTTTAGAAATTCCTCTCCTTCTTGAGTAGCTCATGAAGGATTGCACTCATCCTCCATATTCCGGCATTCAAGCCATAGCATCAGCCATTTTCATCAGCGCAGTGTCTGTAGCAGATTATTGTGCAGTGTAGTTGGGTGTTGCTGGAGGTTTCCTACAACACCATTTCTAGCTGATATTTCAGAGGAGGGAAGTTCTCTACTTCCGGGAGGTTAACGAGGATGGTTTCTAAGCATATTCCACTATCATTGGTAGGAGGCCAATCATTTCCATCAGTCACAACGCAGATACTCTCATAGACCGCGTTCTAGCTAGAGCACATTTGTAGTGAGGGTTTTGCAGGCATTTCAGAGGGTGAGATCTTTGGTGTAGGGATCAGCCTTGCACTTCAGATTTCCAGAGGAGAAGGGATCTTCATTAGCTTCAACAATTCAGCCTTCTCCCTTCCATTCTATGTATTGAGTTACTGCAGCTACCTAGCAACTCCGGCATTTTGCAGTTTTGTACATTTCAGCCAATCCTTCTAGGATTGACTTGAGGTAGTGATTGGGAGATGAGATCAGCTCTCCCAATGATGTATGAGCCATGTATATGTAGATCCTATGATTTTTTACACTCTTTTTAGCAGTCTCCCTCATATTACTGCGCAGTCCCTATTCATGGGCATCCTGCTATGGAGTAGCATTTGGTATTATGGCATGTATATTCATGAAAGGCTTCTTGCCTTATTCTTCTGATATTCATTGTATCTTTTTGCTGCTATTATTCATAATAAAATGGCTCAAGGGTTTTCACACATTTTGGCTGCATGTTTATTCACTGCTATTTCTAGTTATGTCTTTATATTGCTGTAGCTTCATTTTTGGGTTATCTTGAGAGATTCCCAATCTTGTTGTATTTCCCTATTGGGGATATTGTCCTTTGAAAATCACTCTATAGACAGAGTTTGATAGTGGGCTAGGTAGCCTCTGTATCTCATCCTTCTTCATGAAGGTGACAAATCCAGCAAATGCCCCTTCAGTCTATCTCTGGAATAGATTTTCTTGTCGATTAACAATGTTTCTGAAAAAGGAACATTACAGTGGTATCACAGCATAATCTTGGCTCAACCTGTAAAACTTTGCCAAGATTCCATCTAAGAAGATGAGGAATACTCCACTTTGTGGAGAAGAAGCAGATAGAAAAGGAGATGAGCTAGCCAAGCTTCTCCCTAAATCCATCTAGGGATTTCGTGGGAGCCCCAAGCAAAATAAAAGGGAGAGATTTGAAGAATCTCCACAAGGGTTTGAAGCAGAAACAAGCTCTAGGTTTTCTGATGAGGAATGTGAGCATGCAGTCACATCCTTTGACGCACAGCGCAGTCACATGTGCAGCTTTGTCATGGCAGAGATGGGAAAATAAGGAGAGGTGATCAAGAGGAAAAATCTTGAATATTTTCAGAGGGAGTATGAGTCTCAAACTATGGCATTCAGAGATCATCTCCCCTCATGGATTTTTGCAAGTCCAAGGTGAAGGAGAGCCAGCAGAAAGATAGATTTGTTCTATCTACTTTCAGAGGTTCACCTACATGTTCATCCAAAGCACAGGTAGAGGAGCTGAAGACCATGTTGCAGCAACACAAAGGTTCCAAAGGAGATGCTATCAGATTTGCAGCGCTGCACTTGAGAGGTAAGACCTATGCATGGTGGATATTTGAGTCATGTTCTTTAAAAGAATACTTATTCCTATTTTAGATTCATTAAGGCAATGATGGAAAGGTTTGGTGGGAGGATATCGAAAACACATGCAAACCAAGATCTTGCATGTAGAAAGGAGGAAACATAAACTCAGTCCACTTCAGAACATTGATGAGAAGGCTAACATCTTGCATCACACCTTGTCGGAGGCAAGGTATCCATCTCATATTCTTCCACAATAGAGCATGGAGGTCTCTTTTTCAAAAGGAGATCAGATTTTGGAGAGTTTGCCCCTACATGTTGATGAGAAGGAGGGCAACTGCGCTGGGATAGCTAGAGTTGATCCAGTGCCTCATGCAGAGGTAAGAGGAGATCTTGCTTCACATAGAGGGATTCTTGTGTCTTTGCAAGAAATTCCCCAGGATCTCCCATGTAGAGATCAAGGAAAAATTCATGATACATCTGTGCCATTGATAGTAGGGTGCAGAGCTATGGAGTTAGAAGGAGGAGATAGGGAGGATGATCAACATCATGTGATGAGGAGCACACACCCTTTCTATTTTATGATATTGATGCACCTAAGATGATGATTTGATTGTGCAGTGGAAGCATGGAAGGTTTTCTCCATTCATACATTCAGTCATCTCTTGATGATAGTGTCTCACTGCATGGAGACATTGCACCAAGGAGACCACTAGATCAGCAGAGGTGGTTGGATGCTCCGTATTTGGGGGCCTCACACCTTGATTTCAGGATGGTGGAAACCTTGGGAGATTTTAGTACAACGACGAGAGTTTGGGATAGACTCAAGGAGGAGGGAGACACTCTCTCATTTTCAGCATCACCCACTCTCATCAGTCATACTGCGCTGACAGATGTTGCTGCAAGGATGGAGGATTGCATCTTCACGATGCAGGTTGAATGCCCCATAGATTTGGTGAGAGAGATGATACTTCCTTTGAGGAAGGACTCTTTCATGCATTGGAGTAGACGGAGGCCACTCATGCTTACTTGCTCAGGATCGGGAGATTCTTTGGAGGTGATAGTCTCTCATGGGAGGCTCATTTTCAGAGAACACCATTTCTATTTGAGCATGAGTAGCTGCATGATGGGCATGGAAGCAACTTGGAGGATGACTTTGGCATGAAGAGATGTCAAGGTAGTATGTAGCAGCGTGATGGAGCACATGATTGCAGAACACCAGCGTTGTCTACATGGAGGATTGATCTAGGATGGAGGACTCAGCTTTGGTCGAGTATTCCCTAGGATCTTGGTGCATGCATGATATTTTGGATGGCCTTGATGGAGATGACAGATATTTATTGGATGATATGATCATCTACCACCATGGCAGACTCTTCTTGGCTAGGGCTTCTAGTCTCAAGAAGAAATTTTTGCATGCAGCACATGCAGACTTCCTAGCTATGCACTTGGATGCATACTTTGCCTTGCTAGGGGAGTTCACTTTGGAGGGAATTCAGTATGGTCTACATCAGCATATGGATAGATGCATAGCCTGATTTATTTTTGAGAGGTTGGCACAACCATTCCCTTACTCATTGGAGGAGAGGGAGAGCATTCATGTTGAGCCATTTCAGCTCAAGAGCTTTAGTGCATGATGGAGGAGGTATAATGTCATATTTTGTATTGTACTTATTTTCATTGATTGATGAGCATGATGTATCAAGGAGGCTTGTTCCTTCTTGCATTTTTCATGAGGATGTACTTGCAGCTACTTGTAGCCTTGATTTTGGCTAATTTTATGATGGTTTGTGGGGGAAGTCACATGCTTCTTACTATGCACCCTTGGCACCAATGTGTATTTCCTGTCTCATATTATGAGGAGATGTGTGGTAGAAAACAAGTGGCTAGTAAAACACTTGTTATTTTTTATTTTGAGGCAGGCCAAGGAGGCATTGTGCAGTTCCAGGAGTGGAAATTTGAACCACTCTCTAGTTGTCACTTGGAAACTTGTTTTTATTGTATATTGCTCCATGTATTTCTGATGTTTTTACACTCATGAGGAGCATTATTTGGAGAGTATTGTGTGTACAGCCCATTGGGAGCATGATTCTCCCCATTGTATATGTTTTATCTTGTAGGAGAGACCGTGGGAAAACCATGATTGCCGCATTTCTACTTGTCTCTTCTTATGGGAGGAACCACTTGGAGAATTTGCAGAGGCATTTCATGGCCAGTTTTTCTTGATGGGGTAGCTTGGGCCATTCTTGGAGGCCATACATTTCAGCCCAAGGACAGAGGCAGCCCCATATGTGCAGCAAATGGAGAGAGGGCCATCATGAGAACACAAGCACACTCTCCATTCAGCCCCAACTCATTGCAGAAATCAGGGGTGATATTTTTATTTGGATGATTGCATGGATGAGGAGATCATCATTGGGAGAAAATTTTTCCATGCATATAATCATTCCTACCTTCAGGAGGCCTTAGCACAGCAGGAAGGATTCCACTACACCTTCTATCTTTCCATGAGGAGCATTGTTGACATCTTGCATACTTGGGAGAGAGGATTGGAGGACAGATTTATTGCAGCATATTTGAGTAGCGGTAGGACCATGGATGAGGAGGCCACAAGAGAAGAAGGAGGAGGAATTTTGTTCTCTATATGCAGTTGCTTGGGGACAAGCAACATGTGGGAGGGGAGGACTGTAATGTTCTCAGTTTTAGCCTCAAGCTAAAATGGAACATTATAGTTGCACATTTTTATTTTGTTGAATAAAAATGGGTAAAGTGACCCATTTATGTAATAAACAGGAATAAAATCCCTTACAGTGTGAAAAGGGATCATCATGGAACTGGATTTCACACCCTCATGTGTGAAATAGGTTAAATTGCAAATGGACAAGGCCTAATTGACCAAGTCAAACTGCGTTGGCATGAGTTGGCAAGCACTAGGTGGGACAACACAGTTTTAGTGGAGGAATATTCCATGAGGGAGGAAAATTCTAGAGGAAGAAATATGGATGCTTCATTGTGTTTAAAAGAGAGGCAAGGCAGCCCATTTAGATAATCTTAGATCATTTGATTATTTGTCTTGAGAGACAAATTGTTGCCTCTTGCTGTTCAACAGAGCTGCAGTGCCCTCGGGCACGAGGGAGTCCTGTTTAGGAATTCCTCTCCTTCTTGAGTAGCTCATGAAGGATTTCACTCATCCTCCATATTCTAGAATTCAGGCCATAGCATTAGCCATTTTCATCAGCGTAGTGTCTATAGCAGATTATTGTGCAGTGTAGCTGGGTGTTGCTGGAGGTTTCCTACAACACCATTTCTAGCTGATCTTTCAGAGGAGGGAAGTTCTCTACTTCTGGGAGGTTAGCGAGGATGGTTTATGAGAATATTCCACTATCATTGGTAGGAGGCCAACCATTTCCATAATTCACAATGAAGATACTCTCATAGACTGCGTTCTAGCTGGAGCACATTTGTAGTGAGGGTTTTGCAGGAATTTTAGAGGTTGAGATATTTGGTGTAGGGATCAGCCTTGCACTTCAGATTTCTAGAGGAGAAAGGCTCTTCATCAACTTCAGCCATTCAGCCTTCTCCCTTCCATTCTATGTATTGAGTTGCTGCAGCTACCCAACAACTCTGGCATTTTGCAGTTTTGTACATTTCAGCCAATGCTTCTAGGATTGACTTGAGGTAGTGATTGGGAGATGAGAAAAACTCTCCCAATGATGTATGAGCCATGTATATTCAGATCCTATGATGTTTTACACTCTTTGTAGCAGTCTCCCTCATATAACTGTGCAGTCCCTATTCATGGGCATCCTGCTATGGAGCAGCATTTGGTATTATGGCATGTATATTCATGAAAGGCTTCTTGCCTTATTATTATGATATTCACTGTATATTTTTGCTGATATTATTCATAATAAAATGTCTCAAGGGTTTTCACACATTTTGGCATGATTTTTATTCACTGTTATTTCCAGTTATTTCTTTATATTGTAGTAGCTGCATTTTTGGGTTATCTTGAGAGATTCCCAATCTTGTTGTATTTCCCTATTGGGGATATTGTCCTTTGACAATCACTGTATAGTTAGAGTCTGATAGTGGGCCATGTAGCCTCTGGAGCTCATCCTTCTTCATGAAGGTGACAAATCCAGTAAATGCCCCTTAAGTCTATCTATGGAATAGATTTTCATGTCGATTGACAATGTTTCTGAAAAAGGAACATTACATAAATTACCAAAGGTAAAAGAAGCTGATACTAGGTGGAAGCAAGAATTAATAAACAAGAATCAGAAAATCAGCAAAATTTAGGATATTACATGGGATTTCATGTGGACATACTTAATTAAACCACACAGTGAACAAATGAAAATTAAATGTCTTTCAAACGCCATCAATTGCATCATTCCAGAGTTATCCGATGCCACGTACATTGGTCAGTTGCATTCGAGGCTGAGTCATCCAACTGAAGTCAAGGATATGCTCAAAATCTGCCATCTCAACACACTAAACAGAAGATAAAATCAATGAATCTATTTTATTTGGATATCGCAAGTCTTTTTCAGGATCTCCAATGATATTTTCTAGTATAGGTTATAGATAATCTGTTTTGTTAATTTCTTATTTAAATCCCTTTCATGCATTTAGAAAGGGGTCCTGAATTTGTAATAATTTTGAATTGGATGATACATTTCTGTACTCCATTTATTATCTTATTATTATAAAGGATCACATCCTATGATTTATGGCGAATTACCTTTAAGAATTGCATTTCTGTACCTTGGAGGTTGTTTTAAGTTAAAGCATAGGATCTGGATATTGAGTTGCATCAATAAATCTCAATGAATTTGGTATTTCTATCGATTTACTTTTATTTTCTTTATGTTATGAATTATTCTCTTTAAAATTTGCTATCATTTATATATTCTTGTCTTTTACAAATATTTCTGTGTCATATCATTTCTGAAGATATAGAAATATTCATCTATTATAGTATATGCAAATGATATATAGAATTATGAATGCGATGTGTTATTCTAACTTTGTTTAATTTCTTAAACATAGTTATCATTATATGATATTGCATCTTTCTATTGAATAATAATACATTTTCATGGTTATTTGTTTAACTAAAATCATCTTTAAGTTGTATTCATACTTAATGCCTAGGTTAGTTTTAGAATTATTTGCAAATTATAGTTTAAATTAGATAGATTATATCAGTCAGTTAGTTCCATTATTCACCTACACAAACACTTCATTACGAATCCATTCACTATTAGGAAACTGGTCCTATAAATCCAGTCAGAGCCACCACACCAAATGGAAAAGGAGCTATCCTAAGGTCCCGACCGGGTGGTTTTCCCTCGATGTTTGAAGCAGCGATTTTCGAGGCTTCAACAGGACCCAAAAACACTTTTAGTTATTCATTAGATAAGGGTAAAGTTCCCTCACATTTCCAATCTCAATCTATTTTGATTTTCTTGGGTTTTTTCCTTTGAGTCCCACACAAAGTTACTCCACATTCCCTCGTTTTGAAGTCCTTGTTATTTTTTCAAGAATGGTGTCTTGTTGTAGTTCTTCAAGGTATTCAGGAGAGAAATCCTCAATATAAGGAATCTGAACATTCTCTCCTTAATCTTCAATCAAAGGAGGATCATACAACCTTAAGTTCTCAACATTGACAACAACATAAATTTTCATATATGAAGGCAAATCCAACCTGAAGGCCACCAATCTTTTATAAAATTATGAATGGACCATATCAAATTGGTTTCAGTTTTTTACCTTCTCCTTAAAGCCTTTCATTTCTAATGTGAAGCCAAACTTCATCACCGACTTGAAAATTTTGATCTACACGATTCTTGTCGTGCCTTGTTCTGTAATTTAATTGGCTCTTTTCCAACTGTTCTTGAACTGCTTGATGTACCGTTTGGATTTGTTCAATGAATTTTTTAGCTTTTTCTATGTCTCTATGACCATCAATAGCAACATATTTTCCAAAAATAAAATCCAAAGGATATTTAGGCAAGTATCCCAAACATGTCTCAAATGGTGATGTTTGAGTTGAAGAGTGCTTGGCCCGGTTGTAAGCATGCTAAATATAGTGCAAATGTTCATCCTACAACTTGGGATGCTTGCTACAATACCCACAAAGAAGATGTATCACCATCCTATTCACCACCTCTGTTTGACCATCTGTTTTCGGATGAAATTTTGTACTCTTTTTCAAGCCGGTGACCATTAATCTCCACAAGCTTGACCAAAGATTCCAAAAAAAGTGATAATCTCGATCACTAACAATGGATGTGGAAAATCCAAAATGCACCCATACATTTTGAAAGAATAACATGGCAATTTATTCAACAGTAATTTTCTTTTTACATGGAATTAAAATACACATTTTTTTGAACCTATCCACAACTACATAAAGATAATCGTGTTTCCTTTTTTACATAAGAAGACCTCCAGCAAATTCCATAGAAACATTCTCCCATGGATGAGAAGGTACTGGAAGTGGTGTGTAAAATCCTAACTTTATATTGCTAGGCTTACTAACAGCACATAATGAACATCCTTTAATAAAACATGACACACTTTCAAGCATACGAGGCTAATAACAATACCTATGTAGTTTTGTCATCGTCTTACCTACACAAAAATGACCAAAAATAAGAGAATTATGTGCCTCTCTTATGTCGATGTTGAATCTTTCTCCCTGTGGAATACAAAACTTACCAATATGGTACAACAAGTTATCATGCATATGATAATCCAATTCCTCTACTTGGTTCCCTTGACTCAAAGTTGCATATACATCTTGAAAATCACTATCTAAAGCATATTGTTCAACATAGCTCTCATGTAAAACATAATTATGCTTAAGAATAGTAGCAACACTAATAATAGGCCTAGAAATCATATCACCAACTTTTTTATAGATACCTTTTTTATACCTTATCACCAAGTGGAATTGTTGAAGAAAACCCATCCATCGAAATTGCGTTGATTGCTACAACTTTGTTTATGATTGCAAGTATTTCCATGATTGGTGATCAACGTGAATGATTTTTTCCTTACCCATCAAGTAGTGTTTCCACTTTTTCAAACTTTTCACCAATGCATAGAATTCTTTTTCATATGTAGTATAATTAATCACTGCACGATTAAAAGTTTCCGAATGAAAACATATGGGCTTACCATGTTGCATGAGGACTGCACCCATGGCATAGTCGCTTGCATCAGTTTGTATTTAAAATGACTGACTCAAGTTTGTTAGGATATTCCGACACATAGGAAATAGTTAAGTATAACTTGGTCTAGCGTAGAGTTAGGTAAAGTGTGTTTTTTTACTATGTACATTTGTAACTTATAATCTGACGGTCACGATATGTAGTGATCCGACGGTTCAATATCTCCTCGGTATTACCGACAATGATACGTGGCTTAACAATCGATTGGTCCATGATCTCTATTTAAAGAGCATGGAGGGTCATTTGTACAGTAACATTTTATAAGAGAAGCTTATGCAAATTTTATTTATTTATATTAATAAATTGCCTGAAGTGGCTGTGTTGGCTCAGGTCGTGGACTGTTTCGCTCTTTGAGGGTTTTAACCACGTCAAATGTTGGTATATTGATTTGTGATCTATTTGTGAGCGGTGATATTTGGTGTTTGATCTAAGGAACTTACCCTGTAAATTCCTAAATGGTATCAGAGCCATTTTGAGGGCCACATCTGTTGTTGATCCAAATCCGAAGGCGGTTTGACTGCATATGACTGTCATTTTCCATATCTACTATTTATGACCGCTTTTGGGCCAGGATAACTGTTCTGTTGTGTCTGGAGCATCCACTATAGTGAGGAGCCCCTTTCATTTCATGCAAAAAGGTTTCTAGTTTCCCAAGTTATGTCATTTTAGAACTGGGGTATAAAGTATCTTTTTTGCAGTTATATTTATTAATCCTTCTGTTTATTTCAGTTCCCTCTATTTAGTTCGGTTTATATTTTTATTTATTGTTGGATCTATACCCTCTTCTCTGTGTATTCTCTTTGCTCTACACTGTGTGCTATCTCAGAAAATTAGAAACAGGAAGATAGGATTTTTCTGCTATGTATGCTCTTTCCCTGCGTCTTTGTGCGATCTCGAGAAATCAGAAATAGTGGGAAAAAAGATAGTTTCCAGTAAGACTAATCGGAAATATAACATTCTGTCATAAGGCTTGTATTTTATTTTTCATGTATTTTTTGTTTATTTTTTGCAGGAAAAAACACACACATGGAAGAGGGAAAAAAAAAACCCCTTCCTTTCAAACAATTACATAATCCTTTTACTAGCTCACTTGGTGTAAAGTTACTTTATGAGAATAGAGGTTTTGGGTTCAAGTCTCTTTGGAAAGCTTTATTTTTCTAAAAAAAAAAGCTTTTGTTAAATTAATTTATCTTAAATTTTTTTTGGCAACTTGTCGGTTTTAAAAAAGGGGTTTTTTATTTATAGAGCACAATGTAAAAGTGACTCACTTATTTATAAAAGTGGGTCACATAAAGTAGATTTTTTTAAAGTGAGTTTTTTATGCTAATTTGGAAAAAGGGGGGGGGGGGGGGGTTTAAAAAGTACATATTCATCATCATCTTTCAAACTCTCATGTAACTATTCGACGTCTACAACAATTTTTTTTCAAAAATGCATAACTTCTTCATCCAGAAGCCATTTTCAGAGCCGTTTTTCTTTAACTAGCCTAAGTTTTCGAGATATTTCCATTGGAGTAGTTTGTTTCAGCCTTTTCAGCTTCATTTTTTTTTAAATGGAAAGTGCATGCCATGTTATTCTTAATAGCGCCAATTATTTCCAATCGCTATCTTGCATGGTAGAATTACTTAGAAGTAAAGGGATTTATAGAATAGACACATGACAAGAAACTAAACCTACCGATGGAGATAAAAGCCGCTAAATGAGAAAATAAACAAGATCAAGCACGAGGGTTGATAGGAATATCCATTCCTCAAGATTTTACACTAGCACATTTGGCCCAATTTCCAACGGCCCAAATGTCGCTCTTGCGACACATAGGCATCCCTAGGGCAACACTTTAAGGTGGGGAAAAACATGGTTTCTCCTAACGTCGCAATTCTGAAACTTGAGTTAACTATCGGAAGAGAAAATTTTTTTCCGACGTTTCCAAATGGTCGTCACTCTTCCAACGTTACCAACTATATGTCGCTATTCCGACGTTAGCAAGCGTGTGTCGCTCTTCCGACGAACTAGAGAGTCTCTCTTTCAACATTATAAAATGGGAAAAATCTGTCACAAGAGCGACGACACTAAAACATCGGAATACCAATGGTACTGAAACGTCGACATACCGACAGTGGTGAAATGTAGTTAAACGTCGAAATACCGACGATGGTGAAACGTAGTTAAACGTCGAAATACCGACTATGGTGAAAGGTTAGAATACCGATGGTGGTGAAGCATAGTGAAACGTCGAAATACCGACGGGGTGAAATGTAGTGAAACTTCGAAAGATTGATGGTGATGAAACGTCGGAAGACCGACGGTAATGAAATGTCGGAATACCGACGACAATGGAAATACATGTAAAAAAAAACGTTGTAGACCAATTTGGTATTCCACTTGAGCGATAAAATTAATTCCGCTTGGTATTCCGCTTGAGCATGATTTCGATATCCCAACAAGTTGATGACAGTGAGAAATCTCTCGACCTATAAGGAAAGGATATGCAACTTCTTCTCTCAAATATGACGAATATCAATTTTATAAGATTCTTGATACGTCAATGATTATTACCTCTGCAAAACAAAATATCAGACCTTGAAAAAGTACTTTTGCATCAGTGACAAAAATCTGCTTATGTCCAAGAGAGCATCAAGTCAAAACCTTTACGACCAACTCCCAAAATCGATCAAAATTATAATTAAATTTTATTTAAATTTTTAAGGGAACTTTTATTAAGTTTCAAAGGCTTGAAGCCTTGGAAAATTATGTGTTTGACTGAATACTTCAGGCCCTTTCGCACGAGGTAAGAAAGATAAGCTTTATGTTCAATGCAAGAGGGGATTATGCCTTCCAACGAAACCCTTTTGGACTAGGTGACTGGAAATATTTATGCTCATGGTTAGACAGAAATAGGCCTCCAGACAAGGATTTTTCAGATTTGTCAAGAGAACAATGTTAAATTTGTGATTTTTATGCCAGATGGAATGGAAAAATCTTCTTGAAAACGATGAGGCACCTCTGCAAAAAAATAAGTATTAGACAAAATTCTATGGCCTAGACAAAAATAGGCTCAAAAATCCCTAGCGACCAAGCCCTAAAATTTTGCAAGTGAATTCAGGGTTCTTCAATAAATTTTATCTCCACAAATTGTTAAAAAAAATTACCTCCAAATAATCATTTTGGACAACAAGAAGAGCAAGGGTTAGAAAAATTTAAAATTTTCGAGTCTAAATCTCCTTGTGGCTAAGGCAATTTTCCACAAAGACCTAAAGCTAAAAACCCTCCAAATTTTTTTCTGATTCTTTTGCAATTTAAAGGTTAAGGGAATGATAATAAATCAAGACAAAACTACTTAAAAAAAAAATGCTTATAGCTTCCATCAACACCTTAAATAAAATAAAAAATTAAAAACCTAAATTGGATTATATATATAGCAAGGGTTTGGATGACTTGCAAGGCCTGCAAACAAGCAGATCATAAAAGAAATATTTTAAAAATTGTGCGAATATTTTATGATCTAGATTCTTCCCAAAATTTTGCTTTAAGAGCAGATATTAGCAATCTAGGCTTGCAGCCTCCATAATTATGGAAAGGTTGTTGTTAATTTAGTTTCTAGATAAAATTACTGTGCAAGTCAACATATGAGGAATTTTTATTAAAATAGATCAGTGAAACCCATTATCTCATGCTTTGGCTAAAGATATCCCCTAAGGAAAATACGACAATATTATAGCATCTCGCCCATCCCAAAAGCTCCATCGGTTCAGAGGATATCTATTTTCCAGTGATAAGTTCGAGGAGAACGATTCCAAGGCTATAAACATCCATATTTACAGATAACTGCCCCTCCATAACGTATTATGGTGCCACATGTTGGGGTTCCCATGTTTTGGCAAGTTGGGAAATACCAAAAGATGAGACAACATCAGAACTGCTTTTAGACCTCAGGATCTAGCCCTCCTGGGTCCAGAGAGGGATCTCTCTATAAAGGCAAAGATAGATGTATCTTTGAAGCTTGATTTGAAGGTATTAGGCTAGTTATAAGGTACAAGGTTTTTTTAGTTTTGTTTGTTTGTTTGGTTGTTGGGAATCATGAAGAAAGGGTTCAATACAAGACAAAGAGTGAGCAAAGAGGATTTTAGGAAAAGGAAAGATAATTTCAGAGAACACTTGAGACCATTGAGAAATGGAGTCATGAAAGGGTTTACTTGCTATTCAGTATTCAAGGCTTTCAATTGGGCTAGTCATCTAAAGCATAGGATCTTAAAGATGATAGTGTGGTATGAAATGATAAAGAAAGAAGGTGAATGACAAGGAAAACTCCAACTTGACCAGTTAGGAATCAGATCTAGGGACAGGACATGCCATTAAACACCTATGATCCAACTCCCAAATGGTAACTCTTTAGACAAAGGAACATAAAAGATTTAAACACAAAGGTGAAGGCCTGAGATCAGAGAAAGGCTTTGAACTTTCAATGCTTCGGCATCCAACTTAAGGGAACTTAGAAAGGTTCAATTGATTGAAAAAGACCCTAGTGAGACAGAATCAACATTCTAAACTCCCAGTATCCCAATTCTTTCAATTAAAACCCAACCATAACATCTAAGAACAGATTCATAAATTCACACATTAGCTAGCAGTGAATAACAGCTACTACACCGGTTAAATTGTCTCGAATCAGTACTCAGATAACACAATCAGTAGAAAACATCAAAGATAAGGAGAGCAGGGGCATTAGGGTACCATGCAAGGGTATATCACAAGCCATATTTCTGATTCTTACCAGAGAAATGAAATGAAATGAATTACATAAGGAAAACAGAGACAAAGGTAGAAAGCATCATCGCTTCTTTAAATCAGGATCTAAAGAAATGTGCTTGTCATACTAAAGATCAACACCAGTCATGTACAACATAGTCCAACAGCTTGATATTCAGTCTAAAAACATCTTCCTTAGCCTATCTTACAACTTTACACAGAGAACTATATCTCAAGAGAAACAACTTACAATTCACAGATATTTGATCAACAATAACAACAACTTTCCTCATGAGTTTTATATCTGAAAGAGAGGCAGAGGAGGTAGATGAAACACTAAATGAAACATTAAAGTAGAGGAAGAAAAATGGCTTGAGGCCCATTCTGTCTTAATGTCTATGCATTAATCTTCAGTACTCTTTAGATGAAAGAGTGGTCTTCGACAGGCTGAAATTAACTCTAGGTATGTTCTTTGATGTACTTTTAGTTGTAGTACTCTGTAGTACTCTGGTGTAAGAAAAAGGCAGATAAATGACTTCAGGTCTGCCATACTGCATAAAAAATGCTCTAGTAACTTTTAGGACTTTCTGTTAGAGTGGAGATCTTCTCAAGAGCTCAATGTAGCGTGAAAACAATATGGGAACTTGTCCTTTCTCGGGAGGGAAACTTCTACTGATGTGAAACACTGATAATATTGTTTTCTGTGTGTTAGGCATCATTAGGCCTTCTGTGTTAATCACAAGGTCTTCAATACGGTACATTTTCCCTTTGAACATCGAATTAAGGCTTAAAATCTTCAAAAACATGCTTAAGAACTCTTAATTCTTCCCTGATACACTTTTCTGCTTCATTGACTATCTTTGTCTGTGAATTTGCAGGTCTAATGGTGCTGGAGGTTTTATAGAGTTTTAAAACTGGTTCTTTGATGGAATATTTTGTTTATAAATATTTCCAAACATTTCTCTGCAATATCAGGCCCTGAAAATGGCCTTCTCTGTGCTCTGTGTCACTATAACAATGACTGTGAGCCATGGCCACCGCTCGTAACCCTGCAAAACACACAAAAAATTTAAGAAATCCATGCGGTGGGGGAGGATGGATGCAGTGGAAGGCTATGAGGATGGCAGCGCAGCAGAGGTGAATGTTGTGGATGCAATGGAAAACAATTGAAAAATGCAGTGAAATGGTGGAAAATTGATCTGATGAAGGTTTGGTGGAGGAATGCATGTGGACCATCCAATCATATCTGGAGGCGATGATCGACGGTGGAGATTAACTAATGGAATGAATTTAGAAGTTTGGATGATATTCAATGAACTTTTAATGTAAAACATTAAATTTGTGATGTTAGGCGGAATGATATAACGTTTTAATGTAAAACATTAAAAGTTTAATGTGGGCGGAAGAAATGAGTTTTTAATGTAAATCATAAGGTTTGGACCTTTGGAAGGAATACCAAGAAAATGCGTGAAAATGAAAAGAAATGGGTTTGAATGGTGGGACAACGCATGGGCGGAGGGCGATTTAATATGGACCATCAGATCTCAGGAGGAGATCAACGGTTGAGATGACACGATGAAGTTCTATGGTCGCACGATGAACAAATATGAATGGAATGCGAGATGAAATTAGCGACATTGATCTATAAAGATCAACGGTCAGGATCTATAGATGGGTCTTCGGGCATAGAAGTGGGGAAGTGGTTTTAGGATAAAAACCGCTGTTTTCATGTGGCAAAAGGCGGGTGAGGTGGTTTTCACTTTTCAAACACGATATAGGTCTTCGGTTGACACATGGTGTTTTGAAACCTCCCATATCACGTGAGTTCAAACTGTTAAACTTCGGACACAGAACGAATGAAATATGGATGCTCGCTGTTGGATCTGGGATCATGAGATCCAACGGTGATGGAAGAAGCACGATATGGGAACGTGCGTGGACAGTAGAGTGGGGGCCGATCAAAGGCGGTTTGATTGTGAACCGTTGGATCAGTGTGATGGACAACTGAGATCTGCAGAGGGAAAGAAATAGTGGAGGGGATGGTTAATGAGCGGGAGTAATCCTAGCCGTTGGATCAAAAGGAATGAATGGTTAGGATCTAATCAGAATAGGAGGAGGCAGGGCCAAAACTTTGATGGTATGATGGAGCGATTGCATCTGGACCGTCAGATCGGTGACAGATCAACGATCACGATTGGATCAGGGATGAACAATCAGGGGAAATAGGGCAGAATGGGATCAAATCTTGGCCGTTGGTTCTTTTGGATTCAACGGCCAGGATTTCATCGAAGGATCGCAATCGGGGAATGCAAAGGGAGGTGTATTAAGAACTTCTGATTGGAGACATAGCGATTGGCGCTGAACCGTTGGATTAAAATGTGAATAAACAGCGGAGATCATAATTGGAGGGGGTAACAAAGGGGTGAGGCGGGGCGCGATAAGACTTGTGCAGTCCGTCAGATCTGTATAGATCGATGGTGGGTATTGCACATGCGCTCAACAGAACAAAACACCATCACATCGGAGATTTTTTACTTTACAAAGAAAATGCGCTCCGCTCCAACCTTTCGATGCGATAAGCTCTTTACGGTTTAGTGCTTGGTCTCAGTGCCTGGGTTTATGGAGGGGAAGTGGTTAAGGGGCTGGTCGAAAAGGGGCTAAGCCTGTTACATGTAAAATGGGTGATTTTTAAGCCAAAAAGAGGGTTTTTGAGGCTTAAAAGGGGTTTTCGGTAGAGGGAAAAAAGGATTTTTAAGCCAAAAAAAGAGTGTTTTTAAGGTTTAAAGGGGAGATGGGATGATTTAGTAGGCTTAGGAAGGGATTTTTGGGGGTCAAAGGGGAAATTTGGGAAAGGGGAAAAAGGTTAAAATGGGGAAATTTGCAGGGATACAAGGGGAAAATGGAGGCTTTTTTTAGTGTAATTTTTTACAGACAGTGAGGATTTCTTGATGGAAACATCGGTGAAGATCTTTTCAAAGGAAAAGGACACACAGAGGCTTCAAGAATGAGATATTTTCATAGGAAATGTATCTCTTGAAGGCTCATAAAAATATTTAGCCACCTTTTTTCTTGACAAAAAATTTCATAGGTGGCTAATAGTGGCTCACATGGGGATGGCATCTTCTTGAAGGTGTCAAAAATTCAGAAATTAGTCTTTGGAGTAGGCAAGATGCCTGATCCTTGAACCATATTTCTTCTTTGATTCAATTGTTACAAACATGATGGATATTAATCAGTAGAAAACATTCCCCAAACAATCTACCTACCCATCCTATAGTCCTAACATTTTTTCTTCAAGGTGCATTTGAATTTGCAGACCTTCTTCATCATCTTTTTTTTTTGGAAGCAAAAAACAAACTAGTCTAATTCTACCCTTATTCCTCCATGAGGCCAGATTAAACTATTGGCCTCATAGTTTCTCTACCTAATCTAATATCTGTTAGGATTAAACTGTCTAGCAGATTTCTTCTCTACATTCTACAACAGAAATTTAAAAACAATCAAACCAGGATTAGACAGTTTGGTTTGCTATGGATTCATGGTATAAAGACAACTGCACATGAACTGAAATTGCAACAACTTGAAAACAAAATTGAAAGGCTTGAAATCTTGAAACTTTGAAGCATCCTTCTTTCCTTTGTGACTCAAGTTTTGAGCTTGTTAAAGTCATTTTCTTCTTCACTTCTGCTTTGGTTTTGGGCTTGTTAAAGCTGATTCTTCTTTCTTCTTTGCTAGTTCAGATTTTGAGCATATTAGAACTAGCTTCTTTACTTCCTTTGGCTCAGGTTTTGATCATGTTAGAGCCAATATTTGCACTTCCGAGGTTCAAGTTTGAGCATGTATGAACCTCTCTTTCTCTGTTTTTTGAAACATTTTCACTTTTCTTTGAAAAAAAACACAACAATGGTATTTACAGTGGAAATGAAAACTGTAAACTAGAAATCAACAGTAGTAATGTTTGAGTATCCTGCCATTGACAGGACCCCCAAACAGATCTGTACCATCTAGCTCTTGTAGAAAAAAGGCATTTGGACCAACGGTGGCTTGGATGATGTATGGACCCTGCCACAAACTGTCAAATTTTCCATTCTTTCCTTTGTCTTCTCTCCTAGAGTCCCACTTTAGTACCTTATCTCCAATCTTGAAGTCTCAATATTTTGTTCTCTTGTCAAACAACTTCTTTATATTTTCCTGCACTTTCAGAGCTCTGTTATAGACCTCTTCTCTTGTTTGTTGGAGATGAATTGTTTGATCTATCCTCCTTACCATATTGTCCTCTTCTGTTTGAATCTCTTGAACTAGTTTAATCACTGGTACCCCTAGGCTGGTTGGAAACACTGCCTCTGTTCCATAAACAAGCTGATACGGTGACATTCCAATGGATTTCTTCGTTGTTAGCCTGTCAGCCCACAAAGCATGCACTAACGTTTTATGCCATGACTTTTTGTTTTCTTCAAGAAGCGTTTTGATAATGGTCACCAAGCTCTTGTTTGATGATTCAGCTAACCCATTACCTTGTGGGTAATAAGCAGTTGAATGACCGAGTGCTATTTGATACCTATGACAAAAATAAATAATTTTCTTGGATCCATCAGTGATTATATTTCTAGGGCAGCCAAATCTAGAGAGGATGTGGTCTTCTAGGAACTTATTGATGACAAAATCTGTGGCATTCCTAGATGGTATGGCCTCTATCCATTTTGTGAAATATTCTGTGGCTGTAAGGATCCACTTGTGTTGTGCAGAAGAAGCAGGGTGTATTTCTCCTATGAAATCTAGGCCCCATTATTGAAATGGAGGCTCAAAAGTAATGGGCTGTAAAGGTAAAGGGAAGAGCTTTCTTTTGCCCTAAAAAATCTGGCACCTTTGGTAGGAAATTATCATTTTATGGATGTCATTGAAAAGTGTAGGCTAGTAATAGCCAGCTCTGAATATTTTGTTAGCAGTGGCTTTCCAGTTTAAATGGCCTCCACACTCTCCTGCATGGAACTCCTGTTTAATCCTCTCTGCTTCAGTTTCAGGAAAAAATTTAACCAATAGACCAATTGCATTTTTCAAGTATAAACATTCATTCAGTATGCAATAGTTTCTAGCTTTCAACTTTAGGAATCTGGCCTTAGTCTTTGATAAATCAAGAGGGGCATTGAGGTTTGTGAGCATATACAAGATATCAGAATACCAAGGAGAGTTTTGAAATTTTCCTTCAACATTAGGATCAGGCAATCCTTCATGTTCATCTAGGGCATCTACCATGTTTATGTCAAGGGCTTGCAGGTTAGATTCATCCATTAGTTGATCTAAGCCCTGAACTTTGATCAGTTTTGTGGGTTTTATTTCTAGGTCATACTCTAATATTACAGCAATCCATTTGCCTCTCTTTCCATCCAAATCTTGGGAAAAAATGTCTTTAACCACTATGTTTGGCACGTAGGCAATGATGTGAGAATGCAGTATATAAACTCTAAAGTCTTTTAAGGCCTTTACCAAGGCATAGGCCTATTTTTCCATTATGTTATATTTTAAGGGTGCATCCCTCAGAGCTTTGTTGAAGAAAGAAATAGGTTGTTCCATTCACTCTGGGTTTTTCTGCAGTAGAACTGCAACCACTGTATGCTCGGAGGCAAAGGAAAATATCATGAAATATTTTGAGAAATCTGGACTAATTAGGATAGGTGCCTAGGTGAGTGAAATTTTAACTAATTCAAAAGATTTTTTAGCTTCTATAGTCCATTTAACCCCTACACCTTTTTTCAGCATGTTTTTCATATCCCTGAGGTGTTCAACTAAGTTGGGAATAAACCTCCTTAAGAAGTTAATTTTCCTAATAAAGGATTGTAACTCCTTTATGTTTCTCGGGTGAGTAATCTGCAGTATTCCCTCAACTCTTTGTGGGTCTATTTTAATTCCCTTCTCTGATATAATATGGCCAATAAGCTTGCCTTCTTGAAGCCCGAATATAGTCTTCTTGGGATTTAAAGACAGACATAACCTTCTACACTTTTCAAAAACTCTTCTCAGATGTTTTAGGTGCTCCTCATCAGTCTTGGAATAGACTTTTATGTCATCAAGATAGATGATGATGAAGTTCCCTATTTATTCCGAAAAGGCTATGTCCATTGCTCGTTGGAAGGTTGCACCAATGTTCATTAGTCCAAAAGGCATTTTTACGTACATAAAAGTGCCCCACGGAGTGGTGAAAGCTGTCTTGAGTTGGTCTTCTAGGAGTACTAAAACTTGGTTATAGCCTGAAAAACCATCTAACAGGGAGACTTGTTTTGAGCCAACTACACTCTGTATGATGTGTTCCATATTTGGTACAGGGTAATTGTCTTTAAGTGAAGCTCTGTTAAGGTTCCTGAAATTGATGCACAGTCTAATCTCACCTGTTTTCTTTCTCACAGCTACAAGGTTGGAAACCCAATCGGAGAACCTCACAGGCACTATAATTCCTGCCTCATACATCTTTTTGATTTCCTTTTCAACTAGAGGCAGTTGTTTCGGGTTAATTCTGTGAAGTTTCTGTTTGAAGGGTTTTTGGTTTTCTTTCAAAGGGATTTTGTGCTGTATAATGTCTATATCGTAGGCCTTTAATTTCTCGTAGCTCCAGGCAAACACATTGATGAAATATTTAAATAAGTCAATATATTTCTTTTTCATGTCTGCGGGCAAGGAATTAGCCAACTTTATCATCTTAGGCTTATCTTCATTGCCTATGTTTCATTCCTCAAAATCTAAGTCTGAGTGTTCTATAGTGGGTTTCTTCGCTACATCGTCGAAATCGAAAAGGTCCTCTAAAGGTGCCAGTCCTCTGGGTATATTCTTATCTTTTGACTACAACACCTCTATTTCCTCTTTTTCTGCGTTCTTATATTCTTCAGTTTGATTTCCAAGTTGTTCAATTAAAGTTCTTATTTCTACGTTATGTGGTGATTTTCCTTCATCGGGGGGCTCTTCACTCAGGCAACTTTCATCAGATCTAGAGTCTGAATCAGAGAATTCAAACTCGTTCCTGCCAATCAGGAAATCCTCTATCTGCTTGTCACCCTCAAAGACATGCCAATATTTTTCATTATCAGGAACTGCAGGTCTATATTTTGTCTGAATGATGCTTTGTTTGTCACTAGGAGACTTATGATATGAACTAGCTATGCAGGCTAATCCATTCGCAATTATGTTCTGACTCCTAGGAACAAACACCAGTTCATACTCTACAAAGGTTTTCAGTAAATCCATAGCATCATTCCTGTACGTTCTCAATCTAGGGTGTTTCGCTGTATATTCTTCGATTACTTGTTTTATGATTAATTCAGAGTTTCCATGTACAACTATCCTTCGAGCTCCTAGTTTTTTCAACAGATTTAAGCCTAGGATGAGAGCCTCATACTCTGTGATATTGTTTGTACATTTGAAGTTCAGATTGAAGGCATGACTCTCCACATAGTCACTCTCAGTGTTATGTAACCACACTCCCACTCCTGTAGTCTTTCTAGTGCAAGACCCATCGAAATTCATTCTCCATAAGGGGTCATTTTCAGGTTTATCATTGTTTTCCTCCCTAACGTTGGTTTCACTGTTATGTTTTAGTATGGGGTCTACACTGTGGTGTGGAGTGTTTTGTTCTTTGTGATGTGTATGTAGTTCAGAGAGAGGAGTAGTCGGCTGTTTGTAGTCTTGGTTTCATTTTCTCTGAGTTTCTAATTCAGTGCAATGTCCAAAGGTTTCTTCTTCATTTTCTTCTATGTCTAGAGTGGCCATTATGTTGAAGTCTGTGGGTTCTATCCCATTGTTTTCATCTCTATCTTCTGGGTCTAGATTTTCTATGGATTCATTGTTGCAAAGGATAAAGGAGTCCAGATCCATGTGTACAGAGTACAGAGGTGAATTTTCAGGGCTGCTAACCATGAACTTCATTTGTGCCTCTCTATACAGTCTCCTAAGCTGGCTAAAGATAGGGATTGTGGCATATGACCCATCCATCTGCATTGTACCTTGCAGCTTGGCTCCCCATGACCTTGATAGTAACATTCCATACTTAGGTGGCACATCTGCCACTACAACATCCATAACCATACATTTCGCTGGAATCTTGGTCAAGTTCACACATAGATCTTTGATTAGGCCAAGGCATTTCACTCTGCTAGAGTCACATGAATATAAATATTTATAAGGACGAGTTATCTCTAGGCCTAACCTCTCCATAACTACCTTAGGCATTAGGTTGTGTGAAGCCCCAGAGTCATGAATTGCGTTGTGGAGGATCTTGTCATGGATATTGAGGCTGATATAAAAAGGAGCTACTACCTCTTCCTGAAACTTCCCTTCTATCTTTGGACTAAACAGAAGGGCTGGTTGATCATCATTTAGATTGACAGTGTCACTGTTTTCACCTAGATTTAAAGCTTTCAAAATTTGGCCTTTATATACATCCTGAGTGGCAAGCTCAGAGAGTGGGACTGAGATTTTAATTTTAGCGATCTCACTCTCCAAATTGAAGGGAGATGGACTCTTTGTAAGACTCAACTTTGTTTTGTTAGCCACTACTTTAGTGGCAGAATCAGTGTGTTGATTCTCACTATGTACAGTGCTTGTAACCATTTTATCAGGAACACTAGCTGCAGTGCTAGTGCTTCTAGTTTGTTGACCTTGTTCATCAGTATTTTGGCTGTCTTTTTCTTTGTTCTTCCCAGAACTGTCAGCTGTTGATTTTTTTATTTCAGCAGTTCCTTTAGGAGTTTTCTCAGGCCTTTTCTTAATGGTAATCTCAGAAGCTTTCGGTTTGGAATTATCTGAGCTCTTTTTGCTTCTAAGTTCATACTGTTCTTTGACCTACATGATGGCATTTTCAAATCCTAGCCTGTAATCCTCAGATTCTAACCTTTCCTCATCCCAATATGAGTGTGAGGTCTGATTATCTTCTGTGGAACAGTTGTGGATTGAGTTGTCTATTTCCACCATGTTTATTTTGGTTCCCTCAGACTCCTCTATTATCCCCTCATCCTCATCAAGGAAATTCTCTTGAAATGGGGGCATGACTTGCTGATCAGAGTCTCTTTGTCTGTTAGGAGGGTTGTTTCTCCTAAAGTTTTGGTTTTGGTTATGATTTTGGTTTCTGTTTTGATTGCTGACTTGGACAGTCAAATTTTCCACCATTTTTCCTAGTCTCTCCATGGTTTTGGCTAGACTGTCATATTTTGGATCAGATGTGGAAGCTGATGTGTCATCCCTATATGTTACCTTTTTCTCAGACCTCATTCTGGCTCTCTTTTCAATCAGGTTAGCCTATACACTCACTGCTCCCTTTTTCATATCTTCCAATGTGCTGTAATCTCTCTCCCTAAGCTGGTAGGCTATGCCAGCATCAAAGCCCTCAAGATATTTCACTAAAGCCATACATTGAGGAGGTTTCATGTGTGGAGGAAGAGCGTTGTAAAAACTATTAAACATTGTGGAATAGTCATGGACACTCTGTCCTACATTTATTTTAAGATTCTTTTATTCTGCTAAGATTTGGAGAGGGTTGGTCTTGACTTCCCATTTGTTTATGAAGGATTGATATAAAGAGGGAAGATCCTGGATACTATTAGGAGGTAGGCCTTTAAACCATTTCTTCACATCGCCTCCTAAACTCTGGGCAAAGATTCTCATCTTGACTGTCTCATCATCTATCTCCATATAGTCAAAGGAATCTTCCATCCTATCTACATGGTGTTGAGTAGTGGTAGACTCTTTTGCAATGAAATGAGGGATTTTTGACTGATAATCATTTGGTAAAGGCACTAGAGGCTGTGGTAACACCAAAGGAGCATACCATGCTACCATAATGGTGTTCTGTGGAGGTAAATCTTGGGCTTGAGTAGCAGGTATGTGGATGACAGGAATACTAGGAATAGTAGCACTCTATTGAGCTGATTTAGGGTGACAGAGTGCCTAGTTTTTGATGAAATGAATATCCAGAGGTGTAGATGGAGGGGTCTCTCTATCTCTGATGTGTTTACCACTGTGAGATGGTGAACCAGGAAGCTCAAGGTCTGACTGGCCTAGAGCACTGTATGACCTAGTTCTAGGTAAACTGCTTGGTAAGTCTAGGTCAAAATGAGTGTCTGATAGAGCTGTAAAGTTTTCTGGTGTATATTTAGCTCTATGGATTTATCTGGAAATAGTTGGCCTCCTAGGTGTAGGAGATTTCCTGAGAATGCTCTCGGGTTTGTCCACTATTTCAGGTGGGTTTGGGTTAGGATAAGCTCTTGTATGAATGGTTCTTGAAGCCAATATGTTTTTTTCAAACAAAGAAGCTTAATCCTACTGGTTACTTCTAATATGGCTGATGTTGTTATGCAACTCTAGTATCCCAGTGGAGTATTTAATCATTAAGGAACTATGGAGTCACCAGGTGGAAGGTTAAAAATGTTTCAGGAAGGTTTTACTGTCCACCACAGTGATTAACCAATCTAACCAGAGATTTTGGTTTTCTGAGGTCCTAGAGATGTAATAAGGTGGAAAACACTCAGGAAGTCTCCATTATGTTGGGGTTCCCACGTTTTGGAAAGTTTGGCAATACCAAAAGATGAGACAACATCATAACCGCTTTTAGACCTCAGGATCTAGCCCTCTTGGATCCAGAGAGGGATCTGTCTATAAAGGCAAAGATAGATGTATCTTTGAAGCTTGATTTGAAGGTATTAGGCTAGTTATAAGGCACAAGGTTTGTTTAGTTTTATTTGTTTGTTTGGTTGTTGGGAATCATTAAGGAAGGGTTCAATACAAGACAAAGAGTGAGCAAAGAGGATTTTAGGCAAAGGAAAGATAATTTCATAGAACACTCGAGACCATTGGGCAATGGAGTCATGAAAGGTTTTACTTGTTATTCAGTATTCAAGGCTTTCAATTGGGCTAGTCATCTAAAGCATAAGATCTTAAAGATGATAGTGTGGTATGAAATGATAAAGAAAGAAGGTGAATGACAAGGAAACCTCCAAGGTGACTAGTTAGGAATCAGATCTAGGGACAAGACATGCTATGATCCAACTCCTAAAGGGTAACTCTTCAGACAAAGGAACATAAAATATTTAAACACAAAGGTGAAGGCCTGAGATCAGAGAAAGGCTTTGAACTTTCAATGCTTCGGCATCCAACTTAAGGGAACTTAGAAAGGTTCAATTGATTGAAAAATACCCTAGTGAGACAGAATCAGCATTCTAAACTCCCAGTATCCCAATTATTTCAATTAAAACCCAACCAGAACATCTAAGAACAGATTCATAAATTCACACATCAACTAGCAATGAATAATAGCTACTAAACTGGTTAAATTGTCCCGAATCAGTACTCAGATAACACAATAAGTAGAAAACATCAAAGATAAGGAGAGCAGGCACATTAGGGTACCATGCGAGGGTATATCCCAAACCATATTTTTTATTCTTACCATAGAAATGAAATGTAGTGAATTACAGAAGGAAAACAGAGACAAAGGTATAAAACATCACCGCTGCTTTAAATCAGGATCCAAAGAAATGTGCTTCTCATACTAAAGAGAAACACTAGTCATGTACAACATAGTCCAACAACTTGATATTAAGTCTAAAAACATCTTCCTCAGCCTATCTTACAACTTTACACAAAGAACTATATCTCAAGATAAATAGGTTACAATTCACAGATATCCGATCAAAAACAACAAAAACTTTCCTCATGAGTTTTATATCTGAAAGAGAGGAAGAGGAGGTAGATGAAACACTAAATGAAACATTAAAACAGAGGAAGAAAAATGGCTCAAGGCCCATTCTGTCTTAATTTATATGCATTAATCTTTGGTACTCTTTAGATGAAAGAGTGGTATTCGACAGGCTGAAATTAACTCTAGGTATGTTCTTTGATGTACTTTCGGCTATAGTATTGTGGTGTAAGAAAAAGGCAGAAAAATGACTTCAGGTCTGCCATACTCCATAACAAATGCTCTAGTAACTTTTAGGACTTTATGTCAGAGTGGAGATCTTCTCAAGAGCACGATGTAGCGTGAAAACAATATGGGAACTTGTCCTTTCTTAGGAGGGAAACTTTGGCTGATGTGAAACAATGATAATATTTTTTTCCTGTGTGTTAGGAATCATTAGGCCTTCTGTGTTAATCACAAGGTCTTCAATACAGTACATTTTCCCTTTGAACATCGAATTAAGGCTTAAAATCTTCAAAAACATGCTTAAGACCTCTTAATTCTTCACTGATACTCTTTGTCGCTTCATTGACTGTCTCTGTCTGTGAATTTGCAGGTCTAATGGTTCTAGAGTTTTTACAAAGTTTAAACACTGGTTCTTTGATGGAATATTTCGTTTATAAATCTTCCCAAACATTTCTCTGCAATATTAGGCCCTGAAAATGGCCTTCTCTGTGCTCTGTGTCACTATAACAGTGACTGTGAGCCATGGAAGTTTCCACCGCCCGTAACCCTGCAAAACACACAAAAATGTTAAGAAATCCATGCGGTGGGGGAGGATGGATGCAGTGGAAGGCTGTGAGGATGGCAGCGCAGCAGAGGTGAATGTTGTGGATGCAATGGAAAGCGGTGGAAAAATGCAGTGAAACGGTGGAAAATTGATCTGATAAATGTTTGATGGAGGAATGCATGTGGACCGTCCCATCATATCTGGAGGCGATGATCAACGGTGCAGATTAACCAATCGAATGAATTTAGAAGGTTGGACGATATGAAATGAAATTTTAATGTAAAACATTAAAGTTGTGATGTTAGGCAGAATGATATAACGTTTTAATGTAAAACATTAAAAGTTTAATGTGGGCGGAAGAAATGAGTTTTTAATGTAAATCATAAGGTTTGGACCTTTGGACGGAATACCAAGAAAATGTGTGAAAATGCAAAGAAATGGGTTGGAATGGTGAGACAGGGCATGGGCAGAGGGCGATTTAATATGGACCGTCAGATATGAGGAGGATATCGATGGTTGAGATGATGTGATGAAGTTCTATGGTCACGCGATGAACAAATATGAATGGAATGCGAGATGAAATGAGGGCCGTTGATCTGTACAGATCAACGATCAGGATCTGTAGATGGGTCTTCGGGCATAGAAGTGGGGAAGTGGTTTTAGGATAAAAACTGTTGTTTTCATGCGGCAAAAGGCGGGTGAGGCGCTTTTCACTTTTCGAACGCGATATAGGTCTCCGACTGACATGTGGTGTTTTGAAACCGCCCATATCGCGTGAGTTCAAACTGTTAAAATTTGGACGCAGAATGAACACAATATGGATGTTGGCCGTTGGATTTGGGATCATGATATCCAATGGTGATGGAAGAAGCGTGATATGGGAACATGCGCGGACAATAGAGTGGGCACCGATCAAAGGCAGTTTGATTGTGAACCGTCCGATCAGTGTGATAGACAGTTGAGATCTGCAGAGGGAAAGCAATAGTGGAGGGGCTGGTTAATGAGCGGGAGTAATCCTGGCCGTTGGATCAAAAGGAATGAATGGTCAGGATCTAATCGGAACCGGAGGAGGCAGGGCCAAAACTTCGATGGTATGACGAAGCGATTGCATCTGGACCGTAGGATCGGCGACAGATCAATGGTCACGATTGGATCAGGGATGACCAATCGGGGGACACAAGGCGGAATGGGATCAAATCCTGGACATTGGTTCTTGTGGATTCAATGGCCAGGATTGCATCGGAGGATCGCAATCGGGGAATGCATAGGGAGGTGTATTAAGAACTTTTGATTGGAGACATAGCGATTGGCGTTGAACCGTTGGATTAAAATGCGAATCAACGATGGAGATCGTAATCGGAGGGGGTAAAAAAGGGGTGAGGTAGGGCGCGATAGGACTTGCGAAGACCATCAGATTTGTATAGATCGACGGTGGGTATTTCACCCACGCTCAACAGAACAAAACACCATTGCATCGAAGATTTTTTACTTTACAAAGAAAATGTGCTCTGCTCCAACCTTTCGATGCGATAAGCTCTTTACAGTTTAGTTCTTGGTCTCAGTGCCTGGTTTTATGGAGGGGAAGTGGTTAAGGGACTGGCCAAAAAGGGGCTAAGCCTGTTACATATAAAATGGGTGATTTTTAAGCCAAAAAGAGGGTTTTTGAGGCTTAAAAGGGGTTTTCGGTAGAGGGAAAAAGGATTTTTAAGCCAAAAAAAGAGTGTTTGTAAGGTTTAAAGGGGAGATGGGATGATTTAGTAGGCTTAGGAAGGGATTTTTGGGGGTCAAAGGAGAAATTTGGGAAAGGGAAAAAAGGTTAAAATGGGGAAATTTTCAAGGATACAAGGGGAAAATGGAGGCCTTTCTAAGCGTAATTTTTTACAGACAGTGAGGATTTCTTGATGGAAACAACGGTGAAGATCTTTTCAAAGGAAAAGGACACACATAGACTTTAAGAATGAGATATTTTAATAGGAAATGTATCTCTTGAAGGCTCAGAAAAATATTTAGCCACCTGTTTGCTTGACAAAAAATTTCATAGGTGGCTAACACCACATACCCACTGCATATTCAAATTCCAATGGAAGGGAAATTTTAGGAGTTAAGCGATGGTAATGTGGAGTTTAGCACCTTTAAAAACTATTAGGATATTTGAACTGTGGAAAGTTCATAATTCCAAACCTTATGATTCTAAAAAATCCTTGTTAGATTCTGAATAATTTTGACAAAAAAAAGTTGGAGAAAAATAATAAAAGTTTAATGCCAAGAAATAATTGCACAGCTTAATAGTGTACCAGCACTCAAAGACTAGTGGAAAAAATCGAATTAATTTTCTGCAACCATTCATCATCATCCTCCCATTTCACTTATGCTTTCTAATATTTAGCTCTAACGACCAAGAAAAGGTTGCACGACATAACAAAAGTTATAATAATGTATTAGTAATAAAAGACTCATTAAAAAATACAAATTAGAGTTATGCATGCAACATCCTGTGACATACCTGCATGGTATTGCACTGATAGTAAACAAGAGGTATGCAAGTGAGGTAAGGTCGAATAGGTAGCAATCGATATACAATAGGCAAAGTCTCATAAGAGTTTATTTTGAGAAAAAATCAACTGCGAAATGGTCATGAAATCAGTGATAAAATCTCACAAAGGAGGTCTGTGTCATGAACTCTATAAATGAATTCACATATTTTCACACTTAGCACGCTAAAAGGAATTCAGAATTACAATATGCAAGGTCTTGGGAGGGTTCCTTTTGAACAAAAATCAACTATGAAAGGGTCATGAAATCAGTGACACAAACTCACAATTACGAAGGTCTGTCTCATGAACTCTGTAAATGAATTCACATAAATTCACACTTAATATGTTAAAAGGTACTCAGAATTACATACTGGACCTATAATTAGCATTTATAAACCATTTACCATTTAAATTATATGTATAGGTAGTTTAAAATGTGAACATATTCTAAATGCATGCATTCTAACTGTTATTAGCTTTTTCCAGTGTGTCCTCGGGAGTATTGTATTAAAAACTTATGAAGTTCATCCCTAGGGAAATAAACAAATAGCACTGAGATGACTAGCATCACCTACCCAGCTCTTGAAAATATTGCAAAGGAGGCTAAAAGGTACTCAAAATTACATACTGGACCTATAATTTGCATTTATAAGCCATTGACCATTTAACTTATATGTATAGGTAGTTTAAAATGTGAACATATTCTAAATGCATGCATTATAACTGTTATTAGATTTTTCCAGTGTGTCCTTGGGAGGATTGTATTAAAAAATTATGAAGTTCATCCCTAGGGCAATAAAAAAATAACACTGAGATGACTAGCATCACCTACCCAGCTCTTGAAAATATTGCAAAGGAGGCACTTAAGTCAACTCTCCATTTCATCTTCTTCTATGGGATTCAATGGAATTCGTAGGTGTATCATAATCACACCAGTCCTCCTATGGCTCCAGTGGCTCTATGGGGTTGTAAGTAATTCATTTCAAGTCTCATAGAACATTTCATTTATAGCTATCCAACCTAAAAACATAAAAGGCATAAAAACATAAAAAATGCAGCTACCTTGGTGGAATAGAAGATGGGTGTGGGTATATGGCCTCCAAATTCCTAACTTCTCATTCACGTTGTACTTTAACTTCTAAATTTTCATCCCCAGAAACTACTCTTCGTGAAGGACTAAGGTCAAACTACACAAACATTTAAAAAAAAGCTAGTGAAGATCTCTAATCGAAAGAAAATATTTGAGAAGACCAGCCCTAATCGAATGACCTTATTAAGATAAAAATTGACATGATTGCACAAAATGTACTTGATATACATATAGATATATTCATAATTGACATTGTTTTAATATTCTTTATGCATTTTTTCATGTTTTATACTACACATATGATTAGCCATTTATTGCTGCATAATAGAACATGAGTGATAGTTCCAGATCCCATATAATATCAAGAAATTATGTTTGCATTCCCTGGGGGGCCAACACTAGGTGGTCACAGGTACAATGTAATATTCTTGTATATTATGCTTTGTATAATTGTTTCCAATGCCCAACAACTGATTACCTTCAAATCCAGAGCCATATGCATGCCACAACTGAGATTTCTTTGCATGTATATGGTCTTGGTCAGCCAGGCCAGACAACAATTGGGCATCTTCAGCAAGAAACAGTCTACCTAAAAATGAAAACTTGACATCAATATCTATCTTATTGGACCGAATGACATAGAGTTGGCAAGTGATAAGAAATTCTCTACTGGATTTTTTGCATCAACAGAAGGGGCTTCTTCTAGTGCAAACTCCTTTTTCAAGTTAAATCCTTCACATCCAATTTTGAGGGCATTGAAAAATGTTTTCGCTTCCATGTTTTTACAAATCCAATTGCATAAGCATAAGATCAAATTCTTGATTTCTGTGGATACATATTACATACTACTCCAAACCAAAACTATACAAATATTGTGCTGCATGATAAAGTTCTGGGAAATTTCCTCTTTTTTAAAAATGCCTCATTTATGCTTATTGTAATTGTAGTGTGCATACATATCAGTCAGTTATGCCCTCGTTAATTATGTGTGAGCCAAGAGAAAGGAAGAATTATTGTGTTTTGTAGCTTGTTGTTGAACTTATAAGATAAATATTAATCTTGGATATCGGTCATAATGAATGTCATATGAATGTGTCCCAAATAAATTAGTATTGCTTGCACTATCTGTTGCATTTTTGTTATTATTTATTTACTTGGAATTCTTCTTCATTCAGTGATGAAATTACCCCATTATGATTAGGATAGTCGGTAGAATGAATCTATCCCAAGATCAAAGAACACAATTTATAGGTGACCTACAAATAAAATAACCAATTTAGGTAAGAGTAGAAAATTTTTTCACCACACTGGCACAAGATAAATAGCGAACATTCAAATGTTATGTGCCTTAAGTATCAGAATCAAGAAATGAGAAATGACAGGAAATGAGGTATGCACTAGTAGAGATGATTTCAGTACACTATATGGCTTCCTCTACTATTAAATAAAATTAAATATCTAATCTATCTTTAACCAGCTATTGCATTACCCTGCAACAATGTACACCAGAATATAGAGGGTTTGCATTTGAGAAAGACAAGCATACAATTAGGACTAAGGAGCCAAAACAACCCCATAGCAACCAACTACAACTATTTCCTTTTGACAACTAATGTCTCCTTGGAGCCCCTTCTATCCAAGAGAAAGACTATAAAGTGGTAGTGACCCACTTCCTAAGACAAGCACTTGAAAGAATACTTTTGATTCTCTGAAATTACTACTCTCGGCCTTGTGGAATATTTGATCTTGAAACAGAAATTTTTTCCCAAACACCCTTAAAACTGCATTCACAACATTTAATATAAGGTAATCCCAAAAATCTCTCTAAGAATTATGGAAACATTATCCTGTATGTCCAGAATTCATTTTCAATTTATAAAATACCTTCGAACATCAAAAATACATCTGGGCTTTTTTTGTTTGCCCAAAACAGCATCAGTGGTTTTCCACCATTTTCCAAAACAGTTGACACCATTTCTTGACAATTTTTTAAGACCTCTAGATATAATTGGTATTCAAAAATGATTTTCCTTTTTTTAGTTCTAAAACAAAAAGAAAAACTCTAGTCCCACTATGCTTGTAGATATTCCTTGGGTGAATTGATTAGGTTCTATGACAAAAGAACCAAGACCTTCAAAATATTTGATGTGGAAATTATTCATGAATACTTGGCATCTATCAAGTCTAATCCTTTAGATAATCTGAGATGTGCTTAATCACAATAAGAAGTTAGAGGCATCAACCTTTATACCCAAATTCTAGTTCTTCAATATTTTTTATCACAATCAAGAGAATGAGAAAACACATCTAAGATTGTACCAACAACTGCCTAAAACCAGAATATTAGCTTCTCATAAGGGAATTCTCTTAGTCATGCACACACATAACAAATATTCTCTCTCAATTCCTTTGCAGACTAATAGCTAAAACAAAAAAAATTGAACCCGTGATTATTTTAATAAATCAGACTAGAAAGACTTCAAAAATCAAGTTGAATGCTTCTATTATAAACAATTTATTGAAATTCAAGAAGGGGAAAGGTGAGTCTTCTCAAGGGACTACAATATAACATCATAAATGGATTTTCGGAGCTTGGGACAACTGTGAAGACTGTAGAACAATGGCGCAGTCGAACAATCTAAATTTCACATGTATGCCTTTGGTTGCTTGAGTGCCAAGAAAGACTATTTTTTCTATTTTCTTGTCCAAAAGTTGGATTTGAAAGAATTACGAAATTTTTCAAGTTTTGGATGAAAATTTTGAGACGGCTAGATTTTTGAACTGGAAGCACAAAGAGGGATTATTTTGATGAAATGATATGGAAAAACCTAGGAGTTGTTAGGAATATATGCGTTTACTCCAATATTACAAAAATCAATGAGTTAGACCCAGACTTGAAGGTTAAACCTAACTTGGCCTGTAAAAAAGTGGCAAGTTAATCTGGCAGAGAGTCAAACTCACTACCAACAAGTGTGAATCAAAAGTTATGAGTGTGACTTGGGAGTAATCAAAGGTCAAGATATGGCCCACATGTACTTGATGAGTTTTTGATAGGTCAATGAATCTGACTTGCAATCCCGTCAAAAAACTCAGTGTGCCCTATTTATATTAACCCAAATAGTAAAATAAACCCAGTGGTCCCTAATTGTATTAGCCAAATTTCAAGTTTTTGCAGAGTCGAAGTCAAACTCTTAACCTCTGGCCTCATCAAGTGTTTCACTGAGCCGATTATTTAAAATGGTTTGATCTTCAAGGAATATCCACATGGATTTTAAGACCTGGGAAGGAACAAGACTCTCAAAATCAAACAACGTGAAAAATCTAAGAAATGGGTTTAAGTGTCAAAATTGATCATCTTCAGGATTTCAAGACGTAAGTTAATCCAACTGGGAGGACTCAATCTAGTATATATAGCTCACAGAATCCTATAGGACAACAAAACTATGATATTCAAGGTAATTTGGAAAATGCCACATTAAGCAGATGTATGACTCCACAGGATAAAAGCCTTATATAATGATATATCCTAAATATAACATCACCATTGAAACAAGGTATGCACTAGAAGAGATGATTGCAGTACACTACATGGCTTCCTCTACTATTAACTAAAATTAAATATCTAATCTATATTTAACAATCTATTTCAATACCCCACAACGATGTACACCAGAATATAGATGGTTTTCATTTGAGCAAGACAAGCATGAAATTAGGAATAAGGAGCCAAAAACAACCCCATAGCAACCAAATACAACTATTTTATTTTGACAACTAATGTCTCCTTGGAGCCCCTTCTATCCAAGAGAAAGACTATAAAGTGGTAGTCACCCACTTCCTAAGACAAGCACTTGAAAAAATACTCTTGATTCTCTGAAAGTACTATTCTCGGCCTTGTGGTGGAATATTAAATCAAACGAGAGATATTTTGGAATTATTTACATTTGTTTTGGCTCGTTAATCTTTCTTGAATTTGGCTCAAGGATTTGTTTGTTTCAAGCAAGGAGTTTTGGTAAGGCTTCAAATTCAGGGTTCAATTCTTGGAAGATGTATATTTTGTTTCCGAGTCAAATTAAACCAAGCGAAGATCTGTAGCTTATTGCCCAATCTAGCTCTCGATTAAGGAAGAATTATGTGTCATGCGAATAAGTTTTGAATGAGTTACACTCCTCAGAACTGTGTGGAGCCTCTCCCGGAAAAGGTCACACAAATATACTCGATTCTCTCATAAAAGTACATACCAAACATGTGATTCTATTCTCAGGTACATTTCCAAAATAATATTACAAATCTCTTCAACATTTTAAAGCTAATAATACCAGGTATTCTAGATGAGAAATATTTCAAAGTCATCTTCAAAGGCATCATATTAAGTGAAAAATATTTAAAAAAAATTATAAGAGAAAATACATAAGCCCAAATGACAAGATATTCTATATTAAACTGGAGAATTTCAAGCAATATGGCAGCAAAGGAATGAAAACCCCTGCTGCAGGTGATCTTCAAAAAGTTTTTTTATTTTTTTTCCACTACTACAAGGGAGGTGTTCGTGAAAAACTGCCCAACCTTACAGAGTTTGCGGTCATCTTAAGACTCAATGAGTCTCAAAAGGAAGTGTTTGAGATTATAAAATTCTCCTCAAAGTCTATATTTGGTAGAGACACTAAGTATTTTTAAATGTGCATGCATCCTTCATTACAAAAAATAAGTATTGAAAAATGGGGTAATTCTTCAGGTTGGTTAGATTCTGGTAGTAGCATCACTAGTGATATAAATGCAATGGTGGACTGAAGAATCCTTGACATGTTGTCCCTTTGTGTGTTGAATAAGGAGAAGTTGCTTGTGTTTAGTCAGATCCTATCTCCTTTGGCCTTATTTTAAATTATGATTATTAACAATTGAAACTCGATTAAAGTTTTTGCAGTACTAAGGCTTGATGGTAACACTTCTATAGAAGATAGGGAAATAATTCTTCAACAATTCTGATGATGAAAGGGTTTTGTTTGCTTCAATTAGGGCATGTGGAGAATGCATTAATGTAACAAATTCCAATAAATTTTTCATCCTTGATATTCCATGGAATCCTTCTCATGAGATGTATGACTAACAAGGGAAGATCGATGTCCAATGGCATACAAAAAAAATTGGCCAAGCTTCAATACCAGAAACAACTTCTTGCTTGCCAGGTAAGAATCCAAACTGTTTTCTCTTTAGTACTTTTGAAAAATAAATATCTGTTTGATTGGTTAAAACTTAAAATATTTCTTTATATATTTTTCTATCCTTAATTTCAACACAAGATTCTTTTGAAATAAAATCCTATTATGTACAGTTTCAGGTCTTAGGTCTTTCTACATCTTTCTTAATTTACATTGTGCTGGCTGGGGGATTTCATAAGTTATTTCATATTCTCTCAGTCTCTCTAAAAGCTTTTAGGATGTGTTCACATTGAATGCTCACATGAAATTCAACACAACCATCCTTTGCTAGAGTATTGTGTTTCATTTGTGGTGTTATGAGACAACTCTTGAAGAGCTCTCACATATATCTAATTTACTTAACATAAATGTTCTAGGTTTGGTTTGTTTTTTTTCCAAGAAATGGAGTGCAAAGATTATAGAAGTTTGTTTTCTATTTTTTCGTTTGTTCCAGAGTCCTTTTTAATTTGTTTTAAAGGAGGGGCCACAACAACATAATGTATATTTTATGCAGGTGATGAAACTGGAGACAAATGGAAATGTTCATGATGACATAAATGTTGATGATGTAACTCTCGATCAGTCATCCAAAATTGTACAATCACCTTCCTCCTGGCCTTTGGAATTTGAGAAATAGAGAATGCAAATATTTGAACTCTGGGACACCTTCTTTGTCTCCTTAGTTCGCAGAACTCATTTTTTCCTACTATTTAAAGGTGATCCTTTAGATGCAATATACATGGAGGTAGAATTAAAGAGGTTTTCATTCCTTCATAAACGTTTCTCTCACATGGCTGGTAATATCCCTGCTCACGATGATGATCAGACCACTTCTCTAGCTTCTAGGTGAATCTCTTCCCTTTTTTCAACAGCTATATATTTGATTATAATAGCCTCTGCCACACATTTTATTGTATTGTATATTGATAATGTAATATGCATGATATTCTAATAATCCTGCCAAGTGTTTGCACCAATCCGTATGAACAATATGTTGTGGATTTTGTAGTATTCGAGCTTTGAGGCGTGAAAGAGAAATACTTGCCAGGAAGATGAAAAGGAAATTAACGGCTGTTGAGAGAGAGACCTTATTTGAGAAATGGGGTGTTTTCCTGGACATGAAGCAGAGGAAATTGCAATTGGCTCAGAGATTATGGATAGTTACCCAAGATTTGGCCCACATCCAAGAAAATGCTAATATTTTTGCGAAGCTTGTCAGATTTTGGGAACTAGGACGAGCATTAAAAGATATATTTGATCTCAGCTTTACACCTGCGAATAAAAACCAGAGGTTATCGTCCTCTTGGTGGAATCTTATCTCAACTCTCTTGAGCTTTTAAACTATATCTTGGGTCTTGTGCTTAAACTAAGAGCATTGTGCATTTATTCCTCTCTCTTTATTCTATTGCTTGTTTTGATAAAGAGAATTGTTTTATTTCTGGAGTTGTAATAACACGCTTCCATAGAGAATTGTTTGAATATGTATATGTGTAGTTTAGTATATATGATTAACTTCTGTCTTGGTACTAATTCAAGGGTACCAATTACTTTTAAATAGAATGTATATGCAAAAATATAAAGTGATCATGTAAAATGATTCCTAACAAGGGTCCAAGGCCAAGGCCCCGCTAGTGAATGTGTATCATTTAGACCATGAAATATGATGTTAATAAGGCCTGGGTGAGGCCTGTGATAATGATGTGAAGATGTCATTGTCCCTGATAAATTAACATACGCAACATAGAATATCCAATGGGAACATGGGAACGACCATGGGCTGACAGATGGAAAATGGCTAGAGTGAATATGAGGGGCACATGAATTTCCCCTGCTGACTCAAACATTATATATCCCCTTTACGAATTAATTCAGTATTAGAGAAAGGATACCTAGCTATCTATGAAAATTAGGTTTTTATGTGGTGAAAACTAGCCTACCATGCAAGGGGGATATAAAATGGCAAATTTGTATTGGAGATGGAATTGTTTGTCATTGTTCTTCTCCATCCGTTGGTATGAATTCCCTCATGGAATTTTCTACACATCATGGGTATCTTGTGTTATTGTGAGTGCAATTTCATTATGCTAGAGTGTTGTGCTTTGGAAAGTGGAAATTTAAGAAGAATCTTTGCCTGTGTCATTCCATGACCCCAACTCGAGGGCCTACCGTAATGGATTTCCTATAGCTGGGAGGAAAATCATTCCTTGACATCCATTCAATGTGGTTCAGCTCTGGTGACAGAAAAGTTTAATTTTTGCAACTTCTATGTTATACCGTTGTTGTAATTAGTATATTTACACTATGGACTAAGCCATGAAATAATTCTTTACTGAATTTCGTGAGTTAAGTGACATAGATAGCATGAAAATGCAATAGAAGGATGTAGAATTTGGTTGAAATCATGGGCTCATGCTTTGCATGTTCTTATTCCATAGTTCTGTAGGATTGAAAGTAAAATTTTCAATTATTAAGTGCCCCATCTTGTTGATGGAGCTATAGAGGAGGTCAGGTACACCACAAAGTGGTATCAGAGCCTCCAGGTTTAATTCATTGGACCTTTGGGATACTAATAAATGATTTGACAAAACGTGGAATGAGCATCTAGCACACGCTGCTTATCAATTGGTTGTTAAAACACATGAACTGAATTGGTGTCTGAACCAACCAGTTGTGGATAATCATAAACAATGGTGTTGTATTGAAACCATTTGCTGCTACATATGGTTCCATTCTCCCTAATTATAAAACTGTCTATTTGGAATAACTTACAAGGAGATACTGTTGAATAGTGTAATTTTAAATAGACTGAACAAATGTGCCTATTCATGTTATGAACTTAAGACTCCGTGACCAAAGATCAGAAAGAGGATGATCTATTATGTCACCATTTTCATTCATGGATAGAATTTTTTATTGACTCCACTTGGCGGTAAAATAGGATATATCATTAACATGTATGCCTAGTGCCAAAACTTGGTTGATACACACACCCTACTTAACAAAATGTGTTAAAGGAGAAATGTTACGTAGTGGGTTTTGAATGCACATAGAACATAACACGGTGCACGTGAGTGTTCTTGCTGTGTTTCTTCTACTCTTAAAGAGGGCTCAGTAGCGACATTAATCCTATCTTATCCTGTACACATAGTGGATTCATATCTTGTTAGCTGGTTTTTATCAAAACTTCTCCTTGTGAGTTTTGGATACTTGTAGCTTGAGAAAATAATTGCACTAATAAAAGAACGCAAATGAATTGGAAGTCTATAGTTGAGAAAATACTTCCCAGTAATTAAAACATGGATCCATTTCCTTGCTACTGTAGCAAGACACACTGCCCAATAATTAAAGCACAACCCCATTTATTTGTTGTTGTAGCAAGGCAAACTGCCCAGTCATTAAAACACGGTATTCCGACGTTTATTTTTTAATTTTATTTAGAGTACTAACCAGAAAGAATAAATAGTTTCAGAGTACTAATAAAGAAGGAGAAAACATTTCTTGTGCTTGCTGAAAGCCCTAGTTTGTGGGCCAAATTTGGAAGGAGAAAATATTCAAGTGTCTTATCAACATAAGGATAATACTAGGAGACATTCATAGCAATTCCTGTAAAAGAGTGTCAATTTCTTGATTCTTGAACATGTCCTTGAACTACTTTGAAATTTCACTCATGTGAAAGTTGAATTCTCAAAAGGAAATATAAGTCCACCAGTGAAAATGGGAAGCCCTAGCCAGAGGGATGGATACCTATGCAAATTTGGCCTGAAAAAATATTTGCATGCAGATCAATATTGGAATCATCATATATTCATGCATATAATCATAAGAAGAAGTATTGAAATGACACTCTTCTAGTTCGAGGAAGTTGTGACATTTTGGAAAAATGATTGATGATAGTATCCTTTATAGATTCTAATGATGGGACTTGTTCTCAATAAAAGTTGTGAACAAGTCAGGACCATTGATAGTATGATGCAATTGGTATCTCTATGTCGATCTACCGAGGTAGTATGGTACCATTGTTAGATCTAACTCTTGTTTCTCACCTCAAGTTTGATCTACCTACAATGGCACCCTACCCAATGATAACATAAGGATCTAGGTTTTATGCATGCATGAATAAGACCAATCCTTATACTTATTTTTCAACCCAAGGTCAAGTGTTGGAACTTGGGATATGATGTCACTTGTAGCATACCTCCATGTGTAATTGTGATTTTTTTTTGTTCCTGTTTATGTTTGGGTGATCCACTATTCCTTGAATGGCTTAGTTTTGGCCATTCTTATGTTATTTTTCCAACACCCTTTTTCTGAGGTTGGGCCTAACATCATTGTTATATTAGATGTGTTCTATAGGTTTGAAACCCATCGGTTGCATTTACAAGACTGTAAGGCTATGCTTGAAATTCCTCCAAGGGAGTCAACACAAGAGGTTTGTAAAGAGGGAAATGAAACCTACAACTATCATTTCATACTGCTACCTCTAAAGAAGTCCTATTTTTTGCCTCAAAGGGAGGCCTTTATACGTTGCTATACCTGCATTCATTTAATACATGGTGCATGTGGGAAGGGTCATCAAGTGTATACCCAATTATAAACCATTAAATAGGGTGATTACTCTTGTAGTGCATACAAGAGAGGTATTATGATAGAACAAAACCAATAACATGACAATATTAATCTCATATCTGAGTGTACGCATAATTGACATTCCTATTATGATCTACCATTCATGAATATTTCCTTGTGAAATAAACATCAAAAGCACCATGAAAATGCCAAGTCACAAAGGAATTAACATGTCCAACAATATTACCATATCAAGAATGGAACGTCTTTGTACTAGTGCTTAGCATGGCTACACACTCAAGTGATGGAAATATCTCATATAAAGACCAACTATATATGAAAATCACACAAATTATACCAATTAGTCTTATGCTACCATTACAGTGTAAAAGACTCCATGACTCAACTATCTTTTGCAAAATTTTAAAGGCAAAATGCACAACTAATTTCAGTTGGTTAACACAAACACCAAAGTTGGATAAGTCCACTAGTTTGGTGGTCAATGGGCAATAAGTTGGTGATGGTAATAGTGTTGAGCCACTAGATGTGCAGTTTAGCGATGCCCATTTCCTTGTGACTGTAGCATGATATACTTCCCAGTAATTAAAACATGGCTCCATTTCCTTGCTACTGTAGCAAGACACACTGCACAATAATTAAAACACAACCCCATTTCTTTGCTGCTGTAGCAAGGCAAACTTCCCAGTCATTAAAACACAACTCCATTTTCTTTTTATTGTAGCAAGACAAACTTCCCAACAATAAAAAATGACTAAAAATATTTGATAACATCACCTTGTACCCTTTACTAAGGTAAATAACAATATCAGGTATATTCGTAAAGGATACCTCTGGAAATAATACGTGTCTATTATTTACAATATTATGTCCATTAGAAAATACATCGTGTTTAATGTTAAATTTAGACTAATACTTGAAATCATGCCCAAGCATGAATACACCATGGAAACACCTTAACATCATGCCCAACTAGGACAACCTATTTTCATTTATTATCAGTTTGTGTAAATGCTTCTAAAAACGTAATGCATAACAATATCACACGATGGCTACATAATTAGGAAGCTACAATTATTTCATACTGTCTTAGGTTTCTTTTGGATTTGTAGCTACAATTAATATAACTGAAAAAGTTTAGGTTCTATTAGTATTGGGAGATAGGCCAAATATTGGATTCCAAATTTATCAAAATAGATTCCTCGGCATGCGCTCCCCATCACCTTCCACTTCCTCTCCATGTCAGTGCCACGTTAGTGAAATGTTTTCACCATGTCATCACCACATCACCAATGAGCCATGTCATGATGATACACCATCTACCACATAGGTGTGCCACATCATTCTACTTTAGTGCCACAACATCATGAACCAAATAACAATGACATGTTATCTTCCATGTGGGTGTTCCACATACCAATGAATATATTACTATTCTTCACTGCAAATTGAGATTGTGATCTTCAAAAAGTCTACAAACAAAGATTTTCGGACATCGTCTCTGAGATTTTCAGTGACCTATCTCTGAGGTTTTTCAGTGACAAGACAGAAGTAGTAGGCCTTGACCCATATGAGGGAACCTACAAGTAGAAACAACAACCTTCGCCATCAATAGCATAAGATGCTCCCATTTCCTTGCTTAGAAAAATGAGAAAACAAGAGAACGTGGCAATGTGTTTTTTTGGAAAAATGTGGAAGAATTACGTGAAAAAGTTGACATAATTATATTTCATGGATTTTCCACATTGAGACTTGTTCTGGTTGATATGTTGGCGTGCTATTATATGTTTTCTATTTTTATTTTTCTCATTATGTCGAATGCTAATATGTTTTTAATATTATGTTGAATGCTACTATTATTACACTGAACTCTATCCTATAAACTGTGATGCCCAAAGAATAACAAGTTGGATTGATTTTTGATATTATTTGTACTAGATATGATATACATAGAGTCACATGATTGGTTGGATTTAACAAATTCCACTGGCCTTGGAAGTGGCTTTGTAACCAGTGACTATAATATATTTATATAGACCCATATTCCCACTAAAGTTACTACCACGAAGAGAATTCCTTCAAAATTAGTGGACTTCTACATTCGTTATGGTTAAGGAATAACCGAGGATCTAGTTGCTTATATAGGGAATTCCTATAAGGTGGAAGGAATAATGCATCCCATGGCTCAGACCTCTAATTGATAGGAATTCCTGGTGTGTGTCCATACTTGATGGATTTATATTACTAAAATATGGGTATACATGGCTAAGTGGTACATGCCTTAAAATATCTCTTGGTCCTTAATAAACTGAATGTAAGATCCATATCTAACCCCTCGCTACACAGATAAAGATATACACATATACTGGTGTGGTTATTCACATATCTAAAATGTATTTGACATGTTCCTTAGCAATGTTTATATAATGTTGAGTGAAATAATGTGCAAATTACATATACAACTAGATTTAGGTCTAGAATAAAGTGAATTTCTAAGTTCACTACTGCTTGCAGAAGTAATCAACTAACTATCCACATAGAAAAGACATGAGGTACAAACACCAGTACCTCAGATTTGCTAATGGAATAGCTGCCATTAAAGGTGGTTCCAACATTGATTTAGTAGCAAACCAGATAACAACCCATGTGATGAACATTGTAAATAAGAAGAAAAATACAACTACGGTGAAAGCACACACGATGAAAAATAATTTATGGATCTTTGTCAATTATTTGATTGAAAATCCTGCATTTGAATCCCAAACCAAGGAGTCACTGACAAGTCGTCATAACAACTTTGGTTCAAAGTGTGAAATTTCTCAAGAGTTTTTGAAGAAAGTTGATAAATGTGGAGTTGTTGAGAACATTACTCCTATTTTCAAGGCAACCCATAAAATGGGAGGGTATTGTCTTTTATACCATATATGAGTTTGAATCATGGAGAGAATATCTTGGTGGACTAGCATTAGGATGGACCATAAAGTATTATAAAGGTCTCGGTATAAGTACTTCTAAAGAGGGGAAATAATATTTCAAAAATTTGGACAAACATAAAAAATACTTCATGTGGATAAATGAGGAAGATGGAGATGCAATTGAATTGGCCTTCAACAAGAAGAAAATAGAGGCCGAAAAGAAATGGCTAAGACATTTTGAATCGAGAACATATTTGGACCAGACTGACATGCTTATCAAGTACATCAACTTTGTAAATAAGGAATTGATCCTATTTTCCATGGCTGATTTGCAAAGATCCATCCCATCCATGGTTGATGGTTTGAAACTAGGGAAAAGGAAAATATTGTTTTTCTCTTTGAAGAGAAATTTGTTATGCAAGAAAAGGTTGCTCAATGCTTGGGTTATGTCTCAGAGCATTATGGTTACCATTACGATGAGTAGTGTCTTGCTAACACAATTATTGGAATGGCACAATATTTTGTTGGAAGTAACAACATTAACCTCCTTGCTCCACTCAGGCAATTTAGTACCAGAGCCTAGGGTGGAAAATATCATGCAAGTGATCGATATGTTTTCACATGCATGTCACCAATAACACGCTTCTTGTTCCCAAAAGATGATGATGTACTCTTGGACTACATGAATGAAGATGGAAAAAAATTTGAGCCAACATGGTATGTGCCAACTATTCCAATGGTCCTTGTAACTGGAATGTGAGGGAATTGGAACTGGTTGGAGTTCCTTTGTACCTAACTACAAACCAAGGGAATGCGATAATATGGATACGATACAATGGTGGTTATATCACCATAACTAGAACAAGTAAGTATACGAATAGTATAAAAACAAAAAATGTTTCAATGTTTAAAATCATGTTCAAAATTACAATCAAATAGAGGAAAAAACACATACAAAAAACCAGATAGTAATCATGAACAAGCTTCATCTTGAATTATGAACTGTAAAGGAAATTACAAAATGTGGCCTAAGACACAGTCCAAATTGCAACGAATTGCGGGCTTGTGACTACTATTGACGGTTATTATTAATATGTCATGAAACAGAAGGTTTATTACGCAAACATACAAGGTGTTCAAAATCATAATTAATCCTATACAATAAATACAAGTAATTAGTACAAGTATTTTATTCAGATGCATTCTATGATAAATATTGAACATATCATATGACACTTAATGAATACACGAATAATACTCTTGTTTAAGAACAATTTAGCAAACGACTTTGAACATTATCTTGGCGAAAAGTAGCAACTAAGAAGATCTTGATGAAGACTTTTTTGTTTATACGTTGGATCCAGAGGCTTTATCAAGATTAAATGTCCAATAAATTATTATATTCAACATGATGGTTTGGTAAATCATTATTATTTTGATCCATGATTTTATAACCTTTGGGTATTGCTTGGGAGTACTTGTGTGCAGTGTTTTAAAACTTGGACCAAGTTGACTCAGACTACCATATCATCTTGGCCAATGGATTGGTTTAGAGGGCTAGTACCTACTCGGCTGAGTTAGACTATTTTGGTACCAAACCACAAGGCATGACTTGAATGGTTTGGTACCAAACCGGCCCAACTTGGCTGAGTCCGTACCTTATTGTCCAAGTCATTTTTTGATGGAATTTGGCCATGTTATGTTATGCATAGGTCATTCTTTGACCTGTATTTTTGCTGATATTTTAGAGCATATTTTCATGGACATAAATTTGGCCTTATTTCAGCCTCTTCGCAGCCCCTCCATTGAATTTTTCTTGTTTCTTCCAACATGTTGTAAATATGCCCAGAAAACCTGGGTTTTGAGAAGATCTATTTAGTGTGCCTATGGCATGTTTATTCTAAGGGAGTTTGGCTGTTTCCTCCTCCAATGTGTTGCTGGTACAGGCATGTCAATTACATGCCACAAATTCTGTTAATGGTTGGAGGTATTCTTGGCTATTATCTTGGGTTTCAGGTTGTGCTTCAACCTGTTTGGCACATTTTTCTAGCATAAGTTTAGTTTTTGGTAAGCCTGCTAATTTAGGGTATGTATAGATTTGTGGGTTTATCTAGGATCAAAATTTCTATGTGAAAGCAACGATTAGTCACATGTGTGGTTTGTTGAATTTTCCCACAACAAATTAGTATTTCTTCTCACTGTAATTTTAGTGGAGTATCTCTAGGTTTATACTCTGTATATACTTGAAGGCCCAAGGGAAATTTTTTGAGGGAGGGTATTACCTTTTGTCATTAAAAAATTATATTTTCCTAATCCTTTTTAACGGCCCTTCCCACTCTATAGGCCATGAAGAGCCTCATTGATTATATATATATATATATATATATATATGTATATGTATATGTATATGTATATGTATATATGTGTATATGTATATGTATATGTATATGTATGTATATATATGTATGTATTTATGTATATATATAATATATATATATATATATATGTATATTATATATATATATATATGTATATATATATATATACATATATATATGTATATATATATATATATATATATATATATATATATATATATATATATATATATATATATATATATATATATATATATATATATATATATATATATATATATATATATATATATATATATATATATATATATATATATATATATATATATATATATATATATATATATATATATATATCGGTAGGCAGAATCATGGTTTTGAATCTTCAAATTTCAAAATATAGTTTTTCATTAAAATTTAAATATTATCTGTATTTTTTTAGCAAACCAAGCAATTGAAATCAGATCAGTCTGAGTCATTCTAAGTCTTAGTTGACCCTTGACCGATTCCGAGGGTTCATTTAGTAAGGGAGTAATTTTATTTTGTGCCATAGTTGAACCAATAGTTGGATACTTCTCCACAAGAGGGATATTTCCTAGTGGAATCCAAAGATTGTATCAATGTTCTAGACTAGAGTGGGGTGTAATAGTTGACTAGACTCTATCCCCTTTTCCAGTCCAAATTGCATAGTTGACAAAGAGAGGGTTGTGATCTTGATCTAGCACCCTAGAAGGTAAATGTAAGAAAAAGGCGAGCCACAATATAGCAACCATATATTTAGAAATCCTTTACTTTTTTTTAATAACATAAATACAAAATATTTGTGTTTTCTCTTTCCTTTTTCTAGCTTGTATCAAAATTTTTATCTTTAAAAGCTAGAAAACCCTTAGGGTTTTAATTTTATATCTAATTTTTTTCTAAGGGAATTTATACCTTCTTATCTTCAACTAAATCACATTTCAAAAGGGTATTGTCAAGGTATTTTGTAGATCTAAAATTTATTCCAGTAGAATTTTACACAGATGCTGAAAAAATCCCTCATTCAAAGGGCATAGTCAAGTATTTATCACTAATAACTATCTGTTTTAGTCTTACTCTAATTTCATATCTTATCATCAGTTTTCTAGGGTAAAAATAGACATTTTTCAACTATTATAAAGTATATTTTATTTCCGAAATAAATTTCTGGGTTTTAACCCTAGGGGAAATCAATCGTTTTCCATTGCAATTAGTTTCCATATCATTAGAAAATTCATTTTTACTTGCAGATAAGTGTTGGGTTCTTTTTGTATTTACCAACATATTTCCAAAGATTCACCACCCATGGACCTATTGATCTAGCGTGTTTCTACACTTGTGGGTGGCCTACAAAGGGACTTTTGCTTGGTGGTTTTCTACATTTTTACTACTTTTATAGGTCTAAAATCAGGACATCAACATACTCATCTACTTTCAGCCACTTATCAAAGGGTAATTCAAGGAATTCTTGGTATATATCACTCTCCTTTGGTGTTATAATAGCTAAATTTTTAGAGGCTCGAGTTATTTTTTGCTTTCTGGTATACGTTTTTCTGCAGCTCATTTTATTACTTTAGATCAGTAAAATTAATAATTAACTCCTATCTTCATCTTAGACATCAATACTTAGCACTAGTATACTTATATCTTGGGTGAAGTTTTTTGTGAGTAGATTAGGGAAGTATTCCATAGAATTTAGTAAGAGTTGGCTTAAAGAGTGGGATGTGTGCTAAGGTGACATTTAGCACTTATCCCATATGGTACCACCTTACTGCCTCAAGAAGACCTTGTCAAGGCTGCTAAATTGGTGGTAATGGTGAGTAGTACACACTTTGTGTTTGAATTTTAGCAAAGCAAGTTTCAAGCAGGGGGTGAATTTTGTTTCGGCATCAATTTAGGAAAACTAAATTACTTTAATAAGTTGTTATTCATGTCAAAAATTCTTGATTAACACAAACCATGGAAATATGGAGAATATCAAGTAAGCATATGATTAGCTAGGGAAACTAAATGACTTTAATTAAATGTTTTGAGTCGAAAATTTATTGATAAAGTAGCAAAATGGCACAAAGTTGTTAAGAGTGTTCCTCTCGTATTGTGGAAACAAGTGGATTTCACATATAAAACGCTATGATACTAGTAGAATCTATTATCACCAGTCACCACATATGGCATGAGATTCCACTGGTGATTTTTGATACAATGGATTGGTTGCAGTATGCTATATATGGATTTTTCGCTAGATTGTGGTTACACACACCTTCATTCTTTTTTTTGATATGATGCTCACACTTGATGGTGTTGTACAACATCATGGTAAAGGGGAATGTAATAATCCCAATTAGCATATAGCCTCAGAATCCCAATAATTTGATGTTGTTGGCAGTTTTGGGGATAAGAGGGAGTTTTTCACCTTGTATTTTCCTTTGAAACCCCTTGACTTGAACACAAAGTAATTTTTTAGAATTTTTTGAAGGCCATTTGCAAGCATATTTTTTGGGTTTTAAGGAGAATTTCAAGTGATTTAACAGGCTAGTTGTAATATTTTGGCCTTAAGGTGATTTTCAGCTGACAAAATATTCAGTCAACTAACAGTTCTTATTTTCTTAAATTTCTTTATCTTAGGATATTTTCTTCAAGTGCTTGGGTGTCTTGGGAGTGCCATGGAGTTGTCTAGAACCAACATTGAACCATTTGAAGGCATTTAGAATGGGTTTTGATGGGTATAACAGGAAAAATATAGGCTACAACCCATGGTTGTGGTGCGTAGCAGCCAACAGTGAGGTGATTAGGCTTGTATTAACACATAGATCCACATTCAAAACCTCTTGAGTGGGTGTAGATGAGGCCAAGTGCAACTCCTAATTGGTTTTGATGGAATAGGGATGCCCCTCATAGCATGGCCACTTAGGTCAAAAACGACGATAAGTTACTATAATCAGAATATCCAAAAAAAAATGGGACTGCATTTTGATACATAATATTTCACATTTCTTTTTTCCCTCAAATTCTCGTCTCTGAATTTCTAGGTTAGTTTGGTTAAGGATTGAAATTTACTTCAAAACCATTATCAAAATTCTTAGACACCGTTAGTAATTTGGGATAAATTTAGAGGGTTCTTGGGTAAGATGTGAATGATACAATGATAATTACTCTGGGGGTATAAACCAGCTTGTATACTATGTGGTTGCACTTTCTGACAACAATCTAGTTGTTTGTCCCAATAATACATCTAAAATTGTGATATAGAGATACAAAAAAGAAGAAGGAGAGATGCATGTAGCAAATATTGGGAGAGGCCTTGGAAATTGAGGTGAGGGAGGTTCCTTAAGGGTTTTAACATTTTGGAGATGATGCAAACATCTCAAGTAATAGACAAAATAGTCTATGATTTTACTCGTCCACCAGTTGGTGCACAAAGCACCTTAGATTCATGTTGGAAGGAAAAAGAGTAGCAAAAAGGTAGAGAGAATTGTAGGTAGATGGTGGTATTTGTCTGATTTTCCTTAATGCCTCTTAAGGGAAACATATTCTATCAGCCTATGATGCAATTGATATTTGTGGTCTAACTTTTAAAGACTCTTAAATATGAGCATTGAGAAGCTTAGAAATCCCTTCGGCAAGCTAAAAACATTGGTACAATCTATGTCACATGGTTCACTGAAATTCAAAATTGAGGTTTATAATTCAATGAACCTAAAGAAAATTCTTAGGTTTGATTAGGTTCTTCAAACCTCATGACTGAACCTCAAGTTGAATTTAGGTTGAATTTGAACTTGAAGGAAAAATTGGGTTTTTTTTGTCGGTTTTCTCATTTTTTATAAATAATAAAGTAAAGTTTTTCTAACCCTAGATCCCTTGTGTTCCACCATTTTTTGGTCATCTAACCTGTTACTATTATATGGACCTAAGTACACCATGTAAGACCAATTTTACCCTAAGTAAAATTGCTTTCACTATGAAAAATAACTTAGTAACCACCTTTATTAAGTTGTTTATGGTCTAAACAGGAAATCCCATGAGGAAATATTAAATAAATCTGCATTTAAATAATATTCCTTGTTAAATTTGACTAAATCATTCATTAATAGTTAAATAAATCAGTATTTATTTGATTATTACTCAACCACATCCTTAAAATAATAAATAAATCATTTATTTATTTATTATTTACAAATAAATGGATTTGACCCAAGTCAACTTCTTTTTCCCTCCAACAAATATAATAAAATATTCCATAAAAGTTGGATCTAGAATTGGTTAATAATATTTTAATTTTGCACCAATACCTAGACTAACTCAATATTTTGTTATAAATAAAAGGTTTTTTCCATTCATTCACTACCTTTTGTTGCCTAAAGATCACTCTGGATTTATACTTTGGGTCTAAATTTGATCCGCCATCATTGTCATATTTTGCTACAATTTTTCTTGTGAGCTCCCTTTGAATTCCATTTTTTGTCTAGGTTTCCTACACCATCAAGAGAGAGGGATTTAAGATCTGAAGTGCTAAGGACATACAAGAACCCATCCAATTGAGGAGAACTAGTAACATCCTTCTATGTTTTCCTCCCAGGTGCCATTAATATAAAATTCATTCAACATATTCTTGTCTTGTCTATTGGATGCATGGAGCAAATATTGTTTTTATTTACTGCTTAATGTCTTTTAATGCATATATCTAGATTTTTGCAGCATTTATCTTTGTCAACTAATTGCAGATCTAAAGATATTGACAACCATCTTTGTTGTTAGGGTTGTTTGTTATGCACAACTAAAGTGGTATTTTTTCGTACACTTGAGATTAAGATTTTATTTGATTATTACTCAACCACATCCTTAAAATAATAAATAAATAAATCATTTATTTATTTATTATTTACAAATAAAGGGATTTGAACCAAGTCAATTTTTTTTTCCCTCCAACAAATATAATAAAATATTCCATAAAATTTGGATCTATAATTGGTTAATAATATTTTAACTATGCACCAATATCTAGACTAACTCAATATTTTGTTATAAATAGAAGGGTTTTTCCATTCATTCACTACCTTTTGTTGCCTAAAGATCACTCTGGATCTATACTTTGGGTCTGAATTTGATCCACCATCATTGTCATATTTTTCTACCATTTTTCTTGTGAGATCCCTTTGAGTTACATTTTTGTCTGGGTTTTCTACACCGTCAAGAGAGAGGGATTTTAGATCTGAAGTGTTGAGGACTTACAAGAACCCATCCCATTGAGGAGAACTGGTAAAGTCCTTCTATGTTTTCCTCCCAGGTGCCATTAATATAAAATTCATTCAACATATTCTTTTCTTGTCTATTGGATGCATGGAGCAAATCTTATTTTTATTTACTGCTTAATGTCTTTTAATGCATAGATCTAGATTTTTGCAGCATTTATCTTTGTCAACTAATTGCAGATCTAAAGATATTGGCAACCATATTTGCTTTTAGGGCTATTTGTTATGCAAAGCTAAAGTGGTATTTTTTCGTACACTTGCGATTAAGATTCATACTAACAACTGACAACTCCACACGGGTTTACGATTACGATCATTGTCGGTTTTTAGATCCCTGCATATCCAGCTGCTCCAAACCGTAGGATTTCTCTTCAAATTCTTGTTTTGCTTTTCTTTATGTTGTTTTTAACCTATAAAACCCTAAAACATTAAAAATTCTAACCTCTGTGTGTTTTCAGACCTATTGCGCATGTGATAGACATTAGCTGCAGCTGAGATGACACATTATGATGAAACCTGCTCTTGAGAGTGATGGAAGTGCAGGTCGCACTTTTTGGGCCAAAACCTGCGACCTAAACCTCCAGGGCATAGAAAACAGGCTTAAAACTGCGAACTTTGTAGAAATCAGGTCAGAAACTGTGACCTGGACTTTTTGCGGGAGTTTTTCTTAACGTTTTCTGGGTTTTTCTGGGCCTCTATTCAGGGTTTTCTGACCTCCGTCTCCACCCGTTTTGGACCTATACTTGTTTTTTCTTACTCATCTAAGTGGGAAAATAGCCCTCTAGGGCTTCAGTACCCTCCACCTTTTGTGGAAGAGTTTTAGTTGCTGTAGGTTGTCTGAAATTTTCAAAGTGTTCAGCCATTTTTTCAAATCTGATACATTACTTTTAGATCCACTTCAGATTGGCTGTTTATCCATCCAAAACACCTCTTTTTAGTTTTTTTTTTGTTTTCCTCTAGGGTCCCCTCCACTTCCTTCCAGGAGATAGCCTTTCGCCACCTCATTTACAACAAATTTTCCTCTAATTTTTTGTTGTTTTTCTGCTCCTATTTCCAGTAGATTTGACCTTTAGATCCTTGTCCCTCCCGACCTTAGATATATTGGCTATTTTGGTGTGTTTTGAATAGATTTTTACCCACCTACAGATTACTTGTTGAGAGGCCCGCCTCCTTGGGTTAGATTATTGTTTTATTAGCTGTTTATTTTCTGTTATTTCAGTTTCATATACTATTATTTGTAGGTTTATTTACTGTTATACAACACATTTTTTATTTTTCTCTACAAACGTCTGGGTTTAAAAATTAAAATTTACACACTTAACACACACACCCTGTTGTGGTGGATTAGTCACATAGGTATACGAAATCGCACCAGCTTAAAGAGTGTGGTCTACTCTTTAAACTATTGGTAACAGGCAGAAAGTGGTGGAGCTCAAAAGCACACAATTTAGTGAAAAAAGTATGTGAATGTATGCTCTAAGTAAGCTAAAACTAAAACACAAAATACAGAAGCTATCAAAGAGAGTCAAAATGATAATAATACTAATGACTGCTCAAAGGCCTCTTCTTATTAAACATTTGAAATGGAGAATAAATTTTACCCACTTGCCAAAGGGCACCTAGGCAGTGGCTCTAGGTCCCAACGCAAGGATGTTACCTTCCAAGCTTTGCCTCTGATGCAATCTCTCTCTCTCTCTGCCGTGGTGGACTAGGATTTTTGGGTGGCCAATAATTGAGTCCTCTTCAACTCCAGCTTCGGGTCACACACTTCTGGTGTTGCTTGGGAAACTTTGGCCAGCATAACAATGTGATCACCATTTATTCATCTCTTGGTGGCTTTATCTAGGGGAGTTTCAAATCCTCCCTCCCTCCCTTGGTACATGATAGATGGTGACCCAAGGGAGAGGTATGATTCCATTGTGTGCTCACATAGTTTCTAAGGATGCGATGGTGGATGTCCTTAGGTGAATTCATATAAGGAGTAAATTTCTTTTGCTTGGTGTGGTCTCGGAAAATGAAATTTTTCCATTTCCAGGAATGCGCGCTTATCGGGAAAAAAGGCACGCAGAAGACGCTCTTCTTGAAGGATTAGTGCGCATTTCAGAATTTAAGACTAGTTCAAATCTGATTTTCTCAAAAACTTAGAGATTTTAAATACTTCTTGATTCCATAATGTGTTCCTGCCCTGTAAATCCTTAGGTTTGTCATTAATTAATGTCATCTTATGTTGTACGATTTTCCAGTGTTAACACACCCTAAGTGAAGAAGAGCTTGGTTAACATTGCCAAGAAAATACTTTAACATTGAAATCAATTGATCCTGCACCTCTCTGCCCTTGTTTTGACATTGTAATCAGTTGATCCTACACCTCTATGCCCTTGTTGGTCTCTCTTCCCTTTGTGTCATGTTTGTGTTGTCACCATTGCACCACCAAGGCATTTATCCCAGCGAATTCTTGGCCTTCATCCTCAGTTCTGGTAGGAAGACTTACTCCTCCATGTAGGATTCGAGTTCATCCTCCACCGAGTCCGCACTCCGACTCCTCTTCTGGTTCATTGGGTTATCCTTCTAGTTCTGCCCTCAGTTCTCCCCTGTCACCTTCACCATGTCTAGTTCAGGACCTAACGCTGGTGGTAGCCCCGGTCCTAATGCTGGGAATACTACTAGTGGGACCACAACAGGAACTACCCTGGTTGCGCCCTTTCTCCCCTATATGGTAGGCCTCAGTCTTCTCAATTTTAACCAGTTGATCAATGACCCTATACACCATGACACTAGTTGGCATGATATGCCAACCAAGCTCTCTTCTGACATCCCCAAGTTTGAAGGTTTTGCTGGAGAAGATCCTACAAATCATGTTCAATCTTTCCACATGTGGTGTTCATTTAACTCCACTACCAATGACTCTGTCTGTCTTCGGTTGTTACAACGTACGCTTACTGGCGAAGCTCTAAGTGGCATGTTGATTAGGTCTCATCCTCTCATACCACCTTTGCGACTCTTCCTCGGGATTTTCTGTCTTATTTCCAGCTTCCCTTTGTTACTACACTGGTACCAAAATTTTGACTCCTTTCCATCAATCATTTGTGACCTACCTATCCAATCATGTCTAGGAATGGCGGAGAAGGAAGAGCCTATGTCGATCCCCTACCTTAGAAGATCGTGTCTACATGGATTGGTTCCTTATATCTCTCTTTCCTGCTATCGGTAAAGATGTTGCATCGAATTTCCCTCAAACTGAAGAAGCCGCTCTCCAAATTGTGTTAAAATATGACCTGATCTATGCTCAGTCAAGTTATGTTTATACTGTTCTACTTGATCTTCCTAGACCCGATGGTGCCAACACACCGGGGGCATCTCATGCCACCGATGGTATCGTTGGAGCTCTCTCTCATCCATACGCTCAGCCTCCCATGGGATATGGTTTTCCTCACGGGGGGCCAACACTTCTTGCACTTTTCCCCCTCTCGGTAGCATGTATCTAGGATACGACATGCCTTCTCCTTTTTCCCAACCTCCTATTTACCACAATGCTATCCAACCTCCTTATTATCCATATCTGCAGCCTGGTGCTCCAACTCCTCCAACATTAGCACCTCCCCCTCCCTTACCTTCTCAACCCTCGCAACAGCAGCCACTGCCCCCTCAGGGGCAGGTGTATGCGTAGTAGGGCTTGAATAATCCTCCTCCCTCTAAAAATAAGAGGAAAGGCACTCAAAATAAATCTACCCCCGGTAATCCTGGACCTAATCCTCAAAATAATGCTCCTAACACTGCTAACCAGCAACAAGGCACTCAGCCCAAGCAGGACAGGCCTATTAGCACGAACAAGACTTGTTCTTGTTGTGGTGTTTATGGTCATTACATGCATGATTGTCCTATTTTACCACATATGAAGTAGATGTGGGAGTCTCAAGCAACACTGTGAGGAAAACAAGCCTGCCCTTCCGTCCCTCCCAGTGCTGTGCCTAGTTAGCCAACTGTGTTTACTAATCCTTTCCCTCAGCAAGGATTTGTGGCTATCTAGCCACCTGAAGGTCAGGTGGCCACTCAACCTCCTCCCTCTAGCACCTCTGATTACCAGATCCTCATGATGAATTCTGACCAACCTATAACCGTAGATATCAATCTTCAGACTTGGTCCCGTTAGTACAACAAGCCTCCTGCTTCATCTGTCCTTGAGCCACCTCCTTCGGGTTCTACAGAGCATCTTTCAAAAACTGATGATCCTTTGCATATCCCTCAACCTAAGGAAGAGGTTCATACCAATATCCCTAAGGGACCATTATGCCGAAACGCTACTTCTGGAAAAGCTACCCATTCGTATAGTATAGTAGATGATTTGGTGCAATCTCCTACTGCCATCTCAATGCTGGAACTCCTCCAGTCATGCCCTTCACAATTAAAAGCTCTAATATCTACCATGGGCACTGTAGATCCTTCCGATGATCGCTTGATTGTCTTCGATGTTGACTAGTGAGAACATCCTCCTCTCCCTGCTTTCGTCACCTTCCAAATCCCAGTCAAGATCCAAAACGCCAATGTTTCTTGGTGTATCATTGATGAGGGGGCATCCACCTATGCGATGCCTGATTCAGTTTGAAAGCAACTCAGATCGCCTAAGTTGGCTCCTTCCACGATCACTCTTCGATTGTAGGATGGCCATGCCTCCCATCCCATTGGCCTATTCTGCAATTGTCCTATTACTCTTGCGGGCAAGACTATTTGCATTGACGTAGAAGTCATTGATGCCCCCTTATATAACAAAATTATATTGGGTCATAGCTACACCTATGCGATGTCTGCTGTCCCATCTGCAATTCACTGCAAGATGTCCTTCCCTCATAACTGAAATATAGTCACCATTGGCTAGTTGAAATATTATGAACCGAAGTCTCAGACCTCCCCTGAGTCCATCATCTCTTCGGTGGACAATAAGCAAACCGTCGATCCATTTACTAGTGTCTCACTCAGAGTCTACAAAGAATCCTCTTTGCTTGGTACATTTCCTAGTCTTCCTCCCCTTGTCTTTTATCCTAGATCATCGAATTTTTTCATGATGTAATCATCTCGGGCTTCCCTTAAGCGGCCTGCTTCGGCTAGTCAGCAACCTCGCCCTCCATAGCCTACTCCTAGCCCTTCGATTCAGCCTTCTAGACCCCCTCCTCCTGGCCGCTCACCTACATATGGTGTCCATGAGAATCTCTACCCTTCAGGAATGGTTCCTCTAGGCCTTAACCATCTTGGAGCCATCTTGCCTGGCCATTACCCCTTCGGTCAAATACCGTTCTTAGCTCCCCCTCCTGGAGTGTCCTTGGTACATGTCATGGCTACCCTATCTCTTCCTAACCTGACCCTAGGGATTCCCATCTGGTACCTCGATCCCCCAGCCGCTACCCCACCTAGTCAACCCAAGCCTTATCTTACTTTGACCCCAGTTCAACCGGTCCCCACAACTTCTCCCGCTGCTACAGTGCCTCAGCCACCTCAATAGGAACCCTCTCCTGTTGTGAAAGATTTGGGTAATAAGGGCAAAGCTCATAAAAAGGCATCTAAAGATAAGGATGCCTTGACAAACCCTGCCCCTCCTCGGCCTCCAAATCATACCATCTAGTGTGATTTGTGTGATTTTGTTGTTCATGCCACCCATACTTGTCCGGAGTTTCCACATTTGAATCATATGGTTAATGTCGCGTTCCTTGAGTCTACGGTCCCAGAAACCTCTGTTCCTTCCTCGACTGCAGCCAGGAACCCCAAGAATATTCACACCAACCACCCCTGTGCTTTGTGTGATCCCCATGACCATTATACCCACCTCTGTCCCCACCTCGATGACTTCCACACCTCTCTAGCTGCAGTTTTCCAATTAGAGGCCAAGCGAAATGAGTCCAAAACTCCCTTACTTTCACTTTTTTCTTCAACAGAACCAGAGGACACATCCACTCCTATTGAAATTCCCCCTACAGACGTCGAAATGACAGAGTCTTTGGCCACTATCCACTACTTGTCATCATCTATGAGATCCTCGGTGGAAGACCCCCCTAGGCCTTCCCTTTCTATTTCTCCTGACCTCCCTTCAGCGATCACCTTGGGCTCAACATTGGTGGATCCTTCATCTAATTATTTTTTTATCACTCTCTGTGATGATGCACATGTGAACCTTTGTTCTCATGATGATGAGTCAGGTAGCTTCGCTGCACTATGTGGTCCTTCTTCCACCAGTCACCCCATCTTCTATTGCAATGAAGACATTATGGAAGTAGTCACCATCCTTGAATTTATCTACCCCCCCTTACATCAAACCCATGCATTCGAACCACATACTCCTTGTGGCCATTACATTGACACCCAATGTTTGGGTAAGGGGACACCTATATTTGAGAGACTAGGAGGAGAAATTCCCCACAACTATCCTAGTGTATCTGGTCGTGTCAACTCTAGTACCATTATTATTCCCCATTTATAAGAAACTCTAGAGTCCCATATCACTTCAGATCAATCTAGGGATTATACCCCTCATCATTCCTTCATCTTACATCAACAACCCAGTCCCCTAGACATTGTTGTTGACCAACCCGTGGGTTTTCCAGGAGAGCACCAGTTCATTATCTCCAAACCCACTCTTTGGGATAGTGACACCATGTATGCCAACCCAAAAAATTAAGTCCATTTTCTTCATATATGCAGTACCAAAATGGATTGGTAATCCTCTATTCCCTTTCTTGAACAACATAACCATAATGAAAACAAATTGCACACCACATCATAAAAATGTGTTTCGACCCCCCTTTCTAAATACATTTTGGCATGACCATAACATGCTTAGGGGCACCTATGCCCCTCAACCATAAAAATCCCAGATATCAGCCAAAAAACAACACTGAAATCCCCTTTCTCTGACAGGTCACACTTTTCAAGTCATTTCCTGGGACAAGTCGCAGTTTTTTTCCCAGGACCTGCTACCCAGGTTGTAGAACAGACCCCAAAAAGTGCGACCTGGCCTGTTCATGAGATCTGGGTGCCTAAACTGAAATTTTGATCCCCTTAAATGAAATAGTAGGGTTAGGCCTCTTACCTACAACTGACGGATCTCGATTCCAACGATCCATTTGTCTGCTACGATTTTTACAAGGTTTAGGGCCTTCTCTCCTCTCTACATTCACCACATCTACACTTGCAAATGAGTGAATTTGGAGGGAAAATGCCTTACTAAAAGAGAAACCCCTGAGTTTTTCTTTTGCCTGATGCGGACAAACCATAGCTCAGTTTTACAAACCTTATGTACCATTGGAAAGCTCTCACTGAACCCTCAAATGGGTATTTGTTAGTTTTTCATGATTTGATACTTCACCAAGACAAATTTTGTCCAAGAAGGGTCACTTCACCACTCCTCAAAATAAAATTTCTTCACTTGCAACACTTGTACTTGGGGCACCACTTTGCCTCCATACTTGTCCATGCTTGTGTTGATTTTTTTCGTGAGTAACCATCTTGTACTCATGTATTTATGGTCCCCACCGGACCTTTTTCTATGTGGCAACATCATCGAGTCACCCTTGTTTAGAGCATCCGAGTTGAGTCATCATCGCATCCATGGATTCTATCCCAAGTCCATTTGTATCTCACTATAGTCCTACATCCTTCGTTTCTTGGTTCCTCTCTCATGTCGCACATTATGGCCTTCAGTCCTACTGTCCCCTATCCCTTATGATATTTTGTTAGTCGCTGCCAGGTCATCCATGCCCTTTATGCTCTAACAAGTGAAATCGCTCGTCTGCTACTCAGTACCCCCCATTTCATCATCATCCTTGGTGTCATTCTATCAGTCATTCTACTATTTTCTCTCGTGCCTTAGTTGAGGATTCCTTATTGCCTCACCCATGGCGGACCTCCTTCTGTCGACATCATATCATTCATTCCAGAAGACAGGTCTATAGGGCGGTGTACCTTGGTTCTAGATTCCACTCTTTTTTGATGCCTCAGATTAGGCAAAGGGACTCCTTATTTCCTTTTGAACTGATCGTTTCTTAGCTCCATCCCCTTTCAACATGATCGAGATTTGTATACTTGATGGTTCAGTGATGCAGCAGATGATATTGGTGATTCTCGGGTATGTGTGAGATGTTTTCAAACCTCATGAGGGGGTGGCCCTTCAGGTAGCTCTCCACATGCCCAGATGACCTCTTCATCGCAACCTTTGATGCAGCTCCATAGATTTGATGATGTCAGCCTCAGCCACTTACAACGCCTTTTTGTTTGCATGTATCAGTCATATTTTCAGAGCCCTTTCCTGTTTACAGGGGCATTTGGGTTGTATTTGTATCTCATGTACTAAAATATTATTGTATAAGTCCTGGATGTTATCCCAGGCACAACATATATGTGGGATTCATTATAATTTTTGTACTTGGCTCATGTTTATGCCAACATGTACTATATTATTCAGTCCTTTGTTTTATGGACGCACTATTCTTTGTACTTTGTCTCGGCGGGCATAGGTATGCCTCCTCTGTCGCCTATAGCACAGGTAATCACTCATAAAAGAGACTTGCCGAACCTGTAAGTCTCGCCTCCTCAGGGTCTAGTCCTTTAGCGCTTTAGTCTACCTTATATTTCTCTCTCTTTGACTTCCCCTTCGGTGTCTAGTGATTGAGTTCTTACAACGTACTTCGGTCATACGATTAGCTCCTAATGCTCGCACGCTGGGGGGAAATCCGTTACACCATTTTTTGGTCATCTAACCTATTACTATTAGATGGACCTAAGTACACCATGGAAGGCCAATTTTACCCTAAGTAAAATTGCTTTCACTATGAAAAATAACTTAGTAAACCACCTTTATTAATTTGTTTATGGTCTAAACAGGAAACCTCATGAGGAAATATTAAATAAATCTACATTTGTTTGATTTTCCTCAAGGAATAATTAGTTAAACAATAGTTTAATTAATATTCCTGGTCATATCTAACCCAAAACAGAAAAATAATTAGATAAATTATTATTTATCTCATTATTTTCTAGGAATAATTATTTAAACCTTATTTAAAAAATATTCCTTGTTAAATTTGACTAAATCATTCATTAATAATTAAATAAATCACTATTTATTTGATTCTTACTCAACCACATCCTTAAAATAATAAATAAATCATTTTTTATTTATTTTTTTTACAAATAAGGGATTTGACCCAAGTCAAATTCTTTTTCCCTCCAACAAATATAATAAAATATTCCATAAAAGTTGGATCTAGAATTAGTTAATAATATTTTAATTATGAATCAATATCTAGACTAACTCAATATTTTTCTATAAATAGAAGGGTTTTTCCATTCATTCACTACCTTTTTTTGCCTAAAGATCACTCTAGATCTATACTTTGGGTCTAACTTTGATCCACCATCATTGTCATATTTTGCTACCATTTTTCTTGTGAGCTCCCTTTGAGTTCCATTTTTTGTCTGGGTTTTCTACACCATCAAGAAAGAGGGATTTTAGATCTGAAGTGCTGAGGACTTACAAGAACCCATCCCATTGAGGAGAACCATTAACATCCTTCTATTTTTTCCTCCCAGGTGCCATTGATATAAAATTCATTCAACATATTCTTGTCGTGTCTATTGGATGCATGGAGAAACTCTTGTTTTTATTTAATGCTTAATGCCTTTTAATGCATAGATCTAGATTTTTGTAGCATTTATCTTGGTCAACTAATTGTATATCTGAAGATATTGGTAGCCATCTTCGCTGTTAGGGTTGTTTGTTATGCACAACTAAAGTGGTTTTTTTTCGTACACTTGCGATTAAGATTCATACTAACACCTTGACTTAGAATCCTTTTTGCACTTTTTGTTCACTCTTCACTCAACCAAATTGTCTCCATTGCCCATGTCACTGACCCTCTTTCCATTGTTGCTGACCCTTCATCCTGCTAACCTTATTCTACCATGTGATTTATTTATGCCAATTCTAGTCTTAATTCTCTTCTCTATGGAATTCGACCCTCCATTACCATTTCTAGATGAAACATATGTTGATGGTTCACTACCCACAAAGACTTATTTTTCTTGCGATTTTCCACCCTTGTTGTGCCCAACCTCCAGGGGATTTGATATGGCTCACAACTCAAGTTGTGGCCTATAGTCTGTACCACACCCACAAATCAAGCTATAGCTTGTAGCATTTGCCATGGCCCATGGGGTTTGTATATAGGACCAATCACCATTGTAGTCAAACTCTATAGATAATGAAAAATGTATATAGATGAGCCTCATCGCAAACTTCATCTGAACCCCATCAAAAAAATTTGAATTCAAACTGAACCTAATTGTTGTTGAACCCAACCTCATATTTGAACTATTTGACTTAGGATACCACATAGAGGTTGAAAACATTAAGGGGATCTTGGTAGGAACTGAAGGGATCAACACCCTAAATCTGTTATTAGAGGTATCAAGCCAGAGCTCGATTTTGAGTAAGAATAAACAATTAGAGACGAGAGGGAAGCATAATCGGCCATATTCTTAAATGTAAACAAAATCATTTATACAGAATATTGAAAGCTAGATCAAAAGAAGAAATAGGTCCTATTGTAAGTCTAAACATAGTCCAAAAAATAACCAGTTTGCATAAAGTCAAATAAAGGTCATTACCATTTTGTGGGTTGACAAATTTCCCCCTGAACCAACGGATGTGAAAGTGTCTAAATGTAGTTCCCTTCGACAATACTGCTGCCCCCACTTCTGACCTCTATTACTCTGCTGCCTCCACGGGATATGCTATCATTCCAAATGCTGGATAATATGGAACTAAAAAAAGAATAGAGGGCCAGCGCGCAGAAGCTGCATTAACCTGTAACAATTGCATTCACATTGCTGGAAAAAAGGAGGTAAGAATTGATGGAAATTGATTAAATATGAATTAGTAAACTTAATTAAAAATTACTAATTAGACTATATGTTAATTGATTAATTAATTTTTTTAAAATTTTTTTTTCTTTTTTTTATGTTAGGGGCTTAGGGGTTAGGGGATTATGGGTTATAGGATTAGGATTCAGGGGTTAGGCCTTGCACCATGAGTTGATTTACATGTGACTCTATTGGCCTGCCATGGTGGTGTAGATTAGTTGGGTCCCACCAAATTCCCCATCATGTTAGAGCAAGGTACAAAGAAAGGAGAGAAGCTTGTGAGAGGTGTGATCAAAACATGCACTAAAACCATTTCCCAACCCATATTAACAATCATTTACCAATGTTGGCTCTCACTATTTTAGATAGGTTCAAGTTTCTGCAACCTTGTTCCAACATGTGTACCCTTGTCTATTCCACTAATCATATTATTAGTGTAGGGTACTTTCCATATATGAACCATGAGGACTTCACCCTGTTGACCAATATCTTATAATGCTCATTCATAAAGGATATTTTTAAGTTATGACGAATAAAGTCTATATATTTTAGGTATTTGGGGGATATAATTGGGTGTATCGGTGGAGGGGGGTAGGGGGAGGGTTTAGAGGTATTAGGAAGTATACAATTAGGTATTTAATAAAAATAAGGAGTCTTAATAGGAAATATGTATTAGGAGGGGCATTCAAGAAAATGATTTTGGGAGAGCTTTATCAATATCTATGGATATTGAGCGTATTATTAAAAATCCCATGAATGCATGTGCTATGTCACGAGTTTAAAAGTGAAGGTCTTGTGAGATGACTAGATCAACCTACTCCTACAATTGATATGGTTGGAAATGAATGGTTATTTTCTCAAGAATATGTTATTTGTTTCTTTATATTGTTATGTTTACAAATAATATAAATTTAATTCTTCATTAAATTTATTTTTTGTTACACCAATCCGCATATTTGATCCTAAGACTTTCCAATAAAAATTTCTCTTACGACATTATTTTGTATTTTTTTGGTTTGTTAGCTATTCGAGACTTGTGGGACTTGCAACATTATTTTATATATATTTTTTGGTTTACTAGCTATCAGTGACTTGAGAGATTATCTTGCTGTCTAATAAAATACAACCCAGGGGATAAACTATCAAAGTTATTTGGGGTTTGCAAGACTAGCTTGTAGTTGTCTTATAAAACATGACTCATGGGAATATAAGATATCAAAAGCATTTGAGATTCATAGCTATCCCAGGCCACACCAACCCTCAACGTGGATAGTTTTTCAGTGCCATAGATTTCACAAGTATGGTGATCATTTGGTCAGAGACTTCCCTCTAGGAATTAGTAGGAGGCGTCATCAAAGGGTAGTCTACAAGAATGATTATCGGGCTTAGGTAGTTGATCAGTCAGAAGGTGGTGAGTAGGAACAGATGGAAAAGGTGGTGCATCGGCAGGAAGAGGCGCTTATCCCGATGGAAGGGATGGAGGAACAGATTGAACAACTGTAGATCCCTCTTGTCGGTGAGATATTGAACCAAGCACAGGACACTCAGGCTCTAGTGGAACTTGCACCAGACTTGGTGGGTACTGTCACTCGATCGCTTCCTTCTATTCATGATACTCATGATCTGTTATTAAATATTATTCAATCGCCCGGTCCTTCCAGGCCCCTAGTAAATGAGCCATTGTGCATACTATATATTTCTATAATGATTAAAATATAAAGTTATAACATACCAGCTCATACTCGAACAAAAAATCTGTATCAATATTCTTCTTTTGTATCTTCTTGATCTTCATCCAACTGATCGACATCTATACCAACATCTGATTCAGAAACAATGTTGAAATGATCAATCATGTCATCATCATCATCAATTATTTCATTTTCAATAATATCCTCATTGACATCATCATAAAAAATATCACTAAAAAACTATTGACGAGATGCACACAAATATGATGTTTATTTTTAGTTTCTAATATTTTGAAAGAAATGACATAAGACCTCGTTTCCATGACAATGAATTGGAGGTCGGGTCGGCGATAGTAACAACTTATTCTACCCTTAGAATGGTCTATGAGGCAGATGGGGGTGTTACAATTTCCTATTGTCTTACCTATATTGGATAATGGATTCCACCCATATCAATGAGATTGGGGTTGTGGCTTCACTTCTTCCTTCTTCTTGGTTATTTAAAAAAAATGGTTCTAGTCATTCCCTTATCATGGTTTGATTCATGAATGAATGTAGCAATTTTAACTTCTTATAAACACAATATCTTAATAACAGGAGCAACATTTATTACTTTCAAAATCATGGTTATAATAAGGGTTTGTGAGCTCTTGCATGTTGCATGATACCATCTTCATTTTATTTTTATGAAAGAAGTCCACTCTCTTCTTCCCTTAACACCTTGAAAAGGTGTCAAATGATTTGGGAGTGCTAACAATTTGTATACAAGGTAGAAATATCATTTGAGTTTATGTTCCCTATATTTTTGAGGGTATCATCCCCGCCAATCGATGGATAATAATTTGGTTTTTGGGGTCAAGAGTGGTTCTATAGGACCCCACTTCTTACATAATAAACATATTCAGAGATTCTTGGTGGTTCTTCGATTGCCATATAATTGCTAATATTGTTTTGAGTTAGGCTTGGAGAGGACGACAGAGATGTAATTTTCTTAATGTGGGTAAATTAATTTTTTCATGTCTATATAAAATTCTCATTTCTAACAAATCTAGTCCACATATTATTGTTTTAATGCAACAACCAAGGCCTGTTGGTCCTAACTTGATGTTGCAAGGGATACGAGTGCAAAGTAGTAGGGAGAATAATTTATCCTACGAGGGAGACTTTGGTACTCAAAGTAAGTGTTGGGGAGATTGATGTATGACACAGCTTGATGTCAACTAAGCCTGAGCCCCCAAATGTACAAAAAATATTTTTGATCCATTAAAATATCAACCTTGATGCATTCTATTTTTGAGGGAATGGGTTAAATATATGAACTGGTTCATTACATATATTTAAGTTTCCCATTTTGGAAAAAATCATTCTATATATGGTCAAAAGTGTAAGGGAATTCCACCTAGCTCATTAAATAAATTTTAGAACCTTCTTAAGTTAAAAACCATTCATTTGGATTTTTTGCAAAAAAACAACCATAGTGTTTTGAGATATCCATAGGCTCTCAGATATACTTCATGACAATTATTTTCAATCCAAAAATGTAAATGAAAAAAAAAATGTAGTTAGGAAATGAATAGCCATGCAACTCAATCCATGGGGTCCTAAGGTCTCTATGGCCTAGGATTTGGGACAAATTAGTGGGATATGATACACCAAATACCATAACATTCCCTAACATTGTTGTTTTTTCTATTATCAACATGAATATCAAATTGATATCTTGAATATCAACACGAGTTTAGGGGGGAATTCATTACCTTGTGCATTGACTTTCGTATACTATTCCATGGGTCCTTGGGAGGAACTGTTTTTTAAGCTCCTCGGTCAATCTCTCGTTGTGTAATTTCTATAATGATAGATACATGTGAATGGATGGTCATTTAATTAAACCCATGCATCCTTTTGATAAGCATGAAAGGCCACAACCTCAAGCTCATATAATCTCCACCAAAATTATACAATGTACATGTTTTTGGCAAGGAAAAAAACATAACCCTATATCTTTTCATAACTTGAAATCATACTATAACTTAATTTATTTCATTCATTGACTATTTAATTGAGAAGCATTGTGATATATAATGACATATTTCATAAAAAATAAAGAGATAATGTTTTGAATATTAAATGGTTAATATCATCCTTTCTCACTTTTATTTCCAAAAAGTTAAAAAATAAAGCCTTTAAATGCATTGGAAAAGCATGAGTGAAATTGATTTAGATTGAAACCATAACTTCATTTTTATTATTTCTTATAAACTTATCTTTCTTTACAATATTCAATCGCAATAAAAATTTGATTAAGAAATGTATAAAATTAATATAAATATTATTTAGTGAAAATATACTTATAATATTATTATTATGTGTTTTTTGAATTTGCAATCACATAAGTTGTGATATCAAAACTAGTTCAATGCACTTATGCCTAAACATTTTATACTATATTAATCAAATAATGAATATTTGATTTCATTATGCTATAATATAAATGATGTATTTAATTAAAAAAATAAATAGCATGAATATTTTAAATATTTAATATTAAATTTTCTTTTTTTTTTGAAAAAGAAATAAAAATAAAATAAAACTTTTAAATATGTAAATATGAATAAAATTAATTTAAATGAAAAATTAAATATTATTTTGTATGAATATATATTTTTTACACTCTCATATAAACTCCACTAAACCTCAAAAAAATATATGTAGTGAGAAAAATAATGTTTAGTATATCTCTTAATTTTTCATAAATTAAAATCATAAATTTAATTTCTCCCTTTACATCAAACATTGAAACTAAAAAATAATTAACCCAAATATTGAAAAAAACATTATATGAATTTAACTTTATAAAAAAATCAACCAAATACATTTATAACAACTACTTAATATCACACTTTTATATCCACATTAATATTACTAAATATAAAACTAATAAAAATTATATTGAGATCAATAACTTTTGATCTAAGTTTAATCTAACCTTGAATTTTCGCATAACTTGAAAATATACTCAAACTTAATTACTTTCATAAATTTCAAACAATAGAACCAAAAAAGTAATTAACAAAAATCTATTCGAAAATTAATTTACAGGAGTTTAATAATTAACCCACCCTTCCCTTATGTTAAAATTTATGTTTTAATGTTGCGTTGAATCAACTAAACCTTGTTTAAATGAACACACAGCATACGAATGTTCAACGTTGGAAGTGTGACGATTTGGAGGGCTTCGTTGCAAGACTGATGGTTGTCTACAAATGATTAATGTGGAAGAAAAACCTTATTAATAGTGATAGATGATTATAGAATTTCTTTAGGGAGGCCATAATGAGGTTTTGGACTAATCAACACGTCGCAACACTGACGGTTTTTTGCAAACTGTCGCAATATCGACGTGGGGTCTAACCGATGATTTTTGGAAAACCGTTGCAATACTGATGATTGTCTTAGAAACATCGCAATACCAACAAGTATCTCTAAACATCTCAATATCGACGGTTCTCTAAATGTCGCAATCCCGACTCGTGTCTTAGAAACGTCGCAGTTCTGACCTCACGTCCCAAAACATCAGTGTTCTGATGATGTACCTAAATTTCGCAATACTAATAGTTTCCCTATATGTTGATATAGTGACGTTTGTTGGCGGGATTTAAAAAAATGAGAAAAATTGGGCAAATTTCTGACAATACATCAAAAGTGTCGGAATTTTGACCAAATGTACTAGTATTAGATTTCATATCCAAGACATTGACTCCCATGAAGAAGCCATGAAAAAGCTAAATATTGTTTTTGGCATTAAAAATGAAATTAGGGCCCACCAGCTTAAAAATGAGTTGCTTACTTTAGAATCCAATAATTTCTCCTCTATTGAAGATTTTTTGTCCAAATTCAAGACCCTTAGACTTCTTTTAGAAAGTTTTAAGGTCAAAAAGGAAGATGGTAGCCTTATCTATTCCATTCTTGCTAATATTGGCCTTGAATACTCTGTATTTGTTTCCACCTTCCATTCCACTGAAGAAGCCCTCATTTCTCAAGGAACATCTTACAAGCCCCCCTGTTTTGATGCCTTTTGCGATTCTTTGATAAGAGAACAAGAAAAAATCTTACACCTTGGTATTATTAATACTGGAAACTCTTCTAAGAGAGCCTTAGTAGCCCAGTAGCAACCATATCAAAAGAATCCTAAGAAGTAGCATCCTAAAAAGAATGGTCCTAAAACAAACAAGGGTCTTAAGAAATTTCAGCCGCAAACTGAAAAAACAACTCAACAAACTGATAAGGAAAATAAAAACAAAGGAAAGAATACATATAAAAATTTCAAATTTTGTAATCGTAATTCCCATGTAGAGCCAATTTTTTTTTAAGAAGATGGAAGCCTTGGAAGCAGTAATGAAGAAGCACAACATCAATTTGGAGAACTCTTCAACTTCATCTTCAGGAATGACACTTTATGCTTGTGGTTGTCAAGAATTGAGATATGGTTATTCTTTGAATGTATCTTCTTCTTCTCATTCTCATGAGTGGCTCATTGATTCTAGAGCCTCTTACCACATGGAAAAAAATAAAGCCATGTTTTATTATTTAAATGATTGTAACACCAAAAATATTTATGTTGGTGAATCTCTTAGCGTTGTAAGGTCTGGAACCATTCATCTATATAATGCTCAATTTAATGATGTATTATGTGTTCTTACGTTGTCCTACAACCTTCTATTTGTTTATGAGATAACTCATTCAAGTGAAGGGAAAAAAATAGAATTCTCACCTCATGATGTTGTAATTAAGGACCTCAAAGATCCTAGACATATTTTAGTTACTCACATTGATGATGATTCCAAAAGGTTGTATAAGTTTGACAACTTTGGGTCATCATGTCTTCCCTCCATTTTTGTTGCTCATAATGATGAAGTGAGCAAACTTTGGCATAAGAGTTTTGGTCACTTAAACTATCGCTCTCTTCAAACTATATGTAAAGAAAATATGGTGACAAGTCTTCCTATGGTATCTTGCCGAGATGGTGTTTTTTCTTGATGTGTACTCAGAAAAAATCATCGAGATGGTTTCAACAAATGTGCCTCTTGGCACGCTTCAGCCCCTTTGCAGCTTGTGCACAGTGATTTATGTGGTCCACTTCCTGCTGTTTCTTTCTCTGGCCGCAAGTACTTCTTAACTTTCATTGATGATTTTTCTAGACGCACTTGGGTATACTTCTTCAAACTCAAGAGTGAAGTTTTTAACATGTTCTTGGCCTTTAAGGCCTTTGTTGAGAAAAAATATGGACATTTTTGGGGTCCTATATTTTATAGGATCTCAAGGTGATTGAGTATTTTATATTTGTAGTTTTACCTTGTAAACAATTTTCAATATGCAAATGATTTCCAAAACAAAGTATGTATAAAAGAAAATAAAAAAAGGGCATGTAAAAAAAAAATTAATATGAAGAAAAAAGACAAAAAGAAATAAAGTTGAAAAAATAATAAAAAGAGAATAAGAACCCCACAAAAGAAAAATAGAAATAATACTGAAAGTGCTGAAAATTTAAATGCCACTACTGTTAAATTAATTTTCTTTATGTCAAAATCCAATAAGATTGTGTGAAGCTTGTCTTAAAACACCACAATGACTGGATTTTTGTTAAAATCATACAGCTTAATCATTATTGAACAATTCTAAATATTATGTTAATTAGGATACTAAATAAAGATTTTCCAAACAATTTATTCTTGGAAAATCAGTAGTTAGGTAGAAAATGAAATTGATTCAACTGTTTAATCTGAATCAATGGGAGAAACAAGTGATAAAGTAGGTTAGTTTTTAATAAAAAATAAGGTTATGTGGCTTTTCTAGCTTAAATGACGCACCCTAAGGAAAAAAGAAAAAAAGTTAGCTTAGAAAGAGAAATGAACTCAAAAGGGTGGGTAGAGGTTGTATTGGAGCTTTGAAAAAAATTAAAAGCTTATCCTAAGTTTGAGTCTTCAAATTTATTTCAAGCATATAAAGAGGAACAAGGGTAAAATATTTTATCCCAAGTCTAAACTAGTCGGGCACTTGAATAACAAAAAATTTGGAATGTCATCACATATCCAAAGTTTCATTCATTTAACCCCCATTCACTAACCGAAAAAATGTCGCATCGCATCATTTAACATGGCACCATCTGTCCACCCATCATATCTTCCGTACCCTGATCCAATGACCATCATTCATTTTCGCCACCCCCCACCCCCTTCTGATATTTACCGCCGAGGGGGGTCTGAAAAAATAAGTTTTGCTTTTCGAGCCCACACTAATGTGGCACCTCCTCGTCATTTCACACCCCCCTCCACTTGAACAAATTATCGCTTCAAACCCCCCCATGAAAATTTGTTTCTCCGTCAATACCAAAACCACCATTCTGCACATTGAGCGCCTATCATATCATGCCAAATCGACCATTACCATTTCCAATTAACTCCCTTCCCGTGGAAAATTAACCGTTGATGCATTTAATTCACAATGATTGTTAATACAATGGATCCACACCACAATAAACCGAAACTGATCAATTTGTGTATAATACCATGCATAATCAACTTCTAAACCTTTACCTTGTCTTTTTCTCTACTCTGTGCATATTTTTTGCAAGTTTATAGAACACCAGAACATCTCATCTAATCATTATCAAAGCTTTCTCTGCAATTTGTTGCACTTTCCTCCCCAGTCGCAGAGTTTTACACAGTCTCAGTGAACCAATCCCTTCTTAAAAATCCCTTTAATTCTCTAAAACATATTCAAACATGCCTCCCAAGAAGAAAGGCCAAGAAGAGAATGTAAATCCATTGCTCCATCCTCCTGTTGACCTTGATCACATACCTTTAGCCAATAGAGACTATAAAATTCACAAAACCCTCTGTGAATTTGAAATTTTTGAGATGTACTACTGGTTAGAAGACAAGTACATTGATAAGTCCGATGATATTAGATTGTGGGAGTCAAATTTACCCCATTATATATTTCCCCATACCCACAGTGCCCCTGAATTCATCTGCAAGTTTCAGGCTTGTTATATACCCAGCCAGAGAGCCATACTTGCTCCCACAGAAGAAATTTCGTTTATCATAACTGCCTGATCTATAGACCAAATGATGTAGGCCCCTATCATAAAAAATGTAACCCCTTTCTCACAGGAAGCCTTAGTAAGTTGTATCAGAATCTAGACTTTGTAAAAAGGGCTAAAACCCTTGAGCTTTTTCTAGCTGAAGATACCCAATTTCCCAAAAAGAATCCTCCCTACTCATCCTAAATTTTCCCTGATAGAGCCAAGAATTTTATTATTGTTATCTCTTACCTCCTTGGATATTACTCTGACCAATGGGTAGATGAGCCAATTATAGGATTCATTTCTATTTTCTCTGCATATTCTAAGCCTTCTATCTTATTCAATTTTAGCCAATTCCTAGTAGATGGCATCCATGACCAATTTGTCAGATTCCAAATAGAAGAGGTGTTTAAATATGCCTCTTTCTTAGTATATATGTTTTTTTATTTTCATGGAGACAGATTCAAATTTTCAATGCAGAAATTAGATGATGATGTAAATCAACAGTCTGTCATCTTTTGGACTACTATGGTTATGAAGGAATGGAAAGAGTATTCGTACAAACAGTTCATTGAACTGTTTGTACATCCAGTAATGAGTCTTCTAAGCAACACCTCTGAGCAAGAATTAGTGAAGACATTAGGAAGATTTTACAGCTATCAGACCAAACAAATACAGGTGACTGGTATTTATACCAGAATTACAGAGAATTGAGGATCTATGGTTGTGAGCTTACCCCCTATAAGCTCCCAAAATTCCTCGCAATGCGGATTTTTGGTTTAGAATACATCAGGAAAATTCTCAATGCTAATGAAGTCCACTTCGTGTCTGCAAAGAAGAAATCACAATTCAGAATTAAAACACAAATAGTACCTTTTATTTGCAACAACAAGATAGCAAGGGAGGAAGAAGACATAATTTTAAAAGAAATTAAATTAAGCCCCAATTTCACATGCTCCTATGATCCATTAGGTGCCATCTCCAAGCTAAGGGTAGAAAACAAGTCTACACTTTACATCCATACACATAGGCCAGAAATTGAGAAGTATATGAATCAAATAGAGTGGACTAAAAACACTCTGCAAGAGGCTGAGGAGTAGTTAGTTTCCACTTCTACATCACAGACTCCTGTCCCACAGGATAAGTAAGTTAAAATAATGAGGGAATAAGGGTCCCCTTCAGTGACTGAAACCTCCAACAAAGAATTCAAGATTATGTACAGGAAGGGGACCAAGCTCAATCCCAAAATTAACCCAAGTAAATATTCAGAGTAGGAGGTCATCATAATCACCAAGGAAACACCTACTTCTTCACAATTTGGTGGCCAAAATACACTCTCTCATACCACTTCTACAACTTCAAAAGATTAGCAACAAGCCATTTAGACAAGTACAGTTGCCACAGGAGAGAAACATAAAACCATATTTGACACATTCATGGAAATTGAGTTGAAGAATGAATTTTTGAAGACCATCACTTATAATCAATTTTGGAAGTAGACTTCCAGTTCTTAGAGTAGACTGCTGTCAACATTTGACTCTAAGAAGGGGAAAATGAAAATGGCCTTTCTAGATGCACAGATTTCACAGCCCAAGACAACAACATACTACAAGAAGACTGCATTTGAATTTTACATCAAAGACATCCATCCCATTGATCAAATGGAGATGCACAAGAAAACAGGTGAAATGATTTCACCTACATTGACTAATACTGATATGAGTTTTTCTAAATTGTAGGTTTCCTTAACAAACATCCAATCACAACTCAAAATGGAGAAACTCTCCTATATGGCCAAAGATTCAAGAATTAAGTCTTTGGAAGACTTAGTGATCAGAGTTGGATATGATCCTTCCAACATCAAAGTTGCAGAAGAGGTAATAAAGAAGAAAAATGTTGACATAGCAACATTAAGGAAGTAGTTGAAACTGTCAGCTACAGAAGACCTTTTGACTAAGGAAATTGAAGATAGTGAGTCTCAGAAGTCAGACATGATGAAGCTCATCATGGAGCAGAATGGCCAATTGAGACATATGGAATTAGAAACAGATAAAATGATAAAAGAAAAAGAGCAGGTTTCTAAGATTTCTATGGTCCCCTTGGAGTTTGTATCTCTTACAACCATTCCCACAGCTACAGCTTCTATATCAAGTACAACAAATGGTGCAGAAAAAGTAACATAGGCAGTGCAAAATTTGTTTATCTAGACAGAAGAAATAAAGAAACTTTAGGATCAAGTTAAATTTTTGCAGGATCAGAAGTCCATAAGTGAAAGTTCCCATGCAATTGAAGAAAAAAAAGCAGAGAAGCTAATAGAGAAGTTGTATAAGTCAGAGAGAGAGCCATCCATTGGAAAAACATTAGGCCAAGTCAAAGAGATAATCTGGATAGATGTCATTGAATCCATAAATGAAATCTGGCCTTACATCCATATTATATTTGAGCAGAAGGAGTTGATAGAGAAAGCCAATGATGTCATAAAAACCATCAAGGAGGAGCTTGGAGACATGCCTACTCCTGTCAACAACATCATCAAGTTCTTAAACTCCAAGAACAAATATGAGTTAGATGAATATGGAGAGGATGACAGGACAGAGAGTTTTAAATTCCAAGTTTTGCTGGAGCATCAATAATACAAAGACATCTTTCAGGATTCATGAGGTGTATTTACTGATGAAGTTTTTCTATTGTTTCTGAGTTTTCCATTTTTTTTCCTTTTCTCTGTATATTAGAAATTCTAAATTGTAAAACAGAAAGTGTGATGAATAGGACATGTTAATTAAAACACCTTATTCTAGCTACTTTTACAATTTATATGTTTTCCTCTGAAGTCACATTGAAAAATACTTAATTTTTTTTTAGTCTCAACTGAAATTCACTTTTCTGCCATATCCCTTATTCATTTAAAAATATAAAAGAATCCAATGAATGCAACATAGCTTTCCCTGTTATAACTCTTTCAAAAAATTGATGCAACATCCAGTTTTATGTTTTGACTCCATTTCCCAATGGGAATATAAATATTTAATGAACCAAATAAAAAAAAATCAAACAAACAACCAAGTACAGTCATAACTAGCCTAATATCCATTAAAACAAAGTTAAATCATAAAGAGAGATCCCTCTTTGAAGCTTGCAGGACTAGATCCAAACTTCCAAAGTGGTTTTGATGTTGTCCTCCATGTTTATTCTACCAATATTTTAAATTACAGAACGATAACATAGTGGCAACCATACTGGGGAAAGAATTTAAAAATTTGTAATTTCTTTCGAATTCATAACCTTCTTTAAAAAATTGTATGATAGGAATACTTAAGAATATTGGTTTTCTTTTCATTAGTGTAAATAATAAGTGTGTGTGTGAATTTTAGATCATAACTCTAGCTCCTAAAAGAGCCTACACTAGATCTCATCCTGATCCAAAGCCTCCAGTAATTGTAGATGACCCTGAGAAGATATTGAGAAGAAAGAGCATAAGAGAGAGCCAAGGAAGCATCATTCCTCCTCACAGAGCATATTTACTCCCAAATGACTTTGTAACTCTGCAAGACATTGAGTTTGACTTACCTTTTTAACAAAGCCTATTTAGAACTAAGTCAGCCAATTGGGAAGATCAAATAGTAGTAGACCAAGCTACATTAAGAAGACATTCATATGAAGCTCAGTCTGCTCCTGCTGGTATAGACCTTCAAATTATCCAAAACTTTGATAAATTAAAGGGTTTAGTCTCAGGACTTGACCTTTCTGTTCATGTGGCTTATGTCCAACAAGCTGTAGAACTCTCTACTTTGACTTCTTATGCAAAATCATCCACCTCATCACAATCTTTGCATCCTAGATCAGCAAGTCCTGCTTCTTCTGTAGTTTCTACCACTACTCCAATACTTTCTCATGAAGCATCTCAAACTCCTTCTTCTCCCCAATCCTCAAATACAATCCAACCTTCATCTCCACCAAAACCTTAAGTTTTAGCTTAGCCTTTACCTTTAATTCATCCTCAACCTTTCATCTAACGACCACCTTTGATCAATCCTCACATTGTTCATCCTCATATCACTATAATGGAAGCTAGATATGCTCCCCTTGTTCTTCAAGATCCTTTGGCAAACATGCCACATGATTATCAAACAAGAATTCCTCAATTTTATGGAACTGTACCTATCACTGCCCAACAACATGTAGACATGATGAATGATATTTTTGACCTTCAGGAGGTATATGAGGAAAGTGTAAAACTTAGGTTATTTTTACCAAGTCTCACAAGAGAGGTGAGGAAATGGTTTAAAGCATTACCTGATGCTAGCATTAATGATCTACCTGGATTCCATCAAACATTCCTTAATAGGTGGGGAATTAAAAATAACCCTCTTCAGATTTTATCTGAATATGAAAGCATTAGGAGGGGACCAGGGGAAAGTGTTTAGGACTATTGCACTAGATTTAACAATGTATACAATGCAATTCCTGCTGACATTAAACCACCACAAGGTTTAGCCTTAATAAAATTCCCAGATGTTTTTGAGGCAGACATGTCTTACCAGGTTAGAGAAATAAATTCATCAACATTAAAAGAAATGCAAAGGGATGCAGTAAGTGTAGAAGCAAAACTGTTAGCCAAAGATAGCTAGAATTAGGAATGAAAGGAGAGTAACCATGAAAGAATAACCCTCTACTTCTTTTGTTGATGCTGAAATTGATTCCTTAGTTATAAAAATAGAGGGAATGATGGAAAGGATTAATTTAAATGAGAGGGATGCTCCTAGGGAAAATCAACCCGCACCTCAAGATCGAAATCAAATTCCTAGGAGAAATCCTCCCCAAATCAAACTGTTATCACACACAAATTTTAAATTTTTGATTGATAAGGTCACTAACCTAGGTTTCATTTTTTCTCATAAATTTGGTTCATGAAATTGATGATAAATTCATGAAACGGTCCTTATCCCAAGTCTATAATACTCCATTAGTAATGACATCTCAGTCAAATCTATCGAATTCCACCTTAGGCTCACATGCATTGTTTCAAATTGAGGTAGTGGCCACCTGTCTATTTTTTCATGATTTTTCAGCAAATATAACTGCAAACATGCATATTTCGCTACAGAATCACCTGAACAACCTGTAGCGAATTTTCCAGGTTTATAACTGAATAAGTTGCGGAATCATGTTTTTTTGCACCAATAAAAAGGACAATGAGTTGTCAATTTTCTTGTGGTTTAGGGTAAAGGTGAGGTCATATAATCGGTTATTACAGTCATCTAAGCATGAAAAATCATAAATATTATCCATCATTACCTTTCACTCCTCCCATTTGTCATCATTCTCTCCACATTCAAATTTCATTTTTTAAACCTATCTCCAAAGAAACTCTCTGTCATCTTCCCTTTGAGCTTTGCATGCATCAATCGATTATCATATTTGAAGAAGTCTAGTCCTACTACAAGAAACTTGCGGCTCAATATTTTTCCTTGCAGGTGTCACAGTTCAAGAAGGCAGCGTGGTTATAAAAGAAGATGGCCATGAAGAAGAAAATGAACAAAGGGGGCTCATGTGTGAGTTATGAAACTGTTATCACGCAAAAAAATGAAGCATCATTTTGACAAGGTTACATAGGGTCATGGGTCAAAATAAGGTTTTAAGATTCATTTTGAGTTTGACCAAAGGAAATTATAATTTTTTTATAGTTTGAGTTTACCCTTAGGTCCCAATACACTCATTTTTAAACTCCTTCAAGTCGTATCATTCATCATTTTCCAATTATTTTCATTTTCCAAAGTTTCTTGTACCGAAAGTGCCAAATTAGCCAAGAGCCCCTATTTTCGTAGCACATCCAATGTGAAAAAGGCAGAAAGTGCTACGAAACTACTGAAAGTTATGAAGCAAAAAATTTGTTTTCTGGTTTTGAGCAGTCAACTTCAAAGGAGGTTTCTGAGCAAAAAAAAAGTATTTTAATAAACTAAGAGAGGTTATTTTCAAAAACGCATCAGATTACAATATAGTCTCTCACTTTTCTCACAGGTGTTATCAGTTGGGAGATACAAGGCTTTCTTTGAAGCCCTATTTTCAGAAAACAGAGTTTCTCTGTTTTACACATGTTTTTGAAAGGTAGTTTCTGGACATCAAGAGATGTGTTTCAAAAAAAAAAGAGAGGTTTTTATTTAGGAAAAAATTCTCTAGAAAAACCTCCTTTATTTTCTAAAAATACATCACGGATGAGGAGATATAGGCTTTGTCTCAAGACCTATTTTTCAGGAAAAAAACAAGAGAAATATGTAAGAAATGCCTCAAGGAAGATAAAATAAAGTTGGTTTATGGTTTATATGGTTTGTAGATGATGAGGACAGGTTATATTTTGAGTTTTTGGGCAACCAGAATTTTCATTTGAAAAATCTATGAATAATCTGCATACTCATCAGTTTCGTAGCACATTCAGTGTAAAAAAGTAGAAAAGCGCTACGAAATTGCTCTAGCTTCTTTTCTTGCTTATTTTGATCAGTTTTTGAAGGGTTGAAGAATGAATCAAGAACTGAATTTGCTATGGAGGATGTATTAAAGGGAAATTAAAACAAACTTGGAGGAAAAAAGTCAAATATTTTAAGAATAAAGGTTGAAATAGTAGCGCTCGAAAGCACTACGAAATTGTTGTGTTTTCGTAGCGCAACACATTACAGCATTTTTGAACAGTTTTGAAGTGGTTTTGGACAGTTGGAGGTTAAGAAAGAGTGATGGGACATGTTATCAAAATATTCAATAGCCAAGGACCACCAAATCAATATTAATTGATGGTCAGAATGTTCAAAGAAGTAAAAATATCCTATGCCTAAAAAACAGGGTATGGTTTCCTGCTTTTGTGGAGGTCAGCAAAGTAGTCATGAAGAACTTAATATCATTATCCAAATTCGACCATGTGATGATACACTTTTCAATGATATAATTTGAAGTGGATAAGGTTGTTAGGATAAGGTTTTTAAATATAGTAAGAAGCAGTTTGAGTCCTTTTTGAAATAGGACTGTCAAGTAGGATAGGTGTATGTTTGTCATAAATTTTATGTTTTATGGTTATGCAAGGTGTCAGTGGACAGAAATTTGATGTATCTAGCCTAGAGGTATATCATCTGATGATGTAAGAGGTCTATTAAAAGCCATTTGGTCAAATTTGTCAGGGGTTGGAATATTTTTGGAAAAATTGCAGCTTATGGTAATGGACTGTTTCAGCTAATACAGATATCTGCTACTTGAACAACTTGAGATTTTGAAGGATTTTTTAGTGCTTTCTTATTCTATTTTTGCCTCTTATGTCTCTCACTTGTAGTGTTTTTCACTTATATTTCTCAAAATTCATCTATAATATGCTTTGAATTCCTTTATATGTGAATTGAATGTGTATACTCATGTTTTATTTGTGTGTGTCCCACTTCTAGAAACTCTGAACAACCTCAAATTCCATATCAATTAACTCATTGAATCACTGAAAGTTTTGAATCCATAAGCTAATGCCCACATACTGATATTATTTTCAATCTACACTCATCATGTTGGAAAATGTCATTTCAGCAGACTAATTTTGTAAAGCTTTGGATTTACTGATATATACAGAAGCAATACAACTTTTCTTGACCTAAGATTCTTAGTGTATTTCAATGAGATTATGTCCTATCTTTGAAATGTTCTTTTCTTCCATAGACTTAATACTTATTACTCAGAATTCATGGTTTTTCATGCTCTGACTTCCTTTAAGTGTTGAGCTATGGTGAATCTCTTTTAATATTCTCCTTCCAATACCTTTATGTCTCATTACTCAAAACTCATGTATCTCATGCTCTGACTTCCTTTGAACCTCAAGTTATTGGGATTTTCCTGAATGTGTTACTTTTTCATTGAAATATATACAAGCCTCAACTTTCACAAGGAGAGCCATTGTTATCTTTATCCCTGTCACTGACTGCATACGCCCAATGGTAGCAAGCCTTTATCTTTTCAACCTGCAAACAGAAAAAACCAAGACACAAACAATAGAGTGAGCCATCTATCTATATATTTATTCCATATCATTGAACCCTTGAGAGAGCCCTCATAGATTGAGGAGGCTAAGCCTCAGTCACAATATTGGTTTGAAATAGTTACACTGAAGTTGTCTGATCAGCATCCAATCAGGTACGATTTTTGTGATAACATTTTGGCGTCGTTGCTAGGGACCAAAGGTGTAAATTTACCCTGGGAAGAACAAAAAAGTTTCAGTTCTAAGGTCTAAAAGCAGTAGACACTTAGGAAAATATTGGTTGTATTTCTTCTCTAGCGACTCCACACATCAAATAATCAATTGGAAGGTGACTCCATTGCTTGAAGATCAGTATCTTGATGAAGTTTCAAGATGAGTTCCATTACAAGAATAAACACTAGGTATGCCCCTATGAATCAGTCTCAAATCCCTGGTTTTCCAAATCCTATGCCAAATGTTGAATGGTTAACTGATCTTCAAATATTTAGAGATGAAAATAAAGACAATGCTGCTCTTCATTTGGTTAGATTCCATATGCATGTACACAGTCTTAAGGTTCAATTCCCTGAGGATTGTCTCATGAAGATGTTTAGGGCCACTTTAGAAGGAAAAGCATGGTCTTGGTATGAAACCTTGCCAAATGGTTCATTATATTCTCTTGTTTATTTCCATGTTTCATTTTATGAGATGTATGAAGAATGTCATGCCTCCTTATTGCTGGTCAAAGACTACTGTAAATATTGTGTGAGTTTTATTGAATATTTAGAGAATTGTTATGAAGATGACGAGTTCATGGATTGTGAAATTTTAGAGGCTCTTTATGACAACCCATATCATCACCAAGAAGAAAGGATAGCCTCTTCCTTGGATGAAAATGAAACCTAGCAGGAGCTTATTTATGAAAATCATGTTACATCCTCTGAATTTGATGAAAAGTTACAGCAGATTTGTCAGCCTTTCGATCATCAGGAGTATGAGAATCATTTCAAACAACAAGCAGAAATATTGGAAGATGATTTCTACAATCCTCAGGTACAAGAAAAATTTGATTCTTCATGTCATTTATTGCATCGGCCTACATCAAATAATGATCACACTAAGGAATAAGTGGGTGAAATTTTTTCTTTATCCTTGTCTTCTAATCTGAAATCATTTGAGTGCAAGTCAGAAGTTAAGATTCAATTTGTGGATGAAGTTGCTAAGAATATTGAAAAGGAAATTGAAGTTTTAAAAGATAAAATTCAACCTTATAGGCCTCATGATCAAGATCAGTCTTTTCTAATTTTGTTAATGCCAGAAAACAAAGAGAGAGTGTTGCTACCTTTCTCCTTTTATATTGAGGAAGAATACACTGTTTTTTAAAACCAATTTGAACAAAATTTTGATAGCATTCAATTGAAATCTTGTGTGTCTAAGAAAAGAATGTATGAGTGGTCCAAAGTTGTAGAATTTCATGAGAAGCTTAAAACAAATATCGTCTTCTATGATTCTATAGTTGACTACATGAAAAAGTTTTTATAGTTTAGATTTCCAGTTATATTTTCATTTTGAAGATGAGATATATTTTATGTTGCCTTGGTCATCTCAATATCATGTTTGTTTTTGGTTCAAGTGCAGTCAAGAGGTTCAAATGTCAGATAATATAAATTACTAGCTTCATTAGAATTTTCATGTTGCTTGAGTTAAAATGGAGATTACAGCTAATAGGGTAGGTAGGAGTGTGTGAATAAGCTTAAAGGTGAATGAACATATTTTCAGTAGGTACAAAGTTGGTTTTTAAGAATTAATCATCAAGTTTGAGCAGGAGGAGAAGGCCACAAGATATTGGCGAAGTTTTCGTAAATTTCAGAGTTGTTTTTTCAAGAAGATTGATAGTAGCACTGGAACTATTGGTTCTTTGGTGTACCACAGGGGCACACCATCTCAAGTGGAGCCACTGTTATCACTAAAAAAATTCAAGCATTATTTTGACAAGGCTACATAGTTTCATGGGTCAAAATAAGGTTTTAAGAGTCATTTTTGAGTTTGACCAAGGGAAATAATAATTTTTTTATAATTTGAGTGTACCCTTAGGTCTAAATACACTCATTTTTAAACTCCTTCAAGTCAAATCATTCATCATTTTCCAATTCCTTTCATTTTCCAAATTTTTTTGTACTAAAAGTGCCAAATTAGCTAAGAATCCCTATTTTCATAGCGCATCTAGTGTAAAAAAGGCAGAGAGCGCTACGAAACTGCTGAAAATTATGAAGAAAAAACTTGGTTTTCTGGTTTTGATCAGTTAACTTCAAAGGATGTTTCTGAGAAAAAAAAGGTATTTTAAGAAAAGGAGAGAGTTTATTTTAAAAATCATATCAAATAACAATAAACTTTCTCACTTTTTGCATAGGTGTTATCACTTGGGAGATACAAGGCTTTCTTTGAAGCCCTATTTTCAAAAAACAGAGTTTTCATGTTTTACACGTGTTTTTCAAGGCAGTTTTTGGACAGCAGGAGATCTATTTCAAAAAACCAAGAGATTTTTTTATTCATGACATAATAGCCTACAAAAAACTCCTTTTTTTTCTAAAGCTACACCATGGATGAGGACATATAGGCTCTGTATCAAGGCCTATTTTTCAGGAAAAAAATAGGAGAAATCTACAAGAAATGCCTCAAGGAAGCTAAAATGAAGTTGGTTTATGGTTTGTATGGTTTGTAGATGATGAGGAAATTTTAGATTTTGAGTTTTTTGGCAACCAAACTTTTAATTTGACAAATTTATGAAGAATCTACCTACTCATCAGTTTTGTGGCGCCTTCAGTGTAAAAAAGCAGAAAAGCGCTACGAAACTATTGTAGTTGCATTTCTTGCTTATTTTGATCAGATTTTCAAGGGTTGAAGAATGAATCAAGAAATAAATTTGCTATGGAGGATGCATTAAAGGGTAATTAAAAAAATATTGGAGGAAAAAATTCAAATATTTTAATAATAAAGGTTGAAATAGCAGCGCTACGAAACTGTTGTGTCTTCGTAGCGCATCACATTACAACCTTTTTGAACAGTTTTGAAGTGGTTTTGGACAGATATAGGTTAGGAAAGAGTGATGGGACATGTTAACCAAATATTAAATACCCAAGGACCACGAAATGAAGATTAATTGATGGTCATAATGTTAAAAGCAGTAAAAATGTTCTATGCCTAAAAACAGGGTATGGTTTCCTGCGTTTGTGGAGGTAAGAAAAATAGTCATGAAGAACTTAATCTCATTATCCAAATTCGACCATGTGATGATACACTTGTCAATTATGTAATTTCAAGTAGATAAGGTTGTTAGGATAAGGTTTTTAAAGATAGTAATAAGGAGTTTGAGTCCTCTTTGAAATAGGACTGTCAAGTAGGATAGGTGTCTGTTTGTCATAAATTTTATGTTTTATAGTTATGCAAGGTGTCAATGGATACAAATTCGATGTATCTAGCCTAGAGGAATATCATCTAATGATTTAAGAAGTATATTGAAGGCCATTTGGTCGAATTTGTTAGGGGTTGGAAGATTTTTGGCAAAATTGCAGCTTATGGTAATGGAGTTTTTCAGCTAATACAGAGATCTGTTACTTGAACAACTTGAGATTATGAAGGAGTTTTAGTGCTTTATTATTCTATTTGTGCCTCTTATGTATCTCACTTGTAGTGGCTTCACTTATATTACTCATAATTCATTTATAAGATGCTCTGACTTCCTTTATATGTGAATTGATTGTGTATACTCATGTTTTATTTGTGTGTGTCCCACTTCTAGAAACTATGAAAAGCCTCAACTTCCATGTCAAGTAACTCACTGAATCACTGAAAGTTTTGAATCCATAAGCCAATGCCCACATACTGATATTATTTTCAATATACACTCATCATGTTGGAAAATTTCATTTCATCAGACTACTTTTGTAAAGCTTTGGATTTACTGATATATACAGAAGCAATACAACTTTTATTGACCTGAGATTTTTAGCGTATTTCAATGAGATTATGTCCTATATTTGAAATTTTCTTTTCTTCCATAGACTTAATTCTTATTACTCAGAATTCATGGTTGTTCATGCTCTGACTTCCTTTAAGTATTTAGCTATGGTGAATCTCTTTTAATATTCTCCTTCCAATACCCTGATGTCTCATTACTCAGAACGCATGTATCACATGCTATGACTTCCTTTGAACCTCAAGTTATTGGGATTTTCCTGATTTTGTTACTTTTTCACTGAAATATATACAAGCCTCATCTTTCACAAGGAGATCCATTCTTATATTTATCCCTGTCACTGACTCCATAAGCCAAATGGTAGCAAGCCTTTTTATTTTCAACCCACAAACATACAAAAACAAGACACAAACAATAGATTTAGCCATATATCTCTATATTTATTCCATATCATTAAAACCTTGAGAGAGCCCTCTCAGATTGAGGAGGCTAAGCCTCAGTCACAATATTGGTTTGAAATAGTTACAATAAATTTGTCTGATTAGCAGCCAATTAGGTACGATTTTGGTGATAATAGTATGAATCTTAATTGCAAGCGTACGAAAAAATCTCACTTTAGCTATGCATAACAAACAGCCCTAACATCAAAGATGGATGCCAATTTATTTATATATGCAATTAGTTGACCAAGATAAAAGCTACAAAATCTAGATCTATATAGTAAAAGACATTAAGAAATAAATAAAAGCAATATTTGCTCCATGCATCGAATAGAAAAGACAAGAATATTTTTAAAGATTTTTTGTATTTTTTGACACCTGGGAGGGGAACATAGAAAGATGTCACCAGTCCACCTCAATGGGATGGGTTCTTGTAAGTCCTCAGCACTTCAGATCTAAGATCTCTCTCTCTCTTGATGGTGTAGAAAATCTAGACAAAAAATGGAACTCAAAGGGAGCTCACAAGAGAAAATGGTAGCAAAATATGACAATGATGGAGGATCAAAGTCAGACCAAAAGTACAGATCCAGAGTGATCTTTAGGCAACAAAAGGTAGTGAGTGAATGGAAAAACCCTTCTATTTATAACAAAATATTGAGTTAGTCTAGATATTGGTGCATAATTAAAATACTATTAACCAAATCTAGATCCAACTTTTATGGAATATTTTATTATATTTGTTGGAGGGCAAAAGAATTTGAATTTTGTCAAATCCCTTTATTTGTAATAATAAATAAATAAATGATTGATTTATTATTTTAAAGATGTGGTTGAGTAATAATTAAATAAATAGTGATTTATTCAATTATTTATAAATTATTTGGTCAAATTTAACAAGGAATATTATTTAAATAAGGTTTAAATAATTATTCCTAGAAAATAATAAGATAAATAATGATTTATCTAATTAATTTTCCTATTTTGGGTTAAATTTGACTTGGAATATTAATTAAACTATTGTTTAACAAATTATTCCTTGAGTAAAATCAATCAAATCTGGATTTATTCAATATTTCCTTATGGGGTTTCCTGTTTAGACCATAAACAACTTAATAAATTAAGGATTACTAAGTTATTTTTCATAGTGAAAGCAATTTTACTTAGGGTAAAATTGTTCTTACATGATGTAGTTTGGTCCATCTAATAGTCATAGGTTAGATGACCAAAAATTGGTGTAACACAAGGGTTGGGAATTTTTTGAAGAATAAATATTTTGTGCTTGTCTTGATCAAAATATTTTTATATGCAGTGTTACATATTCAGTTTTGTAGAGATTCATGTGTGTATAATTTCCAGTCTATTTTTCCTCGTGGTATTTAGTTTATTTTTATAATACATATCTTGATCATTAAATCTTCAGTACTTCGGATAAAACATTATGAACTAGAATTCCTTATGAATTCTCTAATTTATCTTATCCAAATTCTTTCCATGTTTTCCACTTAAATATTTATAACATAATTCTTATGGCTCTGTTGTTATATTTGTTTTCTGTATTCTACCTCCACATCTTTATGGTATCCTACCTAAGAAGTTATATGCTATATTTCCTTTGTTAAGGGATTTTTATGTATCTTGTGGCTAGATTTCCTCTAGACCGGAACCCATGTCCAATGGTCCTTATTATCTTCTCTCCAAAAAAATTTCATCCTACAAGTCAAATCTGGCCAATGAGCTTAGAAACCAACTACTAAGGTTACATTGGGTAGTTGAGTTAAGGAAAAATAACTCTCCAAATTGAAGGGCCAACTTTCAATCCAAACTGGTTAGAGGTTACCTTGGATATTTCCCTCTATAGCCAATTTCTGAGTGATAACATGTCATATTTCTTTGGTAATTTATTGGTTTTCTTGGGTAATCATGCACTAGTATATTTTTTGTGTATTTGATTATTAATTGTGGCAATTAATGACTAAATTAATGAAAAAAATTATGACTAAATATATTACCAGATGATAAAATTGAGCCAACCAATTAATGACTAAGCTAAATATGACTAAAAGTTGGTCGCATCATAAGATACCATAAATTAACTACTATGGGTCATTAACTGAAAAATGGTTGTTTATATGTAAATTTTAGTCATTTTTAGTAACTAATTAGCCTTTTTTTACTAGTGGATTGTACAAACACTTAGTTGGTCACATTACTCCCAATCTAGCAGAAGTAGTTGATTATTATATGTTCTAGATCCTATAGAGCCATAACGTCCACCATCAAGAGAAAATCTAGCACCAAGAGAAAATGTAGGGGGTTACGTTGTAATAGAAGGAACCAGAGGCCTAAAATAGGTTATGCTTTCTTAAGATGAAATCCTCATTGATTTTCCTATTTCCCCACACAACTACACTCTCATGATAGTTAGTAGGTTTGTTTTCCTTATCCCACATGTATTTTATCCACTTGGCCAATATATTGAATAAATAATACTTTATAATACCTATATTACTATATAAAATATACAAACCCATTACCCCCTATTATATATCCATTATATCATTTTATGTTTTTCTAATTTTATATACCCCAATATGAATGCACGTGGTATGGTATTACTTTTGCAATGAATCCCCTGGGATATCGGATTCCCTGATAAAGCTTTACCAAAGAACCAATGATAATAGGAAGATGGTGTTACTGAGAAAATAAGAAACACCAATGTGAGCAAGACTAACGCAGTGACCTTGTACCTTACTAATATCAAACAAGTGAGATATGAGTTGGCTACAATAGGACAGGTTATCCCAAATGAATAATTGATGAGGACAACATTGAGTGATTTTCCAAAGAACTGAGATGGATTCATTGATGGCATCATTGATAGAGAGAATGTTTTAAATTAGAGGAGTATGTGGGATGATTTCATCTAGGATGAGACTAGGAGGATTACCAAGAGTTGCAACTAGCATGGTGGGGTTGATGAGGACGAAAATGTTTCCGTCATGGCTAAGGGAAATAATAAACCCAAGAACTGTTCCAATAGTGCGACCAAGCAACAAAGGGGAAACAAACGTATAAGATAAGTACATGAGAAAAGTGATATGATTTGCTTATCAAAATATGGATCACTATGCCTTTTAGTATCCCAATAAGAAGTGGAAGAATAAGGGTGTTGCAACATGAGTCAAGGTGGATGAGTTCACCACCATATTTGACACTGAGTTTTATTTAGTGGTGAGCCTTTACACTAGTGTTATATCTTCAAGTGTTTGGTTTGTAAAAAATGGAGATTCTTTCCATATGAATGGAGTCAAAGAGCACTTCTCAAAACTTACAGAAAGTAATATAGATATGAAGTTGGTGCTTCGAGATGATTCCTAGGTCATAGTAATAGGTGTAGGGATTGTATCCTTTCAAAGGGAGTCACAACCTCCCTTGAAAGTGGTGAATTTCCTATATGTTCTAGGTTTGAAGAAGAATCTAATTTCATTTTCCAATATTGAGGATAGGTGATATGTGGTGGTGTTCCAAGATAGACAGGTACCCATGTATCTTAGGGGATCCAGTATCACTTCTACAAGAGTGAATGGAGTCTAACTTGGGATACTATATAGATTCATGTTTCAACCTACGAAAGCCTTAGTTTCAATGACCAACATCAGTGATTTGTGCAAGTTATGTCACAAAAGGATGGCCCACTTATATCATAGATCATTTAGGGTATTGAGGGAAATAATTATAGGTTTACCAGATTTAGGTATTGAGCATCATGATATGTGCAGGGGGTGCGATGTAGGAAAATACACCAATACTCCTTTCTTGAGTAGTGAAAGCAGGGAAACAAATATCCTTGATTTGATTCACTCAGATGTATGTGGTCCTATTTCTTATGTTTCCTTGAGTGGATTTTATTATTTTCACTTTCATAGATTAATACTCTTAGAATACCTAGATTTTATTGGTGAAGACCAAGGATCAGGACTTCAAGAAGTTCCTAGTATTTAAGGCTCTTGTGGAGAACCAAATAGGGAATAAAATCAACATATTTAGGATAAACAATGGGGGCAAGTATACCTACAATGAGATGAAGGAATTTTTATGAGAGAAGGCATCATGAGATAATTCACGGTACCATATAACCCCCAAAATAATGGGGTGGTAAAAAGGAATAATAGGGCCATAGTAGGGGCAATGAAAGCCATGTTACATGATCAAAGGATACCTTTCTTTCTATGGGTTAAGGTTTATAAAAATAAAGTTTATTTGTAGAACATGAGGCAGCATAGAGTGTTGGGGAGTAAGACTCCCTATGATGATTTTTCTAGAACTTATCCTGGTGGATATTGGTGGCCACCCGCCTATTCCACTTGGACCCCCACCATTTTTTCTTTCAGTTTTTCAGTTTCCTTAATTGTAGTGCAATTTACTATTTTTGGCATTTTTTCAGGTCTTGAACTTCCTGTTTTGGGTTAAATATGACTAGGAATATTAATTAAATTGTTGTTTAACTAATTATTCCTTGATTAAAATAAAAAAAATATGGATTTATTCAATATTTCCTCATGGGGTTTCCTATTTAGACCATAAACAACTTAATAAATTAAGGATTACTAAGTTATTTTTCATAGTAAAAGAAATTTTACTTAGGGTAAAATTGGTCTTACATGGTGTAATTTGGTCCATCTAATAGTAACACATTAGATGACCAAAAATTGGTGTAACACAAGGGTTGGGAATTTTTTGAAGAATAAATATTTTGTGCTTGTCTTGATCAAAATATTTTTATATGCAGTGTTACATATTCAGTTTTGTAGAGATTCATGTGTGTATAATTTCTAGTCTATTTTTCCTTGTGGTATTTAGCTTCTTTTTATAATACATCTCTTGATCATTAAATCTTCAGTACTTCGGATAAAATGTTATGAACTAGAATTCCTTATGAATTCTATAATTTATCTTATCCAAATTCTTTCCATGTCTTCTAGTTAAATATTTATAACATAAGTTTTATGGCTCTGTTGTTATATTTATTTTTTGCATTCTATCTCTACATATTTATGGTATCCTACCTAAGAAGTTATATGCTATATTTCCTTTGTTATGGGTTTTTTATTTATCTTGTGGCTAGATTTCCTCTAGACCGAAACCCATGTCCAATGGTCCTTATTATCTTATCTTCAAAACAATTTCATCCTAAAAGTTAAATACGGCCAATGAGCTTAGAAAAAAACTACTCAGGTTACATTGGGTATTTGAGTGAACGAGAAATCCCTCTCCAAATTGAAGGGCCAACTTTCAATCCAAACTAGTTAGAGGTTACCTTGGATATTTCCGTCTATAGCCAATTTCTGAGTGATAACATGTCATATTTCTTTTGTAATTTATTGGTTTTCTTGGGTAATCATGCACTAGTATATTTTTTTTGTATTTGATTATTAATTGTGACAATTAATGACTAAATTAATGAGAAAATTTATGACTAAATATATTACTAGATGATAAAATTGAGCCAACCAATTAATGACTAAGCTAAATATGACTAAAAGTTGGTCACATTATAAGATACCATAAATTAACTACTATTGGTCATCGACTGAAAAATGGTTGTTTATATGTAAATTTTAGTCATTTTTAGTAACTAATTAGCCATTTTTTACTAGTGGATTGTACAAACACTTGGTCACATTACTCCCAATCTAGCAAAAGTAGTTGATTATTATATTTTCTAGATCCTACAAAAATATCAGATCCTAAATATGGTATGCTAACTAATTAAAAAAGTGCTCATTTGAGTAATTGACCAAGGAAAATTATAAATTTTTTATAATTTGAGTTTACCCTTAGGTCCAAATACACTCATTTTTAAACTCCTTCAAGTCAAATCGTTCATCATTTTCCAATTATTTTAATTTTCCAACTTTTCTTGTACCGAAAGTGCCAAATTAGCCAAGAACCCCTATTTTCGTAGCACATCCAATGTAAAAGATGCAGAAAGTGCAATGAAACTGCTGAAAGTTATGAAGAAAAAACTCTGTTTTCTAGTTTTGAGCAGTGAACTTCAAAGGAGGTTTCTAAGAAAAAAAAGGGTATTTTAATAAACTGAGAGAGGTTATTTTCAAAAACATATCAAATAATAATATCTTCTCTCACTTTTCTCACAGGTGTTATCAGTTGGGAGATACAAGGCTTTCTTTGAAGCCCTATTTTAAGAAAATAGAGTTTTCTTCTTTTACACATGTTTTTCAAAGGTAGTTTCTAGACAGTAAGAGATGTGTTTCAAAAAACCAAGAGAGGTTTTTATTAAAGACAAAATGTCTTACAAAGTTGTCCTTCAATTTCTAAAACTACATCATGGATGAGGAGATATAGGCTCTGTCTCAAGACCTATTTTTCAGGAAACAAACACGACAAATCTGCAAGAAATGCCTCAAGGAAGCTAAAATGAAGTTGGTTTATGTTTTGTATGGTTTGTAGATGATGAGGACACGTTATATTTTGATTTTTTTTGCAACCTCTCTTTGAATTTGAAAATTTTATGAAGAATCTCCATACTCAGCAGTTTTGTAGTGCATTCAGTGTAAAAAAGTAGAAAAGCGCTACTGTTGTAGCTTCTTTTGTTGCTTATTTTGATCATTTATTGAAGGGTTGAAGAATGAATCAAGAACTAAATTTGAAATGGAAGATGTATTAAAAGTTAATTAAAAAAATCTTGTGAAAAAATTCAAATATTTGAAGAATAAAGGTTGAAATAGCAGCGCTACGAAAGCACTATGAAACTGCTGTGTTTTTGTAGTGCAACACATTACAACCTTTTTGAACAATTTTGAAGTGGTTTTAGATAGCTGGAGGTTAGGAAGGAGTGATGGGACATGTTAACCAAATCTTCAATAGCCAAGGACCATGAAATGAAGATTAATTGATTTTCAGAATGTTCAAAGAAGTAACAATATCCTATGCCTAAAAAACAGGGTATGTTTTCCTGCTTTTGTGGAGGTCAACAAAGTAGTCATGAAGAACTTAATATCATTATCCAAATTTGACCATGTGATGATACAGTTCTCAATGATGTAATTTCAAGTAGATAAGGTTGTTAGGATAAGGTTGTTAAAGATAGTAATAAGGATTTTGAGTCATTTTTGAAATAGGACTGTCAAGTAGGATAGGTGTATGTTTGTCATAAATTTTGTGTTTTATGGTTATGCAAGGTGTCAGTGGAAAAAAATTCAATGTATCTAGCCTAGAGGCAGATCATCTGATGATGTAAGAGGTCTATTAAAGGCCATTTGGTCGAATTTATCAGTGGTTGGAATATTTTTGGCAAAATTGTAGCTTATGGTAATGGATTGTTTCAGCTAATATAGAGATCTGTTACTTGAACAACTTGAGATTCTGAAGGATTTTTTAGTGATTTCTTATTCTATTTGTGCCTCTTATGTATCTCACTTATAGTGGTTTTCACTTATATTACTCAAAATTCATTTATAAGATGCTATGACTTCCTTTATATGTGAATTGAATGTGTATACTCATGTTTTATTTGTGTGTGTCCCACTTCTAGAAACTCTGAACAACCTCAACTTCGATGTCAAGTACCTCATTGAATCACTGAAATTTTTGAATCCATAAGCCAATGCCCACATACTGATATTATTTTCAATCTACACTCATCATGTTGGAAAATTTCATTTCAGCATCCTACTTTTGTAAAGCTTTGGATTTACTGATATATACAAAAGCAATACAACTTTTCTTGACCTGAGATTCTTAGTGTATTTCAATGAGCTTATGTCCTATCTTTGAAATTTTCTTTTCTTCCATAGACTTAATGCTTCTTACTCATAATTCATGGTTTTTCATGCTCTGACTTCCTTTAAGTATTGAGCTATGGTGAATCTCTTTTAATATTCTCCTTCCAATACCTTGATGTCTCATTACTCAGAACTCATGTATCACATGCTCTGACTTCCTTTGAAACTCAAGTTATTGGGATTTTCCGGAATGTGTTACTTTTTCATTGAAATATATACAAGCCTCTACTTGGACAAGGATAGACATTGTTATCTTTATCCCATTCACTGACTCCATAAGCCCAATGGTAGCAAGCCTTTATCTTTTCAACCTGCAGACATACAAAACCAAGACACAAAAAATAGAGTGAGCCATCTATCTATATATTTATTCCATATCATTGAACCCTTGAGAGAGCCCTCATAGATTGAGGAGGATAAGCCTCAGTCACAAGATTGGTTTGAAATAGTTACACTGAAGTTGTCTGATCAGTAGCCAATCAGGTACGATTTTGGTGATAACATTTTGGCACCATTGCTGGGGACCGAAGGTGTAAATTTTCCTTGGGAAGAACGAAAAAGTTTCAATTCTAAGGTCTGAAAGAAGCAGACACTTAGGCACATATTGGTTGTATTTCTGCTCTAGCGACTCCACACATCAAATAATCAATTGGAAGGTGACTCCACTGCTTGAAGATTAGTATCTTGATGAATTTTCAAGATGAGTTCCATTGAAAAAATAAATGCCAAGTATGCCCCTATGAATCGGTCTCACATCCCTTATTTTCCAAATCCTATGCCAAAGGTTGAATGGTTAACTAATCTTCCAATATTTAGATATGAAAAGAAAGACAATGCTGCTCTTCATTTTGTTAGATTCCATATGCATGTACACATCCTTAAGGTTCAGTTCCCTGAAGATTGTCTCATGAATATGTTTATGGCCACTTTAGAAGGAAAAGCATGGTCTTGATATGAAATCTTGCCAAATGGTTCATTATATTCTCTTGTTGATTTCCATGTTACATTTTATGAGATGTATGAAGAATGTCATCCCTCCTTATTACTGATCAAAGACTTTTGTAAACACTGTGTGAGTTTTATTGTATATTTAGAAAATTTTTATGAAGGTGATGAGTTCATGGTTGAGGAAATTTTAGAGGCTCTTCCTGACAACCCATCTCATCACCAAGAAGAAAATATAACCTCTCCCTTGGATGAAAATGAAACCTAGCAGGAGCTTATTTATGAAAATCATGTTACATCCTTTAAGTTTGATGAAAATTTGCAGTAGATTTGTCAATCTTTTGATCATCGGGAGTATGAGAATCATTTCAAACAACAAGAGGAAATATTGGAATATGATTGCTACAATCCTCAGGTATAGGAAAAGTTTGATTCTTCATGTCATTTCTTGCATCAGCCTACACCAAATAATGATGACACTAAGGAAGAAGTGGGTGAAAAATTTTCTTTATCCTTGTCTTCTAATATGAAATTATCTGAGTGAAAGTTAGAAGTTAAGATTCAATTTGTGGATGAAGTTGCTAAGAATATTGAAAAGGAAATTGAAGTTTTGAAAGATAAAATTCAACCTTATAGGCCTCATGATCAAGATCATTATTTTCTAAAGTTGTTAATGCCAGAAAACAAAGAGAGAGTGTTGCTACCTTTCTCCTTTGAGATTGAGGAAGAATACACTATTTTTAAAAATAATTTTGAACAGCAGTTTGATAGCATTCAATTGAAATCTTGTGTGGCTGAGAAAAGCATGTATGAGTGGTCCAAAGTTTCAGAACGTCATGAGAAGCTTCAAACAGATTATGTCTTCTATGATTCTATAGCTAACTACATGAAAAAGTGTTACATTTTATATTTCTAGTTATATTTTCATTTTGAAGATCAGATATATTTTATGTTGCCTTGGTCATCTCAATATCATGTTTATTTTTGGTTCAAGTGTAGTCAAGAGGTTAAAATGTCAGATAAGATAAACGACTGGCTTCATTGAAAGTTTCATGTTGCTTGAGTTAAAATGGAGATTGCAGCTGATATGGTAGGTAGGAGTGTGTGAGTAAGCTTAAAGGTGAATGAGCATATTTTCAGTAGGTACAAAGTTGGCTTTTCAGCAGTAATCATCAATTTTGAGCCCGAGGAGAATACCATAAGATCTTGGCGAAGTTTTCGTAAATTTCAGAGTTATTTTTTCAAGAAGATGGATAGCAACACTAGAACTACTGGTTCTTTTGTGTACCACACATTAGGGGAAGTTTGAGGTCTAAAATAGGCCTCCTAAGAAAAATGTACAACCAAAATAAAATTTATAAGAACCAATAGGATTCAAGATGATGATGTAAACCATGGGGGATGATTTACTATTTTTTATTTAAAAGGGTAAAAATATTAAAAAATAATAAAACAATAAAACTACTTTTTCAACTCGTATTGTCAACTTATCTCCCAAAGTTTTAACTCAAATTTCGAGTGAGAGTACTCATTAGTTGAAAATTTTAATTCTTCATCCAAGGAGTACCTGTGTTGCATACTTTTGATGGACATTGCTACACGAAAAATGAGAAATACATGAAAAAACATGATTGCAATCACGTTTTTCATGTATTTCTCATTTTTCATGTAGCAGGCTCGATCAAAAGTATGCAACATGGGTACTCCTTAGATGACGAATTAAATTTTTCATCCAACGAGTACTCCCGCTTGAAATTTGAGTAAAAACTTTGGGAGATAAGTTGAAAACACGAGTTGAAAAAGTAGTTTGTTCTTTTTTCCCATTAAAATTTGCTGATGTAATAAAATATTATTTTATTATTTCCACTATTATTTTATAATTTCCTTAGGAGGCCCATTTTAGACCACAAAATTCCCCTAATGGGGGCACACCATCCAAAATGGAGCCACTCTTATCACTCAAAAAAATCAAGCATCATTTTGACAAGGTTACATAGGTTCATGGGTCAAAATAAGGTTTTAAGAGTCATTTTTGAGTTTCACCAAGGGAAATTATAAATTTTTTATAATTTGAGTTTACCCTTAGGTCCAAATACACTCATTTTTAAACTCCTTCAAGTCAAATCATTCATCATTTTCCAATTCTTTTCATTTTTGAAATTTATTTTGTACTAAAAGTGCCAAATTAGCCAAATATCTCTATTTTCGTAGTGCATCCAGTGTAAAAAAGGCAGAGACCGCTACGAAACTGCTGAAAGTTATGAAGCAAAAACTCGATTTTCTGGTTTTTAATCACCAACTTCAAAGAGGTTTTCCTAGAAAAATAAATGGTATTTTTAAGAAATCGAGATGTTATTTCAAAACTATCAAATAACAATAACATCTCTCACGTTTCTCACAAAAAATATCACTTCTAGACACAAGGCTTTTTGAAGCCCTATTTTTCTTAAAAATAGAGTTTCTGTTTTTACACATGTTTTTCAAAGGAGTGTTTTTTGGACATCGTGAGTGTGTTTTAAAAAGAAGAAGAGGTTTTTATTAAATACATAATATTCCACAAACCTCCTTCTGTTTCTAAAAATACATCATGGATGAGGAGATATAGGCCTGGTTTCAAGACCTATTTTTTAGGAAAAATCAAGAGAATTTCCAAGAAATGCCTCAAGGAAGCTGTTCAGTTGTTTATGGTTTGTGTATGTTTTGTATATGATGAGGATAGTTAAAGCTGAATTTTTCGGAAACTACACTTACCTGAAAAATTTGTTAAAGAATCGTATACCCGTCAGCTTTCGTAGTGCATTCGTTGTAAAAGTTAAAAGCACTACGAAATCGTTGTACGTTTTTCTTTGCCATCTTTTGATTAGTTTTTTGAAGTGGTTGAAGAATGAATAAAGAACCGACTTACAGGAGGATGTATTGTGTGAAATTAAATGAATATTGGAGGAAACAACAAGATTTGAAGAATAAAGGTTGAAATAAGAAGATTACGAACCTGTTGTAAGCTTTAGGCAAACAATACTGATGAAATCTTTTGAACAATTTTGAAGTGTTTTGGATAGCGGTGGCTAGGAACATCAAGGGACGTGTTAACCAAATATTCAATAATAGTTATATGACCATGAAATGAAGATTAATTGGTTAAGTTAGAATGTTCGAAGAAGTAAAAATATCCTATGCCTAAAAAAAGGTATGGTTTCTCGCTTTTGTAGTTAGATACTTAGAAAGTAATCATGAAGAACTTAACTTACTATCCAAATTCAACCATGTGATGACACACCTTCCTGTCGATTATGTACTTTCAAGTAGATAAGTGTTGTTAGGATAAGGTTGTTAAAGATAGTAATAAGGATTTCCGGAGTCGCCCCTGAAACAAAACAGAAATCAAGTAGGATATAATCACAAAATATCATACCCAGTTTTTATGGTTATAAGGAAGTCGTTGGCACATAAATTCGATGTCTTATGAATTCTATAATTTATCGTATCCAAATTATTTCCATGCTTACTTAAAGTTTATAACATAATTCTTAAAAGGTTCCGATGTTATACTTATTGTCCGTATTCTATCTCCACATCTTTATGGTATCCTACCTACAATTTATATGCTATATTGCCTTGTTACGTTTTTTATGTATATTGTGGCTAGATTTTTCTGAGATCGGAACTCCATGTCCAATGGTCCTTATTCTCTTCGAAACAATTTCACACCCCACAAGCAAAATCTGGCCAACAGAGCTAGAAACCAACCACTCTATAATACATTGGGTAAAGGTTAAGGAGAAATCCCTCTCAAATTGAAGGGCCAACTTTTCAACTAAAATGGTTAGAGCACTGGATATTTCCTCTATAGCCAATTTCCTCATGACAACATGTCACATTTCCTTGGTAATTTATTGTTTTCTTTGGCAATCATGAACTAGTATATTTTTTGTATTTTATTATTAATGTGGCACTAATGACCAAATTAATGAGAAAATTCTGTGACTAAATATATTACTGATGATAAAATTGAGCCAAATCCAATTAATGACTAAGCTTAAATATGGCTAAAAGTTGGTCACATTATAAGATACCATAAATTAACCATTATTGGTCATCAAATGGAAAAAATGTTTGTTTATAAGTAAATGTTAGTCATTTTTAGTAACTTAATTAGTCAGCCATTTTTTACTAGTGGATTGTACAAACACTTAGTTGGTCACATTACTCCCAATTCATAGAAAGAAGTGGATTAATATATGTTCTAGGTCCTACAATAACACGTATCTTAAGTGTAGCCACAACCTCAAATACAACAAGAGAAAACGAGTACCAAGAGAAAAGGTGGTAGGGGTCATATTGTAGTAGAAGGACCCCGAGGCCTACAATAGTAGTTATGCTTTCTTAAGATGAAACCCTATGATTTTCTTAACTTTTTTCCCCACAAAACTACACTCTCATGATAGTTTGTAGGCTTGTTTTCCTTATCCCACCGTTCTTTATCCGCTACGAAATATTGAATAAATACCCTATAATACAAACCATTAACGTATACAAACCCATTACCCCCTAATATATATCCATTATATCATTTATGTTTTTCAATTTTATATACCTCTTAATATGAATGCACGTGGTATGGTATTACTTTCACAATATATTCCCTTTAGGATATCGGATTCTCGATAAAGCTTTACCAAAGAACCAATGATAATAGGAAGATGGTAAGTATACTGAAACAAAGAACACCAATGTGACCAAGACCTATCACAGACCTCGTACCTTACCAATATCAAACAAGTGAGACATATGAGTTATTGGGCAATAGAGAGGTTATCCCAAATGAATAATTGATGAGACAAGAATAACAGTGATTTCTTCAAAGAACCGAGATGGAGATTCATTACTTGAAAACCAGTTGAGGAGAATTTTCAATGTCTAGAGTGGAGGATGTGGGATGATTTCATAGGAGGAGACTAGGAGAATTACCAAGAGTTGTAGCCATCAGTAGTGGGGCTTGGCGAGGAGGAGAATGTTTTCATGGTTGAGTGAAATAATAAAACCCAAAGAAGGTTCCAATAGTGTGACCAAGCAACAAAGGGAAAACAAAAACGCATAAGATAAGTACATTAGAAAAGTGATATGCTTTTCTTATCAAAATATGGGTCGTCATGTCAGAAAATCATAATACAATGTATTAGAATAAGGTGTTGCAACATGAGTCAAGGTCGTATGAGTTTACCACCACATTTGACATCGAGTTTTACTTAGTGGCATTTCTCCTTAATACTAGTTTTATATTTCTAGTGTTTGGTTTGTAAAAAATGGAGCTTCTTTTCCATAATAGAACACAAGCACTTTTCAATACTTACATACTCAAACATAGATATGAAGGTGGTGCTTCAGAGATGATTCCTAGGTCATAGTAATAGGTGTGGATTGTATCCCTTCGTAGTGAGTCGCAACTCTACTCTGGAAAGTGGGTGAATTTCTATATGTCTAGGGTTGAAGAAGAATATAATTTAATTTCTTCTAAATATTTAGACAGGGTGATATGTGGTGGTGTTCTGGACATGAAAATTACTCATGTATCTTGTGGGATCTAGTATCATTTCTACTAGGAGGAATGGACTTCCGCCTGGACACTATAGATTCATTAACCCATTAAAACTAGTTTCTACAGAGATCAACATCAAAGTGATTTGAAAGTAATTTATAAATACAAAAGGATGGCCCACCTATATCGTTAACGTTTAGGTATCGAGGGAAATAACGATAGGTTTACCCTTTATCATATCGTAGCATAGATAGGTGTGATTAGAAAATACACCAAGTCTCATTTCTTGAGTTGTGAAAGAAGGGAAACAACATCTCTTGATTTGATTCACTCGTATGTATGTGTTACTATTTTTATGTTTCTTGAGTGGATTTTATTTTCATTGTGTGATGACTACTCTTATAATACATGGATTTTAGATGAAGACTAGAAGGATCAGACTTCAAGAAATTCGAAGTGTTTAAGGCTTTGTGGAGAACTAAATAGGGAACAAAATCAAGGTCTTAGATAAACAATGAAGTAGTATACCTCCAATGAGATGAAGTTGGAATTTGTATGAGAGAAGGCATCATGAGATAATTCACTCGTACTTCCAGAACCCCCAAAAATGGGGTGGAAAAGAGGAATAATAGGGCCATAGTAGGGCATAATGAAAGCCATGTTACATGATCAAAGGATACCTTTCTTTTCTATGGGTTAAGGTTTGTAACAATAAAGTTTATTTTTAGAACATGAGGCAAAGATAGCGTGCTGGGGAGGGGACTCCTGCACATTTTCAGAAGGATCTTTGTGATACTGTACACTCGCTATTCCACTTGGACCCCCACCATTTTTTCTTTTCTGCCAACTGTTAAATATCACTAGGAATACTAAAGAAATTGTTGTTTAAATTAATTATTCCTTGAGTAAAATCAAACAACATGGATTTATTAAATATTTCTCTGCTATATTTCCTCAAGTTTATCTATAAAAAACTTAATAAATTAATAGTTACTAAGTTATTTTTCATAGTAGCAATTTTACTTAAGGTAAAATTGATCTTATACAGTGTACTTTTAACTATCTATTAATATAGGTTAGATGACCTCAAAATTGTAATAAAATAGAATTTTTGAAGAATAAATATTTTGTGCTTGTCTGTATCAAAATATTTTTATATGCAAGGTTACATATTCGAAGCATAGAGATTCATGTGTATAATTAGGTTTGTTTTTCCTTGGTATTTAGTGCTCTTTTTATAATATCTTCGGGGTCATTAAACTTTTCAAACATTTGATAAACTATGAACTAGAATTCCTTATGAATTCTCTAATTTATCTTATCATTCAAATTCTTTCCATGTTTTCTCGCCTAAATATTTATAACATAATTCTTATGGCTCCACAGTATATATTTATTTCCGTATTCTATCTCCACACATTATGAAATCCTATCTAATAACTAATCTTCTTTGTTAAGGGTTTTTTATATCTTGTGGCTAGATTTTCAGATTTTAACCCATGGCCAATGGTCCTTATTCTCTTTCTCTCCAAAACAATTTCATCCTATGTTAAATCTGGTCAATGAGCTTAGAAACCAACTACCAAGGTTACAGCCACAGTTGAGTTACAGAGAAACCTCCTCCAAATTGAAGGGCCAACTTTCTGTCCAAACTGTTAGAGGTTACTCTTGGATATTTCCTCTATAGCCAATTCTCCAGTGATAATATGTCATATATTTCTTTGCAATTTATTGGTTTTATTAAAAAAAATCATGCACTAGTATATTTTTTGTGTATTTGATTATTAATTGTGGTAAATAATGACTAAATTAATGAGAAAATTTGTGACTAAATATATTACTAGATGATAAAATTACGAGCCAACCAATTAATGACTTTGTTTTCAAATATGACCAAAATTTGGTCGCATTATAAGATACCATAAATCAACTACTTATTGGTCATCGATAGAAAAATGGTTGTTTATATGTAAATTTTAGTCACTTTAGTAACTAATTAGCTATTTTTACTAGTGGATTGTACAAACACTTAGTTGGTCACATTACTCCCAATCTATGTAAAAGGTCAATAATTTTATGTTCTAGATCCTACAAAAATATCAGATCCTAAATATGTTATGCTAATTAATTAAAAATCTGTATTTGAGTAAATGACCAAGGAAATTAGAATGCTATAATTTGGAGTTTACCCTAGGTCCAAATATACCTGCTTTCTTAAACCCTTCAAGTCAAATCATTCATCATTTCTCCAATTAGTTTTCATATTTTCCAAAGTTTCTGTATCGAAAGTGCCAAATTAGTTGCATGAACCCTATTTTCATAGCGCATCCAATGTAAAAGTAGAAAGCACTACCAAACTGAAAGTTACGAAGCAAAACATTGTTTTCAGTTTTGAGCAACAACTTCAAAGGAGGTTTTTGAGAAAAAAAAAAGGTATTTAATAAAATGAGAGAGGTTATTTTTAAAAATATATCAAATAAAAATAACATCCGCTAGCGTTTTCTCTCATATCAGCTTGGGAGATACAAGGCTTTCGTTGGTTTTTTCCCTAAAACATAGTCGTTTTACACATGTTTTTCTGTGTAGAAGTCGGACAACAAGAGATGGTTGAAAACCAGAGGTTTTTATTCAGACATAATGGACTTTTCAAAAAATCTTCTACCCTTAAACCCACATCATGGATGAGGAGATATAGGCCTGGTTTCAAGACCTACTTTTAAGGAAAATGGTGGAGAAATCGTAAGAATGCCTCATGGCTTAAATAAAGTTCGTTTATCGTTCGTATGGTTTGTAGATGACAAGAGGATGGTGTTATATTTTGAGTTTTTGGGAAACCAAAAATACTATAATGTACCCCAGAATAACCGTATACCAGCGCTTCGTAGCTCATTTAGTGGGGGCAGAAAACGTTGCTTACCAAATTGTTTTAGCTACTTTTCTTGTCATATTTTGGATCGCTTTTTGAAGGGTTGAAGAATGAATCACAACTAAATACTCCTATGTGAGGATGTATTAAAGGTATAATTAAAACAATATTGACCTAAAAATGTCAAATATTTGAAGAATAAAGGTTGAAATAGCAAACATATGAAAGCACTAAGAAAACCGTTGTGTTTTCGTAGCGCAAATATTACAACCTTTTTGGAAAAAACAGTTTTTGAACTGCTTTTTACAGCGGCCCTGAGGTTAGAACAATGAGTGATGGGACACAAGCAATCAAATCTTCACAGCTGGCGACGCTATGAAATGAACTTATTAATTGATGGCTTAATGTTCAAAGAAGTAAAAATATCTTATGCCTAAAAACAGTATGGTTTCCCTGCTTATAGAGGTCGCCAAGAAAGTAGTCATGAAGAACTTAATATCATTATCCAAATTCTGACCATGTGATGACACATTTGTCACCTATAATTTCAAGGGGATAAGTTTTTAGGGTAAGGTCAAGTAAAGATAGTAATAAGGAGTTTTGAGTCCTTAGAAATAGGACCTGTTGAACTAGGGATGAGTGTCGTTTTTCATAAATTTTGTGTTTTATGGTTGTACAAGGTGTTAGTGGACAAAATTCAATGTATCTAGCTGATAAAGCACACTGGCAGATGATGTAAGAGGTCTATTAAAGGCCATTTGGTCTAATTTTCGTGCTTGTGATTTTTGTAAAAATTGGCAAAATGCCATGGCTGGACCGTTTTACTTAACACAAATATTCTACATTTCTGAACAAATTGACTCGAGAGTTTTTAGTGCTTTAGTTGACCAGATTATGCGCCCTCTTATGTATCTCAATTGTAGTGGTTTTCACTTATATTACTCAAAATTCATCTATAATATGTTCGACTTCATTTATATGAATTGAATGTGTATACCATGTTTTATTCGTGTGTGTGTCCCACTCTAGAACCTTCCGAATAACCTCAACTTCCATGTCGAAGTAATCGAAACGAAAGTTTTGAACCACAAGTCAAATGCCCACATACCGATATTATTTTTAACATATTAATTATCACAAAATAGAAAATTCTCTATTTCTGTACACATCACTTTGTAAAGCTTTGATTATCACATAACACAATCTTTATTGACCCAAGATTATTAGTATTTCAATGAGATTATGTCCTATCTTTTAATGTTCTTCTTCTAATAGATTTAATGCTATTACTCGTAATTCATGGTTTTTCATGCTCGACTTTTAAGTACTTCTAGCTATGGTGAATTCTTTTTAATATTCTTCTTCTAACACTGCTGATGTCTCATTACCTTAACTCATGTATCACATGATCTCGACTTTGAACTTTGTTATTGGGATTTTCCAATGTAATATTTTTCAAGGAAATACACATAAGCCCCAACTTTCACAAGGAGATCCATTGTTATCTTTATCCTCATCATCGATCGCATAAGCCTAATGGTAGGTAAACATTATCTTTTTCAACTCCGCAAAACATACAAAACCAAGACAAAACAATAGAGAGCCATATATCTATATTTATTCCATATCATTAAACCCCTGAGAGAGCCTCGTATTTAGGAGGCTAAGCCCCCAAATACAAGATTGGTTTGAAATAGTTAATATTGTGTTGTATGATTAGCATCCAATCAAGCACGATTGGTGATAACATTTTGGCAACTGCCAGATGGGGACCGAAGGTGTAAATTTTTCCATGGGAAGAACGAAAAAGTTTCAACAATCTGAAAGCAACATACACTTAGGCACATATTGGCTGATATTTTCTACTCTAGCGACTCCACACATCAAACAATCAATTGGAATGACTACTACTTGAAGATCACACAGCTGATGAATTTTCAAGAGAGTTCCATCGCAAGAATAAATTCCGGTAGAGCTCTGTTAACTCTGGCTCACATCCCCGGGTTTTCCAAATCCTATGCCAAAGGTTGAATGGTTAAATCGATCTTCCAATATTTAGAGATGGAAAAGAAAGACAATGTCATTCTCATTTTGGTTAGGATTCCATATGCATGTACACAGTCGCTAAGGTTCAGCTTCTATGGATTGTCTCATGAAGATGTTTACGCCTTTAGCTTAGTGCCTGCTTCTTGGTATGAAAGCTTGCCTAATGGTACCATATTATACTACTTTCATGTTGGATTTCCATGTTGCATTTTATGACAGCAAGAATAATGTCATCCTTTCCTTATTGGCCGGTAAAAGACTCGTTGTAAACACTGCCTTAGTTTTATCAATATTTAGAGAATTGTTATGAAAGACATGATGTCTATGGATGAGGAAATTTATGTACTTTTCAGAAACTCATATCATCACTGAATAAAGGATAAATTTCTGAGTTGCAAAATGAAACCCAATGAAAGAGCTTATTATAAACTAAAATGGGCATCCAAGAGCTGATGAAAATTTAAACATTTGGTCACTTTTGATCACTTCCAGAGTATGAGCAGTTCATTTCAAACAACAAGAGGAAATATTGGAAGATGATTACACAATCCTCATTTATTATGAAAAAATTTTATTCTTCATTGATTTTTGCATCAAAATACATCAAATAATGATCACACTAAGGAAGAAGTTGGTGAAATTCTTTTTAATCATACTTAATCCTAAAATAAGTGAGTGTAAGTCATAAGTTAAGATTCAACTTGTGATTAGTGTTGCTAATATTGAAAAGGACATTGAAGTTTTAAAAGACTCAAATTAAACCTTATAGGTCTCATGATCAAAAGACTGGGCTCCTTTAAAGTTTTAATGCTGCATAAAACAAAGAGAGAGTACAGACACCATCTTTCGAGATTGAGGAGAATACACTATTTTTAAAAATCAGCTTTGAACAATGCTTGATAGAATTCAATTAAAATCTTGTGTGGTTAATAAAAGTATGTATGAGTGGTCCAAAGTTGCAGAATGTCATGAGAAGCTTCAAACAACATTATGTTCTATGACCCAGTTGAGCCATACAAAAAAGTTTACAACATATTTCAAATAGATGGCTTCTGAAGACTTATATATTTTATAAGCTCTTGTCATCTCAATGTCATGTTTATTTTGTCTAAGTGCAATCAAGAGGTTCAAATGTTAGATAAGATAAATTATTGGCTTCATTGGAAGTTTCATGATTTTGAGTTAAATGAGATTAAATCGATAGGGTAGAGTAAAGAATAAGCTCAAAGGTGAATGAGCATATTTTTTAGTAGGCAATAAAGTTGGTTTTTCAGTAGTAATCATCAATTTTGATCCCCAGGAGAAAGCCATAACATTCAAGTTGAAAGTTTTCATAAATTCTCAGAAATATGTTTTTTCAAGAAGATGGATAGCAAAGACCGGAACTACCTGTTCTTTTCGTGTGTACCACAAAAAGGTTATCCAAGTGGAGCTGATCATGTCACCAAAAAATCAAGCATCATTTTTACAAGTACACATAGGTTCATGGGTCAAAAATACATGAATAGTCATTTCTGAGTTTGGAGCAAGTGTAAAATTATAATTTTTTTATAATTTGAGCGCCCGTAGGTCTAAATACACCCATTTTTTAAACTCTTCGAAGTCAAATCATCCATCATTTTTAAATTGTTTTAATTTCCTTTCCAAAGTTTTTGTATTGAAAGTGCCAAATTAGCTTTCGTTAAGAATCCCTATTTAGAAAAGTAATCAGCAGGTGTGTGCTATGTGAGCAAGCACAACTGCCGAAAGTTACGAAGCAAAACTCGGTTTTCCGGTTTTGACCGGGCCAACCTCTAAAGGCGGTTCCGTAAGAAAAAGAAAAGGTATTTTAAGAAACTGAGAGAGAGTGGTTATTTGAAAAGCATATAAAATAAAATAACCCCCTCACGTTTCTAACAGGCGTTATTATTGAGATACATGATTTCTTTGAATCGGTATTTAAAAACAGTTTTCTCTGCTTACACATGTCATTAAATGCGTTCGTATCAGCAAGATGATTTAAAACCCAAGAGTGGTTTTTTATTCAACACACAGAAGTAGCCTACAAAATAACTCTTCAATTTCTGTGTAACATCGTGATAAGGAGATATAGTTTATTCTAAGACCTCGTGCTCACAGAAAATGAGGCTGATAAAGAAAATGTTTTGTCGTGCTTAAATGGTTGGGTTTTATGGTTTCTTTTGCCCAGGATTATGATGATATATGACTTGATTTTGGGCAATCACACTTTAATGGACAAATTTACAATAATCCGTATACTCATTGTCGTAGCACACCATATAAAAAAGCAAAAGTGTTGCTTAAACTGCTATAAATGCTTTCAAGCGTATTTTGACCAGTTTTTAAAGGTTCAATAATCAATCAAGACCAGATTTTCATTTCATGATGTATTAATGCCTAGTAATTAAAAATCTTGGAGAGAAAAAGTCACCATTTGAAGAATAAAGGTTGAAATAAGAACATGACAGAAAACCGCTCGTGTCTTCGTAGCACAACACACACATCCTTTTTTGAACATTTTTTGTGTTTTTGTTTTGAACACTGGAGGTTAGGAAAGAGTGATGGGACATGTTAAAAAATCTTCTGAATAGTGCCGTTAATCATGAAATAAGCATTAATTGATATTTTTTTAATGTTTAAAGAAATAAAAGTTATCCATGCCTAAAAACACCTTTGATAAGCCTCGCTTCAGAGGTCAAAGAAAGTAGTCATGAAGAACTTAATCTCATTATCAAAATTCCATGTGATGAGTTAATACACTTTCCAATTACAGAAATTTCGTACATATATGTTTTATAGATACATACAACATAGGTAATATGAGTTTGAGTCCCTTGAAAATAGGACCGCCACAGTATAAAGTGTTCTGCTTACAATTATGCCTATGGCTATGCAAGGTGTCATGAAATAAAATTTATTATCTAATGATAATATTCTGCTCCATGATGTTGTGATATATATTAGAAATATCAATAAACTTGTTTTAAGGGTTTAGAAATATTTTTATAAATTGTGCTCATAGTAATGTTAGACTGTTTTTCAACTAATAACATCTATTACTTGGTAATGTTTTAAGATTATGTAATAGTTTTAGGCTTTATTATTTCTCTATTAAGCCCCTCTTATGTATCTCAATTATATTTTTTTTTCACTTCCATTACTCAAAATTGATTAGAGTAAGATGATCTGACTTCCTTGCATGAATAAACTAGTATACTCATGTTTATTGTAGGTAGTCCCACTTTTCAGAAACCTCGAATAACCCTTAACTTCATGTTTAAGTAACTCATCACCGAATTTAATGTACCCTCCAACTATAAGCCAACACACACATACCGATAATATTTTCATCTGCTCACTGTGCTGGAAAATGTCATTTTGTTATCACTATAAAGCTGGATTAATTATATACAAGCAATACAACTTTTTCAGACCTTAGGATTTAGTGGCTCTTTAATGAGGTTATGTCCTGTTTTTTTGAAATGGTAATTTTAGTCTCCACATTACTATTAATTATAATTCGTTATTTTTTAATGCCTTCATTTTCACCCTATTACTACAGAACTTTTCACAGTCTTCCTTCCAATACCTTGAGGTTCTGTCACTTTCTAACTCATGGTCACATGCCTTGGACTTCTTTGGACCCTGTTACATGATTTTCCCCGAATGTACATTAAAATATACAAGCCTTAGCTTTCATGAAGAGAGTCATGTTGTTATATGTATCCTTACCACTCCATAAGCCCAATGGTACCACAAGCCTTATCTTTTCAACCTCGGAACATACAAAACTAAGACACAAACAATATAGTTAGCCAATTCATTCATACTTACCTTCCATATCATTAAACCTCGTAGAGCTCCTCTCACATCGAGGAGGCTAAGCCACCACAAGATTGGTTTAAAATAGTTACACTCAATTTTTTTCGTTCAATAGCCAATCGTGCACGATTTTTGGTGATAACAATATGAATCTTAATCGCAAGCATACGAAAAGCTCACTTTAGGCTGCGTAAGGTCAGATAAATTTTCAACATCAAATATGGTTAAAGCTTTTAGATAATAAATTATATGACCAAGATAAATGCCACAAATTTAGATCTATGCGTAAAGGACATTAAGCAATAAATAAAAGCAAGAGTTATCTACATCCAATAGACAAGACAAGAATATTTTTAAGGTTTTTGTATTTTCACACCTGGGAAGGGAACATAGAAAGATGTTGTCACCCCTTTAATGAGATGGGTTCTTTGTAAGTCCTCAAGACTTTAGATATAAGATATCTCTTCTTTTGATGGTGTAGAAAACTCACAAAAAATGGAACTCAAAGGGATCTCACAAGAAAATATAAAATATGAAAATGATGGAGGATCAAAGTTAGACCAAAAGTATAGATCTAGAGTGATCTTTAGTAAATAAAAGGTAGTAGTGAGTGAATGGAAAAACCTCTATTTATAAAAATATTGAGTTAGTCTAGATATTGGGTACAATTAAAATACTATTAACCAAATCTAGATTCAAATTTTATGGAATATTTTATTATATTTATTGAGGGCAAAAAAATTAATTTGGTGGGTCCCTTTTATTATAATAATAATAAATAAATTTATTTATTATTTTAAGGATGTGGTTGACTAATACTTAATGCTTAGTGATTTATTCAATTATTTATAAAAATGATTTAGCTGGGAATTTAACAAAGTGAATATTATATTACATAAGGCTTAACACTATTCCTAGAAATAATAAGATAAATAATGATTTATCTAATTAATTTTCATGTTTTTGGTTAAATTTTGGACTAGGAATATTAATTAAATAGCTTTTAACTAATTATTCCTTGAGTAAAATAAAAAAAAATGGATTTACTCAATAGCTCTGCAGGCTCTCCTCTCAAGTTGAATTAACTATAAATGTTTTAATAAATATGATTACTAAGTTATTTTTTTCTACATAGTGAAAGCAATTTTACTTAGGGTAAAATTGGTCTTACATGGTGTACTTTCAATATCTATCTTAATAGTAATGAAAGTTGGATGCTCAAAAATTGGTAAAATAACATAAGGGTAGGGGAATTTTGAAGAACAAATATTTTGTGCCTGCCCCTGATCAAAATATTTTTATATTTACCTCTGTTACATATTCACTCTGTAGTAGAGATCAGTGTGTGGTACTTTTGGTATATTGTTCCTCGTGGTATTTAGTTTCTTTTTTATAATACATCCTTGATCATTAATAACCGCATTTATTAAAATGTTATGGAACTAATTCTGTGAGAATTTAATTTGTCTTATCCAAATTCTTTCCATGTTTTCTACTTAAATATTTATAACATAATTCTTATGTGGCTCCTCATGTTGTTATATTTATCACACTCATTCCACATCTGTAGTATCCTACATAAGAAGTTATACGCTATGCTGTCTTTGTTAAGGGTTTTTATGTATCTTGTGGTTGAGATTTCCACTTAGAATGTAAACTCCATGTCCAATGGTCCTTATTCTCTTCTCTCCAAAAAATTTCATCCTACAGTTAAATATGGCCATCGGAAGCTTAGAAACCAACTACCTAGGTTACATTGGTAGTTGAGCAGATGAGAAATCCTCTCCAAATTGAAGGGTCAACTTTCAATACAACCGTTAGACACGGATATAACATGTCATATTTCTTTGGTAATTTTACTGCTTTTGCATGAGCGCACTAATATATTTTTTGTATTTGATTATTAATTGTGGCAATTAATGACTAAATTAATGAGAAAATTTATGACTAAATATATTACCAGATGATAAAATTGAGCCAACCAATTAATAACTAAGCTAAATATGACTAAAATCAGCTAATATAAGATACCAGCAATACCAACCATTGGTTTAACCTAAAATAGTTGTTTATATGTAAATTTTAGTCATTTTTAGTAACTAATTAGCCATTTTTTACTAGCAATTGTACAAACACTTAGTTGGTCATTACCTTCCAGAAATTCTGAGGTAAGTAGTTGATCATTATGTTCTAGATCCCACAAACCCAACCTCTGTCTACCAGAGAAAGCCAGAAAATGCCCGCCTAGTGTTGGGGTTACGTTTAGTAGAAGGACCTCAGGCCCACAATAGGTTATGCTTAACATGAAATTTTCATTGATTTTCTTAACCCTGCTTCCTACAAACTACACTCTAATGATACTTTAGGTTTGTTTTCTATCCCAATCTTTTATTTATCCACTTGGCCAATATATTGAATAAATAATACTTATAATACCTATATTACTATATAAAATATATAAATTATTACCCCTATTATATATCCATTATATCATTTAAAGTTTTCTAATTTTATATACCCTCAAATATGAATGCACATTGTATGGTATTACTTTCGCAATGAATCCCCTATATCGGACTTTTACAAAGCTTACCAAAGAACCAATGACATGGGGTGAAGATGGTGTTACCTAGAAACTACAGGCCAATAACTAAGATCACGCAAGGATTTCAGACGCCATTATCACAACAAGTGAGATAATATTGGCAATAGGAGAGGTTATCCCAATGACAAGGCCTGATGAGGACAACATTGAGTGATTTTCCAAAGAACTGAAGTGGATTCTATTGATGGTATCATCGATAGAAAGGTGTTTTAAATTGAGAGATGTGGGATGATTTATCTTAGAGGATATCATAGAGGATTACTAAGATAAAACTAAATATGACAGTTAAGGAGACATAATGTTTCCATCATGGCTAAGGAAATAATAAACCCAAGCATGGCTCCCATATGGAACAACACCACAACAAAGGAAACAAAACGTATATATATATTATTAATATATAAATAGGTACATGAGAAAAGGATATGCTTTTCTATCATATGGGTCACTATGCCTTTTCAAAGATTCCAATAAGAAGGGGAATACAAGCAAAGCAGTGATGAGCTATGTGATGAGTTCACCACCATTTTGACACTAGTTTGTATTTAGTAGGAGAGCTCACACTAGTGTTATATCTTCTAGTGCTTAGTTTGTAAACAATGGAGCTTATTTCATATGAATGGAGTCAAAGAGCACTTTTCAATACTTACGTACACTAGCCAGGATACATGTGGTTCTTGGAGATGATTCCCAGGTCATAGTAATAGTGGATTGTATCTCGGTAGGGAGTCAACAACCTCCCTTTGAAAGTGGTGAGAAAATGCAATTTCCACAGTCCTAGGGTTGAAGAAGAATTCATTTAGCTATTTTCCAACAGGATAGTGACATGTGTAGGCACCAAGATGGATAGGTACCACATCTCAAAATCCAGACGCTCCCATTTATGAATGAGTCTACCTTGGGATACGATATAGATTCATGTTTCAACCTACCAAAGCCTTAGTTTTATGGGGACTGGGCACGTTGATTTGGGCAAGTTATCTCACAAAAGGATGGCCCACTTATATCATGGATCATTTAGGTAGCTGAGGGAAATATGTATAGGTTTACTAGATTTAAGTATTGAGCATCATGATATGCAGGGTGTGATTAGAAAACACACCAAGACTCCTTCTTGAGCAAAGTGAAAGTTGTGGAAACAAATATCCTGGTTTGATTCACTCGTATGTATGCGGTCCTATTTTATGTTTCCTTGAGTGGATTTTATTATTTTCACTTTTAGATGATTACTCTCTTAAAATACCTAGATTTTATTGATATGACCAAGGACTGTGACTTCAAGATGTTCATGTTTAAGGCTCTTTGGAGAACCAAACAGGGAATAAATCAAGGTCTTTAAAGATAAAAGTTAAAGAAGTAAGTATACTCTAATGAGACAAAGGAATTCTAGAGAGAAGGCATCATGAGATAATTCACAAGATTAAATAACCCCCACAAAATAATGCGGTGGCAAAGAGGAATAATATGGCCATAGTAGGGGCAATGAAAGCCATGTTACATCAAAGGATACATTTCTTTATATGGGTTAAGTGGCTTATAATAATAAATTTTATTTGTAGAACATGAGGCAACATAGAGTGTTAGGGAATAAAACCCTGTGAGACGATTTTTCTAGAAGTGATCCTGGTGGGATATTGGTGTGGCCACCGTTTGGTCTCCACTTTCTGGACTCCCGCATTTTTCTCTTTTCAGTTTTTTAGTTTCTTTAATTGTAGCACACCATTATTTTTGAGTATTTTTTTCTGTGTCTTGAACTTCAAGAGCCATTTTTGGAGACCTAAACGTACGTTTTTTGGGGAAAATCAGCTTCCAAGAATATATGGAGTTGAAGAGACAATATTTTACCGTAGACATTTCGTATAGATTCACACAAGGATTATGCGCTAAATTAAGATCGTATTAAAAGTTACGACCATGGGAGATTGATTTACCACCCCACCCCAACGAGGCCCATAGTTTGGCATTTCACATCCGCTTAGGTTATTTTTTTTGGATAGTTTAGGTTTCCTATTGGTTCTCAACAACAAACAGGCTCGATCCTCAATGTAACATAGTTTTAGGGCCTATAGCTACCACATATTCCCCGAGATAAGCCACTAACGCCCTAGCTATTTTTATTTCCATTTTGTCCGTGCTATTTTTAGTTATGTGATATTAATGGAAATGAAGTCTTACTTGTGTTACACTTCGTTTATGTGTATTTATGATGTATTTATTCTGTTACAAGTCCGGGATCAAGTGAGACTCGAGATCAAACAAGACTTTTAGACTTTTACTTATCGTTGCCCCGTACGTCATAAATTCAGAACTCACAACAAATAAGGGAATATTTATGTAATAAAATAGACTTGCTTAGTCACACATATATATTATTTCCAAAAATGAATGTTTTCCTTGTGCATGATGTGATTTTTTTTTAGAGGTCATGAGATGACTGCGAGAGAACCCAAGCCTGCCAGGGGAGAACACCACATGTTTGTCTGCAAGAGGGCGAGAGACACTCTTCACTCCCCCTCCGGGGAGATAATTACATGTGTTTTGATCACAAAAGGCCAAAATTCCAGATTACATGTTCACTAATGGTGACGCGGTGAATCTCCGACAGAGTCAGAGGGGATTTTTCCTACACAATTAAGAGGGTTACTTAAAGAAAGAGAAACAGATAGCTTTATGATACCTTTAGAAGCATAGATTGATCGGGGAAGACCCAAGTGGTCGGGCCTTTAGAATACCACCATAGTGGTTGGCAGGTAATGACTATGTTAGGATACCAGCCATCTAGCTATGAGGAGGCGAAAATTAGCAACTGGATGGATTCCATGGTAAAGAGAATGCCTCCATCATGAATAATGACCTTGTAGATAAGCCCTGACTTGAGTGGGAAAGGTGATTTTTGGTCATTTAGATAAAACATACATGATAGCATGACATATTTCAAAGCTCAATTCTATATGTACCAGTGTTTTCTGCGGTGAGAAGCAGTTATTAGGAGGCCTTTTCTGCCGTTTCAGGCACATAACAGAATAATTATCTCCATAGAAATGACGGCGGAAGGTCTACCGTATGGATGTAGATCACCTTTCACAATGGAGTCATGGAAGAGAAGCTGTATTGATAAACCATAGGGATTTGAGGTACAGAGATATTATGTATGTAGGTTTAACAAAGTGTGATGAATAGAAGCAGAACTGACATGGTACTGCAGGATTGAATCATACTTGTAGCACAGGTTTCACAAAAAATAATGCATATATGTTCATATTATATCAGAATATATGAGATTTAATGCCCTTATATTATATGTTGATAATTTTTATTACAAGAGAGGAGAGACTTGTAGACACTGCAAGAGAGATTCAGATTCACAAAGCTGAGATACCGACATAGGATTGATTATTATTTTTTTAAGGTCAGAGGGCGCCATAGGAGGTTGATGGTCATATTTTTATCGTCATTTTAGGTATGAATGGGATATACCGAGGATATTTTATGAGGATTGTGAAAGCTATGCACCACACTACTGCCACTAATTTTCTGCTAGCAGAACATTTCTCAGTTGTAGACCCAAATATATCGTTAATTGAATGTACACCGATTTATCTAGTCAATGTTAGACAAAGACATTTATTTTCACAATCACTGTGTTGATTCAAACACAGAAGGGCAACATAAATGTTAGCTAAGCACATTAGGTTGGTACATAGGCACAATTGATTATGGACCGGACTATGTGTAAGTATGAGCTAAAGGACAAACAGAAGTATCTTATTACATGGTGTATGTTCCAAGACAGATGAGTGCACCATGTTGTTTCTGGGCTTTTCTACTGGGATCACATTGTGCCATGGTTCAACAGGAAATAAATATAATGGCACCAACCCCATGGATAAGGTGTGTACCCTTCTTCAACTATTTTGGCACAATGGTGGGATTTTATTTGACAAGATGTTACATGGCTTTACAATAGTATACAGGACTAACCACAATTTATGATATGTTATCTGTATTAAACTCATGGATTAGTATTTCACAATGGTTCAAAGTTATTGATAATAAACACCACTTATCGGTGATTTTTTTCGTAGAGGGCAAGTGGTTAGCAGTTAATCAATACTATAAACCATTCTCACTAACTCATTTCCGAAAGTATATATATTTTATGGATAAGATAGGAGGGTGAGAAACACCTTCCTAGGTAAGAGGAGTGTGAAAAAGGTAACAAGGAGGTGTTTAAAGTTTAAGCTTGGGAAAACAAGTAAAGCCACCTTTTTTAGTGTGACTTTATGAGATCACAAAGTCATGTTACTTAGTCACTTTTATGAGCATCTGTGGCTACATTATAATTTATACTTTAAAGTGAATTTATGTTTTTTAACGCACTTTATGACAAAATTGGTGACCAAACACACCGACAAAGGACTGAGGGCTCATTAATGAAGGAGTAGACATGAGGATAAGAGTAAATGGGAGATTAGATCATCCAGATTGAAGAAGTTGGAGATCTAATCACTTGACATTAGGCCAGCCTTCTCATCCCAGGATATAATACAAAAGTATGAGGAAGGAAAATAGAGATTCATTCTATAAGTGTAGATTTGAATAAGAGAATAGTATAGCTTAAGAGGAGGCCTAGATATATTGAGGAAAAGACTATTTGCAAAAGAAGAAGAACACCAAGTAGTATTTGAATCGCAAGGCTAAGACAACAAGCAAGAGAATAAACGCTAAGTTTTGACATGCTCGAAATTAGTGATAAAGGCAATAATAAGCAGAATTTTGAGAGAGAAATTCCTAAATTGCCAACAAAAAGAACAAAGGATAAATCTTTTAATTACAAGTAAAAATTGTAGGCTAGAAAACGTCTACCAAGGCACAAAAATGGCGGCATATTGGTAGTAGTGACATTTTGAGGATGTATGCTGGGATGTATAATAAAATCACCGCAATGTGTTCAATAGTGAATTTCTCATCAACACTTGATTTTATAGACGTTGGAATTCCAACTAAGATACATCATGTGTTGTATTTAATGTTATAAATTTTTGAGATGAAAGAAAATATCTTTCAATCGAAGCCATTTTCCTCCGAATTTTTTTATGAGCTTGATTAAAAAAGCTAGGTACCAAAATGTTCATGTTCAGAATTTACTAGATGAAAGAGTAATGGTATTTGCTAGCTTTAATTACACCTGTCCACAGACTACTATACAAATTTTTGATGCCACTAAACAAGCTAATAATTACACTCATCCCTTATATATATATATATATATATATATATATATATATATATATATATATATATATATATATATATATATATATATATATATTATAATAAAATTAATCGAATGTTATATAATTAATAAATCTTATGTTATATTATATATTATCATAAATAATTAAACACATAAGTCATATACATATGTCATATAATGCTATGCTAACAATTAAAAAAAGCTCATTACAGAAAATGTTTCATTTATGGACCATTCATTACTGACCAGAGGCCCAATTTTAATTTAAAATTAAACAATAAAACTACCTCTAACTCAACCTTTTAAAAATATGTGCCACATTATGTTTAAACTAAATATAGGAAAAATAATGTAAAAATGTATGACTACACCCTACAACTATAAATAGTACCCATGCTAATTGGAATATTTCATTTGAATATTAGGTAGATAACAAGTTCAACAACTGGCATTGACTTCATGAATTTTTATGACAGCCCCTGTACATACTCAGGGCTGAGTACAGAGTTGAAGAAACAATATAATTTCCACCTCACCTAAGACTCCGAAGAAAGGAAAACAGTGGTATTTTCACATAAATTAACAGTGCTCCAGAAAGTAGGGACTTCCATCCCCTGTCCAAAAATAGTCATAGTGGAAGTACGACATGACACAAAACTTCTCCTCAGCTCCTAAAATGGAAAGACATGCTGGCACAGGAGACATGGGAAGACCTCGAGAAAAAAAAATAATTCCCATTCTCTTCCCATATGTCATATATGAATATGATGAAATCACTAAACCAATAGAAGAATAGAGGTTAACAAGGATTCCAATATACAGAAAACAAAATGTGAGTGAATCTAGATGTTGTTTTACATGTTGGTTTCTAAGCAGGTGTCATGGTTCAACCAGCAATAAGAAATGGGTATCAATCTCCATGGGATAAATAAGTACCTCACAATCATTCAAGCTAGTTTTATATGCATTTACTTTCAAAGATGTCGATGAATATTTAGAAATATTGAGGAATTCATAATTTAACGTGATAATCATTATTGTATAATTTTAAATAATATTTCATGAGAAGGTCAAACATGAGATTGATCAAAGACCACTTTATCGGGGGATTTGTTCGCAGAGGTCCATTGAAGTGAGAAGAACACACTAACAATAAACAAAGGTAAGAAACATTCTTAATTAACTCTTCTCCATAAAACATACTGGGATAAGATAGAGTAAAGAACAACTTCTTTGAAGAGGAGAGTTAGAAAAGGCACCACAGAGGTGTTTCTATAAGTCAGCTTCAGAAACAAGTAAACCTACCTTAGTGACGCTATGACATCATTAAACAGCATCACTATTACCATAAATTTAAAAGTAATAGCTTAATTTATAAAGGCATACTGCATGGTAAGTGATTTATGACAAAATTAATAAAAAAGGGGAAATGTTGCTATTAAAGTGACTAAGGTTTCATTATATGGGGATGTAGATGTGGAGAAAATGTGATAATAGACTTCATCCTCAATAAGAGAAGCCGATATCTAATCTAAATAATTTCATTACATTAGGTTAGAAGGCCTTATCATTCCACAGAATTAAAAGGGGGAAAAGGAAAGAGGAGATTCATTCTTCAAGGCGGTAGATTGAAGAAGAGAAGAGGAGAAGAGAGAATCTAAGAGAGGAGGATGAGAGTGTTGTTTCTAAAAGAACAACTTGCAGCAAGAAGAATATGAAAGCTAGAATTTCCACACAATAAGACAATGTACGCCAAAACCCTAGTTAATAGTAGGAGTTCTAGTATGTTTCTTGCTGCATCATGGTATAACATACTGAATTTATCCATAGATGTGGAAGAGTACCATCTTTAGAATTTTAATTGCACCATATTCAAATCATTATACAAATTTTGATTTCACCAATAAAATATTAATAACCTATGCCTATCCCTTTACATATTATAATAAAATTTTCTTTCACTACTAATTAATATTTACATACATACTAATAAATTCATATATTAGGGCACATCAATAATTAAATTAATATTTTATAATGCTATAATTAATAAAAAAATTATCGTTAAAATGCAATTATTATACTTATCTCACTGAATTCAATTTTAATGAAGAAACAAAAACATCATAGTAGCAAAATAAGGATTAAGCTATACAATCTATAACAGTACTTTCATGTGAATTGGAATATCAGAAAGGTGGCTAAATTAACGTCTTACTAATCCAAGTATTAACTTCATGAACTTTATGACTACCTATTGACATGCAAATAAAGAAAGAAACAATGGAGAATTTCCTCCTCACCATAAGATGTAAAGAAGAAAATAGGTATTTTTATTGGTTTTCCTATTTTGTGTTTGCCACCATGTGCCGTTTAACTTGGTGATTTTCTTTTTTGCTTATTTATTTTTTTGAATTTGTTTCTTATTTAAATGACGATGTAAGTTTGGTTTGTGGCTTTTGATTATGTATTGCTTCTCTCCAACTAATTTGGCACAAGATCAATCAATTTCGCTAGCGCAGAGATTTTAGGGCTAAAGTGCCGGGTGTATGAATCTACTAACAAACCTAGGAAGAGAAGAAGGTGACAAATGAAGATTAGAAGGAGCAAAGAGTATGATGATTTTAGGTTTCCAAGCCACTTCATCTACAAAAATAGCAAGTTCTTTGATTGCTTAGGAGGGCCCATATTAGGAGAAATTGGCATGGTTCATATCGTTTCTGTGTGAATTCTTAGATGAGAAAGGCCGTACCGCTTGGCCTCGATTGGTTATCAACCCGAAAGGAACAGCATAATCTATGGAGACATGGTGTTTCTCGAAGATTTTGTGTTCGTTTTTCTCGCATGAAAACAACTCGAATGTAATACAAGGATAAGTTAACAAAAAGGGTCTTCCTTGGGAATGCTTTGACATTAGTACACAAGGTCGTAAATTTCTTGGAAAGGTCTTCGTGACCTTAAGAATGATTTTTTTGAGGCAATTGAGGAAGCCAAATCGATGTATTTTTTTTTTCTAGATACAAGGTTACAAGATCAAGAAGGAGAAAAACACAGCAAGAAATTAAGAATAAATAGCCTCTATTTCAAAAAATTTTCCATCCCACAGGTGAAGCATCTTACGTAATTCATCCGAGAAGGGCTTCGTTATTACAAATCAGGCGAGCTCATTCATTACCAGGAATTTTCATGAAGCGTAAGGAGCCCCACGTCCAAAAGAGGTTGATCTTAATGTCAAAATGCAAGATTGGGGTTCATTATACCCCAGATATGGCAAGCAAGTGAGAAACTACTATGGTCTTATTGAGTTATTCTTGTCCCTGTTTTCTTCCTTGCACGTCAAGCAACTAGGCCCCCGAAAATCTCTAAAGGAGAGAAACAATATTCCATCCACTATCACAGAGAGCACGTTTACGAGCTAGAAGCCACAAACAAATTATGTGACAAGGAATTTTTCTTCAAAAGGAATGTTGTCTAGAGGCACGTACGTAATTTAGGGGAGGTCATGGGAGAATGATCATATAGAGAAGTAAAAGCCCCTTAAAGTGAGTACACAACAAGTTTCGGTGTTCATATGACCGTGAGCATTTCACCAACTTGCAGATATAGATTCTGTGTTCACGATCACATGACACTTATTCTTAGAGCACACATTCACGATAGGACATAGGGGAATCCCCATTAGGAGCTCTAGGAGGATTCTCCCACACTATCAGAGGCCACACATGAGGCTTCAACATTTTTATACACCATTGAAGCATAGGGATCCATGGGGAAGACCCAAGTGGTTAGTTTGGGAGAGCAAACCACCATACAGTTGGGTGGCTATCCATTGCTGTGAAGACCAAGCCATCTAGCCATGAGTGAGGTTGAAACAGCAAATCTAGAGCGTACTAAATGGTAGGAGAAGAAGCCAAGACTCTGAGGGGAAGTTACCGGTGACTTCTAGTGATTTGTTGATCAAAACATGCCATGGATGGCAGGCCCCATGTTCAAGACCAATCTTTTAAGCGTACTCCTTTTCAGCAGGAGGGATTTTATTATTAGGAGGCCTTTTTCACTAGTGGCTCTACACAACTAATTAGAACAATTATCTCCATAGCAATAGAGATGAGTTGGAAGATTCACCAAAGGTGGATGTGAAGACCACCTTTCACAATGGAGTCATGCAAGAGAAGGATTATATTGAGAATTTGGTAGGGACTTGAGGTGCATGGGAGAGAGTCTCATGTATGTAGGCTAAAAAGTGTGATACAGAATCGAAGTAGGCACCGAGAGCATGGTACTTATAGATTGACACATACTAGGCACATGGGCACGCCTATGAAAAGTGATGCATATGAAGGAACCTATATTACATTGTGGTTGGTGAAGATCTCGGTCATTTTATACGACAAGGATAATTTTTTTATTACAAGAGAGGATACTGTAGAACCCAAGAACATCTTTAATCAAAGTTTGAGATTATTGATATAGGATTGATTCATTATGTTTCGTTAGGGTTGGAGGTTTGGAAGGAGGATGGTCAAATTTATCGTGTAGGTAAGGTGGACATATTGAGGAGATTTCCACATGGATAATCGTATACTCATGTCAACACCACGATTTTTCCCACCTTCTGGAAGTTGCATGCTTCCGATTTCGAGTTGGTAGACCCAACTTTATATCGTCAATTGATTGGCCATCAGGTACCACGTCAATGTTAGAACATATATACCTTTCACAATCAAATGTGTTAAATTGATTAATGATGGAGACAAAGAGGGCATTGGTGTCGGAAATATTTATTATGGTAAGTTCAGGGAACAATGGATTATGGACTAGACTATGTGGGGTGATGAGTCAACTTGATAGGTTGTAGAGACTCAAATTTGCATGCAAAGGTAATGACAGATGTATATCTAGATGTTGTTTCATGTTTGGTCTTGGAGACTGTCATGGTTCTCTACAAGAAATAAAGATCAATGGCATCGAATTCCATGGTGTTGAGCACTTGAAACTATTCGAGCTAGTTTCGAGATGCTTCTCACAAGATGTTGTATGGCTTATTTCCAGAAATAGGACCAACTAAAATTTATATTCTAAGGAGCACGTTCGTAGTGTTGCATTAAACTCATGGAATATTATTGGTACAACGAGTCAAAGCATATTGGAGATCGGATACCACTATTAGGGATTTTGTTCAAGAGGCTGCTAGGTTAGAGTGCATACCCACTAATAAACAAAGGTAGACACCACTAACTCTTTCCAAAAAGGGCATATATACTTAGTAAGATAGAAGTGGTGAGAAATAACTTCCCTTTAAGAGGGAGGTAGAAAAACAAAGACAAAAGGAGGTGTTTTCTATGTTTTTTTCCTAAGCTCACTTAAACAAGGAAACCCACCTTTAGTGTGATCATGATATCATTAACCATGTTACTTTTAGCTTCATGATACACTTAAAAGTATATTAATTTCACTTATAATATTAAAGTATCTCTATGTTTTTAAAAGTGATTTCTATGATAATAAAATCAGGCATGTAAAACAAGTTATTAAGAGAAAAGACCAGAGGGGCCTATTGATGAAGGGTAGACGTGAGAGGGAGAAAATGGGGGAGATTAGGATCTCCATCCTTGATGAAGAGAAGTTGACATTTGGTCTCACACTTGATATTAGGCTAGGCCTTCTCATCATTATGGAGGCAAAAGGTAAAAAGTGAAAAGAGGAGATTCATTTCTTTCAAGTGTAGATTTGACTAAGAGAAGAGGAGAAGAGGAGAAGCTAGAGGAGGATGAGATAAATATTTTCCAAAAATAGAAACAATTTTCAATTTGCAAATGGGGCACATGCCCAAGTAGTGCTGAATTCCAAGGCTAAGACAACAGCACAAAACCCTAGGAAGTTACAGAGACTTTAGCATGTTTTTGAAGGCACTCCCATGGTAGACTGTAGGGACATTAAATTGTATGTCCTATATGTTTGAAAATTGAGGAGAATGCAAAGGTTCTTTCTGCAGAATTTGAGATAACTCCTCAGTCCTTGGCCAAACACAAAATATCAAAGGATAAATTTTCTTGTTCAAGGCACAAAATCTAGGGTAGAGAAGTCATCGAGTCACAAAAAAATGAGTATATATATTTCTTATTAGAGACATGATTTTCGAGGATGAATCATTAACTATGGCAGTAACAAAATTCAAGATAAAAGAAAGTTCAATCTATACACGAATTTCTAAACAATTTGATTTTCTAGGAGCATGTTGATGAATTTCAAGGAGGGAATAAGTACTCATGTAAGTTGAATTCCATCGTTTTAAAATTTCTTTGCGATAAAAGAAAATAAAATACTTTAACCAGTTTTCTTCCGAAATTTTTCTAGGGTTTGATTCACAAATGTAGTGTTAAAAATATTATGCTTGGTGGAATTAAATTGAAAAAGTAATTGTAGCTTCTAGAATTTAACTATAACCATATTCAGACCATTATACAAATTTGTGACAATTAAACAAACTATTAATAATTTATGTACACATCCTTTAAATATATATATATATATATACATTTCTCTACTATTTAATTCATCTTTTATATACATACTTAATAATTCTATGTTATATTATGTTATGATAAATAATTAAATTAATATGTCATATAATGTTACAATAACTAATACAAAAAATTCTCATGGAAAATGTTTCATTTATAATTTATCCATTGAATTATCCCAATTTTAATTTAAATTAACCAAAAAATACTTCGTAAAATGTATGACTACGCCACAAATATAAAGTTATACTTTTGATGTTAATTGAATATTTGGTGTTAAATTAACGAAGTAATCCAAGTATTGAATTCATGAATTTTTGTGATGGTTCCGATTGACATGGAAAATTTGAGTTGAAGAAAATGGAGAACTCTCCTTGTTATGGGAAGACACGAAGAAGTAAATAGGGTATGGTCGTATGGGTTTTCTTCCCATTTTTTGTTTGTCACCACGTGTATTTAATTCTAGGCTCTTTGTTTATTTTTAATTCGTTTCCTCCTATTTAAACTGCCGATGGGGCTTGTAGCACTTTATTTGCATTATTTCCTCTCCAACAAGCCCTACATCGCATCAAACAATGCTCGCTTAGTGCAGATATTTTAGCCAATATATTCAAATTAGGGTTTTTAATAATGTGTACCCACACTATTGTTTGAGGCAAAGTTCGTGTTAAGGATTCACTGGTTTTGTCGATGAAAGTGGAGAATTTCAGGAAGAGAATTAGAGATGTAAGATGCAGAATCATTGGGGGTATGGATTTTTGTGAAACTGCCCGGCAAAGGTTGCGTAATTATCTATACTAACGAACCTGGTGGAAGAAATGAAGGGACAAGAGGGCAAGACGAAGGAGTTAAAGCGTATGATGATTTTAGGTTTCCAAGCCATCGTATCTCACAGAATAAGTGGCGGCTTTTGATTTTTCGTATGGGCCCGTTGTTGGGACCCGCTGGTGGTTAATACGCGGGTGAAGTCTAAGAGGAGCAGGCCACCCGTGGGCTCCACTCATGGGTTATCGACCCGGTGAAAGATGCCCTTAATCAGACAGAGACCTTGCCCTCGCGAAGATTCTGCTTTAGCTTTTCTCCATGAAAAATAACTCCGATTGCGCATACATAAGGGTTAAAGAAAAAGGGTCTTCCAAGCTTGGAAATACTTCGTGATACGTACACAAGGGCACAATATTCTGGAAAGGTCTTCTAAGGACCTTAAGAATGATTTTTTTCGAGGCAATTAAGGAAGCCAAATTGCAAGGCATCGTTTTTCTTCGGATACAAGGTTATGCAAGATCAAGAAGGAGAAACAAATATGCAACATCTATAACGAGAAGCTTCTTGCTTCATAATTGTTGCTATTTGTTATGGTGAAGTAGTTGTGCATCCATCTGAGAAGGCTTGTTAACTGCTGACGTTGTTGCAAGTTGTACGAGTTCAATCAAGACAGCATTTTCATGAATGTATGGATCACGTCCAAAAGTTGAAGGTAAAAATGCAACATTTGGGTTTATTATACCTCAGATATGGTAAACAGCAGCAAATTCAGGGGTTGCTATTGAGTGAATTAATTTTATTAAAAATAATTTAAGCAACTAGACCTAACAATTTCTTTAAAGGAGAAAACAACATTTTCACTATCAAGTGCAAGAAAGCAAGACATTATTTTTTTTTGAATGAAGAGTGAAAATTAGTGTGATCAAGGAATGTTGTTTCCAAATTAATTTTGTTCCGAGGCATGATGTGATGTTTCAGAGGTCACGGAGGATGATCATGATAAGTGGCCCCAAGCAGGGGAGCACACCGTGCTTCGTGTCCATAAGGTGGAGAGTATCACCGGGAAGCTCGAGAAATAAGTTCATGTTCACGATCACAGGACACCGATTTCATAGCAGAGACAAATTGGCGTAGACACAGGGGCATCCCTATTAGAGCTCTAGAGGAGAGGATTTTCCCACACTAGTTCAAAAGGCTACCAAGAAGAGGAAGCCAGCTATGGCTTTATGATACCTCAAGGAAGCATAGGAATCTGGGAATACTCAAGTGGTCACTGGGAGAGAAGACCACCATTAAAGCTGGATGGTTGGTCCGACTCGTGTTGATGGAATATTAAGTCATATAGCTATTTATGGAGTGTTGAAAATCAATATATTTGAGGGATTCTCATGGGGAGATAGTTTCAAGACTTAAGGGTAAGTTAGTGGTATCTCTTTTCAGGTGGCTTTAATTGATCAAACATGCTGCCTGACAGCAGTGAGAAATTAACTTGTTACGTGAGACTTTTCATGGGTAGAGGATTTTATTATTGTAGCCTTTTCACCGCTTTCTGTATACACCTCAATTAGAAAATGATTCCATATAACAGAGATAGGTTGGAAGATTCACTAGGATGGATGCTAAGACCACCTTTCAATGGATTCATGTCGATGGATTATGTTAAGAACCCACAAAGGGGATTTGAGGTGCATGGGAGAGAGTCTCTAGTAAGGGGATTAAAAAAATATTGATCTAAGTAGGCACCAAGAGCATGGTACTTCGAGGATTGACTCATACTTGTAGCACATGGGTTCCATGAAAAGTGATGGTTATATGAACCTATATGGTATCGTGGTTGGTGAGGATCCACACCATACACAAGGCAAGTTGATACAACTTTTTTATTATAGGAGAGAGACCAGAGCACTGAAGAAATATCTGATTCAAAGTTTGAGATGACTGATCTAGGATTGATTTATTATTTTTTGGGGTTGGAGGTTTGGAAGGAGTGATGGTCATATTTACTGGGTCGTAAGGTGTGTATGAAAGGGACATATTATGAGAGATTTCACATGGAGGACTATAGGCTCTAAGGCAACACTAATGATTAAAAAAATTTCCAAGGAGTTGCATGATTCTAATTTCGAGTTTGTTAACTACAAATTTATATCGTCAAATCATTGGGTCACCCATGTATCTATTCAATGTTAGACTAGGTATCATTTTCATAATCAACACACTAATTCAATTTATGTTGGAGCCAAAGAGGGTGTATTGGGTGGTTGTGGAACATTTATTATGGTATATATAGAAAAAATGGATTATGGACTAGACTATGTGGGGGAGATGGAGCTGCTGACAGTTACAAACTCGATTGGGTACGTGTGTGCAGTAATGACAGTGATTAGAGCATCTAGATGTTGTTTCCATGTTGGGTTCGACATTTCAGGCCATGGTTTGCCAGAAATAAAGATCAATGGTAATCGAATTGCATGGAGGCTGGCATCTTGCAACCATTAAAGCCAGTTTTGGTGCTGCCATTGACAAGATAAAGGTTTAGTTGCAGGGTGACCTGCTAAAATTCCATCGTGATAATTAGTGTTGTATTAAACTCAAGGACTATTAGTTTTATGACTAGTCCTGTTGTGTTCTTGATTTACCGTATTGGTAGACAAAATGGATAGGTGACCAAATCAATCTTTTCGAGCTCGGGACCTAACCTTCCCGGGACTTGGAAGAGAGCTTCCTTCATTTGTTTGCAAAGGATATGAACTTGTTTGCTTTAGAGTAGGTTGATTTTAGCTGGTTATTAAGGCTTGTTTGATTATTTTGTTGAGTATGAGACTGGCTAAAAATAGATAGAATGAGGCAAATATTTAAGTCATTCAAGAATGGAGTCTAACAAAGTCATGAAAATTTCATCAATGATTAGGGAGCATCATAGAGAAAATCATAGTCTTGGTCAATGGATCTTCAAGGTTTTTAGGGTAAAGGAGATGGACACCACTCAGAGAATAAAAGTAGGACAAAGGGAAATTAAGAATCCTTTTACTGTGAACAATTTTAACAAAGGGATCTCTCTAAATATCATAATTATAAAGAGGAACGCGTAGAGACAAGGTAAAACCATAAATTCTTTGATTCAACTAAAGAAAATAATTATTTAAGAAATACATTTCGATGAAATATAGAAGTAGAAACTGAATGAACTTCTATGATTTCACTTTCATGATGTAAAAACATCTGAAGACACATATAACTTGAAACAAAAGAGGAGGGAATGCCTAAACATCTTTGATTATAATGGTACACTAAAATTAATATTTAAGCAAGTTCAAGGCAGATTAAACAAAACCTTTCGTAGACTTTAACTAAATGGTACTTTAGAGAGAGACTTCAAAGAATATTTTTTAGGGTGACATCAAATAAGGTAATAGCTACAAATCATTCTTGATACCAAATTATACAAAACTGTTCATGAAATAAACAAGCTTAGGGGGTCTAGAGAGCAATTAAGAATTCTCTAAAATGTCCTATAAGAAAACATTAAGGCAAAAGAAAGAAAACAGTAACTAAGGTGCCTTTAAACATTTCTAGTCTAAATTTTACTCTCATTGCAACATAATGAAGCTATGGAAAGATAAACAAACAGAAATAACAACAATATTAGAAGTATCACCAACAATTAGGTTTCAGTGGATCCTAATCTTAGCCTCCTCCATCAACAAATGTAACCGTGTTCACAAGTTCCAAGACATACCATTAACTTTTTCAACTTCCAAGAGACTATGTATTACTTCAAAGAGTCATCAAATGCCAACAAGATAGTGAGTTCGATGGTTTACTTATCCAGAAATGAGGAGGTGAAGCTAAGATAGGGTCGAGTGTCATTTATTACAGAATAATGAATTCTTTATCTGAAGACCATGCAAAGCTCAAGTTGAAGAACATTCCAAATATTTCTTCGAATAATAATAACTTCTATCTAACTCCTAAGGGAATATAGTAGTACCACTTTAAGGCCTATTCATAACTTTAACAATAAATTCATCACAGAGCAGAAATGTTCATAACTGTTCAATAACTCAGTGATGTTGTATTGAAGGAAACAAAGCACTAGTGGCAACATTCCTTGAAGAGTAACCGCTATATAAAGCGTAACAGTTTGAAAAATTTTTCCGGGATAATCACTTATCTATCTTTAACTTATGGGCTTTAATTGAAACCATGTGCTTAAGCCCGATTTTTTTTTTTTTTTTATCACATTTTTCTTTAACTGTCAGATCTTTTTTTTGTTTATTTAATCCTTTTCTTTATCCATCTAATTTTTTCTCTTTATCCTTTAACCTTTATTTATCCTCTGTTTTCTTTTCACTTCCCAATATTCTACCTTGATCACACCCTAATTTTGGTTTTTTGATTTAAAGATTAGCTCTTTAATCTTTTAAACTCTTTCTTCACCTGCTTCTTGATTGTGTTGATCCTTTTTTATGCAGTGGGAAAGCTCTTCTTCATGTACAGAGGGTTTTTGATCCATCGATGATCATGTTTCTTCATCGATACAAATGAATGGTAAGTCCTCCTGCCATCATTGTCCCGATTTAAGTCGTAGATCATCATCCGCAGGCTCATTTGATTTAATTTGGTCCCGTAAAATGTGCGGCTTCATATATTTCTTCCATTGCAGTCCACATAAAAACACAAATGTTAGTTAAAAAGCCTCACAGGGAGGATTTTGCTACGTTGTGGTTTTGGACCGTGAGGGTGTTTGCAAGAGAGGACAGACACAAGAGGCAAGGTTCCATGTATTTTTAATCACAGGACCAAATGATATGGAAAGGTTTCAAAATGGCGTGGAAGGTATGCGTTTAAAACCGATCGCTTATCACATGAGAATGAAGTGTGAAGTGGCTTTAGGTGACAAAGCAATATGCCTCAGCATGCCACATTTATGGTGGAAAAACCACCTATTTCACGGTCATGAAACGCCAACCCCATCACAACTTTATATGAGATATGGGAATACATTTGTTGGATCTTGGGATGAGAACTGTTGTTTATGTACACATAGGAGGCGATGAAAATTTGATCAAAGCAGGTAAGGGAGGACAAAGAGATGCAAGCATGGCAAGTTTAAATGAGTGATGGGACCCAAGGCTTTTAATAATTCTAATGAAATATGTGTTAATTCATAATGTTTTGGGAGAGGTGCAGTATAGTGGGAAGCGGGCCTCATTGCGATAATAATTTCAAAGGTTTAAGAGCCTTTTATAAGGTATATGGGGAAGCTTATGAGATGAAAGCGCGCAGGCTTTATTTCAGATGTACCAAGGGCTTAGGGACAAGTGAGGTCGAGGTCTGGTGAAGGGGCGGGGTTTATAAGAAAAGGGGCTAAGGCCTTATTTTTAGACAAGAAGTGATTTTAGCATAAAACAAAGTTTATATAAAAATGAAAAACCCGAAAGGCCTAAGTTTGATTTTAAACAATGCAAAAGTGACTTCTTACATTGTTTAATACATGTAAAGGGGAAATGATGAATGAGGCTTCCCTAGAAGGTTTTTAGGAAAGGAAGAAATGTGTTTTTTCAAAAAGAACAGAAGTAGAACAGAGTGTGGTGGCAGTAATGAAAATGAGTAAGTTAATAGGCTCAGAAATGAAGTCCTTTGGAGGAAGCCAAGGTGAAACTTAGAAGAAAAAAGGGATATTCTGATCGAAACATTTTGACTTAGGATAATGAAGGCAGCTAGATTTCAAAACTCACAATATTTCTCAATTTTTTTTTAGAAATTCAGGACCATTACTTAGTCATCTTTTTGATATCAAAGAAAATTACCCAAGGATCAACAATGGCTCCACTGGGAGGGCAGTGTGTGCTCTTTGAGGTGTCCGTAATCCCTCAAAGCCTGCAAAAATCGTAGTTTTGAAGACCGTTGCCTTCCCATCGGGGCATATTTCCTTCTTTTCACTTGTCGATATGTCTTTGAAGTGATGATCTTTAATAATCTACAAATATACAGTATTCTTTTCAACAAAATTTCTACCTACCCAACCTACTTGGCCTAAATTTTTTTCCCTCCTTGAGTGCAATTGAACTGAAAATATCACATTTTTTATTTTGGAAAAACAAATAAACCATTCATTTCTATCGTTATTACTCCAAATACCAGAAAATCGTGAACCTTTATTCTTACCTAGAATATTTGATTGCCACAGTTAAGTTGTTTGGCAATCTTGATTCTTAAATTAAGACAGCATAAATGAAAGCATGTAGTACCACAAGGATTAGCAATCTCGACTTACCATGGTTTGTGACATTGGGAACAAGCTGCATACAAACATTATTTTGTGCACAAAAGTAATTAGAAAGATAAGGGTTGTGATTCATCATTTGTTATGCATCCTCATATTTCTTTGTTATGTTTAGAGCATGTGGAACCGTATTCTTTCACTTCCTTAATTCACTTATAATTTCTCGATAATCCAAGCTTGAATAATTTTGACAATCAGTTTTTCACTAATCTATCAACATAAATTTAAAGTATTTAAATACCATTAGGCTACATGACCTTAGCAAGATATTCTTTTTGGCACCAAAGAGTGTGAATTTAGGGCTTCGTACACTTTCTGGTGAGTATTGTTTTTTGGTGGTGGGTTACACTCTTTTCAAATCACTCTTTCTTCCTTTTTCTCGTTTTTTGAATTTTTTTTGTTTTTTTTATGATCTCTTATTATGAAATGTTACATATAATGAAATAGAAAGCTTTGGAGGAAGGATTCTGACAAAAATAGTGTTTTAAAGCATCCTTCCATTAACATGACCTCCAAAATAACCTTCTTCTCCATTTAGCCCTTTGTAAAAAGAAAGTATTATGACCTCTAATTGAATGAATGATGTAAGGTCCTTTCCATTAAAGTCTCAAATTTTCCATGTTTACCTTTTTTCTCCTCCTCGACCTCATTTTAGAACCGTGTCTCCAACTTGAAAGTTATTGTTTAGTCCTTTGCTAAAGATATTTTCACATGCTTTCATGTACCGCTTTTGTGTTCTTTTTGTAAACCCTTGGCCCTGAATGTTGTAAATGAATGGTCCTAAGCCACCTTTCTGCATGTCATTTTCTTCTATTGCACTTCGGGAGGAGTTTCATGACTGTGAACTCCCATGATGTTAAAGACCATATCCATACCATAACACAATTAATAGAGATATACCCAAGGATATCTTCGTGGTTAATCTATCACCCTACAATGCATGAAAATAGCTTACTATGCCATGATTTTATTCGTTCCGCATTATTTGATAATGTGTTGGTCAAAATTAGAGGGATCAAATTAGCCCATTACCCTCTGGGGTATTAAGTCATGAAATGTCCCAATGTGATATGATATTTATAGCAATAAATCAACCATTCTTTTGATTAAAGGCAATAACATTGTCTATAATGATATTTCTAGGAAAGCAACCAAATCCAGATATGTTGGTCTCAAGGAAATCGATAATGACTCAGGTTGCAAGAGAGGCATTCCTTGTAGGATAGCCTCCTATCCACTTGGTAAAATAGTCGTGGAAGTAAGGATACACTTATGTTGGGCAAACAGCTTGTGTGATTTTCCAATAAATTCTAAGCCCTACTGCTGAAAGGGAGCTCTAACATCGATGGGGATGCAAAGGCAAAGTTAGGATTTTTCTCTTGCCGCAAAAATTGGTGGCCATGGGCAAGCTCTTGACTAGTTTTTGAGTACTGTGAAAAAGGGTGGCCAATAATAACCAGCTCTACAATCCTTGTTTTTGTGGTTTTCTCTGAAGAAGTTGTGTCCTCCACACTCTCTCTCATGCACCATGTGCATGATCTTTCCCGTACTGGCTCCTGCTAAAACATTTGCTAACATGCCAACATCATTCTTCCAACACAGACCTCCATCTAAAATGCAGAATTCTTAAAGCTTTTTGTTTCCAAATATCTAGCCTTTTGTCTTTATAAAGAAGGAGGAGTATTGAGATAAAGAAGTACATATATGATATCATCATACCAAGATGAATTCAAAAATATTTCTTCAATGTATGGAGCAAGGATTCTCCTGCTCTTCTAAAACATCAACCATATTCATATCTAATGCTTGGAAATTTGATCCCATTATGCCTTAAGTGCAGCCTATATTTTAACTCAAATTTTGTAGGTCGTATTTCTAAACCATATTCTAAGATAATAGCAATCCATTTCCCTTTTACCATCGTGTATTGATTTATAATGTCCTCGTACAATTGCATGTGGACAAAAGAATGAAGGAGACCTCAGAAATGTAGACTAGGAAATATTTCACTGCTTATCAAGGCTATGATTTTTTTCTCATGATGTTACATTTGAGGAGAATTAATGGCTTAATGGTAAGTTATTGGTTGTTCTTGCCCTATGTTAATATTTTGTAATAAAAACTACAAGAATAGTGTGCCCGTATGCAAATGAAAAAAACAGAACCTTGGTGAAATAGGACCTGGGAGTAAGAACTGTGTTTGAATGAAATCTTTGTCACTAGTTCAAATGACTGCTTGGATTTGAAGGTCCATTTAACTCCCCGCTCTCTTTTTAGCATGTTTTAGGATATTACTTTAAAATTTCGAATAAAGGGTTGGGGATGAACCTTTCAAAAATTTGATCTTCCCAATGACAAAGACTTCCAACCCTTGAGCTTCTCGTGATGTTGATTTTCAATATGACTTCAATCCTTTTTAATTTAATTGATTTCTTCTTTAGAGATTATGTGGCCTAGGAGTTTTCCTTCTTGGAGACCACAGTAGAGTGTTTTGTTGGGATTCAAAGATAAGCTATATTTCCTACATTTCAAAATGTTTCTCAACGGATTAAGGTTTCTACAAGACGGCTTTTGAGTAAACAATGATGTCACTGGGTAAATGATTACAGAAATAGCCTATGTCTTCCGAAAAGATATGTCCATGGCCCTTTGGAATGTGGCCTCACATCTACATCGGTGTAAACCAAATGGCATTTTAACATACACATGAATGTACCCCAAGGTGTCGAAAGGGCAAGCTTAGTCAGCTGACTATTTGGGGAGTATCAGCACTTGGTTTTAGCCTCGAAAAAATATCCAAGAGTGATATTCTTCAGATCCACCCACCAGTACATGTGATCCATCTTAGTGATGTTTATCTTTCAGGAGGCTTTGTTCAAATTTCTAAAGTCAATGCAAAGCCTAATCTCCTTAGTATTCTTCTCCTAATAGATACAAGGTTGGAAACCCACTCAGTATCTAATGGGAAACATGATCCTTAAATCACATACATATTTTTTATTCCTTTCTCAACTAAAGGTAAAAAACAGAAGGGTCCTTCTTAGTTTTTGTTTAAAAGGGTTTCTGATTTTCTTTAAGAGAATTTGTGCTGAATAATGTCATATCATATGATTTCGATATTTTAGCACTCTCAAAGCAACACACATCTCCAGTCCTCTTGAAAAGTTCAATATATTCCTATTTTATATGAGTAGAAAAGTATTAGATAACTTGATAATTTTGGGTTCATTCATGTTTTCATGTTATGTTCTTCTTACATTAGTTTTGTAGGCTCCATTTGGTTTTTTAGCCACATCATTGAAGCCAAAAAGCTCCTTCAATGGTGTATGTCTTCTGTGATTAGTTCATTTTGCATTGTAAAATATCAAGGTCCTTTGGTCTAGACTGTCAGCTAATTATCTTTTAAAAAGATGCAGTAAAATTGGTTTATGTCACAGAGATAGCAAAAATATGTTATGTGGACTTGTTTTTCATCAAAAAAATCTTCTTCATGGCTTGAGCTAGGTGTTGATACAAGTAAAAATCATTTTTAGATTGGGTGAAGAAATCATCAATAATGTGTTTATCACCCTCAAACACTGGCCATTGGCCATTGTCGTAAACGTAGGCTTCTGCTATTGATAGTAAATAGCTCATTTATATGGGAAATTTGGCAATTGTTGGTAGGAAAGTAGAAAGCTCATTTACAAGGTTATTTTATTAGATGAAAGTGAGTTCATATTTCTCAAAGTGTTTTCGCATCCCGCAACATTCCCATATTTCTTAATCTTGGGTTTTTAGCCTAATACTCCCCTTTATTTGCCTAATGATCGTTTCTCCCCGAATCTCCTTGGACTAATATTTTCTGCTCCTATGTTTTTAAGAAATGTAAAACCAAACTTAAGGAGAGTCGACCTCATAATGTTATTAGTGTACTGAAATCAAGTTGTTAGGAATGTCTTTTTTGTATTATGTATCCACACAATTTGTTCAGAGCTATTTTTTTCCTGGGTACACATCAAAGCTCATGTTCCATAGTGTTTTATTTCAAAATCATTATCATTCTCATTTAAAGTCAAGTAAAGTTTGAGCTATTATGTTTTAATTATATTTATTTGGTTGTTCTACAAGCTCAACTTCTTTTTCATTTTCTATTTCTCTTTGTCATTACTGAATTCTCATTGAACAAGATAAATGAATCAAGATCTGAATGAATGGAATAAAACAAGAGTGTTGTCGGTTTATCAAGGTCGCTTTTTTACCATATATTTCTATATGAGATTCTAGTATAATCTCTTCTTTGTTTGTTGGAAGACCTGGACTAAGTAAGAAGACATGTCCATACTTGAAGGCCTCTGAAGTTTGCTTTCCCAATGATCTATATAAAAGCATGCCATACTTTCAGAATTTCAGCAACTACCATGTCCATAACTAGACCCTTAGTAAGAATTTGAGCCAGATGACACATAAACTTAATAGACCCGCACACTTGACTTCGCTGACTCTAACAAAGGTCCCTGTAAGGTTTATTAATTTCTAGTTTACATATCCCCATCACCACCTTTGGCATGAGGTTGTGAGAGGCACCAGAGTCTAGCATGGCATTTTGTAAGATTTTATCATGTATATTCAGACTGACATAGAATGGAGGGACAACCCCTTCTTGGTATTTTCCTTCTACTTCAGGATCAACCAACAATTCTGGTTTATCATTTGTCAAGTTCAAAGTATCAGTATCATTTCCTATATTCAAATATTTCACAACTTGATTTTTATATACATCCCGGGTTACGAGTTCAGCTAAGGGTATGCTAATTTTAATCTTGGAAATTTCCGCCTCAAGGATGAAAGGTGGTAGTGTTTTTGACATATTTACATCTACTTTGTCATACATACTCGTTTCAACAATTCTGATTTGTTAAGTTTTATTAGGACTGTTATTTTGGACAGATTTTTCACGGCCACTAGTAGAAGTACTAGGGCAGCTTGGGTCAACACTTCTTTGGCTGATTTTGTCTTGTTTAGATCATCTTTCTTTGCCATAGTGTTGATACTATTTGTTGTCTTTTTAGGAATATTTTCTGAAGTTTTCCCAATAGCAGTGTCTATGTTATTATTTTTGGAGGCCTCTTGGTTATTTTTTCTCCTACGATCATATTGTCAATGTACCTCTATTATGGCATTTTCAAATCCCAATCGGTAATCTTCAGAATCCTCATGTTTTTTTTTCAGTTTGGTATGAGGAAAAGAATCCTTGTTCTTCTTCAGTGAGAAAAACATCACCCTCACTGTCTGGCACTATAAGATTTACATGATTTTCTTCCAACCTTTCTGTCTCTCTTTCTTCTTCATCTACATAGTTTTCCTGGAAAGGAGGCCTAATTTGTTGGTCATTGTCTCTTTATCTGTTTTGAATAGGATCTCTTTTGAAATTTGGATTCCTGTTTCTATTTTGGGGACTTACATGGTTCTCCCTAGGAGGTACTCTATCAATTAAGTTTATCCTTTCTAGCATTATTTCCATTACCCTCACTAAGTTATCAATTTTGGCATCAGATGATGAGGGTGAGGCCATTGTTTCATCTTTGTATGTAACTCTTTTTTTTTATTTCAACCTCGCTCTTTTCTCCATCAGATTTGCTTCTACACTTACAACTCCCCTCTGCATATCTTCTAAATTCAAGGGGTCTCTTTCTCTTAGCTGATATGCCATGTCTGGGTCAAAACCCTCTAGAAATTTTGCTAAGGCTAAGCCTAGTGGAGTTTTGATGTTTGGGGGAAGTGCATTGTAAACATTATTAAATCTAATGCAGTAATCTTATAAACTTTCCCTAGAATTTCTTTTAAGGTTGATATATTCCGAACGGATTTGGAGAGGGTTATTTTTAATTTCCTATTTGTTTATGAATGTTTGGTATAGAGAAGGGAGATCATTAATGTTGTTAGGATTCAAGCTTTTAAACCATTTTTTGGCTTCTCCTCCTAAGCTTTGGGAATAGTTATCATCTTAATGGTCTCTTCTTCTATTTCCATGTAGTCAAAGGCATCATTCATTTGATCTACATGTTGTTGGGCAGTGGTAGATTCAGTTCTAGTGAAGTGGGGAATTCTAGATTGATAATAATTTGGTAAAGGAACCAAAGGTTGTGGTAACATTAAGGGAGCATACCATGCTACCATGATGGGATTAATTGAAAGATTTACAAGAGGTGGATTTGTGAGAGGGAAAGTGAGATGGAAGGGAGTGTTTTGAACAGTGGATGTGTGGATGGGTGTGGTGGAATTACTTGGACCAGTAAACTAATTATGAGAAGATTTGGTATGGAATGAGCTAAAGTGATGGAGAAGTTGAAAATCAAGAGTAGAAGGAGAGGCTTCTCTACTAGAACTCAGCTGCAAATCTATGGGCTTAAGGTCAGTCTGGTCAATATCACTATGTGACTTGGTTCTAAATAGGTTCTTTGAATGGTGCAAGTAAAACTAAGGATCTTTCAATACTGTAACGTGTTCAGGGACATATCTTTCTCTATGAATAGTCCTAGTCCTAATAGTAGTTAAATTTCCAGATTTAGAATTTTGCCACAATATTTTCTGGATCACCAACTATATTAGGAGGATTAGGGTTTGGATGAGATCTGGTATTGATACTTTGTGAAGCCAGATTTCAAACTCAAAATTTAGAGGCTAAAATTTTAGGACTATTGTTTGGAAGGATAACCTCTCTTAGTGCTTAGTAAACTTCTACAATATGGGACTAGGCTCCTAAACTTCTTAGGAATGATTTGACCCTGTTAGGGTCCTATAAATATAGGATTCATAATTTTTGAATTGACTTTGATAATTTTTGTAAATATGTACATACCTTGATTTCTACAAGTTTTTTTCCCATATTTTGTAAAAAAAATTAAAAAAAATCAAAAATCAAAAAGAGAATAAAAGTCCTAAAAGAAAGGTCAAAGGACTTTCAAAAAATAATATACCCCAAAAAGAAAAATAAATAAATAAAACATGAAAGTGTGCAAGTCCAACTGCCACTACTTTTTAATTTTACAGATGATTATGGCAGAGTGTCAATAAATGCCATAATCCATGATGAGTTAAACTATTCAATATTGACTAGTCATATTTTCAGTTTACATGTCATAGATAGTGAATAAAGATTAGTCAGACAGTTTAATCCTGACTAATCAGTAGTTAGGTAGAGAATAAAGAGGAGCTCATCAGTTTAATCTAAGCCCTTAGATGAAATAAGGTAAATTTAGATATTTTTTATTGCTTTTAAAAGAATAAAATGTTTTAAGGTTGTTAGCACAAATGCACTTGCAAAAAAGGAAGAAAAATTGTTAGAGTTATGTTGGGTAGGTATAAAGAAGTGGGAAAATTATTGTAATATTTGTCACCGGCTAACAATCTCTAATTTCCTCTCCCCTATAGTTATTCTGCATTTTAGACTTCTAGTTAAAGAGGATTAGAGCATTTCTCTGACTTCTGTTGGGACCGGACCCAAGGCTCAATAACTGATAAGTTAACAATGTTGAATTTCTATATTAATCCCTAATTATCATCATTTACCCCTCATGCACTCATCATTATATTCAATTTCATAAGTAAATACCTTTTTATTTAATTAACGATAAAATCCCCTTTTGACTAATCTCCTTCATTCATAGAAACATAAAAAACCCTCCAAAAGTATTATATTCTAAGTCAAAGTGGTAAAATTATAAATGATAAAGCTTTGCTTTTACATTATCACTTTACTTAGTCATGTAATTATATTTTGGTGTATTACATCATCCCTAGTCATATTAACTTCTAATTTACTTATTAAATCCTTATAAACACACCTTATACTAAGTATTATAACTCCTTTTATCTAATTATCCCCTAAACCCACTATTATAAGATTTTTTGACCAAAGAATATTATCCACATGGTGAATTAAGACCCCAATTACACTCCCTTTGGTCTAAAAACTAACCCTATTCAAATACCCTGCCCCCTATAGTGAATAGACATCTCCATAGTCTATAACTATATAATACAAATAAAATAAAAAAGCACTTTATACATATTTTATATGTGTAAAGTGGAAAAAATACTACTTCGACTATGCCATTTTAAGCCTAAGTTTTCATAAAGGCGATGTCCCCGCATCTATGTAATTCACTTATTACCCTTCCCCAACTTAACCCAAGGTTAAAGTGTGAAATCACACAACAAAAACCTTTACCTTTTTAATCATTCCCATTATGTAAAGCCTCATGCTTTATATAAAGTTAACCCAAGGTTTTAATCCCGCATAAACATATCTTTTATATATGAAAAAAATTTTATAAAGCATATATTACAAAGGTTTTATAGTTATCCGCCATCGCATAAGTCGCCTAGTCCCACCTTACCTTTCCCCTACAGCTTCCCAATACATCTTGGTCATTCGCTCCAACCTTTCTGATCTAACGATCGAGGATGCATTTCGTGCCCGAAAAACAAACGTTTTCCAAAAACAAAAGGTAACACAAAAAAAGCAGTTTTAGTGAAACCAACCCATACAACGTGGCACCTTTTGATTGCATCGCATCCATTTTGCACAAAAAAACTTACCATTCTATGCCAACGCAAAACCCACTAATGGTTTTTCGCATTCGAAAAATCAAAACCAATTCCCGCTGATGATATGACTCGCATTTATGGTGAGTAATAAAAGTTTATATCATAAGTGTAAACCTTTGTTTCATTATTTTCCACTGTTATTTTCTCTCTCAACAGCTAAAATAAAACTCTTCCCGATTGTGTAAAGAGCCCTAAGCCCCTATTTTCCCAAAGATGAATTTGACCACTGTTTTCCTATCTGAAGATCATTAAAGCCATTCTCTACATCAACAATCTAGATCCATCCGCAGGAATGACTAGAAGATTCATAAACCCTTTTAAAAGCATCAAAATACCTACAATCTGAGGTATTTTTCATTAAATTACCATCCTGCACAGTCAATTTGAAACCTTCCATTAGAAGACAAATTGTTAAATAGAAGAATTAACTGTGTAAATTGCCCAAAAACAGGCCAAACCCTAGCCAATTTTTTCCAAGAAACCTAATTTCCTCTGTGAGCCTTTTAAATCCAATCATCCGCTTACGACTTCTGAAGATCAATTTCGAAACACAAAAGGAGTTTAAAGCCTACAAATCTATTAAGAAGCTCCTTTTTACAATTTAAACCATTCAGGAAACCCTGTTTCCTATCTTAACCTAGTTTTCATCTCTCATAGAACCTAAGTGAGAAAAAAAACCAAAAGAGATAATCCTCAACCAAATTTGATCAAGGATCCCTCTGTTAAAATGAAATATTCCTGCAAACAGTTTAAACTTACAGAAGTAAACATAAAAATTCCTAAAAAGCATAGTTAAACCTCCACAGACTGATCTCATTCCAAAGCTCTTTCAAAAGCCTTCAATCACCTCTCTGCAGCCAAGATTTCATTAACAATTTTTTTGATTTTTGCAGGTTATTATCAGAAAAACAAAATTGGGCCAATAATTTCAATAATAGTTGACAAAATTGTTTGCTTCAGATTCTCAGATTTTAAATCAAAAGCTTCATTCAACAAACAGTTTGTATACAAATAAAGAATAAAATCAAGTCAGAGATAGATAAGAATGATGAAATTTTCACAGTAAGTGGTAAAAGTGAAATAAGAATCCATAGTGACAGTGAAAACATAATAGTGAAAAAGAGATAGTTAAAGTGTATCAGGTAAAAGTCAGAGTGAAAGTTAAAACAAAGTTATAAAGTAGTCAAAGGTAAACAATGAAAGTAAATACAGAGGTAGTAAATAGTAAAAAGAGATGAAAATACTTTCACCAAAAATGAATTTTATCCAAAGTGAAAGTAAAACAATTAAAAGAACAAAAAGGTGAAAAGATGAAAACATAACAAGAAGGAACATTTTTGCAGAAATTTCATGTTTAATTCATTTTTTTGCAGAAATTATTGTGACCAATCCAAGATGAATTTTTCAAAAATAAAGGAGGTTTACGTTCCTAAAATTTTCAACTACAAAAATCTCTCTCACTTTTCTAACAACCATTATGGGTTTGGAGATATTAAACAATGTTTTAAAGCACTTTTTGCAGAAAATTTCTGTTAAGTCATCATTTTTCAGAGAAATTTGTGGCCAATAAGAAATATATCATACAAAACTGAAGGAGTTTTTTGTTCCTAATATCCCTATCTAAAAAACCATATCTCACATTTTTCACAGGTATTACAAAACAGGAGATACATGCACATATTTACAGCCTATTTTGCAGACTTTGTAAAACTTTGTTTTACACATAGTATTGCAGAGCCTATTGTGGACAGCGAGAGCATAATTTTAGGGAACTGAAAGAGTTTTATCTCACCAAAATATTTTTCTACGATAACCTATTTCATTTTTTACATATCTATTTCAGATTGAGAAATACGAAGATATCATTGGACCCCATGTTTGCATAATTGCTAGAGCAGAATGCACCAAAAAAGGAAAGAGTTAGTGACTTAGATGACTCATCATCAACTAAGAGTTGGATCAAATTCGAATTCTCCTCTTTTTCATCACCTATCCATAAAAAATAGTGCCAAATAGATGCATTAGTCTTGAGTGTCCTTTACTTAAGTTTTATTTATGTAAAACAGTTGGAGATATTTGTGAACCAATCCTGACATTTTTTCAAGATATTCTAGTTTAGAATTTGTATAAATACTTTACTCTTAGAAGTATTAGTGTGGAATAAAATTGCTGAGATTATTATAGATAATTTTTCTGGTACTTTGGAGGCTCATGTGTTGATTTCATAGCAGCAGTCTGGACAATAACCAACTGGACTTCATAACTCAGTATTCATGTGACAAGCCAATGAGTAAAATGATTTCTTACTGTCATTGTGTCCTTTTCTAAAGTTTAATTCAATTTCATATATGTTGTTCAATACAAATGATTAATTAGGAATATTATTTCAAGATAAGTGTAAATCGACTTAGGAAATCTTAATTGCTCCCCGTCCCGTTTGACCCCTGCCTCCTTCCTCTTTTTCCGGATCAAAGGATTCCTCCCTACTCTTTATCCTGAAAATAATCCATTTCATCAAAACAAACTATTCAAATCTCTAAGGGTTATCTACCTTGCCCTGAGTACATTAGCATCCTTTTGGCCTTGCCCTCCATTCTTGCCTGCTACATCTTGACTCCATAACCCAATGGAATAGTAGATCCCTCTTTAATTTTTCTTTAAGTAATCTTATTTCCCACCAAACCTTTCAAACAAAAACCAAGTGCCCAATCATACCTAGCCTAAAATTTAATCCAAAACAAATTTAAATCATAAAGAGAGATCCCTCTCTGAAATTTAGGAGGGCTAGATCCTAGATTTCAAAAGTAGGTTTGTGGTTACCTCTAGTAAGTTACAAAGTTTTAAATATTTTTGATAGAAAATTTACTAGTGATAACATAATGGCGACCATACTGGGGAAGACTAACATTTTCTTCAGAAATATTTTACAGGTTCAGATCTAATCTATGATGGTGGATAGTGATCAGACACACAAAGGTTAAAATCATCCACTTGGTGACTCCAAATAAATTTCACAATCAAGACTCCACTAGAGGAATGAACCTCAAAGAACAATATGGAAAGATCATACTTTCAACTTGGATCTTAATCCAAGACATCATGTTCTTTCTCATTAAGAAATTTTTTCAATATATATTGTATTTTATAGAAGATCTTAGATTAGTTTTTAATTATTTTCCTTTAAATATTGTAAATAATAATTCTCCTAATCTCTTTGAGCAGCTTTCTTCTGAATCTAATGATGATCATTTTCCAATTAGGAAGCCTCAAATAATTAATAATGATCTTACAATCCCTGCACATATTCCTATACCATATAAAGTTCCAGATAGATATAAGCCCCTTATTTTACCTCCTATACT